>CP094632.1:40393700-41593700 GCA_023657505.1 Camelina hispida
AAGATCTTAGCTATGGTCCGTTTCTTTTACCTTCTTAATCTATCTAGATATGGTTAAGTTCGCAACTCAGGTCTCTGTACTATACTACTGCTGTATTATGTAAACCACACCACAAGACAAAAGAGTAGATAAAGCATAGATAAAGCAACAACCAAAAGAATTCAAGCCATGGGTTCGAATCGTAGACTATTCACCAACCAGTAAATCCAATCTCCATACAAACTTAAGTGGGTGTGAATGTAAGAAACATTGGGCTTCTAATGGGCTATTGAACTTTTTAGACATCTCAAGTTTTCTTCGTCTATCTTCTTCATTTAAGTAATAGGTACTTTTAGTATGGTATGGAGCTACTACAGGTTCTCGACACGTGTCCTCAGTACATAGGATACTCACACGTGATGTACATATGATCTTTGACTTATGATCTTTCCTTTATCCCACAGTACTAGAGACTAGAGAGTGTAGTAAACACTAAACACATGCTCTCTAGAGAGAGGGACGTTTTACATGCCGACACTTGTCGTTTACTTATTCGTCTTCGGTCAAGCAGGATTAATTTTATTGATTAGCTTTAATTAGTAATTACTACAAACAAAGGTGACCGGCATAAACGGGAGCAGTGGGTCCTTGTTGTCTTTGCACTGCCCCGCAAAATCTGTGTGCTTCAAATCATAATTATAGTCGCTTATAATTTTAGTGTTTGTTTTCTCTATTTAATTTTCATGGTTTTCTTAATAAAATACTCATTAGTCATTAGACCATCTTTACTGGGAATACTCTTTAAGTTACTTCCTCAGGTTTCCAATTTTCCATTAAAAACCAATTTTCGAGTCCAATAAGCGAGTATCGTTACTTGTGCAGAAGATTTGAAACATCCCGAGAAACGCGACGTGACATGATTGGTGGATGTGTAAATGTAAAAACTTTTTTTTTCATTTATTTTTTCATTCTTCCGGATTCTCTCTCTCTTCTCTCTCGTTCTTAGCGGCGAAAGAAGATGCGATTGATGCGAAAATCGGGAAATCCAATCGATTCACATCGAATGGGTTGAATTTTCTGGCTAAATCAGGAGGGTTGATGCATATCTCGTGTCGTTTTCATTTCTCGTTCCCGTAGCGATAGTTAGGTTTTTTTTGTCCGTCGTTAGTCATGCGTTTTTTTCTTCATATCTTGTTAGTTTGTTTGTTAACGTTTCATGCCTTTGTTGAATAGCCAAATTGAAGTAATTTAAATTACTTTATTTTCCACCTTGATTTAATTGTTTGTATATTGCTTTTGAGCTGATTCTGTGATTAATTACTCTCTTTTTAATTGTTCTTATCTTTTGGTTTACACGTTCTGTAGTTTCACAAGAAAAAATTAATCATATATTTTGACATGATTAAGATGCCATCATGTTTCGAAGAAGATTGTCCCTAGTGGTTGCAGGGCTATGATTGGTCAAGTTGGTGGTGGCGAGAGAGCGAGAAGCCGATACTCATGGCTGGTAACGTGTGCCATTATAGTACCTTATTGTGATTTGTGAAGAGAAACACATGGCCTAAGGTTCATGTGTGGCTATGAATTCGATCTAGATGAAAGAAGCAGAGTAATCATCAACACAATGGTAGTGTCGAACGGTTACGGGTGATGCACCTCCTCGATAGAAGGTTGGTCTTATTGCAATGCTGGTAGGAGGTTCGTTCCCTTCTCTGGTTCAACCACCAGTGCTGACTAGGGTTGTTTAACCATATATTTGTTTCTGTTTTCTATGTTTGAAGTTTTGTTGTCTTGTATATGGACCTGCCGGTAAACATCTCCTATCCTTTTATGTTCTCCTTGGATCTTTTTGTCATTCAAATTTTGGTGTAACTCTGTTTGGCTCTTTTTTCTTTGCAGAATTCTATCAGCAAATGCTTGCAAAAGCATTGGCTCATTACTTTGAATCGAATCTACTACTACTTGATATAACTGACTTCTCTATTAAGGTGATTCATTGCATAAAGATTTTGGTATATCTTCCATGTAAAGATGAACTTTGTTTGCTAAAGAATAGCTTGTAAGCTTTCTCTTTCCTATTGATTGTTACAGGTATGGAATCGAAGGCCCTGTTTATTTAACAACAAAGGGTGAGAAAGGAGCTGGTGACTGGTACGTAGATGAGGATAAGCAGCAGATTGTTAAGATGGATGGAAGCTTATCTTACAGTGTCTTGCAAACAGTGAGTATTCACATGGAGGTAGTAGAGCCTCAACCTAATCGACCAAAACTCCAACTCGCTCTCTTGTAAAACTCTCCAACCTTGTAGTTTTACTTTCACTTGTGTACCAATGTCAAGAGTTTAGGTGGTTTTACGTTTGTTACCTCTTTGTGTTCATTATCGAAGTCATAGACAATGTATCATCATTTATGTTATCTATAGATGGATGTGAGTGGCTGTGTTTTGGTCATCTTATTTCTTGACCATATGCTTTTACATTATATTGATGTAATACTTGGTACAATATTTCTTGACCATTTGGGGAGATGGGGAAAAATGTAGACTTGCATATTGTTACAAATGCAACAAGAAAAATCTATCAAGGCATATGGAGGGATGATTTTGTATAAATAATATAAATAATTTATAAAATTTTGTTGATTGAGCAACCCTCTTTGGGTTCTCTAGTAAATGAATGATTTTGCAAAAATACTCTTAAGATTGCTTTATTTAAATTATTATTATTTATATGATTAATTAATCTAAGAGTAACTAAGGAGAGGTACTCCACTAATGATGCTCTTACGGATTTATTATAAGTTTATATAAAAATCGCTCCACGAGTATAATCATTTTGTTAGTGATCCACTGATCATCATCGGTCATCTTCTTTAATCATCTTGAATTATGATATGCTGCTGATTCATTTCGATTTTGTTATAGTATGTCCCTCCAAAATTGATGTTTAAAGTATTTCACACATATTAAGAAATAATGATTGTTTTCTTATTAAAAAAGAATTATATCTTTATAAACCAATGACTACTGAGATTTTCAAAATTTTCTAATGATCACTTCTTGAAATTTACAAAAGTTTAATATTTATTAATTAAAAATAGTAAAACATCAATATTTGTGGGACAAAAATAAATCATAGAACATCAATCTTTATGAGACAGAGGGAGTATGTTCTTTTCAATATTTGTATCTTTGCTTCACCAGATAAGCAAAAAAAGAAAAAATGTATCTTTGGCTTCTTTTATGTTAAAGATAAAAATATAAATAAAATTTCAATACACAACGCTTATCTAAAATTTAAAATTTAAAATTAGCGGTTTAGCCCTAAAATAAGAACATGAAAATAGCTCTTTTAAAAATAAAACTTTAAATTAACATATTTCATTGAAAATTGTATATACAAACGGCAAACTCATAAGATTTGTTTTTCAACTTATTAATATGAACTAAGAACAAACAATAAAACATAGGTGAAAGGTGAGGTCTTCTTTTCATAAGTTTTATTAAGTACTATGAAAAGAAAACTACTAGTTTGTAATTGACAGAGATTAGGAACCAAAAACTTAAAACTTCTTTAATTAAAAAAAAAAACTTAATTGAGTGTTTTGTTTCTCGTGTTTTTCTTTCTTATGAAGAAAAATGAAAATCCATACTTTTATAAACTTACTATAATAGCAAAACAAAAATCCTTAAATTCAGCTATAACGGGATGAAAAAATTTTAAAATGGAAATGTCATGCGTACCTTAGCTTTTTGTTGGCCACGTCTTTCTTTTAAAACACAATGTGTAAAAGATATGATCATTGTGAATCTGTGATATGTGAAAGCCTACACTATATAGTGTAGTGTGTAGTACTATCAATATACACGCACTCTTATTATTAGTTTACAACAAATGGATGCATAAATTCTTCTTAATTATTCTTAGATCATCTTCGATTGTTTTCCCTATTTTTTCTTCTATAATAGAGGAATTCTATAATAGAGGTGAGTTTTACTCCAATGGTTCTCTATTTTCACCTCTAAAATAGAGATTATAGATGAACCTTTGCAAAAAAAAAAAATAAGGTTTCTCTATAAATAGAGAAAAAAAATAGCAATCTCTATTTTAGAGGTGTAAAACTCACATTTATTATAAAATTTCTCTATTATAGAGATAAAAATAGAGGATCATTGGAGATGCTTTTATGAATGCCATAAATTTATATGTGTAATAAGTCATTTGGGTTAATCAAGGGGTAGTTTTTATAGTAATTGTTTACAAATGTTAGAAAACCTTCGAAAATACAATATACATTGTCGCTCCCAAGTTTTTCGATTGTGTATGTGGCATATTCATAGTTTGTTTCTTTAAACTGGAAACTCCAATACATAACTTACACTCACATTCATAATCTCATATGTAATGTAACGTAACGTAACTACGAGAGAATAGTTTTTGTATTTAGAAGAGACCAAAAAAAAAAAGAGTACCAACCAAAAAAAATAAAAGGAGTGGGAGACAAGAGGGTGAAAAAATGTGGTATAGCAACAGGACGGTGACGCATGATGTGAAAGAAAGGAAGAGCGCGGGTGATGATGGAGTTAGGTGACAGGCATGTCAACAGTGAAGCTGCAAAGCCTGATTTGTTTTGTTTCCCTTCTCTCTTTAAGCGTGCTTCTTCCAACGTGTCACCTTTGATCATGACCTTCTTCTTCATTACACTTCTTCTAATTTACTTACATGTTATTGTTATTTTTTTTTGTGTCATTCCTCTCGATCGTTTTCACACTGATTGTGTTCTTAGAATTTTGTCACTAAATGTTACTATTTCAACTCGATGTTTCAAGTCAATATTTGCATAATTTTGGATATATATGACTATATGTTACAATCTATATAACAAATAAACCTAGTCTTCATCGTCATCATCGACATGGTAAATTGGTAGGAAAATGAACTTGTTTGTCTTTACGGTCTTTTGGTGCATTTTTTATTTATATAATACTCCCTCCGTTTTATAAAGATTGTCATTCTGACACATTTCACATAAATTAAGAAAAATTTAAATTATACATGTTTGCTTTTATTTAATAAGTAGTTAATGCTTTATATTCAATGAAAAAAACTTTGAGTTTAGGAATAAAAAAGAAAATATATCACTAAAAACCACATTAGAAATGTAGAATGACACTCATCGTATAACAAAGACAAAACAAAACAAAACAAGGAATACTAATTAGTAGTAATTAGTAGTAAGAATTTTTTGTTCACTGGTTAACTGTCTGGTAATTTCATAATTTTTTACCCCTTGCTTTAATTAATGCTCTGTCTTACTTTTCTCAACCCATTGGTAATTTTTATTTGGAAATATGCATATTTTTAGACAGACAAATTTTAAACAGATACGTGGTCCCATAACAGCATAACTCAGATTATATAGAAAAAGTTAATTAAATTCAATAGGTATTTTAGACCACTCAGCCTCTTCAATATTGGATGGTCCCATTTCTATTTTACTCAAAATCATAACCCAAAAAAAAAAAAAAATCTGTTATATTCTTGAATTACTTTGAAAATTTTAATAATTGATACATATAATTACTGATAATTAATATAATAATATTTGTAATAAAAAAATAATAATAAACACACGCATGTTATTTGTGGACCTTTTTTTTTGTAATAATAATAGTAATATTTTTTTTTAAGCTTCTTTACAGACCAAAAACCTGAAACCATGTTACCTGTAACAACGACATGTATTTATTATTATATCTCCGTGAAGATCTAACGACTCAGAGTCTCTCTCACTTACTCACTCTCAACCGTCAGATCTTACTACTGTAGTCCACACCGCATGCAAACAAAACTTGATTCATCCTTAATGCCCATGCTTTTGTAGTTTATTACAAAAACTGCCACTCCTTCCATGTTTTTTTGTTTTTTTTTCTCTTCTTCTTTGATTCTTGAACATTGCGCTTTTTGTTAGCTTTTTTTCTCTCTGGTTCATTTTCCATGGAAGGACCTTGAGCTCTGCTTCTCTTCTCTCGTCAAAGTTCGTGTCTTTTTTTCACTATTCCCTCACTCTCTCTCTCTCTCTCTCTTTATTTGATCTTCTATTGTCTTCTCCTTCTCTCTCAAGGTACTAGTTTCAGCTTCTCTTTAGAGAAACTTTTTCTTTAAAATCTGCTTCTGTAGTTTCAATTTCAATCTGGGTTTGTTTCTTTTGTTCTCTCGTAGCTTTGTGGATTCATAATCTGGGTTTAGTTTTGTTTTTTCTCCTAAAGTAAGTGTTTTTTAGTTGTGATTTTGTGCTGAGTTAATTTTTGGGGGAGAATGCAGAGGAAATTAGGGCACAAAATTGTTGTTTCTCTGCTTTGTGTTTCATGAAAAGTGATTAATTTTGGGGTAGATGAGTTCTGGGAACCAAAAAGTTGAATTTGGACTATGAATCCTAGGTTAAAGTTTCTAACTTTATTTTACTTGTTAAGCAAATTTGACCCAGTTCTTCTTAGCGGAAACCCTAGTTTTTTTTTTCTGGGTTCTTCTTATCTCAGAACCAGTGATCTAGAAAATAGTGATACTTTCTGCTTGAGCTTTGTTGAGATTGTGAATTCTGTTCATGCAAATGCAGATTTATGTGAAATTAGTTTGATTTGGTGTTGTTGTTGTTGTTGTTGTTGTTGTTGTTGTTGTGATGCTAAGCAGATAAAAACAAAGTGCTGCAAAAAATTGAGATCTGATGTCTTATCGATTACTAAGTGTGGACAAGGAGGAACTGGATATATCACCACCTGGTTTGAAAGAACGTAACTACTTAGGCCTCTCTGATTGCTCCTCTGTTGATAGCTCAACCATTCACAACCGTGTTCAAGATGGTGAGAAGACGAGCAATCTCAATTTCAAAGCTACAGAACTGAGGCTAGGTCTTCCTGAGTCTCAATCTCCCGAGAGAGAAACTGATTTCGGTTTGCTAAGCCCGAGAACACCTGATGAGAAGCTTCTCTTCCCGCTCTTACCTTCTAAAGACATTGCTGCTTCTGCTACTATAGGGCACAAGAATGTTGTTTCTGGAAACAAAAGAGGTTTCGCTGACACTTGGGACGAGTTTTCGAGTGTTAAAGGATCTGTTAGACCAGGAGGAGGAATCAACATGATGCTGTCGCCAAAAATTAAGGATGTCCCTAAGAGTATTCAAGAAGAAAGGTCTCATGCTAAGGGTGGCTCGAACAATGCACCAGCTGCCAAGTGTGTATTATGTTATAAACTTGTTTATGAGTTTTATGGTTTGTTTATGACTCAAGACTGAATCTTGTGGTAACCTATCTATTGTTTACAGGGCACAGGTTGTTGGTTGGCCTCCAATCAGATCATACAGGAAGAATACAATGGCTTCTTCTACTTCGAAGAACACTGATGAGGTTGATGGGAAACCTGGTCTTGGTGCTTTGTTTGTGAAAGTGAGCATGGATGGTGCTCCGTATCTGAGAAAGGTCGACTTGAGAACTTACACTTGCTATCAACAGTTGTCTTCTGCTCTAGAGAAAATGTTCAGCTGCTTCACTCTTGGTGAGAATTTTTTTATGTATTGAAGCAAATCTTTGGTTACGTTGTAAAAAGAGATGAAGCAAATCTTTGATTTCGCGTCTTGTCTTTGGTCTCTCAGGTCAATGTGGACTTCATGGTGCTCAAGGGAGGGAAAGAATGAGCGAGATCAAACTGAAGGATCTCCTTCATGGATCAGAGTTTGTGCTTACTTACGAAGACAAAGACGGTGATTGGATGCTTGTTGGAGATGTCCCGTGGGAGTAAGCTTCTCTTGAACTCGCAACTTTAGTAACTTTGTGGGTTATTTGAGTTGTTCTCGGTTGATTCATACTACTGATTATGTCCATCTTTAGGTTTTTGTTACTGCTCAAACGTTGAATGAATCCTTCTTAAATCCTATTTGCAGGATATTTACTGAAACATGCCAGAAACTGAAGATCATGAAGGGCTCTGATTCTATTGGTTTAGGTAAGCTATTTACTTTGCCAACATCTTTCCCCATAATCTGAAACCATTACTCATTGCCTCACTCAATTTAGTGTTGGTTTTCTTTGTCTCAGCTCCAGGTGCAGTGGAGAAATCGAAGAACAAAGACCGGGTTTGAATCAAAGAAGCTCAAGACATAAAACACTATGCACAGTTCCAATGTTTAAGTCTTCTTTACTGATGTTTGAAAACTCTTTAGTATTTTACTAATTTATGTTGCAAGACTTCGGAATCTCTTATTTGTGTGTGTGTGTGCGCTAGTTCAGAACAAATACATTCTTCTTATGTGTGTTGTTTCTTCTACCTTCTTCTTATTTGGAATCTCCTAGACTTTTTTCTCAATAGTTTAAATTGAAGACCAACTTTTACTTGTTGTCTTAATTATATGCAAAGTTTTGATTTGTTTATTGGTAGTACAAAAGTCTCTAAGTGATAATTAGGATAAAAGTTGGTTATTGATGGGTAATCCTGTATATAAAGAGCCTTTATCACACAAAGTGGAATCTCAAATGATGGTTTCTCTTCTATGTGTAAAACAAGAAAGTGTGTAAATCTAGATTACCTTTAGAGTTTAGACTAATCCCAATTATTTATCTTCTACAACTTTCTTACAAGAGTTAATTATATATTAGAAAAATAACATGTTTGGACTAAATATCTAAATCTTTGACATACCATCTCTCTTATATATGACCTTTAGTGCTCCAAAGTTTATCCATTCATTTTTCTTTTATAGCAAAGTTTGTTAAACCGAAACCATCTTTTGTTTTTACATCTAAGATTATGTGTTTATTTTTCTTATAATTCGATTAACTTAGATACATTTACACAAACTAATGTGATTGCTACAAGAAGAATATATAGTTCTCACTTTATATGGAGTTAAATTTTTGTTCTAAAGTGTTACTATTCATATTCTAATTTTGCCCTCCCCACCTAAAAAGAAGAATATTACAATATTGTTTGATATTTCGACATCAGTTGTCAAATTAAGAGTCTTATCACATGTGGTAAAGTAGTTTGCACAAATGTAGCACTTCTAAGTGAGTTTGTGGTTAGTGCACTTCATCATTGACTTTTATTTCTAATTTTGATTTGTTTTGCAATTCGTAAGAACAATTATATCAAGCACATTTCTTTTTTTTTGTCAACATATCAAGTATGTCTTGTTAATGCTTTTCTTCCTTACGAACCACTAATTTCTTTTATCAACTTGACTCAACCAAAACATATAATTTTAGTAGTTGTAGACACATAAAAAAATTAGTTTTCACCAAGTAGGAGATTGTTGTATCACAATATATACCTTTTAGTAGTTCTTTATACTAAGTATTGAATTGTTCTTTTAAAAAAATTAATTTAACGATATTATTAAAAGAAAATTTTGTGATTATTTGAGGTATATTAAACGTTAGTGGGATAGTAAGAATATTGGTCCCAATATTTATATCATTCGAAGATGTCCTCACCCTTCAACATACAAAAAACCATGGTTCCAATCCGCTAAACATTCGATGAATCAGAATCTTGAGTTCTATGAAATTCTTTATGATATGTAATAAATCTAGTCAGAATACATTTTTTAATAAATACGTTTAGTCGATTATAATAAATACGTTTTTTTTTGTTACACGATGTGATAATCGTTTGGCAGATAGACTTGCTAAATCCAGTCAATTGTACCCAGTTTAGTCAATTTAAATTGATTAATGAAATTACTTTACTTAAATATATATATATATATATATATATATATATATATTATTCACAACCACTTAGAATTAAAAATCCTAGGTTTTTAAAATGATTTTTTTCTTAATTATTTAATAGAAACTAAATAAAAATTACACACGATTTAGAAAAATCGATTATTGAAAAAAAAAAAGTAAGTTTGAAAATCATTATATTGATATAAGTTTGATATATATATATATATATATATTAATATATATATATATCATCCATTTTATATATAAATATTTTTTACAATTTATGACCGGTTGGATTGCATTTAAATTTAATCTATAATAAATAAATTGATCAAATAATAGATTTGAAAGTTTTCGTTATACAAAAATTTGGTTTCGTTATATGTGTAGCTTTGGATTTGGTAGCTAGGGATACCTATACAATATAGTTTACATTATATTGGTTTTTTCCTATCAAAGATATTTGGTTTTTTACCAAACACAATTGTAATCTTCAAAGTTTAAACGCAAACTAACATAGGAGATAAGACGTCGCCATTTCGTTTTTGTATAAAGATTATGTTATCTATGTTTCGATATACATGGAAATATCGTTTTTTTCTTTTCTTTTGTTGTTCACCTACATAGTTATGGTTACTATTTTAATAAATAACCATTTTAATATACCACAAAATATTAATATAATCGCCTTAATTAATAACTAATCATGGATCGGTCCACACACAGACAGATCATATGGTGTGTCTCCCAAAACCTTTCTTCTACTTAAGCTTTGTTTTTAGTCAAATTATTCTTATAATATACACTCAAACGAACCACTATCTTTAAAATTTATAATCTTCTACTCATTGCACTCATTATTTTAAGCATACCCCATCACAAGAAAACACATTTTTAAATTTTGTTCATTTCCTCAAATTAAGTTCCTATTCATATATTTTGTATAATTTTTAGATTGATACAATTTTGTTAGAAGACAGAAGAATAAGATATTAGATACGAATAATTAACTATATTATCCAAATATTTGGTTTGACCATGTCTATGTCTTTTTGTCTGAAATTCATATATACATGTAATTGAGTATATATATTATTCGGCTATACAATTCTGAATTATCTGATTAACTCACTGATTATGAGAAGCTTCTCAGTTCTCATATTTCAAACATGGTGGAATCTATAACTTACAAGCTAGACATCCAACAAGTCCATCTCAGACTATTTGTAGATCATGATTTTTGTTTTTTTAGATATATTTGGTGTGGCGAAAATTTATTTTAAAAATAATGCAATCCAATCTATTTATATGCATTAAAAATTTTGAGTTACGTTTAAATTTTCTAGTTACAAGTCTTGCACCCTATGAGACAATTATGTCTCTGATCACATTCACATCCAATATATGAAAGAGAAAATATGTGATATTTAATTATGATTCTAGAGACCTACAAAAATCAGAGACATATATGTAATACTGCATATTGGATACATACTAATTAGTCTATGCTTATTTGGTATAATATGGATTCGAATTACCAAAGCGGATAAAGTAGATCAGAGAAAACAAGGGTGCCTTAATTTGGTACATTTTCTTTGATCTCTACGGTATTCTGATAAACAATGTATTGAAATGTAGTACTTACGGTATTGATTTACTTAGTATATTTCATATATATGTGGGCATTGTTGGTATACAAACCAAGTCTCACATCTGAAGTTTAAAGAGATTATAATTAATATATAAAGGGTTAGGGTCAATCTACTAATTGCCAATTGGTTTTTAGTTAGAAGCCCAAGATGAGTCCAAATTTAACATGATATCAGAGCCAGGTTAAAAATTCTGGTGGACCTAGAAAGTGGATACGGACATGCCTCTTGTTAACCCGAGTAATGGGGGCCCAAGAAGGGTTTATTGTCGGTCCAAGTGGAATCGGTTCGAGATGGAGTTATTATCTCGAGGAGGCGTGTTCATATCACACATGTGGTCTTTGGTTTGAAGGGGAGATTGTTGGGATACAAACCAAGTCCCACATCTGAAGTTTAAAGAGATTATAATCTATATTAGTATTTTTGCAGCAGTTTTTGCTCAAAAATACTTTTTGGAAAGTTTTTGCATTTAATGCATTGAATTTAATAGTAGTTACCAAAACTTCAAAATTAATTATAGGTAAAATTAAAAAATAAGAAAATCTTTCTACCTCATTCAAACATAAATATATGATTCAATTTCATTTTTATTTGAATTTATATTTAAGTTATCTTGAATTATTCTATAATACATTTAGTTAATAAAAATTGTGATTTTTTCCTGCATATGATGTAATTCAAAATTTTAAAAACTGACATATATTACTCAATAGATGAATAAAAAATATGGGTAAAATATCTCATATCGTCTAAAAAATTGGGCAATGGATTAGGGGTAGGGGTTTAGAGTCATACTATAAAAGATACCAAAATGATTTCGAATACAAATCAGTAGAAAGCTTCATTTATCAGGAACTCAAACTTTAAAAACTTTTATTTGGTTTATTCTGCGTCTTTATTTTAAATATTTTTAAAAGGTTAAATATGAAAAGTATTTAAAACTTTTTAAAAGTTAAATATGATAAATATTATACAGTAGATACACAATAAATATTAAAAATTAAGATGATATAGTATGAGTTAAAAATATCTCGGGACGAGGTTATATATGACAAGTTTTATTGATATTTATATAAATTAAAGAATATCATTAATTCGAAATTACGGTAAAACATCATTTCATTATTTTGTTAACACTGTCGGTATCAGAGAATAGACACGTCTAATTAAACTGATTAAATAAATATGATGTAAAAAATTAATTATATTGCAGTATTATATGATTTATTTAACAATTATTATATAATTATAACATATTTGAATAACAAATACAAATTATAATTTATATATTTTAGTTATAAATAATCTTTCTCCGCGGTGTACCGCGGGTCCTAATCTAGTTAATATATAAAGGATTAGGGTCAATCTACTAATTGCCAATTGGTTTTTAGTTAAAAGCCCAAGTTGAACCCAAATTTAACAGGCATTCCAATACATATATAATTTATTATACATTTGTAAATTTAAAATGCATAACGTACCATACTATGGCCTCTACTTTTTAGTATTATATACAGAAGTATGCACGAGATAATGTTATTGATTGTAAATTTAATACGGTGTCTTTTCTTTTTGTTAAAGAACTAGTTGTAAACAGGTAAGTTAGGTGTAGTAAAAAAAATATATAATGGTAATAATATAATTGGAAATATTTGTTTTTGTTTTACTAACATAGTTAGAGTGGTACATTATTTTGAAACATGATTGTATCAAAGTTTGATACAATCTATTTTTCTAATACTATCTACTCCCTACGTTTCACAAAGAGTGTTTTCCTGACAAATTTCACACAAATTAAGAAAAGTTAGAATTATATATGTTTACCCCTATTTAATAAGTAGCTAATTATCTAAATTGAATGAAAATAGTTTTGGGTTTAGGGGTAAAAAAGAAAATTTAGCATTAAAACACTCATTGAAAATGTTAAATGACACTCTGTGTGAAACAAAAAAAATTCTCTCAAATGACACTCTTTATGAAATGGAGGGAATATTTATTAATTTATTTTTCGGTGAAGCACATGGAGCCGGATTAGAAAACACACAAAATCTTGTGCAACATACGTATAGGGAATGTGCAACATTTGCTTCGATTTCTTTATAAAAGAAACAAAACATTTGCTATGATTGAATAATGAATAGAGTATTAGAGAAATATTCCCAACAATATTCTTGGTTGTTATCAAAACACAATAACTTTGGTTTGTGATAACTTTGGTTTGTGATCTTTAAACGTTAATTCTTACTCCCTTCGGTTTTTTTTATTTGTCGTTCTAGAGGTTTGCACACAAATTAAGAAAATAGATTAATGTTTTATTATACGTCTTCTTCAATACATTTTCTAATTTTTTTATTAGTCAAAACATTAAAATAGTTGGGATAAAATTAATATTTTTACAAAACTTATGCAGTGGAATTCTAAAATAACAAGTATTAAAAAAATAAAAATTTTACTTTAGAATGACAACTAAAAAAACCAGAGGAAGTATTAATTATGAGCGAATTTAGCTAAGTAGAACGAAGCCTTGTTGAATGAGATCGTCGTGGTAGAAGATATGCTATATATATGTCCTTTCTGGTTATTGATAAGAAGTTCAAATTGGATAGGTATTGCTGACGCCATAATATACAATAATTTTTTAGTTGGCATACAATTTCTATACGGTCGAGCACAACAATGCAATCCTAAATTAATAAGTTAAAAAAAAAAAAAAAAAAAGAGTTCTCCGTTTGACGTTCGAAATAATTGACAACCACAAATTCTTCGATTTGCATGAAATTATGAAAATAATATGTT
Organism: Camelina hispida; assembly: GCA_023657505.1. Taxonomy (NCBI): domain Eukaryota; kingdom Viridiplantae; phylum Streptophyta; class Magnoliopsida; order Brassicales; family Brassicaceae; genus Camelina; species Camelina hispida. Next base: position 40,407,849 of record CP094632.1, read on the forward strand.
TGGTATGTTTCGAAACGCAAGAAACCAAATTAGCCATAATAGTAGTGAAAGTGTGATTAGTTTAATTATAAAAGTATCTCAAGACTACACATCTCTATTAACATCTGTCTGGTCCAGGAACATACTACAAAATAGCCAAACACGTAGGTATGCATGCAATTGTACGTTAAAAGCTGTAACAAAACAGACAAACAAACAAAAAAGGTTAAGAGGAAGAAAAAAAAAGTGATAAATAATATAAATACCAATTAAATCGTTGAGATTGGGATAGAGAAAAAAAAGATACATAAAAACGAGCCGACCCATTACAAAACAACTTAATAATAAAAGTGAACACAAAAAAAAGTACAGAGACTAAAACAGTAGCTATGGTTTTGTTTTGGCGTCTCTGTGCTGTAATAAATTGGTTCTGGGGATCTTCGTCCTTATCTCCCATGCCATTCACTATCAATACATTTATTGATGCCTTCATTATTATTATCTTGCTTTTATATTTTTTGGCCGATCACTTTATTTAATTCGTACCATATTCTATATAGTAGCATTGATGATTTTTTATAAGTCGTAGGTCGACTTTTGTTTTTATTTGATAGTAACACTTATGTCCTTTTGGAGATTTGTAATTTAGAATTGCTTTTTGATTTGTTTATATGTGTACCCTTTTGTCGACAATAACAAACTCGTGTACCCTATCTTTACAGAGTTTTTACTTTGTAGTTTTCACCTTTTTACATACAAGTTTTTAAAACTTCTTTTCAGAATTAGACAATTTTGCACATATTATTTTCACCAAGATTACCTCAGTTGCAGCATAATAGGTAGCAGCAATTACAGTAAAATAACTAAAATTACAGTCTCCGAATCCAATTTTTGTTTTTCAACCATTAGACTACCGTTAGTTGTGCATAGCAAATTAGTTGTGTTGGGGGAAAATAATAATTATAGACCATTCATCACCTATAAGGCTTTACCATTTATTTACTGCATCTACCGTTATTATCATTACTATACTATACAATAAGTTACTAGCATTACCTCAGTTTCAGCATTATACATAGCTAGCAGAAATAATAAAGATCTGAACAAATGTAGTTGGGGTATTGTTATGGTGGTGGCAACATGTCTATTTTTATTGTTAATTTATCTGTTCACCAGGTGATGGCTTATCGGATCAACACCTTGATTCGAACATTAAATGTTTTACATGGATCGATGATAATAAACAAGTGAAATGGCTCACATCCATAGACCACCGATCCAATAATCGAGTAATCTATCTCTATCTATGTATGCATAATGCATTTATACATTCACTGCACTGTATTAACCCAATCATATATAGTATATTACTATATTTGCCCATCTACTAACATTTAATTCCGTCAAAGATCCAACAGTGTTTTACAAAAAACGGTCAAATGTAACACATGATTCTCCTATTCTGCATGAGACGGGACTTTTACAAAATCGAAAATTGTGTGTTTTTTTTTTCTCTTACCAGCTACGAGACTAGATTGATCGATAGGTTATAGTATAAAAGCTTATATATATATACATATATATAGCCCACAAATATGATTCTTCAACTGTTTGTATTATTAAGGCTTCGAATGATAATCTCTTCTGGGTGCGATTACGATTTGAATGTGAAAACAATGTGATAAAGGAACAATGCGATTAGTTAGAATCGTAAATAGAGATGTGACTTGGATGCAATGCGGTTATATCATAATTTTTGAATGATAACAATTTGAATGTGATTAGAAAACAAAATTAGCAAAATTTGTTATTCGGGATCTAAAGACAACCTTGTATATACTAATATACATATATTTTCTCCTTAGCTTTGAGATTAGGAGCTAAACAAAGCTTCAGTAGTATCTTTTGGAGTTATTAATCTATTAGTTATTAGAAATACAACATACAAGATAAAAAAAGATTATTCGCATGATGTTACCGAAAATAGTTCCTGTGTTTATACATATTTGTTGTAATTTTATTACATATCGTGTTATCGAATAAATTAATAGTCGCATATTGATAAAATATCTGTAAAAATATACATAATTAAGAGAGATATTTACCACATATATCAGTGGGGATACAAACAAAATATAATTAGGTGCTAAATAAGCTGTTTATTTTCATATATTAAGAGTTTGTATAAATTTTAAAAGTTTAAATTAGGTGCTAAACAAGCTGTTTAATCTCTTAAAAAGGTAAAAAAATATCAGTGGGGGATAAAGCCAAAAAATAAGGATGTAGCCCATCAGGGCATGTGCATTGGTTAGGACTGTTTTTTGGTCCTTCAAATATTTTATTCCTATTTTGAGAGTTTCTTAAGTTGTATATTAGCATTGGTGTCCTTCAGTTTGGTCCTTCATAGTATATTTCCCTAGTTATGACAAATCATTTGTTGAGCTAGAAGCCTGAGTTTTGTATATTTCCCTAGTTATGACATTATACATGTAATAAACAAAAGATCAAACGTGGTTTCTACTCCATGTAAAGAAGACAGATTCGTGATTCACCCTGTTTCACCATGAATGAGCTTTTACAACTGCATCCACCTACTGCGGCTGGGTTTTCAGCTACCTAAACACCAAAGCATTAAACAGAAATCAATGTCAAAAAGAGGGGTTTAGTTTACCACAAAAGCAGCACGGATCAGTTCCTCCACATAATCAACTGTGGCACCTTTCACGAAGTCGTATGAAACGTTATCTACAACCAATTTGACACCATTCTTCTCAAAAGCCCTGCAATGTTCAAGAACAACTATAACTGAGTGACGCAGTTTTGCAACTATAACTAGATTGTAACTCTTTCATCCTCTAACAAAATGACAACACCACTCATAAAAGTCAAGAGAAGGAGCAAAACAACAACAAACAATGTCTGCTTCCAAGTTCCAACAATCTAAAACAGGTAAGCATAGAGTCAATGTTAACTATCTACAATTTCACTCAACTAAATCGCAAAGGGAATCACAAACCCGTTTGATCTCGTTAACGTATTTGAGATCTTCAGGATCGACTTCTCCTTCTTCGTATACATCTTCATATTCCCTCGGTATCTTGCATCCTTCCAAGTAGCATTTCGATTCCATCGGTATTCTTCCATAACAGCCCTCTTTCTTTGTCCAAATCTTCCTTCGAGACTCGAATCTAAACAAACCAAAAACAATGAAACAGATTTCAGACCAAAACAATGAAACAAATAAAAATGGAGATAACAATTCGAGCTTATCAACGGGACAAACAATTCATAGATAGTGATCAAATAAATCAACAATTCGACTCGAACAAAAGAGAGAACCCTAAAACAAATCAATTCAACAGTAAATTCAATTCATCAACGAAGAAGGCAATCAAATTCAAATGTCGTCAAAATCGAAGAAGAAGAGCTAACCCACCGTAACGGCGAGAGCAAATTCCTCAAGACCTTCTTCGAGCTCTCTCCCGCAATCAAATCCAAGAATCTCTCTTTTTCTCTCTGTCTCTCTCTCCTCACTGTCAAAATCAAATTTGTTTATCGAAACAGCACAAAACCAATTCTTCTCCCTTCGGAGAGAAAACAAATAAACAAGAAAGTTTCGATTTTTTAGGGTAGGGCACGTGTAATGAAGGACGGAGAAAAATCGTCCCATTTTAAGAAACGTATCTTTGATAATTGTCTAATTTCTATTTAAATTTTAATTTTTTTTCCCGAAGGACGCATCAAATACATGCCGATGCACATGCTCTGAGAAAAAGCATGTGCAGTAACTTTGAAAAAAAAGTTACAGCTTTTAGCTGGTCAGTCAATTTTTTTTTATAAATCTATAAAATAAAATATCATAGATAATCCCAATATCCAAATCTTCCACTATAATTGAAAGAAAAAAAAAGAAAAAAAGACACCTTTTTAAAATTCAACTTCTCCTCCCACCATCTCTCTCTCTCTCTGCAAATTCTCAGTTTCTTCTTTATAATCTTCTGTTCTTTTATCAGAGAACCAAAAATCCCAGTCTCTTTAACAACAACAACAACAACCAAAAAATATGATAAACGGCTGGAGAAGAGCTTTTTGTACTTACATACCCAAAGAAACTACCCAATACAACGACGAAGACGTTAACGGAGTTGACTCACCGGATACTCATCGTTTCCGCCACAAATCAACCTCTCGTTTCGGTTTTTTCTCAACTCCTTCCACTCCTCGTTCTGATTCCAACACCGGAACTTACAGCCTACGTTGTCGTACTTCAACAGCCACCTCCGTCGCCACCCCTACTCCGTCTCTTCCCGGAACTCCCAAGCTTAAGTGCAAAACCACCACCACCGGAGAGCTTACAACAACCCCGAGAAACAGAAGCCTCGTATCTCTTTTTACACCTTCTTCTTCTTCTTCTCCTCCTCTTTCTCCGGCGAGCTTCTCCCTTCTCAAATCCAAACTCCGATTCAACAAAGTAAGAACAACTTTGATTGTAATTTTTCATTTTTGAATCTTTTTGATTTTAGCTAATTTGTTAAAGTTTGGGTTTTGAGCAGAGTAGTAGCAGCAACAAATGTGGAATCTGTTTACAGAGTGTGAAATCAGGCCAAGGCACGGCGATTTTCACGGCGGAGTGTTCCCACACGTTTCATTTTCCTTGCGTTACTTCACGCGCCGCCGCCAATCATAACCGGCTCGCTTGTTGTCCGGTTTGCGGATCTGAGATTCTAAATCACGCTAAACCGGAATCTCAAATCAAACCGGAAATTAAGAACAACAACAACAACAAGTCTCTCAGAGTTTACAACGACGACGAAGCTTTGATTTCATCTCCGATATCTCCAGCCGGCTTCCACACCATACTCGAATCCGACGAAAACGAAGACGGTGAGTTCAGTGGATTCTCCGTTAGTACTCCGTCACCTTTAACGGCGAAACTGTTGACGGATCGTAACGTCGACGTTAAGCTCTCACCGGAATCTGCCGTCGTTGCGTCGGGTAAAGGCTACGAGACTTGCTCTGTTGTCATGAAGGTGAAATCGCCGCCGTTTCCGACGGAGCGTGGATCTGCGCGTAGAGCTCCGGTTGATTTGGTAACCGTATTAGACGTGAGCGGGAGAAATTCCGGCGAGAAGTTGGAGACGATGAAGCGGACGATGAGGATTGTGATTTCGAATCTGAGGGATACGGATCGTTTGTCGATCGTCGCGTTTTCGTCTAGCTCGAAACGGTTATCGCCGCTACGGAGGATGACGGCGAACGGGAGAAGATCGGCGCGGAGGATCGTGGATATCGTCACCGTTCCAGGCTCCGTCGCCGGAGAAGGAATGAGTGTGAACGACGCGTTGAAGAAAGCGGTTAAGGTGTTGGACGATCGCCGGGTGCAAAACCCTTTCACCACCGTCTTCGTTTTAACGGACCGTCAAGCCCATCAAGCGGCCCAATTAGCCCATTCTAGAATCCCAGTGCACACCGTATGGTTTAACCGCGCGTTTCCCGAGGACGCGTTTGCGAGGAGCATCAACGGTTACTTGAGTTTGTCGGTTCAAGATCTCGGGTTAGAGCTCGGGTTAGTTTCCGGGTCGGGTCAAGGAGAGATAACTTCTGTTTACTCTCTTACGGGTCGACCCGCTTGGCTTGGAACCGGTTTAATCCGGTTAGGTGATATGTACGCGGAGGAAGAGAGAGCGTTACTGGTTGAAATCAAATCACCGGTTAACAGTTCCTTAACCTTAACCGGTAGTAGATCTCACAAAATCATGACCGTTCGATCTCGTTACGTTGACCCAACAACTCAAGAAACAAGAAACCCCGAAGATCGCGCGCTTTTAATACCTACTCCATTAACCGTACGATCTTCAACAAATCCGAACATCTCGCGGCTCAGAAACCTCCACGTAAGCACTCGAGCCATGGCGGAGTCTCGTCGGCTGATAGAGCGTAACCATTACTCGGGAGCTCAGAGACTGCTGACCTCAGCTAGAGCTTTGCTTGTGCAGCACGGTTTGAGCACGAGCGATGTGTGCATACGTGGCTTGGACGCTGAGCTAGCGGATCTTAACGGTCTGAGAGGAAGACACGTGGCGGCATCGGAGAGTTTGGAGTCGCTTACTCCGACGTCCGCTTGGAAAGCTGCGGAGCGGTTAGCTAAAGTGGCGATGGTGAGGAAACATATGAACAGAGTCAGTGACTTGCATGGGTTCGAAAACGCTAGATTCTAGTTTTATTTTTTAAAAATATTTATTATAAATATATTTACCTTTGATTATTTAGGTTAAGAACTTTGTGTAATGATCTGATACAAACAAATAGTGTGGTGCATAAATGAAGTTATATTTGGACAAATGATAAGTTTGTAATATATATTTTATACCATTGAGTCTATTATGTGTCATGTGATACATTTGTTACCTTAAAGTTGATTAAACAAATTTGTAGCTAGGGACATTGCATTAGGTAGTAGGTTTTACCAAATCAGTAAAAAAAAATTCACATGTAATATAATATAGTGATTTTTTTAATGTATGAGTCATCATTTTAATTCTTTTTTCTTGTGGGATAAATATACTATATTTATCTCTCAATCAATTTTCAAGATACAATCATCATATACAATTTGTAATAGTAGAAGCAGTGGATATATAGTTATAATGGTTATTAGCAATGTGATGACTACAAAACATTTGTGCTTTCTGTACTATAACTTTTAAGAAGATGAATACAAGAATAACATGATTATAATGTAGAAGTATACCATTATATGGATTCATCTTATAAGCTTTAAGCAAACACGACGTGTAATAAATGATAAGAAAACATCAGTGTGAAATGAATATGCGATTTGAATGAAAATACGACTAGCTCTTCCTTTCGTGTTGTTGTTGTTGTTAACTTGTAGTCATTTACATTGCTTTTAAGTTTTAACATACACATTAATCATGAACATGATAATATCTTTTCTTTTTCACTTAATTACTTATATATATATATATATATATTGTTTTGCTTTAATAATTATGTAAAGTGAAACTTTTTAGCCAGAGCATATATTCTATGTGTACTTCTTCATAATGGGTAGTACATTATAAATACTAAAATGTAGTCAAAAATCGAGATGTAGCCTTTTCGCGGCTACACACTAATTAAAATTCGTTGTATCCAAAACTCGATGGTCAACAAATTATTTTATAAGCAATACAATAAACTAGAAATAACACAATTCTATAGAGAAAGAAACCTTATTAATATGATTGCAGTGCTAATTATTAGATTTGAGGAAATCATTTTAACGGCGGAATTTGTCTTTTTTTTGTTTGCCTGTTTGTCTCTTTATAGGCTTTTTAAATGATATTTCCTCTGTCTCATAAAGATTGAAGTTTTGGGATACTTTTTTGTCCCACAAAGATTGATGTTTTGTAAATTTCAAGAAAAAATCAATGAAATATTTAAAATTTTGAATTGTTATTGATTTATATTTTCTCTCTCTACCAAAAAGTAACTATAAATTAATTTACAAATAAAATCTAAAATTTTTCTTAATATGTGTGAAAGTGTAAAACATCAATTTATGTGAGATAGAGGGAGTAATTCATATAGTAGTACTATGATTGTTAATGTCACCTCTCTCGTATGAGTGTCGCTTTGCGTTACGCACAAGATGCATCATCATCATCATATTTTCGCAATTGTATATAGCAATTAATCGCTATAGATACTTGTTTATAAAATTCAGTAGGTAGATCGATCTATCGGTCATATCTCATATCTGTATATTGACATATATAAACTCAGATAGATACTTATGAGTACAGTTTTATCCAAAACTAAGTAAAGAAGATTTTCAACTTCTTTAGAGAGACTAATTCTTGTAGAGAAACCCCATGATTTACTCGTTGATTATGTGAACGTTCAACCCAAGATATGAGATATTTGCACATGGCAACTTTTTAGATAATGGAGGGTTAAACTCAAGTCGGTTAAATTGTTTTCATTTTATTCGCCCGACTATGTACCAACTTCTAGAAGTTCGAAAAAAAATCATGTAACACTGGTCAAATAGTGAGAAAGAGAATAAAAAAGCGAAAACAAATTATTCACTTAGTGGGAAGTATATGTTTTTGGTACGTTTAAGTTTGGATAGCGATGGTGCGTTCCACTAAAGGGATGCAATAATGGTACGCACGGCTATATCTAAAAGTTCATGTCATATCCAAACAAACAAGTCTTAAGATTTAATTTCATTTTAAAGTATCAAGAGATCCTTAGTTATTTAGTATATATACATACACGGACAAGTATTAGATTAAGTATAGACCAAAAGGCAAAAAGTAATTCACAAATTGCTGTTAGTGGAGAGTTTTGAAATGATCAACAGGACAAAATGAGTCTAAAATAATTATCTTAATTAATAACCTTTTTAATTTATTATAATATCATTAAGCTCTCTCCAAACATAAAGAGCTTTGAACCTTGGGGTTGTATCATTTGTATTCTTTTGACACCCTTCAGCTTGGGCCTAGCGTCGGCTACATCCGTTTGAAAGATGAATGTGGCCGTAGATCTTTGTTTTACAGTCAAGTGTTCAAATTTACCGAGGATTTTTATCTTGGCAAGTGATTAAAGTTGGTGCTGTCATCCAAAGTTCAAGACCAGGAGAAAAAAAGACCATACGTGTGTATAGAGAACTATAACTTTTATACACAAACCCAAACATTTTTCTACAAAAAGATCATTGATTCCAAAAAAAAGAGCTCATATTGAGACAAAAAGATCACGATCCCAAACATTTTTTCTAACTTCTTTAAGAAATGTAGCATAATAAGAAGTTGTGAAAAGAGTTATAAATAAGACTACTACTCTAAAAATAGAGCTGTTTACATTGGGAAGGATCTACCTCTGTTGGACAATAAGGACACTTGAACGACTTTGCTCCATTCCTCGACATCCTGTTGATAGTCTGGTTGGAAATGACATGACCGCAACTCATTCTCATCGGCGGATTATCTTCACTTGAGTGTTCTTTAGAGACAGGACAGACAAAGACTGAGTGGAAGCGATACTCTTCAGGGAGTTTCACAGGTACAAGAAGTTGCTCCATTGTTTGCCATTCTTTCCTTTTCTCTGGCAGCAAGTTCAAGTATTTCAAAAACGTCGGCAAAACTTCTGAACCAGCTGCAAGTGTTACAACTAAAGGACTCTCTGACGATTCACCGAGTAGGTTACAGTATTGTTGGGTTAGTTCCTTGGCAGCGTTGGTCCATAACGCGGGTGAAAGGAACTCTGCGTATGGGGATTTATCGAGGTTTCTGTTCCATAAGAGAGAGCCCATGAGTTTCTGGATCTCTGGGAAACATCTATCTGAATATGCAGTGATGTGTTTCCTCGCGTAGTTGATAGCTTCTTTGGTGTCCTTGTCTTGTGCTATTTCCAGGAAGTGAAGGCTGTGAAGTTTCAACTCGAGATCTGACTTTGCTAGCTTTAGCTTGTCAGAGTTTGAGGCAACCCACTTAAGAGCTGGTCCGAGATCTCTTTTTCTCATGGCATCAAGTATCCTATGCATTTCCATGAAGGGTTTCATAGCAGAAGAATCAGGCTCAGGCTCACCAGACTCAGAGATGAAACTATCACCAATGTCGAACATGCCTTGCCTGTAGAAAAAACTAGCTATTACCTGGTGAAGGGCATGACGATCAAACTCAACGTTTCTGTAAGCTGTAGTTATGTCTGGATTCAGAGTTTTGTCCAGAGCTTTAAGGTATTTGTTCAGAGCTGCACTTAGTTCCTTCTGAGTGGCTTCCACTTGTTTTGTTGGAGCAATCTCCTTAAAAGTTTTCTTCAGAGCAGCAACAAGAGACTTATGATGATGAAGTGGTTCATCATCTGAGGAGCCAGTGGGTGGTGCCTCCTCCTGAATCGTGTTCAACGCCTTGTCGATTTCTTGAGACAATCTATCCACCACTTCCTGAGTTTTGCTGTAGCAAAGCTTCTGCTTTTTGGTAACACGATCAAACGCATCTCTCACAGTCTTTAGCTCCATTCTCTAACTAATCACACTGGTAATACTGAAACAAGTAATCAACAAGAAAGGTCTCAAACACTCTCCACAACCAAATAAGCAAAAACACAGATTCATCATATCCACAATAACACTGAATCAAAGCAAGAGACTAATCATTAATCAATATATCATCATCGAAATGATCGAGACATCAAATACAATACGAAACAGTTCCGATTACTCTATCTTCAATAATCAAATACAATCAGAAACGAAAGATCCATAACTCAAAAACGAATCCAGAGAATTTGACGATTTTGCGAATCAGAGAAACCGTGGATGAAGCGAAGAAGAAACCAAAGTCAGATATATATACATATATATATAATCTAATACGTGTTCAGAGATGAACCTGTAAAAAAATCTGATGAAGATAATAACCGCCGGGAAAAAAGGTGAAAGATGAATTCGCCGCCGATTTCGATTTTCTTCAGAGCTTTTCTTTGAAAGTAATTTATTTCATTTTCTCATCTCTTTGATCTTGAAGATGAGTCTCAGCCGTTGGATTTGATCCGTTTCTTTGAAATAATTATTTGGGCCTAATTATAAGGCCCAATAGTCACACTTACGGATTAAAAACCCAAATGTTGACAAATAAGCCGACGTTTTGAAGGTAATTAAAAAGGAGATTAGACTAGCCTATATGAATAATCAATTACTACTAGATTTTACGTTTTAAAGTTTTGATATCGTTTACTTTTTTTTTTGATTTGTCAAAAAGTACAAAATTTTTTAACAAACTAGAGGTGTAAAGATGATAATAATTTATTTATTTTAGATTTAATAAAGAAAAAGAGGAAAAAATAAAATCTAAGTTTTAAAACTTTGTAGATTGAGTAATTTTTATTTTTACTTTTTAATAAATGAGTCTTACATAGAGGTAAGACTTAAGAGGAGGAGATTTCTCAATTTCACTCATTCTCTTTTTACCAAAAATGAAGATTTCCAATTTTTTTTTCCTCTCCAACCAACCAAACAATAAAAAAAAAGAAAAGAATCCATAAATAAGGGAAAAAAACAAAAAAATAATAAAATTTAAAATATTTGTTACCATTTAAAGAGAGATATTGGGATACAAACAACGGCAAGTGATAGAGAAGAATTGTGAGAGGCGCGCAGGAAGATGGCGCATAATAGCAATAAACCTAATAGTTTTTTTCATCTGGGGGTCCTCGAGTTTCCATTGTCTTGCTCTTTATTCCCCTCAAAACCTAAAAAGCCCAACGAGACAGAGCACCCTTCCCTTTTTATCTCTATTCGCAGCTTTTCTTCTCTCTTCTCTCTCACAGATCTATATGCTTTCTCTCGTCAATCGTTTCGCTTTCTTTCTCTCCATCGGTTTCGTCAGATCTCATCGATTTCTCGGCGTTTTATCGGTTTCAGGTCAAATCCAGGTAATTTTTCTATCAGATTCATCGATTTCTGATCCAATTTCGATCAGATTCGTCGATTTTGAGTCTGTTTTCGATCAGATTTGAGATCTGGTGATCGATTTTGTGAGTTTTCTGTGTTTTTCTTTTGAATATCAAAAGATCGATCTCGGTTTCTATATTTTTTATTGAATCCACACGATTTTTCTGGGTTTTTTTTTTTTTTTTTTTTTTTTTTTTGGTCAAAAGCTCGATCTCGATTGCTACAGTTTTTGGATTGAATTGAGATTATTTTCTGGAAACAAGATCGATTTTATAATTTTTCTGTGTTTTTGTATAAAGATTGATACATAATAGCAATAGACCTAATTGATTTTATTGATACGATGAAAGATGTTTTTTCACTGTTATCAATCTGAAAAAATTGGAACTTTGGTGATAACAATGGAGTTTTTTTTTTTTTGTTTTTTTTGGTTTTGCAGGGATTTGCTAATTGGTAGGCTGTTTTAACGCAAACATGAATGTTTATGAAGAGGTAAGCAAAACATGCATGTTTTTCTTTTTCTTTCTTGATTTCATCGAATTCACATTTAAGCTACATTGATCTCACACCGTTTACATGATTCCGATATGTTTACATTGCAGGACCTTGATGATAGAGCTGGATATGATGACTATTACAGCGGTGATGAGGACCTTGATGAGTATGAAGATGAGGAGGAGGAGGAAGAAGAAAGACAACCTCCGAAGGAAGAATTGGAATATCTCGAATTGCGCGAAAAGTTGAAGGAAACAATGAGGAAGAACCTGAGGAAAGGAAGTGCCAACGCTCAATCTTCACAAGAAAGAAGAAGAAAACTTCCTTATAACGAGTATGTGGTCTGGCTTAAGTACATTTGTTCTAATTATTATTACAGTATTCTGGAATGTGTCCTAATTTATCTTTTTTTATGCAGCTTTGGTTCCTTCTTTGGTCCTTCGCAGCCTGTTATTTCTTCAAGAGTTATACAAGAAAGCAAATCATTGCTAGAGAATGAGCTACGGACAGCTAAAATGTCCAATTCAAGTCAAACGGTATGTGCAATTGATCTCTGTTCCTCTTTGTGTTTTATCATTTAAGATGTTTTTGCTGATGAAGTTTTTTTTTTTTTTTGGGGTGCAGAAGAAAAGACCTGTTTCAGGTTCTTCAGGCACTAACAATGTATCACAAGAGAAGCGGCCTAAAGTTGTGAATGAGGTGAGAAGAAAAGTTGAGACTCTTAAGGATACACGAGACTATTCGTTTTTGTTTTCCGATGATGCAGAGCTTCCTGTTCCGAAGAAGGAATCTCTGTCTCGAAGTGGCTCATTTCCTAATTCTGGTATGTTGTGTCTTCTGAAAATCTTGTTTGCTATTCTGTCTTCTTTAAAGCATACCATTTTCATGGAGATAACTTATACAGGTTTTTTGCTGATGTTCAAGAGGCTCGATCTGCTCAATTATCAGCAAGGCCCAAACAATCATCAGGTACCAATGGTAGAACTGCTCACGGCCCTCCTCGTGAGGAGAAGAGACCTCTTTCAGCTAATGGACATTCAAGACCTTCTTCCTCTGGTAGCCAAATGAATCATTTAAGACCTGCTTCCTCTGGCATCCAAATGAATCATTCAAGACCGGCTTCCTCAGGCAGCCAAATGCAGTCGAGAGCTGTTACAGGGAGACCTTCTTCCTCAGGCAGCCAAATCCAAAATTCAAGACCGCCTTCTGCTGGTAGCCAAATGCAGCAAAGGGCTTCGTCCTCAGGCAGCCAGAGACCAGGTCCCTCGACAAACCGTCAAGCACCCATGAGGCCACCAGGTTCAGGTTCCACAATGAATGGTCAATCAGCTAATCGTAATGGTCAATCAGCTAGCCGGAATGGCCAACCAAATTCCAGATCAGATTCCCAAAGACCAGCTCCTTCGAAAGTGCCAGTCGATCATAGGAAACAGATGAGCAGTAGCAATGGAGTTGGTCCTGGTCGGTCAGCGGCCATAGCAAGACCTTTGCCTTCTAAGACTTCACTGGAAAGAAGACCGTCCATGTTGGCGGGAAAGAGTTCTATTCAAAATTCTCAGAGACCGTCCTCATCATCAAGACCAATGTCATCGGATCCTAGGCAACGGGTAGTAGAACAGAGAAAGGTTTCTCGTGACATCGCCACACCCCGAATGATACCAAAACAATCAGTGCCTACCTCGAAACACCAGGTATCATGATCATGATCTTTCACGTCTCTCTCTCTTATGTCTTTTCTCTAGCAGGGCACTAATTTGTCAAATAATATGTACAGATGATGAGTAAACCAGCGCCCAAGAGACCTCCCTCACGTGATATAGATGATAGGAGGCTGCTGAAGAAGAAGAAGCCTGCAACAAGGTCGGAGGATGAAGAAGCATTCAACATGCTTAGACAGTTGTTGTAAGTACTGCTCTTCCTAGTCTCAAATCCATTACTAACTTGTCTCCTGATACTTATATGGGTTTTGTGTTTCCATTTCAGACCCAGCAAGCGTTTTTCTAGGTATGACGATGATGACATAAACATGGAAGCAGGCTTTGAAGATATCCAAAAGGAAGAGAGACGAAGGTACATATTAGTATCTTGGTCACAAGTTTCATTTATTTGTTTCTTTGATATTCCTTAACGATGATTCATGTTGAATTGTTTAAAATGCAGTGCAAGAATCGCAAGGGAGGAAGATGAAAGAGAACTTAAGCTCTTAGAGGAAGAAGACAGGAGAGAAAGACTGAGAAAGAAGAAGCTAAGCCGTTAAAAAGTTAGAAGCATCCTTTTGCTCTTTTGTCTTCTTTTAGGACTTCAGATCTTTTTTTTTAGTGATACCTCATTTAAATCTCTTTGGCCGCTTGAGGCAAAAAAAAAAAAGAGTTTTAACCTTTCTTCTTCTCTTGTTTTCAAATTAAGGATCTTTTGTTCTTGGAATTGTACAATTAGTAATATTATCTTTATTGGGGTCACTTCAAGAATCTGCTGGAAACCTCCCAAGTTAGTGAAAGCTTGATTCGTTTTTTTTTTTTTGCTGGGTAAAACATAGAGAGGATAATAAAGAAAAAGAAACAAAGAAAAGAATATTTCTTTATTCACGTGTAGCTCCTTTGGCTAATAAAGTTTCACTTTTTTTTGCAAGTCCAATAATAAGATTACTGTGATGCTTTGTCCTTTTCTTTTTGCTAAGAACATTACTTGAATTTACCAAATGGTGACCAAAGAAGAAGATTGTCTTCCTCCTGCGACGGAGACGCCGCTGAGATGTGATTCTCCTTCTTCATCAACTCCTCTCGCGGAGTTACATACTGTTCGAAGCATAGAAATCGTCGAATCTTCCTTTCTCTCTCCCGTTTGGTATGTATATTGTTTTTTACTTACCTTTTTGGTTTCTGTGATGAGTTTGGACAATGAGACATACATAGACTCAAAAAAACATTTTCCAGGTTACTGGTGATCTTTTGCATCATTAACTTGTTAAACTACATGGATCGTGGTGCGATAGCGAGCAATGGTGTCAATGGAAGTACCCGGAGTTGTAATGATAAGGGAAAATGCACTCTTCCAACTGGAATTCAGTAATATATTAAAAGTTGATGGGTTACTCATTTTCTAACTTTTTATTCTGTTTTTACTTTGGCTGTTTTGATCTAAAAGTTGCGTATTTTAGGGGACATTTTAACCTAAGTAATTTCGAAGATGGTGTATTGTCATCTTCATTTATGGTTGGGCTTCTTATTGCATCACCAATCTTTGCTTCATTGGCAAAAAGGTGATCAGAAGAACTTTTTGTTTGTTTGTTTGTTAAATTGTTATGTTTCCCTCTTCTAATGTCTACACTTATTGAAGTGTTTTTGTTTTGTTTTTAGTGCAGCTTCAATCCTTTTAGACTTATTGGAGTAGGTTTAACTGTTTGGACTGTTGCAGTTCTTGGTTGTGGCAGTTCCTTTGCCTTTTGGTTTATCGTCTTATGCCGTATGTAAGTTGTTCTGTTTTTCCTGTACACCATATGATTGGTTTTGGTGTTGGTGTTTTATTATGTAACGTTTTGGCATTGAATGCAAATACTCTTATCATTATTACTCGTAGGTTCGTTGGTGTAGGTGAAGCTTCTTTCATTAGTCTTGCAGCTCCATTTATAGATGATAATGCTCCTCAGAAACAGGTCTCTGGTTTGATCTTTTGTTTTGCACTTCTCGTGAAGCCAAATGCACCATTCTTAAAAGCTTGTTTGTTAACCGTCTTTTTTTTTTTTTTTTTCTTTTCAGAAAGCTGCATGGCTTGGACTGTTTTACATGTGTATACCAAGTGGTGTTGCTCTTGGTTATGTCTATGGCGGATACGTAAGTTATATTTGTTGTCAAAAACACTTAAGAAAAACGAGCCGCATTGTGTGATTCCTTCTTGATGCTTTTAGGTCGGGAAACATTTTGGTTGGCGGTACGCGTTTTGGGGTGAAGCTGTTTTAATGGCTCCATTTGCTGTTCTTGGTTTTGTAATGAAAACTTTGCAGTTAAAAGGTTAGGAACAAATCTTGTCTTATGTTTTATATTAAGCATGAACTGTTAAAGATATTGATTTGAGAAAATAGTGAACAGGGTTTCCTTCTACTGATTCGATAAAGACGGTTAGATCAACTGAAGTAATGACTCCATCAGCTGGTGAGTTTTATAATCTCTCTTCTATGGTAATGTAATTGTACTCTGGATTATACAATTTTGCAGTGACACTTGCCTTTTGCAGGCTCAGAGACATTGACAAACGACAATCGTCTTCAGGTTGGTAATGAGCTTGAGCATGATCAGTTTGAGGTCTCTATCGAAACTAGCAAGTGAGTAGATTTCATTGTACGTATCTTTGTTTCTTTATTCTCTTCCATATGCTTATATATATTTATCGAATCTTTGTTTCAACTATGATATATATATAGGTCAAGTTATACGAATGCGGTTTTGAAATCATTTACTGGATTTGCGAAAGACATGAAGGTTCTGTATAAAGAGAAGGTCTTTGTTGTCAATGTCTTAGGTAATGTATTCCTCTTTCTTTTTCTATTCGTCTTCTTACACTCTTTGATACATCCACTTTGCCTTAAACAGGTTATGTATCATACAATTTTGTAATAGGAGCATACTCATATTGGGGACCAAAGGCGGGTTATAATATTTATAAAATGGTAAAACAGTCGTTCATCAGTTGTCTTTTTATTGTTTCATGAAAGATTACAATAACTGTAACTTGACAGAGAAACGCGGATATGATCTTCGGGGCTGTAACTATCATTTGTGGGATCGTTGGAACATTATCAGGAGGCTTTGTACTTGATCGTGTCACTGCTACAATTCCAAATGCTTTTAAGGTAATAAAAGAGCTTTTCTTCTACTTTTCGGATTACGCCGGTTTTTTAAAATCTTTTACTCTTGGATTCAGCTCTTATCCGGAGCAACATTTCTCGGGGCGGTATTTTGCTTCACTGCATTCACCCTGAAGAGTTTGTACGGTTTCATCGCTCTCTTTGCCTTAGGAGAGCTTCTTGTGTTTGCTACACAGGTAAAGAGTAGTAAACTCTGAGGAGTCTTGTATTGTTGTTGTTGTAATGTAAACTGCTCATAAAGAACAACTTCATCTTTCTTCTTCTTCTTCTTCTTCTTCAGGCTCCAGTGAATTATGTGTGTTTGCATTGTGTGAAGCCAAGTTTAAGACCATTATCAATGGCTATCTCCACAGTCGCAATTCACATATTTGGCGATGTTCCTTCTTCACCTCTTGTCGGTATCGTTCAGGTAAAAATATCAAATCCTGGAAGAAAATAAACTCAGAACTTTCCTAAAGCTAAAATGCTCCATTGTTGTATACGCATGCAGGATCACATCAACAGTTGGAGAAAAACCGCGTTGATGCTTACATCGATTCTGTTCTTAGCCGCTGCAATATGGTTTATAGGTAAAACAAATCTCAATCCTTGAGCTCGAATAATCACAGATGAAAAGGCTTTCTTGTCCATATCAAGAACTAGTTCGATCTTTTTTTTTTGCTTTTGCTAGGGATATTCATAAACAGTGTAGATCGGTTTAATCAAGAAGAAACTGGAAGTGAGAGCCTGAGGACGCAAGAACAATCGATTGTAAATCCATGATACTACTTAAGCTAAACAGGAATCTGTATCTATTAAATATTTAACTAGGGTCTTGTATCCAAAACATGTTCTGTTTTTAGTATTTTGTAATGAGTTTGGGAGTTTGAGACAATAGACTCTTGATTACTTCTTCAGTCTATGTACTATCTTCTTCATAAAAACCTATTTCAGGTTACTAGGTGATGTTTTTGCATCATCAACTTGTTAAACTACATGGATCGTGGTGCCATAGCCAGAGCATTGGTGTCGTTGTGAGGAAAAAGGCAAATGCACTCTTGCTACTGGAATTAGTTCAGTAAGATGTATATATATTTTTGATGTACTGTAGAGTCAGGATGTTGTTATCTTCATAATTAAAAGCGAAAGTACTTGATTCCTTGAGCATAAAAGTAAAGCTTTCTGGCTTAATTGCAAATTAGTACATAATAAAATCTCTAAAACTTTTTAACAAAAAAAAGAAAAAAAAAAGATTCCTAAAATAATAACAAGCCACTATGTGACTAGTCTGAGAGGACAGGCATAGACAGAAGCATCGAGAGAAATATTCAGGCATCGACAGAAGCAGCGTATAACAAGTTAAGGCCAGTATGTGACGAGTCAGAGAGGACAGCACCAGACCATTCAATGTTCGCCCAAACCTCCCACCATCCCTCGGCTCCTTGGCGTCTCGTCAGGGAAAGCTCGGCATACCAAAGCTCCAAACTCTGATCAGAACCTTGAGGCGGCCGGGGTGCTGCTTGCCAGAAGATGGCCATCCTGTCAACAGAGAAGGCGCAGATTTTGATGATATCAAAACCAGAAGAGTGTTGCTGCTGCAGCTGCTCTTCCAAACCATTCACTTCCTTCCAGAGAGTCTCAGTGGGTAAACGCCAAAGTAATTTCCCGCCGATACCACGGCAGAACAATGCCTCGGCTAACAACCAATCCTTTCTAGTTTCAGGGTTAGGCTCTGTTGTTCCGCTGGTCATAAACGTACGATGACTTGGTGAGAAGGCAAAGATCTGACCATCCTCATCCACCGCGTAAACATACTTTTCGTCGTCTTTTGGTATAACTATCACCACGCTTTGTTTGATTTTGAGAGGCATCTTGGGGGTAAAGACAGACAAAAACTCCCAAGCACCGGTTTCCAAATCAAACACTTCAACCCAGTTTGAGGAATCAGCAGCGACATCATCCTCCCAGCACCCACCAAACACGTATATCTTCTTCTTGTCTATGAAACTCGCCGATGCTCCACTCCTAGCCATCTTCATGGGGGTAACGCGGTAAATTGTGTGCTTGATACAGTCAAAAAACGTGACTTCCGATGTGGGTTTGCCGTTGATGAGTCCACCGATAGTATAGATCCCCCAGTCCGTCTCCACGAAACAGGATCCTGATTCCGGGGCTTGATAAAAGCAGCTCGAGTGGACCGGTTTGAGCAGACGTTGCACGGGGTGGAGGACGAACCACCGTGGGCTTGGATCTGGATACATGTGCATAAATACGTACAGATAGGGCTCGACGGTACCAATCCGATATCTCATGGCCCTGAGTTCATGGGATTCTGGGACAAACCGGTGTCTCCTGGAGACCATGGATAAGGCCACGAGGTCTAATCTCGACACCAGAGCCAAGCAATTTACAGCCACCTCATCTGGCAACAGCGACCATGACCCCTCCGTCTCATTGCTCCTCGTCGTCTTCGATTCCAATTGACTACTACATCCCCGAATCGCAAACATTGTTGATTTATTACCGGCGGTTGGATCTATTTCTGTGTGAGAAGGATCCATCCAGACACAACCTAATTTAATCTCAATGCCCTGTTTGTGTACTTTCTTCAACTATTTATAAATACAATTGTCGGTCTAGTTAAATAGGAAAATCAACAAAAAATAGGAAAATAAACAAAAAAAGAAAAAAAGAAAAAGGAAAAAGAAACAATACCAATGACATTAAATCAATGGACGAACCAATCGGTTTAGGGCGGTTCAATTTCAAAACCATAATTAACATTTTTTTTTTTTTTTTAATTCAAAATACCGCCGTCCTCACTCCTCATGAAGACCAATGTCCTCGAATCCGACGTAGATCTTATCTTACAACTAGATTCCAAAACTTAAGCTACTAACAAACCAAAACATAACTCAAACGTGGAGATAGTCTATCCTACAACTAAGGAAGTCCGACTTTTTCAGCTAAAATTAAAAACCAAACAGAGGAGTTGTCCGTTTCTGCAGGACTTTATTCATCATTTCCTCTCCTTCCAGTTTACTCTTCTTTCATGCACACTCCCATCCTGCTCCTAAGCTTCTCAAACACCTCAAGTTTCACAGTTTTTGTCATTATGTCAGCTATCTGATCTTGTGTTCCACAATAGTCCAATTGAATAACTCCTTCATTCACCAACTCTCTTAACTAATGAAACCTGACATGAATGTGCTTGCAACACAGGATTCATAGACAATTTAATTGCAGAAATATTGTCACTCACAGAAGAAGAAATTACTTTCCTCTTGCTGAAAACCAATCTCCAACAGTATGTTTCTAAGCCAAACTGCTTGACAAGCTCCATAATCTGCTGAGACAAACTCACGATCGGCTGCTTCTTTGAGACCCACGACACCGCACCTACTCCCAGCTTTTGCTCACCACCATACTTGTACTGAATTCCAAACTCTCGAGTTCCCTGAACCTATCTCAGGATCCTCTTTGCTGCCGCCATATGTTGTTCATTTGGTCTCTCCATATATCTACTAGCCAAATTCACTGAATAAATCAAATCAAGCTTAGTAGCAGTCAGGCACCTCAAACTCCCAACAAGTTGTTTTGATGTAAAAGTTGCTTGTTTTAGGGGACATTTCAACCTAAGTAATTTCGAAGATGGTGTATTGTCATCTTCATTTATGGTTGGGCTTGCATCACCAATCTTTGCTTCATTGGCAAAAAGGTGATCATAAGAACTTTCATTTTTCGTTGTTGTTATTTTTCCCTCTGCTAACGTCTAAACTTATTGAAGTAGTTTATATGTGTTTAGTGCAGCTTCAATCCATTTATACTTATTGGAGTAGGTCTAACTGTTTGAATTTCTTGGCTGTGGCAGTTCCTTTGCCTTTTGATTTACCGTCTTATGCCTGCGTATGTGACTTGTTTTGTTTTGTCTGTATTTTGCTTTCTTTCTACAAAATTTTATATTTATGGAGTGGAGTGGAGTTTATTATTAGAGACAACTAGGTTTAATGACGATGTTGGAAAACAGAGGTGTTTGTGTTTTTATGAAACGTTTTGTCATTTGGATGCAAATACTCTTATCATTACTCTCGTAGGTTTGTTGGTGTAGGTGAAGCTTCCTTCATTACTCTTGCAGCTCCATTTATAGATGACAATGCTCCTCAGAAACAGGTCTCTGTTTGATCTTTGCTTTGCAGGAAAGTTCTCACGAAGCCAAATGCACCATTCTTTAAAAGCTTGTTTTGTTAACCGTTTCTTCTTCTTCTTCTTCTTCTAGAAAAGCTACATGCATGGCTTGGACTGGTTTACATGTGTATGCTAAGTGTAGTGTTTCTCTTAGTTATGTCTATGGCGGATACGTAAGTTATATATATGATGTTGTCAAACCAGTTTACAAAAACAAAAACACATTGTGTGATCCCTTCTTGATGCTTTTTAGGTCGGGAAACATTTCAGTTGACGGTACGCATTTTGGGGTGAAGCTGTTTCAATGGCTCCATTTGCTGTTCTTGGTTTTGTAATGAAACCTTTGCATGCAGTTAAAAGGTTTAGAAACAAATCTTGACTTAATGTTAAAGATATTGATCTGACAAAAATAATAAACAGGGTTTGCTTCCTTATACCGTTCCTTAAAGACAGTTAGATCAGTCGAAGTAATTATTCCATCAGTAGGTAATTTTTTTTATATTTCATCTCTCTTATTATATGGTAATAATGTTATATAAGGTACTCTGATTATACACTTGTGCAGTGACATTTGCCTTTTGCAGGCTCAGAGTCAGAGACATTAACAAACAACAATCGTCTTCAGGTTGGTAATGAGATTGTGCATGATGCGTGATTATTCAGTGTAAGGTATCAACTGAAACTAGCAAGTGAGTTGATTTCATAATCGTATCGGTGGTGGGTTTATTTTATTTTGTATTATATGCTTGCTTATACATTTATCAAACCTTTACTTCAACTGTGGTAGCTCAAGTAACGCGAAATGACATGGAAGTTCAGTTCTGTATAAAGAAAAGGTCTCTTAACTTTTGTATTTTCTTTTCTTTTTCTTACACTATTTTATATTCTTGGTTAGACTGATATGCCTTAAACAAGGTTACGTGTGTATCATACAATTTAGGAGCACACTTTGTATTATATTACCGAAACGTCGTCGTTTGGTTATTGGGGATGTGGGCCGCAAGAAACGAATTGGGCCTAGCCTAATCTAGGGTAAAAAGCAAGAAACGTTTTTGTTTTGTTCCTCCAACACGAGACAGGAGCTGTTTATCATTTTTTTTCTCTCTTTCAAAAAGTTTCCGCTTTTACACGAAACTTGGTCAGACTCAGAGCAACAAAGATCCGTTTCTTCCTGATTCTGCGTAGACGATTACGTTTCGGAACATCCTCCAGAGAATTCGGCAATGGATAAAGGTAAACCCTTTCGTTTTCTGTAAATTGTGCCCTCCTCCTTCCCGATTCTCCCGTTTCAAGATTTACAAACCCTAGTTCTTTGCAAATCCTTTCGTTTCTGAAATGTTACTGTAAATTGTCCCCTCTCTCTCTCTCTCTTCTCCTTCCCGATTCCCCCGTTTCAAGATTTCTGATAGTTCTCTGTGAAATCAAGGGTTTTGATCCGAAATCGGATCTAGGGTTTTAAAAAAAAAAAATCGAGAATTTCATTATGAGGAAGTGAGA
Organism: Camelina hispida; assembly: GCA_023657505.1. Taxonomy (NCBI): domain Eukaryota; kingdom Viridiplantae; phylum Streptophyta; class Magnoliopsida; order Brassicales; family Brassicaceae; genus Camelina; species Camelina hispida. The sequence goes on from CP094632.1 coordinate 40,430,312, forward strand.
TTGAGAGATTGAGATCGAGAGAGAGAGAGGGAGAGAGAGAGAGATAGAACCCTTGTTTGATTTGTGGGCATTACCATATATAAGTACGAAGTTTGAAGGAGAAGTTTCTAAGTTACTGTAAATTGTCTCGCTTGATTCTTCTTTTACACGATACACATTTATAGGAAGATTAGATTAGAAAAGGAGCCTCTTAGTGATAGGATTAGGTGAAGATCACTAACTTAGTGGTATGAATACTGTATCTTATAGTTTCTTTCTGTTTCTGCAGCAGAGGATTCAGTTTCGGGGCCTCCTCAAGAGAATCAGAATCCCATGGCTGATGATAATCCTCCAGTCATATGTGACCAGTCTTCTCAGAATCCATCTACTGAGGATAATCCAGTGATAGATGACAAGTCATCTCTGATTACTGTCACTAAGGATAATGACTTGAAGTCATCTCAGACAACTCTTGCTCACAAGTCATCTAAGACAACTCTTGCTCACAAGTCATCTCAGAAAACTCTTGCTAAGGATAATCCAGTGAAGACATTCCCAGGGTATCAGTTTTCAAAAACTGCTTATGCTATGATGTTAAAAATGAAGTATGAGGGTAAAGGAGGGCTGGGAGTATCTGGGCAAGGCATGGAAGAGGCCATTCGGCCTAAGAAGCGTTTAATTAAAAACAGTGGCTTGGGATACATGGGTTTAGACTCACCCAGTCTTCCTCCTAAAGTTCAGACTCCTCCAAAGCCTCAGACTCCTCCAAAGCCTCAGACTCCTCCAAAGCCAAATCCAGTTGCACCTGAGCCTTCACCTCAGTCTCCGGATCCTGACCTCTTGACCCCTGTCCAAAAGCAAACGTTTTGGGATTATGTTACACCGCTTCTAGCTGACCAGAGTAGACTGCAAGGGTCTGATCGAATCATTACTTCAGGCTTTGATGGAATCATTACTTCAACTGGTGTTGTCAAAGAGGGGGAGGAAGTGTCAGCTCCAGTTTCCACTGATGTCCCCAAGGAGACAAACAAAAAGAGAAGACGTAAGAAGAAGAAGAAGAATAAGACTGTAAAAGCAGAAGATAATGAGCTGTCTTCGTCTACAGAGCAAGAAAGCTATGGTAATCTTGCATACAAATCTGGGAGACATTGAGTGCCAGATTTTTTGTGACAAGGTTCCCAAAACAGCTGAGGTATTTGCGGTCTCTCCCTTGTTATTCTTTGAGCTTTGTGTTTGATCTTTCTTGTGTTTGATCTCTTGCGTTTGTTATTCATTGCAGAACTTTTTGGGTCTATGTGCTAGTGGCTACTATGATGGAACCATATTTCACAGAAACATCAAAGGCTTTATGATTCAAGGAGGAGACCCAACTGGTACTGGCAAAGGAGGAACTAGCATCTGGGGCATGAAACTCCATGACGAGATACACCATTCCCTCAAGGTGAGCTAATTGATTTTCGATGATAAGTGTATTGCGGATTGCCATATCTATACCTCTATTGTCTTTTTCAGAATTTGCGTTGATGCCATTCTCTTATTATATGCAGCACAATGTAAGAGGTATTCTCTCGATGGCAAACAGTGGCCCTAACACCAACGGAAGCCAGTTCTTTATCACCTACGCTAGACAACCACATCTCAATGGATCATACACCATCTTTGGCAAAGTCATTCATGGCTTCGAAGTCCTTGACATTATGGAAAAGGTAAATATAGACTTTTCTATCTCAGTTTTTGATAGTCCTTAGACATTATGTTTATATTCCCCTGTACGTATTATATGTGTTTATGTATTTTTCTTTAATTTTGCAGGTTCAAACATCCTCTCAAGATAGGCCAATTGATGATATAAAACTAAAAGGGGTGACAGTCCATGCTTACAGCTTTGGTTGAGTAAATCTGATACAAGAAGATTGGAGGAGAAGTGAAAACTGCAAGTGAGATCCGCATAAACACATATATCTGAAACAATTGATTGTAACTAGTTTTTGGCCATTCAACCCGCATAAACACATATATTTGATATCAAAGAGAGACTTGGTTTTTTGACAAATTCAAGCTTTTAAAATTACAACTAAAAATGTAACGTAACCTGTGATTAGTCAACATAAAACAACAAGAAGAAATTGAATATTAAAATGGGAAAAAAGTTTGAGATAACCAAACATAAAACTAGAAGAATCTGAACAAAGCAGGGACAAAAAGTTGAAGGCAAATCCATCCATCAATAGAGCCTATGGGTACATACGGCAGAACCACAGTAGCAAGCTTTCTTCTTGATATTACCCATAGAGTCGCGTACCTGGTCGATCGCATAGTTGTAGTGGTAAGTCAGTTCTTGAAGCGGAGGTATGTTGTCCATTGCGAAGAACATCACGTGAGGCATTCTCTTGTCAGCATGATCATACAATACGTTTTGTGCGTACAGATTTGGTGAGCAGCTGTGGTTTATGAATCTCCCAATGTTCCCCTTTGTTGCTGCATCAATGGTGAATCCGCTTGCCTCCTCATCTTCTTCCTCGGCTGGGCCTGCCTGTGCCCCCGGCATAAGCTCTGACATCCCTTCCGCTAAGGTATTTTCGTATCTGTTACCAATATCAAAGAGATACTCATCGTTTCCGGTTCTTCTTTCTGCTTCACTGTCCTCCAGAAGCTCACCTACGTATTCGCATATGAAGCTGCCCGAAGGGATTGACTTAATCGACCTCACTCCCCAACCTCTTGACTTAGTTTTGAAAATCTCAAGCGGGAACCTGATACCATGCTGTGTGACTCTTAGGTAGCAAGAAGCAGGGCATTTACAGCGAGGGCCACACTCGTAGATTAAAGGCTTTGCACCAACAATGGCTCCATCGTGGTTGTATGGAATCTCTCCTCCGTTTTTGTCCACACAATTGCAGTTTTTGGCGTCGTCCGTGCAGCCACCGATGCAACTGCATGACTTTGGAGGAACTGGTCTGCACCAATCCGGGTAAATCAGTTTCACTGTGTAGGTGAACACAGGCGGTTTCTCGTCGTCTATTTCATTCACAGCGCTTATGGGTAGTCGCTCTTTCCCTTCTGAGATGTCAAGTTTGCACAGACCTTCCCGGTATTTCAGATTCTTTGAGTTGTTCACCACTTTCCATGAAAGCTCAGGCTGTCCAGGCATGCGCCTAAGCTTAAACTTGAAGACAAACTTCCCGTGAGATCCGAGTTCTCGCCAATACTCTTCCACAAGATATAATCCGTCATAAACATAATGTGCACCTTTCTTATCACCACCTGATGATTCTAAAGCTGCCTTTTGGTTGCCCCTTATGACACGTACAGGGGTCTGCTTGATAGAGCTGTTTTTTAATGCGAGGTTCCCCTGTACAAGCTTTTGGTCTTTGGGCGGTTTATATTCCTGTCCACTTTTCTTTGCTTGCATCACATTCCCGCCTTGACCAGTGTAGATCAAGATATCTGAGTTATCCAGAGAGTCGTCGTACCCTCCAGAGGCAACAATACTAGTAGCAACTATGTCGTCACCGTGTTTCATATAATCAATACCCCCTTGACTCGGTTTATGCATACCGAGAATGTTCAGCTCCATTCTATATTGGAACTCATCACCAACCTCAATCCCAGGCACAGTTCCCAAAATATGAACACCAACGTTGAGATACTTGCCTTTGCTTTTCAGAATCTTTGAAGCCACGAAATCTACTCTAAACCTTTTGATCCGATCTTTCTCAGGCTTTGCTTCTTCCTCCTGCAAAAGTTTTCTACAAGCTCCATAGAAAAGACGAAGAGTTTCCTTGACTTTTTCCCGGCTACTATTATCAGCACCGCTGCTTGAACCACTGGGACGAGAAGGAGGAATCCCGACATTAAGCAACTGTCGAGGTATTCGATGGTCAGGAGAATCCTTTACATCTCGACCTACCCTCTGGCGCGAATAGAAATCCTTCTTCATCCTAGATCCTCCTTCACCATACTCTTTCTTGATCGTTCTGGTAACCTTCAAGGCTGAATGAAATGCAACCCCTTTCTTTGCCTTTTTTCTACGCGAATCAAGACTTGGTTTTGGAACTATTACATCTGACGACATCTCAATTTCCAACGGCTCAGTCTGTGCCAAATCATCTCTTCTCAAACATTCTTCATCTGCATAAACAACAATATCCCTCGTCATGTTTTCTGCTCCGCTGCTGCTAACATCAGAACCAGAACTCTCAAGAACCGAGTTCTTCTTCTTTCCCATGGAACCCGCAACCTTCACAGTCTGTTCACCGTTTGAACTCTCCCCACAAACAGAACCCGTCGCCAGAACAACATCCCCATCTGGCATACAAATTCTCAGAGGCTGAACCTCAACAGGCTCAGCCATCATGACATCACTCCCGTTTCCAACCAAATCCCCATCTCCAGGGGGAAACACCATCACCGCACCACAACTCTTCCCATCATCTCTCTTCCCCACCAAACCTTCCTCCTCTTTAACAGAAGACTCAACCTTAATAACATCTTCCTCATCTTCTTTAACAGAAGACTCAACCTTAATAATATCTTCAGCAGCCTTAACATCTTCAGCAGTTTTGGGTATAAACACCATCCTACCAGTACCACAACCAGGTGGGAAATCCCTAACAGCACTAACCTTGCGACGCTTAAACTTAAGACCGGTCATACGATCATTCCTGAAACCACAACCACCAGGAACACCATTCTGAAAAACAACTCTTTTATCAACAAAAGCATCACCATTGCTCATCGTCATTGATGTCTCCGTATTCACCATACTGTTCTCCATCACACCCATAGAAACCCCACACACAAAAAAAAATCATAAACCTGAGAGAATTTAACAACAGAAACATCATCATCATCATCATCATCATCATCATCATCATCATCATCATCATCACTAATTTTAATCAAAATCTCTCACAATACTACGAAGCATGCAAAAAAAACTAATAGGAAACTGTTTCATCACAATCGAATCAAATCGATTTCTTCTACAACGACGACGATGATCAAATTATACAGAAACGCGATTAACTAAACTAAATCAGATTATAAAGGCAAAAACAGAGGAGGGAGATGAAATTTTACCGGCGAAAGATCTCCGTCACCGATCGAAAATGGCCGAGATGATGAAATCGAATTGGGTGAATTTGGAGAGGACGAAGAAGAAGAGCTCTCTCTCTCTCTCTATCTCAAAGTTTTTTTAAGAGTCGAATTCGAATCAGATGACAGTTTGGGTAATTGATTGATGATATTGAGCGAGCGAATTAAATAAAAATGGATTTGAGGAATTAATAATAAAAACGTTGCGATAAAAAAAAAAAAAAAAAAAAAGGAAGCCATTAAACAACGCAGAGTAAACATAGAGAGAAACCAGACTAGTGTGGTGTACCGTGTACGTGGAGGGAGCCAGGGAGGGGATCGTGGTTGTGGTTGTGGTTGTGGTTGTGGTTCCTTCCATATTCGTCAATTACTTTTCATGATTTACTTTTACTTACTCTTTTTATTAACTTACACACACTGTCACTTTTTTTTTTAATTGTAAAATGATACTACTAATTAAAGTAGTTTTTTTTTTGGGGGTGGTAATTAAAGTAGTTTAAATACATAATTAACCCGATTCGGATTATAAACTTTTTTGTTTACAAAAAATACAACCCATTAATATATAGTATCCAAATCTCTTACATGCATGTATCCAAATCTCTACTCTTTTTTTTTTTTTTTTTTTTTTTTGTTCAAATCCCCGAATGAATCAAATGAGATATTTTACGAAGATCCATATTATTAATTCTTATCTCAAAGTTTACACTAATTCAAATTGGGTAATTTAATTTTGATCATATATACTCTAATTGACATGCCTACTAATTAATTATTCAAAAAATTTTTGTTCAATGATGCCACAAAAATTTTATACGTTATCTTAAGACTGATCAAAGTACATACATTGAGAGTTTAGACCAAAGACAAAGGAACAAGTGATCGATACACCTCAAGTCTTGCCTCCTCAGCTTCTTTTCGTCACCAAGTAAGATTTTTGCTTTAATACGTCATTAGCTCGTGTTTACTAACTAGTCTGAAACCTCGTTCCAAGTGGACTTGAAGGAACTTCACTGTTGCTCATGGTTTCAACATATATATATATATATATATCAATGCCTTAACAAAACATTCACAACACAACAATCTTTGTGCCTGAATGATCGAGTCTTTTTGTTCTTCTTAATATCCGATAATCTTTTGTTTAATAATATTTCAAGGCATTAATCAAAGCAAACTCGCGAGCAAATTATAGTGCAAGAAATAAAGAAAAGATATCTGTTGGTTTGTTTGAGGCTAATTAAAAAAATAAAAATAAGCAGGCGGGAAGCCGGGAACAGAACAGAGCCGCACGCTTTTTAAGTTTGTTTAGGTGGGAGCACCTTAGCAGCCGACAAGAGAAGTTAACTCAACTACCTCTGCTTTGATTTCTCTTATGAGTTCTTCTTTTTGCTCTTTAAACGTGTCTCTGAAGAAAGTCACTGTTGCGACGATACTACACTAATTCATCTCCATGGCTGCAAATGCAGACGCACAGTTTGAAAAACTTGTTATGTTGTTGCACAGATTTAAGTTATACTTTGTTTAAAATAAATGTGAATGTTCTAAGTGATAATAGAATGAAGAATGCAAAAGAAGAAATAACGAAAAGTTTAAATTTTGTCTATGCGATTGTATTTTTGGTATACTTTGACAGAGAGACTAAAAAAGGAACGTGTTATTTACTTACTTTGCTTGTCGTTAATTATATATAATTGTGTATAGCCAATCAAATTTGATTTGTAAAACCAAACTAAAACTTGGTAACTAATTGATTCGTTTCTAGAGGAGACTGTAGACATATTTCACTAGTGATAAATTAAAATGGCAGAAAAAAAACGATCTGGCAACACTTTATTTGTCGTAACTTTCGAAAAACTATTAAGGCTTGGAGTTTACAAAGAACAAGAGGTTCCCAAGCAATGGTGGTAGTTGTGATGCTCAACAACATGAAGCTTTGTCGAAATGGATTATTGGTATTGGGAAGGGAAAGATAAATAAGCTTATTCATGGATAGATAGAGATAGAAATCCCTCATGATTTACTAAAGCAATCAAAGATAAAGTTTTATAACACATGCTTCTGTTTAAATTTTAAATGCATTAAAATGTAAGAATCAATGAACACACTTATAAGATTCTTTAAATCTTGTTCCTCTTTAAAATACGTTATCTTCTATAAAAACACTAATCGAGAATCTGAGTTATTATACATAGTCCATCTCCGTATCTTCTTTTCTTGTTCTTAAAGAATGAAACTATCGAGACTAATTTGACATACTTAGGTCAAGAGCTGAGAATTATGATGAAACAGTACACGATCAAATCCAAAGTAAATCCAGCGATAATAGGGCGACTTGGTCTTAAATCTATCAACCAACACATAGTGACAAGCAAAGAGAGTTGCATAATACTGATGATAAACTAATCATATTCGGATATTCCCTTAAAACTTAACAAATGAAAGAAGCTTATAATAAGAATATCTTTGTCTACTTCTATTTGTTCTTTTTCGTTGCCAATTTTAGTGTTTGACTTTTCAAAAATTACTCCCATAGGCCATATAACAAATAATTATTGACACATTTAAACAAATAGATTTCCGAATCTGGAAAATTAAATGATATTTATCTAATAATTTTTTATTTTATTTTATCTAATGATCTATATTTAAAACTAAATGCTTGATTTTCATCTAGATATTATGAGTTTTCGCTCTATTGTAATTTCTTGGATCAACTGTTATCCCTTTCATTATAAACGTGACAACTAAAAAATTGCATTGTCTGAAAGATCTTATAATCGCTTAGTTTTTTCTACAACACTTTTTTTTTCGTTGGATCCAATCCTAACTCTTGAATGGTATATATCATATATATTCTTTATAATAAAAATATATTATTTATCATGTGCAAAATTAGATTCGAACCAAGATAATAGTATTTTCTATTAACTAACCAACTATATATGCTTGGATAACAGATACAAAGATATTGAATATTAATCATGCACCAATAGCCATTAATAAAAGAGTAACACAACGTACATGTTACTTTCTATAAAAATTATATGAGAACTACAAATTACAATCATTTTTTTCTTCTCACGTTACACGGGAGATACGGATCTATCAAACTATTTTCATAATAGAAAGTTTGATCTTGAAAAATGGAAACATTCACCCTAATCATGTGCATATATTATATATATAATGAATGATTTCAAGATGCTTCTATCATGGGGCAAGGTAATATATAGAAGAAAGATTAACTGTCCTCTTCCCTGTCATTTTATCAAAAATATTATTTATTACATTAACCCACGTGCTTTTTATTTTGAAAGGTTGAATACTTCAACACTTATGTGTTTGTTTTCTTAACCTAGAATACCGCGGTTGCACAAGACTCTAGACCCTCAAAATGAGTCAGATGTGTCTCTTTCTAGGTGACTGTTTACATTTTGCAAAGACTATATCCTTTTTTTCTTCTTTTTGTGCAAAGCAAAGAGTATAATTTAACAATTCGTTTCAGTGTGTAAAACTCATTGCAAATGCTGTAACAATGCCATAACCAAATTTATAGTCCAATACTATATATATAAAATAGAATAAAATCAACGGAAGATCTTAAGTTGGTTCCATACTTAACGTTGAACAACATAGAAAAAGGTAATGAACGGAAATATATATTTTCTATGTATATGAAACAATAATTGAACCCACCATATATTGTGGATGAGTGCAAATTCTTTGTTTATTTCTGATAATGATTTACTAGTTAGCGATCGTTCTTTCAAAATGAATCAAGAATTTAATTGTTTGAATACATTCTTGTTGGCAATATATTTGGAAGACTAAGAAGATGCTATTATTAATAAGTCATCTTGAAGATTTCGTAATCTTTTCTGAACCCTACATACATATTAATAATATTCTACTTAAAAAGAGAATATTATCGTATCATAATGGGAGATGGATTAATTATAAACTAGTTGATTGTTCAAAATTTAAATTAAGGAATTAATATTATAAAAAGAAATTTGGTCTCTTGTTTGATAAAAATTGGTTACCTCTTGAAATATATTTACCCAAGTTGTGTACTTGGGAAGTTAAGTTTAGACGTATTTATGTATTATATTGGTACCACTAATATATATCTTTATGCATCGTATTAGTTTGGATGACATAAATGTAAATAATTTACTGATTGAATATTAAATAATTTTATTTAAAGTATAATTCAAAAAGTAGTACAATTCTCAAATCGTTATGCGTCATTGCAACATTGACCATTTTTTCTCCGTTCATATTAGCCCCTTTTTTGTGTTAATCATGAATGTTTTAATATTTCTTAAATCTAAAATTAGCCGAATTTATTCAATATACAGTATATCTTGTATTTTGATCTTAATAATAGTATAATACCATACAATTTAGTAATAGATACAAATTTGGCATCAAGATCTTTGAGATCAGTATTATCAGTATCAATCTATTTTTAATATATATAATTAATAATTAATATCACCAAAGAATATCTAATTGAATTTGGTTGCCTTTCACACGTACACATAAACTCCAGAGTGTATATTTGTATGTATATATAAAATAACTTGTTTAGCCATTACCCAAGTCCAAACCCCAAACTCTCTCTCTCTCTTTCTCTTTCTCTCTAGAAGGTAAGCTTCAACATTGACTGCTCAAGTTTCTTCAATTTCTTGGTTTTAGTTTTAAAGTTTTCGAATTCAAGAAATACTATGGTTTCCATAGTTTCATCTTCTTGGTTAATAGTTTCTTTATATGATTACCAATGTTCAGATTTTTGATTAAGAAGCAATCATGGCCACAACGACGAAGAACGTATTCTCTACCAGATGGACCTCCGAATTGGTATATTTCTATACACACGTACATACAATTTTATGTGTGTCTTTACTTCCTCTTATGTTTTTTTGTACGCATATATCATGTTATTTTCCCTATCAATTTTTCTTGGCAAATTTCATGAAAAAAATATTATTTGCTTTTCCTATAGGATATAGAAGAGTATAGTATCATCCACCAATACCACATGAATTCACTCGCTGGAGATGTTCCACAGTCTTTCTCATCTCTTGATGATACCACCACCTGTTTTAACTTTGATGCTTCTTGTAATAATGATTTTGTCGAAGAGATACCTTCAAAGATCCTCAAGACCACTCACATATCACCAAAGATACATCCTTTTCCTTCTTCCATTAATACTCCTCCTTTAAAGCATCAGCCCTCTTCCAGGATTCTTTCTTTCGAAAAGACTGGTTTGAAGGTTATGAATCACAACTCCCCAAACTTAATATTTAGCCCCAAGGAAGAAGAAATTGAATTACAAGACCAAAGGAAATCCAAGCTGATAATAAGAGGGACAAAGAGAGCTCAAACCTTGACTCGTAGCCACTCAAATGCTCAAGATCACATCCTCGCAGAGAGGAAACGTAGAGAGAAGCTTACTCAAAGATTTGTAGCTCTTTCCGCCCTAGTTCCTGGCCTAAAGAAGGTACATATATATAAAGAAATATCCTTTTCCTCTTCTAGTTTTATATCGAGGCTCAAATTAGTTTATCAAATGATAATAGCCTTTTCTTAAATCATCTTATTTTGCGAGGCAAGAAACCAAATTTCATAAAGTTTATTTGAGTTTTGACTTGGGATCTCTCGGTTATGAGACTAAATTATTTGATTCGTACTGACTTTGTGAAACTAAAAATATTCTAAAAATCGTCTATATAATGGTTACATGCTATATATTGACATGTGCATGTATGTGTTTATAGATGGACAAGGCTTCTGTGTTGGGAGATGCAATAAAGCATATTAAGTACCTCCAAGAGAAAGTGAAAGAGTATGAGGAACAAAAGCAGGAAAGAACAATGGAATCAATGGTTCTTGTAAAGAAGTCTCAGATGGTTTTAGATGAAAATCATCAATCATCATCATCTTCCTCAGATGGAAGTCGTGGTTGCTCGAGCTCGAATCTTCCAGAGATAGAAGTTAGGGTTTCGGGAAAAGACGTTCTTATTAAGATTCTATGCGAGAAGCAAAAGGGTAATCTGATCAAGATTATGGACGAGATTGAGAAGCTTGGTTTGCTTATCACCAACAGCAATGTCTTACCCTTTGGACCCACTTTTGACATCTCTATAATTGCTCAGGTAAATATATTCTCATACAAACTAGAGTAGGGCTTTTAAGTTTCATAGTATCTTAAAACGAGCTGATGACCTTATTACGGTAGAAGACCGGAAGCATGTTTTAGAATTACAATGACTTTCGAGTTAGATATTTTGATTACTCGAAAAAACTAATTATGTAATTTTTATTATCTTGCAGAAGAATAGCAATTTCGATATGAAAATCGAGGATGTTGTGAAGAACTTGAGTTGTGGCTTATCAAAGCTCACGTAATTGGCTTCAAGTTACATACATGTTCACATTAATCATCAGCTTCTCCGACCGTCACCTAAGAATCCTAAAATCGGTTTTTCCATGAAAATGGTTTTTTAGTTAAGTTTGCTGTATAGAGAGTTTCTTTAAGTCATTAAAAGATCCTTGTTCTTGTGCTATTTAAGTGTGTGCTTTAAGATGCATACCATCAATGTTTATTACCTTTTCCTCTCCGGTTTCATTCGGGGCGAATTTTTTTTCGCAGTTGTTGGATTATATATTCCCTGCGATGTAAAGCATTTCGTTAGTTTAATAAACGTACGGTATGTTTCCTAATTGATTTGATCAGTTTTTTTTTTTTTTTTTTTTTTTTTTTTTTTTGTTCCCTGTCAATTAAACACATGTAGTCATTACGACATTTTGCTGTAAAATGGTTTAGTAATTTACGGTAACGTTTGCTTTTCAAACCCACCCAAATTACCCATTTATAATAATTAAGGCTACATGCATGGCCTACAAGCTACAAACAATAATTCATATTCATATTTGATATATTATTAGTTAGAATGAGAACATAATATATCAAATATAAATAATGGTCATGTTTGATTATTATTATTATTATTTTTTTTTAACAAAAATAATAGTCATGTTTGAATTAAAAAAAAATGTAGGCCATATCGATAAGACACGTACGTTTTAAGAGTTATGTGTAAAAGAGACATTTTTGAGTTTGACACACATTTTATATTGTTACCTATATTTCTTCAATATGGTTTTGTCTTTGAAAGTATTATTAGAAACAAACCGTAAAGTTGAGAAAAAGTGTGGTTACAACTTACAAAAGTATTTAGGTTGCATATTATATATATGCCGTCAGTATAAAAGTATACATTTCAGATCAGATGGCTGAGAATGAAAGAAACATATTTTGATTGTTGGCTATTGGATGCATGATGATGAAAGGTTGTGATTTGTTGCAGATAACAAGATAATTCTTATATCTTTCCTGTTTTGTTTGCTCATTTTCTATATCGTGAAAAACATTTAACAGTTTTTTATACAAAGAATTTTAGTTATATTTTTACATATAATTAATATTCCATTTAATATAATTTAAGTTTTAAATAAGAAATTCATACCACCCAATACACTAATCACATTTAGATTATGGGTTGTAGACGATGTGATATGGATAAGCATTCAATATACAAGCATATCAGATGCACATATTGTTGCATCAGCATATATGTAAATTTTAAAAAACTATTTGAAATATAATTATACATTCATCTAATTAAGGAGGAGGGTAATTGTACGTATTCAAACTAACATTTTAAGTGATTTGAATTTTTATAATGTTTTATATGAATTTAATTATTTTAGAAAAGTTGATATGATTTATTTTAAAATACTTTGAAATCCAACATAAAATTTGGATTTTTTTTTTTGTTAATTAGGGAAGTTTTTCAAAACTCGTCTAAATACCAATATTTCACTATCTTTCTCCACTTCTTGCTCTAGTTTTTTACACACCATCAAATTCATTGCTTTTAGCGACCCAATTACCCATAGATTCAAAGCTGCAACAAAACAATTTAATCGTTTGAACCCTAAGTTCTAAATTATAAACTCTAAATCTGAATTACTAAACACAAAAATCATAACCGTACATGTTAATTTGAGATCTATTTACAATCAAGTTTAAATACGACGACATTAATAAAGCATGCACGTACTTGCAGACTTGCAGTCAGTCGTTTTCATTAGAAATATTCGGGTCATTTCATGACCATTTTGCATACTGTGCAATGATTTGTGGTGTCTATATGATAAAATGCGCAGTCAGTTAAAGTAAAAAGTGAAAAAGAAATTACATTCAATTTAGTTTTTCACAATACTAATTACCTTTTCTAAATTTCTTTTAATGCAAATTCTCATATTAGTTTTAAATATCATAAATTCACCCATTGTCAGAATGTACATACGTTATACTTCCTCCGTTTTAAAATATAGAATGTTTGAGTAAAAACACGCATATTAAAAAAAAGTTGTTTTTAAAAAATTTAACTAATCATAATCAAGACTGTATTATATAAAATATAAAATTAATCCAACAGTTGTATAGAAAATTGAAAATATCCTATATTATGAAATAAAAATAATACTCTAAACATCATGTATTATGAAACGGAGGGAGTATATATATAACTTTCTTGAAAGTTGAAATCATAGCAATTGGATCAAGAAAAAACTAAGTCTAGAACCATAAAAAAAACCTCATTTTAAATCCACTAGACCTCAACGTTATAAGTATTTTCAGTTTTCAACTCCACATAATCTAATTCACATCTTAAGGAAAAAAGTGATAAGCAAAGATGCAAAAGTAATAGCTAAGTGGGAAATTCCTTAAAAACAGGCGAGTAAAGACAATTGCATAATATATTTGGGTTATTAAATTGAATTGAAAACGTGGGATTTTTTCCTATTTTATTGGAAACCATTTCAAGGAGGTCAAATAAATGTGAAAATCAAAATTGTTCTATACGGAGTTTGGGTTTGTCTTCGTCGGGTCCAAAAGTCCAACCAAAATGCTTTAACTAAGGTCACCTTAGGTTTTCTTTCTGGACAATATAATTGTCCTGAATATTGGGAAGAGGAAAGTTACTTGATCATATCACAAAAGTTTCTCTTTTTTTTTTTAATTATTCAAATGTAGCTCATTTTGTATGAGGGCGTACTTTCACCTCATGAGTTCAAGTCATGTCAAGAAGAAGAAGAGACAAAGAAGAATATGGTGATAATAGTATTAGCTAGATAAGAAGTAATGATTGTACTACAATTTACAACTGTTTTTTCTTGAACGAAATACAATTATGAAAACTATATAACTTGAGTTTGGGGTTTGACGGAAATTAAAATGGTTGATAAGTTTTAGATAAAATATAATAAGTACGTATGTCTTTTAAGAATTTTGTTTTCTTGTCTCCTCTTAGAAAAATCAATATAAAAACTAAAAGTATATTGAATTTATTAACAATTTTCATACCTAAAATGTAAAAATTTAATAATATATAAATGGTTAGTTCCCACTTCCCCCACCTATGGGAATTATTTCGAGGGAAGAAGACAAAATTGGAAGGCCCCTCATCAGAGTCTTGATTAGGACGACAATAATACAATGGTAGGAAATAGTGTATCAATGATAACTAAATACGTAACAAATAATGAAAAGAGAGTGTGAGAGTAAAGAGATAGGTCAGCTTGATTTATGATAATTTCGGCGGCATATCCCGTCCACACCGCACCACCAACTGTAAGGTCTGTAACCATCGATAAACATCAATTTGTCTCACTTTATATCATAAAAAAAAAACTTAATTTATATTATCTAGATTTCGAATCCAAAATTTTCTTACAAAATCTCCCTTTTTATATACCTCTTGACCCTTTTAAATGATATCTGTTATGACTTCATTTCAAGAGGTACGTATCAAATCTTTGATTATCAAATACATCAAGCCGATAGACATGTCCACACATTAACATATAATGGCATATGCCACATATTATTCCACAGTTTAGAAGCTTCCAAACAAATAGAGAATTAATCATTAGACGATTGATGCAAAATAAATTCCAACGTTGTGACGACTTTTCAAAGACCGTTTATTATAATGCGGTCTAACTGGTAATCCTTGGTGAAATTAAGCTTTTTATAATACGTCTTTACATACACCGGCCATCGAGTTTGTAAAATGTATATAATATTTTACGAGGAACTTTGCATATTAATGTTTGTGGGTAGAACCGGCCATAAGGCCAAGCAGAAAAAGCATGGATTTGCTGCGACCGTACAATATATTTAAGCAATTCTAGTGGATCAACATTAAAACAAAAAAAAAGTTTATTGAAAAATAAATTTGACATCTCCCTAGATAGACCAATTTATAAAGTTTGCAATGGTAGAATCAATCGTACATCTATCGGATCTAATGATTAAGGTTTCAAGAATTAGAGTAGAACATGGAGAGCATTGTGGTTGACTAATTGCTGGGGTACCCTTAATAAGACGAAGTTTGTGCACAGTGATATATATTAAATTCCGGTGTATACGAGAAAAGAAAAGTGTTATATGAGAGTGAGAACAAAAGGAAGATGCATGTAACCCAAATTTTTATCAATGTAACTTTTTAAAAAAACTAAATTTAACGAGCGTATACGTAAACTAATTAACATTAAATCAAGATCAAGTTAACCGGTCAAACCATGTATCATAATATGTTATGCCGTACTATGTTATCATGTTCATATAAGTCCATTCATGAAATGATTTGTTTTTAAGTGGACATGGTCCAAAAGCGTTGCAGGTTTATTCTACATTTTTGGGCCGGAGTGTTTGTGCATGCAACACCATATAAACCTGGTTCGGCCTTTTCTGACCGCAGTTAAGACTAGTTACAACCAGTTTGTTAGGGCGTTAGGGTCATTTATAAGTGTCGGGTCTTTATTGGGACCATATTGAGTTTTAAAACAGTTCTAGTCACAAAACAGTGTGCGACCATTATCAAACACAAATTGTTTTAAAATATTGTATCGATGTCGACATCCACATGGCATCATAACTTCTTCTGCAACATATCCCTCGGTTCCATATCCACCATTGATTTATATAATTACAAAATAATTGAGTCCAGATATGTTCATGCATTTTCAAAATCAGTTGAGAAAAACAACTGATTTGAAATAACTGGCAAATCCAATTATGGCAACTGAAATGATCATATATAGTTTCGTTGTTTTCAGGATCTCAAAGTAATTTGGTTGAGATAGATTAAAAATTTATAACGTTTATAGGATACAATTTATAAGATAAAAATGTCTGTGGACTGATTTTAGAGTTTGAACCATATATTTTTGTCATGTTATCTTTTAAAATTTCAAAGGTGCCCCGATTTTTAATAATTTCAGTTTAAACTGTTTATACCATGTGAAAGCACATCGGATCAAGTTTTGTTTTAGAATAAATAAATTTGATATCTTTAGGTATGAGGTTCATCACTGAGCCTACATATGCAAAGTATTAGGTATTGGATTTATGTAGAATTATTAAATGGAACTAAAATTATGACAATTATCCAAAATGCGGATAACAATTCGTCAATATCGCTATGTACTTTAACAAAAAGGAAAAGGCAAAAAAAATATTGCTAGGTCAACCAATGTGAAACTAGTTTTATACCTCTAGCTAATTTTAGCTACAGCACTCAAATGGGTTTACTTACCATATATTCTCAAAGATGTAGGGTCTGACTGGTTTTACATTTGGCGGAAAGAGGAGTAATTAAGGGGACAGAAATGAGAGAAAAAGTAATGTAAAAATTAGAGTAAAAGGGTTGAAATATTTTTCCACTTGTAAATTAAAGTGAAAAAGTTCTCGTTATTATTCCAGCTTTAGAGGAATTGAGACTTGAAAATAAATGGGTTTACTTCACTTTTATCTTAATCGGTGCTTTCCTTTTTTTAGCAAACTTCAAGGTAATTTTTGCTAACCTTTTAATATTTGACTAAATTGCTTTTTTTTTTTTCAATCAGATCCATAAGGAAATGGTTATACTATTATGTAAGTATGAATTTAGGTTTGATTGTTGGACCAAATAAAATTAGACTAGACTGCTCTTTCTCAATTATTACAATGTAAAGAGAACAAGTTCTTTGACAAAAGAAGAGAACAAGTTCTTTGACAAAAGAAGAAAACAAGTGTAGTAGTTAACAGTCCATAAATGGCAATATGCCACATAATTTATTCCATAGTTTAGAAAATTGGATATACCAAAGAAAAGTTAAACCACATACTAGAACCTAATACAACAATTTAAGTTATATATACAGAATAAAAGATTATCATCTATAATCTCAAATAATATCTTTTACTGTTAAAGGATATAGTTTCAATAGCATTTTTTTATCATTTATACTTTTAAATAGTATTTTATTCATTTCTAGCTATAATGATATTCGACCATTTTAGTTATACATAATTGTTTATAGTATAGAATGGAGTAAATAATTTATTTATTAACAACAATTAAGTTAATATTTAAAAACTAATGAGGTGGTTAGATGGGACTAGAGGGGGATGACCGGATGAGGCTTTAGGGACTTTTTCTTGGTCCTTGATGTTTCCGAGTGGGGAATAAGGTCTCCATGTCTCAACACGAAAAGCACGTGCTTAGTCTCTTTGTCTCTCTTCTCTTACTTTTTTTTCTTCTTCTTTTTTATGCCCATAACACGTATTGTTGTTAGTCGTTGATTTTACATAATAAATGTGATTAGGACTTTTGGTACGTAGAAAAGCTTTTTTTCATTCTTTCTAAAAGAGAATACGAAAAGCAAGCAATTATTGGTTGATTGATGAAACCGTCGGAGAAAAGCAACCCCGTTTAACAGAGTTAAGATCTTTTAAGTTGAAGAAAATTACTTATTTTTTTCAACAAAGAGTATTATTTTATGTTTTATTTGTGTTTTTAAAAATCATTGGTTTTTACATTCAGTACAATTTTAAAGACTTAGTATATCCATATACTTCTACTTTAATACTTATATTTCATAAAAGTGTCATTTTAGCATTTATAACACAAATTGATAAAAATATATTTTTTACCGGACATTAAGTCACATTACTCCATGTAGTAGGGATTTGACTATGTATCGAATCTTTTCGGTCCAAAAACGAAAAAAAAAAACAAGCAAAAATCAATAAAAGTAAAATATCAATTATACCATTTACTTATTTTGTCAACAACTTTATTTGATTCAAGTGAGTCAATTTTGAAATACATTGTTTACATATAATTCCAATAGTGATTCGATACATATTCTACCGTAGGTGCTGAATTATTTGCTTTAACATTAGTTTGACGTGAAATCTTTTTTTTTTTTTTTCTTTGTCAAACAGTTTGACGTGAAATCTAAGTGAAAGAAAAATAAGAGAATTCTCCACTGTTACGATTTAAAAAAAGCTTATGACACCTGAAAATGCAAAATTACATCATGGACGGTACGTGGTGTTAGTGTGAAAAAATAAGTGGACTCCATAATAACAATTTCTTTTGCTCCACCGTGTATACGTACTATACATCAGATCCATAATATTTTGTAACATTTAGTTGATGTTCGATTAGACTTGATTCAATTGATTCGGTTCATAAGACACCCCTCTTAAATTAACTTGTAGATTTAATTATGCATTGTCAGGAGCATCCTACAAGAAAAAAAATTACCACATCATGGACTGTACGTGTGTTATGCATGTGTTCATATATATGAAGATAAGATCTAATTTAAGTTCGAATGAATATAGAGTTTTTTTTTTAATGCCTTTTTTCTATATCTGTTGACGAGGCAAAGACATTGGAATCTCAAACCTCTCTAGAAGCCAAGAAAATGGTACGATCATCATAGAAAAATAAAAAGAAGACTTCTGATTTCGATAAGAGTTATTATACTTTAATTCATATAAACGTCACGTTTTTATGCATATAAACAATCTGGTCAACGTAATTATAGGGGTGGAGAAAAAAGAAAATCAAAAACTAAGCCGCGTCTCGTTGTCAATATATAAAGAGAACACCTGAAAACACTTTCTATTCATAACCCACTTTTCCCAAAACAAATACATTTCTCGATTTGTCTTTTAATCTTGTCTTAATCAGGATAATATCTTGTTATTCCTTTTTTGTTTATTACTTAATATTCGGATATGGAAGAAGACTTCAGATTAGCCGATTTCTCACTCGAAAACATTGATTTCGACTTTAATATTTATGAAGAAAACAATCTCTCAGCTAACGAAGCGGATATGGATTCAAAGCAAGCTCATCGTTCATCACATTTTGATCATCAAATGCATCTTGAGTTCCTCGGACAGAAGCCGAAGTCTGCTGTTAAGCCTATGATGAAGATCAACAACAACAACCCACGAGTGATTTCTTTCGATTTCTCTAGTAATGTTTCTTCTTCCCCAGCTGTGGAGGAGATCATTATGGACCAATTGGTTGGACGTGGAACCAAGAGAAAAACATTTTCTCATGGCACAAGATCTCCTGTTCTTGCTAAAGAACATGTTCTAGCCGAGAGAAAGCGCCGTGAGAAGCTTTCTGAAAAGTTCATTGCTCTCTCAGCTCTTCTTCCGGGACTTAAGAAGGTATATATATGTCAATCTTTTTTTGTTTTGTTATATGTTTACTAGGTACTTCACAGTGAAGAATGATGCATAGTGAAATTAAAATAATTTAGTTTCATTATTATCAATTGGTTTTGAGAATACGGAACTATCTTGTTGTGTTTTTAGGCGGACAAGGTAACGGTTCTTGATGACGCGATCTCACGTATGAAACAACTTCAAGAACAATTAAGAAAGCTCAAGGAAGAGAAAGAAGCAACAAGAGAAATGGAATCTATTATTCTTGTGAAGAAATCTAAAGTACTATACGACGATGAGCCTAACTTATCATCTTCTCCTTCATATCATAATCAATTCGATCAAGCGTTGCCAGAAATCGAAGCAAAAGTTTCCCAAAACGACGTTCTCATCCGGATCCATTGCGAGAAAAGCAAAGGACGCATGATTAACATACTAAACACAATCGAAAATCTTCAACTGCGCATCGAAAATAGTATCGTGTTACCATTTGGAGACTCCACTCTCGACATCACTGTCCTTGCACAGGTAAAATCATTTTATAATAACTATCTATATGGGAATACTAAAACTGGATAAATTTGCAATATAACATTGATGTTTTTAGTTAAACTGATCTTCTTATTTTGATTTGGCAGATGGATAAAGATTTTTCGGTGAGTGTAGTTAAGGATCTTGTACAGAACCTCAGACTCGCCCTGGTTTAGGATCTTCTTTGAAGCTTTTAGTTACTGACTGTACAAACGATGCCAATGTTTTCGTGAATTCGATGTCGTTTTCTTCTAGGGGTGTTTTTTTACACGTGTACTACCACGTGTTTGATGAATTTTCTAGGCGAGGTTCACGTCTTTAGTAGTTGAAACTAAATTGATTAATGTCTATTTTTTGGGATTAATAATGTATATCGTATATGTTATATATGTGGTCGAAACGTTGTTTGAGTACGTTGATTCAAGTTACTTAAATTAAAGGAGGTGTCTAGTACAAGTTTAACAAAAATAAAAAATTGGCCATATAGTATATATAGTGTAGAAAGGTTATAAAAATAAATGTTCATGCCGGCAGTCTTCTCTCCTCTTGAAATTTATGTTTACCTTCTAGGCCTTATCCTTTTTTTTTAGGCTGGTTAAAGCATATTTTGTAATTACAATTCTTCTTCACTCCTTAATGGAGTTAACATTCATATATAAAAAAAAGGAGAAGTTAGCGTAGCAATCAAATAGGTAATTCACTATTAAAATCTTATAAAATAAGTTACAAAAAATTAATTGCATTCACTATTGATAATATGAATTACCTATTTGATTGCTACTCTAACTTCATATTATGAGACAGAAGGAAAAAAATTAAGATATTTCTACATTATCCTACATCTTCATATGGTCGTTTTGCAACCAAATTATCTCTATTCTTTCTTTTCAAAAAGAGGGAAAAAAAAAACGAAAAACATAATTTGAGTTGATAAAAAGTTCAAAAACAAACAATGAAAAAACGTGTAAATGTAAAGTGTGATTGGTAGTAAATGAGCAGAACTGCAGAAGAATATAATAAGTGGAAGAATCCAAAGATAGATATGTATTGACAAGAAGAAAGAGAAAAAAATACTGTAATGCTAATTATCAGACAATTCAGCAACACTATTTTTTCTGAAAATATCATTTTTATTTGAATCTTACAAAGGAATGCCCAAATTAATTATGATATATATGAATATGTGTCACATTAATTAATTTATGACATATTAGAAAATAGAAATCCAAGTATCACAATATTCTGTTTAATATATTTATATTTAATAGTAACGAATAAAGTACTATTTAAAATGTTGTATTTTTGGATTTATTATTTCTAGATGAAAACATTATCATCAGTTATTATTTAGTAATCATATACTAGTATAGTAAAAGGATAAACCATGAATGGGAGGAACGTGACAAAATAGTAATTGCCAGACGATTGATCTAAAAACCAATTCTTGGAAAAGGTTATACTCCCCCCAAATCTGGGATACATACTAAAAATAATTACGAAATTTTAAATAAAATAAAATAGCATCGATTTATGTTTTTTTTTTCGTTAGCATCGATTTATGTTAGTTTTAGCATATCACGATTTTATTATTCCTTGGTTTCCGATCTCATATACATGTAGTTATGGTCTCAAAGGTCAACTGTAGCTTGATTTAAGATCAGAATGACACACACACATCTTCTAAATGGCACATTCATCTTTCTTCTTTAATATAATTTCGAGAAAGCCGTGATCACATGAATCACGTTTGTACTATATAGCAATGCCAATGCGTATGGCTCAAGATAGACTTCTTAAATAGGTGAGGCTAGCATGATTATATGACACTTGTCAACTATAACCCTTAGGCCATCCTTTTTTTTTTTTTTTTTAACTAACCCTTAGAGTGGCCATCCTCTATATATGTTAAATATATTTTGGATTGATGGAAGGTGGATTGAAGCTTAAAATGGAAAAGCTAAAAGATGATATTTCCATTTCTTATTATTTTCGATTACATCATCTCAATATTTATATACACACAAGAATCCAAAACTCTAAAACCATACTAAGGACATGTGTCATTAACATCTTATAGTGAGCGTTCCAAGAGGATCAAATCTGTTACTGACTAGTAACTTTATGAGCTGTCATCTTCCATACATACGATTCGGTGTCTAATCAACACTCTCGACACTCAAATTAGAAGACAAATTATGTATATCGTTTGGTTCCCGGGTTTAGAGGACTCCTGATTAGTATATATTTTCCCTTTTCAAGTTTTTAATAAAGGGATGCAGTTAATGTAAAATAGTTTTTGGTTGAATAACTTTTACATACATTTAAGACGAAAACGGGAAAACATTATGAGCTGCCTTGTACATAAATATTTCAAATGTTTTCATATATTTGAGGGTTCAAGGTAAACTTCTCATTGCAACTATTTGCATTTGGAAGAGATCTAGCCTACACTTTAGTAACTAGTAAGTGTTGTCAAAACCTTTGTGACATTTCAAAGCCACATGGCTTACTTTTCCACAGATTTGACAAGTAGATTTACAGGAGAGGTCAATGTTTTGGTTTGAGCTAGATATAGAGTAGATTTGCTATAATGATAAAATCTTTTACGAGTTGAGTAGTTAGACCATCTCTAATGGTTTTCTCTATTTTTTTCTCTATAATAGAGGATCTTTATAATAGAGATAAGTTTTATTCCAATAATTTTCCCTATTTATTCCTCTATAAAAGAATATTCTAAATATATATTTGTTTATTTTACAATTAACACATTTTATTTATAAAAATTACAAACTAACCCATTTTACTAAATTTTGTAACACTTTTATAAAATTATCTTTTGCAAATGGTAGTCTCAATATTTTAGAATAATATTTATACTTAAATTTATGTTATTAGTTCTTAAAAATACTTATTTTATTTATTTTGGTTATAAATAAAATAAGTTAAAGATTAATAGGATTATTTTATAAATAAAATAGTTCACCTTTATTTATAGAGGAAAAAATATAATTATTCTATAAATAAAGAAAAAATAGCAATCTTTAATATAGAGGTGAAAATAGAGTATAATTGAAGCAAAAATTACTCTATAATAAAATATAAAGGTAAAAATAGAAGACCATTAGAGATACTCTTATATACTGGGATTTTTGGATCCTTTAGACCATACTCTTTTCCCTAACCATTCAACAGACCACAAATCATTTTATGGTTTGCGATCGGAGATCATGTCGCATGAAGCCTATCATCACTAGTATCTTTTATATCACTTTACTCAGCCATATATTTCTTTGTAGATCTAACTTTCTTTTCTTTTTTTGATCAAATGTAGATCTAACTTTCTATTAGTTAAAACTTGATGTGGTGAGAGTTTTAACCTAGTACGTTCTAGTACTTAGGAGCCGAATCTACTGAAGATTGAGAGGTTGCACAACAAACCTATACGAATATAACAAAGTTACAAACAAAATATATTGGATTGGTTTGAGAAGAATTGAAAACTATAAAATAAAGTAAATAAAACATGAAAGTAAATACAAATAGAATTTGCAAAGTTTATGTATTGTTTATTTAGAGAATTAAGAGATAGAAACCGATTAGCAAAGTTCTAAAACTCGAATCACAGCTATGTTAAAATCTACTTTCGTATAACATCACTACCTATATGTAAGAAACTCAATCACTAGTAAAAATGTTATGCATTGTTACGGAAATAATTGTAGTTATGTGGTGTTTTTCGTAGCTAAAATTTGTTTGTTACAGAATTGTGACAAAAAAAATTAGTAATTATTTGGTAGTAGCAAATTTTTTCTTCGTAGCAAATTGTAACAACTTGCTACAATTTAGATACTAGTGTAAACGTAGCTATTTGCTACAAAATGTTACATTTATCTACCACCATTTGTTACAATTTGGGACAAAAACATTAGTAGCAACTATATACAAAAAGTTACAAAATTTTGGTTACTAATAGACTCAGAACAAGCTACACGGTTACTTGTCATAAACTTGTTACAGAAAACCACAAATATATGTTCACAGTAGCTTTTATTAGAACAAAATTATTGGGTTTTATATCTAGCAACAAAAACAAATTATGTGAATATATGTTAAAAATTAAATTGCAAAACATACACAATTACAATTAATGTTAAACTTAGTTTAATATCATACACTCAGAAAAGATAAGTTTTAAACTCTCAAACAGAGAGTTAAAAACTACTTACAAATAGAAGATATATAAATACATTCAAAAAAGGATAGTTTCCCAAACCAGAAGAGTCTGTCACGTGGTTTGACTTGAGCCCCAATAGTTGTGCATGTCTGCTGCTCCTTAACCTCGAGAGCAAGCTTCGAGACAAGGTGCTCTAGTTTGGTTCCAACCAAGATGACAAGCTTAAACAACAAACAAATAGAAACACATTCTCTTAGTGTTAGTGTCTTATGAATTTCAAGCTTTTTACTTATACTTGCTTTTGTTTACTTACAATGGCAGGATGAATGGTAACCAAAAAGTATGTATTCAGGCCTGCAATGAAATCATATAATTAGTAAAGACAAGGCTGAAATATGGAGATACAAATGGAATGCACTTTGTCTTTATGTAACCGATGAGTTACCATGAACATTTATGCAGATGCATACTATAGCATAAATATGTACAACTTCACGATCAGTAGAGTGCCTGATTTAACCAAAAAAGAAAGTAAAGTATTAAAGAAAGAACATAACTAACAAAGCATAGAACTATCAAGAACTAACCAAAAAAGAAAGTCATGTATATAACGAAAAGAGTGTTTGTTAATTCTTGATTAGCAAACGTAGTAGAATAATATTTTCCCAATGTTAAGAAAATTCTTACTTGCAAGTTGCAAACAGAGTCTGTAGCAGAGAATATTGCTCCAATGGCTATGTGACAAAATAGATTAAGCCGATGTGACAATGAGAAAAATAAATTAAGTCACAGAGCATCTCACAGTGACTTGGCAAATAATTTGAACATGATCCTATAGCACCCGAGACCACAGCATATGAGAAAGGAAGCAGCATTGAAGCGTCTTGTCCCTGATACCAAATAATGAGTTCGTGTGCCAAGTAGCTACATTGAGATGGATGAACCTGAAAAAAACAAAGCATACACAAATATTTAAAGTTACCTTTGTAATGGCAACCTGCATAATAAACAGAGCCGAAGAGAGAAGGCTTCGAAGAAGAACCATCGTCTTAGTCGCCGCAATCAGCAACGGGAGTCGAAAGCTCTTGATAAACAGTGAAAAATCAGACAAGAAGAGTAAACTGTTAACTTTAGCTACTCACTTGCTATTATGGCAGTACTATCATCATTACTCAAACTCGATTCTACTGTTTTCTAAAAGTCCCTATTACCCAAACCAAGCAACTTAGATGTGTTGCATCAGCAGAAACATTAAAAAGACAGGAGAATCTAAGTCAACCTTATTTCCTTGTTCAGCTCTTCCATTTGGCTTATAAACTGATCTCTGTATATCACAAAGACAATTAAACAATCACCAAACAAAACAAAAGTTATATGTCAAGAACTTGAACTTATGAAGATGTTAGAAAGATGAGAACCACCTGAGTAATCCTTCCTTGTTCTTTATTTTCACCAACCATCAAGTCATCCACAAAAACTCCAAAATATCAAACGAAGAAATCAAACCACACAAAGACAAAAACTCTAATAAACAATGTGTAGCCAAACCTTAAGAGCATCAATCTCATTGCCAATAGTAGAAACTTCAAGCTGAAGAAGACCAATCCTTGCCTGAGGAAAAAAAGAATACAGTTTCGATCTCAATATACATCAAAGTTCTTAATCATCCCAAAATCGCGTTAAATCAAAACCTCAATTCTGAATTTGCTGCTTCAACTTCCGATTGTAAAACCTCGATCCGTTTCTTCAATCCAACAACTCTTTGCTCTTAACGAGAAAAAAACACCAAATAAATTCAGAATCGAAATCTCTCCAAAAAACGAAATTCAGTCACAACCATAGCTTCTCGCTATTCTCTCGTAGCCACATATCATCTGCAAGATCTGGGGAAGCGAAGAGGTTTTGGAGGGGCTATCGGAGGTGATTTAGGCTTTGGGAGGTGGAGGAGGATATTGAGGAGAGGACTCCTCTCAGAGGAGGATGGGGACGGTTCAGCCATAACGGCGGAGACGGTGGAGGAGTAGATCGGAGATAGCGAGGATAGAGGGAGGAGAAGAGGGCTCGCACTCTCTCGATTTGTTCAACATTTTTTTCTCCAAACAATATAAAAGCAAATGTCATTTTTTTTTTAATGTACATTATTTTGGTAAATTTTTTACTACAATTTGTTACTTTTTGTATTGTGTGCAACAATGTTACAAAATTTTGTGTCTCTAAATTTGTAGTATTTTTGTTACAATTTGTATATGTCACTATTTGTTATTATATAGCTACACATAGTTACCAATTAGCTACTATATTTATTAAATAAAATTTTGTCACTAATTTGTAGCAATTTATAGATATTATTTGTTATTAAATTTTTTTGTAGCAAAAAATGTAACTATATGATACAATTTTACTAGTGAATTACTCAAATTTTGCAGGTAATCACGCATTAACATATGCAATTAAAACATGCTCGATTTGTTTACAGAAACATCATAACTCAATTTTCCTACTGTATTTTCTTTGGTTCTTCTTATCTTGTAACTTTTTTGGGTTTTCGGCATCTCATCACAATATAGGGTTGTCAATCATTCTTGTCATCGTTTTGTTCGTATAAAAGTCTTGATTTGAGAGAACAAATACACTTCCTCATGCGATGTGGAAAGATGCTTGAGTGACTTGAAAATTAAACAGAAATGTGGAAGCAAATAAACGTATACTCAAGGGTGTCAATCGGGCTGTCCAGCCCGAAATATTTCCGAGCCTATATTTTAAAGTCCGAGTCCGATTCTAACAGGGCTAAAGAGCTTTTCCGGACTTATGTTAGAGATCAAAAATTCAAACTTATAAGCTTTAAAAAGCAGTATTTAAAAGTGCATTATAAAACAAATCAATATAAGCATGTCAATTAGGGCTAAAGCTCACGAGCTGGCCCGGTCCGGCCCTGAAAAACATCGGGCTCAGACTTAAATATATATGCCCAGAAAAAAATCGAGCTTTTCGGGCTCAGCCCGTTTGGACTATAGGGTTTTTCAGGCTTAGCCAGACTGGACTTAGGCCAGCCGAAAAGCCCTTAAACAAATATATTTGTACCTTTTTGTTAACATTTTTGTTTGATTGCAATATTTGATTAACACTTTATTGTAAATAAATTTTTAAACTCTAATCCTAGTTTTCATATTTACTTAATAACCATACTTAATACTTTAAAATTTTTGTTAATGATATGTTATATGAATTATATATTGGTTTATTTGGTTAAAGTATTAAACTTTTATTTAGTTTTAAACCTTTTCTATGAAATTAAGTTAGTTGTAGTTAATATAGATGAGTTATTAAATTTTTGATTGATTTGTTATATAGTGCACCTTCAAACGCTGCTTTTTAAGGCTTATAAGTTTGAATTTTTGATCGGTATGATAAGCCCGAAAAAGTCCGAAAAGCCCTGTAGCCCTGTTATGGCCGGACTCGGGCTTTGAAATATTTCGGGCCGGACCGGATCGGACTCAAACATATGTGAGCTTTATGGGTTTCGGGCCTGGCCGGACCGGGTCAGCCCGATTGACACCCCTAAATCAATCGAAATTTTAATAACTCATTTAATATTTATTACAACCAACTTATTTTACAAGAAAAAGTTTAAAACTAAATAAAATTTTAATATTTTAACCAAATAAAATAATATATAATTAATATAAAATATTATAGAAAAAAAATTTAAAAGTATTAGCTAAGGTTATTAAGTAAATATGAAAACTATGATTAGAGTTTAAAACTTTATTTACAATAAATTATTAATCAAATATTTTAATCAAACAAAAATGTTAACATAAAATACAAATATACTTATTAGGGCTTTTCGGGCTGATCCGAGTCCAGTCTGGCTAAGCCTGAAAAACTCTATAGCCCAAACAAATTGAGCCAAAAAGGCTCTAATTGTATAAATATATATATTTAAGCTCGAGCCCGATACTTTTCAGGACCGGGCCGGACCAGCCTGCGGGCTTTGACCCTAATTGACATACCTAATACTAATTATATATATTTCATAAAAAATGTCATTTTTACATGTTTCACATAAATGCAAATATTTTTCAATGTTTAAGTCATGGTCATAATTGGATTTGGAGTATGAAACTAATAGAGAGAAACGAAGTTTTGTACATAAAAGACCGTAATCACATACATGAGAAATCACGTGTTTGCTATATATCACGTAGTCAACATCACCTTTAATTGTCATCGTCACTAACAAAAATGTCATCGTCAGGAACATTTAATCAATCGTCGTTTGCAAATGAAAATTGCATTATTTAAAGCGAAGACATTTGTAACCAATCCATGCATATATATTAATATATAAAGGTTGGTATAGTGGTATATCAGAATTTTTAATATAAAGGCTATTTTACATTGTCAGTAAAATTTATGAAAAATTCTGATATACCACTATACCCTTATACAAAATAAGTAATTTTGGAAATTGTATTATATTTTGCATTTTTCTACTAATTTTGATTAATGGAAAGTTAGTTTTCGTACTAATAATAAAAGGGATTTACATTTTAATAAATAAGATTAAATTTGTGGAATATTACATCATATGCCATTGATATTAAGATTAAAAAATCATCTATCTATACATTTTTGGAGTACATTTTTGCTCTATTCATTTGGATCCGGGTTTTACCCGGTTTAACTATATTCGGATCTTGGATAAGCAATTTAAGGAATGTTGTTTTTAAATCTGATCATGGATAAGAGATTTAAGGAAATCTAAAAAAAACAATAAAATAATTTAATTCTTAAAAAACGATTTCGGTCCTAAAATCTCGCCTAAATATGATGTTTCCTTATCTACATTCGTTTTTTAGGTAAGATTTTAAAGATTTATTATTTTTATTAATTACTATTATTACTAAAATCTCGATTACTTAATCGAAACCTAACAATTTAATCTAAAATAACTATATTCCCTAATCTAGAAAGATATTTGGGTTATGATTTAGCACATATATAGTAAATATTTATGTTCATACACTTCATATTTAATATTTCTTCCTCCTAATATTTATAAAACCGATTATATAGAAACAAATAAGTAATTGCGTTAAGATTTTATTCCAATTTTGTTATAATATCAAATATATTATGCTCGGCACCAAGATTTTTTTGACCTACTTTCGTCTACAATAAATACTCTATGGAATTGCGTTTCTGATATCATCAAACACACAAATCTACTATTTCTTATATCGTGAATGCACTATTTTATTAAAAGCAAGAAACTATCGAGAAGATGACATATGCCTAAAGAAGCTTGATTTAATTTGCAAGCTGATATGGTTGTTGGATTTAAATTTCTACTTTAATATGTATCTTTGCGTTTCAACGGCTTCTTTTTAATGGCTATCATTTAGTCAAGTTTTTATATAATTATTTTCCATGTCTATATATATATCTTTGATGGAAGAAAAATGTACATATCAAATATTTTGCAGTTGCTAATTCCTTTTTTGTTTATAGATTTTTTTTTTTGGTGTAGATTTTAGTTCTTGAATATTAATTTGTTTATTTTTGGTTTTTATCAATAACTTTTTTTTTAAAAACGTTTCTAAAGTTTTTTTTAATTTTCATTTTTCCTTTACACTACATATGGGGTTATATAAAAAACACGGCATGGGGTTATATGAGGGGACAAATTTGATACAAATATTAATAAAAATAAAACCTATCATTATAACTCAATACTACAATAAGGGTTAAATTTATTTTGTTAACATTACTAATATTAGATTATATCAAATCGTATTAGTTTAATTAAGAGTGTAAAACAAAAATTGTCTAGCGGTATAACGTAATATATATATATAAAATCAATAAATATACTCATAATACAAAATCATAAATTTTTATACAGAAAAATCAAATATAAAAATTGTCCCGTGGTGTACCACGGGGTAAATCCTAGTTAAGAGTAAAAATCATTAAGATCTTAAAATTTATCTTTATATCCAAACAAAACTCACAAATATTTCTCTACTATGCATGTAACCAAACACCTATTAAAAATTAATTAATTCAATTCTCTTTTTCAAAGTAAAATTAAATGTTTTTCAAAGAAAAAAATAATCTTCAAAAAATATATTACTAAGTTCTTTTATTTTGGAGCAAAAAAAAATCAGTCAGTAAAAAAAGTAAATAGTATTTCAAGATATAAACATATATGTACTTCATAAAAATATAATATTTTTTAATTATAATGGTTAAAAATCTATAATTGATCCCCTAGTAAACTCACATATTTTTATTTTTTTACGTCATTTTATTGATCTTAGAAACACAATTAATACTTTAAACAAAGGTAGTATAAAGAGACGACGTGAATGAAATAATTGAGTAGCGTAAACTCACAGATTGCCTCACTAGTGACAAAACTTAATATGTTTATTTATCCCTTTTATAATAAAACGGAAGTACACAATATTGTTTTGGTAGACTTTATAATTTTAATAAATGGTTACAAATAGGTTATACATAAATTATAAATTAAGTCATATATTAATTGTAATAAGTAAAACCTTAATTGTAACAAAAAAACCTTAAACGGTTATTCCAAACTGATAGTTTATGGATATTCCAAATTTTATTTTCGGAAGATCACGTATATGGTTCCAAATATCTAGAATCACAATATTACCAATTTATTTACCACATATTTTATTGCTAAACCACATTAATAAAAAATTATTAAAGGGATAAAATTATACTCTCAATCATAAAAGGTAATCAAATCTCGCTAATTTAACAAGATTAATCGTGATCTTCGAGATCATATTTAGAAATTAAAAATTAAACCTTAATGCTAAATTAAGACCGTACTAAAGCACGGGTTAAAATTCCTTTTACTTATATTATAATTTTATAATAAAATATAATTTATATGATTGATTTTAAAAGTTTTTAAGATCCTAATCTAATCTAGCATTATTCGTGATCTTCAGAATCATATTTTATTCTAAAATCATAATATAAATAAAAAGAACTTTATCCCGAATCTAGTAGAGCTTTAGAAGGGGAAGGTATTTTTTAGCATAAAAAGAACTACAAACATATAAATGTTACATGAACATGACGAGTCAGTAGATTCATACAACATTCGTTTTCTTGGTTGATAATAAGTATTTGATCTTACTTTTTTTTTTATTTCTTAGTTAGTTATATCTGAACAATTGGTAGACGTAAATAATACTCAATCTTCGATTTCTTAGTTAGTTATACTTAAGCGACAAAAAATTGTAGTCTCACATGATTCACGAGGATATGAAGATGGTTCCAGAGAAATTTAATCATTGCAGACTTTTAACCGGATTCCTATATCCTTTTTATCGCCAAATAATGGTTATGATATATATATATAGAACAACAATCTAAACCATAGTATGTCAAAACAAAAATCTTTTATCTAAACCGTAACCTCATAATTCTATATAACTCATTGCATAATTTATATTGGCCATATTCGAATTAAAACTATAAACAACAACAACACATGCACATGTATATAATAATTTGTATTCATGTACATATAACATGGTTAACATTAAATCCAAATATATTGTTCCATGGTAGTAAACATATATTTATTGAAATTTTTAGAAAATGACTTATGGGTTTAGACCTATAAAACACTACAAAACCAATCAAATACTTCTATTTGTTTATTGATTTACTATGCAATTTTGAAAATAATTTCCCTTGTATATTCTGTCACCTATATAAATTGAAATATAAATGGAATTTTTAGGAAAACAAACAAAATATTCACACGTGCAAAGATTGATAAAGTTACTACATTTACTTATGTGTAATTAATTAAACATTTTATCTTTTTACACTGTTTAGAAATCAAGCATCTCCTCAGATTACATACTTAACTACATGTATTATGAACTAAACTATTTATGTAAAATAATTTATTTATAATGTGTTAAAATTGTTAAAATCATGAATCTACGCAAATTTGAACTTATTGCTATAAAGAAGCACATTAGCAAATATTACAAATTCAGTTATATAGTGTGGTCCACAAAGAAGCACATAAATTAAACAAGAAATAATAGAATGGAATTAATCACCATTTAGTAGTCACACCTAATTATTCATTTAATTTGTCCAGAGTCCAGACAGATTCAACGGGAGCCTCATATAGTTGCATAAACAAGTAGGAGTTATTTAGTATCAACTATATTTTTCTATATTT
The DNA here is from genome assembly GCA_023657505.1 of Camelina hispida. NCBI lineage: Eukaryota > Viridiplantae > Streptophyta > Magnoliopsida > Brassicales > Brassicaceae > Camelina > Camelina hispida. The sequence continues at coordinate 40,462,946 of CP094632.1, forward strand.
AAGTATAAAATCTAATTTACGTCATGGAGGATCTGTAGTTTTCTTTTAACACTAGACTAGGGATCGGACCCGCACATACGTGCGGGGTTATATTTAAAATACAAACTTAAAATAATTTATACTAAAATGTTAAATGATGTTTTGTGTGTTTTATAAACTAATCCAAATATTTTTAACAATTTGATTAAAGTGTTAAATTGGATTTGGATTCAAATTTAGTTTGAGTTATTTTACGATATAATCAAGACATATCTATTTTGGAACGGGATACCCGTCCCGTCTCGTCCTGAGAAATCTATCTCGTCCTGAGAAATCCATCCCGTCCTGTTTAAACCCGTAACTATAGAAGTATATGAACTTAGTAAAAATGAATTATTTCAAAAACAAATTAGGTGAAATTTAGAAACTTCAAATATATTTAAAATCGTTTCTAAAACAATTATAACGCCATGAACCTTATGACCTAATGCTTTATTTATTAAACGAATACCAACTTTCATAACGTAGGACTTGTAGGTTTCTGTTTTCAACAATTTGTATTTAACTCAATTACTAACGGGTTTGAAAAAATAACGGATTTGTAAAAACACTTATAAATATATAACATACTGTATTGTATTGTTGATGATATACTGGATAAATAATATGATTAGGAAACAATAAAATAAATATGCATAGATTGTGTTTGTATATCCTTCTAATAATTTAGGCAAAAGTAATGTAGGAATTAACAGCGCACCTGCACATGAGCTTTTCGAATACATTTTTTACTTGAGCAGTTGAGCATATTAGAATGTGCTCAAAAAGGAACCTCTGCACAAACAACTATAATTTTGTAGGGTGGACGTAATCGTCCAATAGTCACCTCACTAGCCTTTCTAATAGACCTAAACTATGACACTATATTGGTTAACCAAATAAAAAAGTTAGATAATTTTGAGCTTGAGAACAAATAAATCTTGAACTAATTCAATATGACAAGTTCTCTTCAAAATAAAAATCACTAAGACCATTACAATTTTGTGAAACATTACCATTTTTAGGTCAAATACCTTATCTACATTTGATCTAATTCGTCCACGTGATCGGCTGCTCCATTCTCTTACCTAAGTCAAAGACTCACACTCACACAGCTATATCTGTATGAAGATCGATACATTTAATGTACGAAACATGATTTAAGATCTTTAGTTTAAGATCTTGGTAGCATTCCAAGGTCAGATCTCAAATCTCCACCCATTAATTCTAATTTCAACCAAAACAATACCCACATTTAATTTTATTTTTCAGGACCTTATTTAACATTTTTTTTCTTTTTCAGGACCTTAAACTTTAGTACTTTACTACTAATAAAATATTAATGAAAAAAACCTACCAGATCGAGTATTAGTATAAGTTATTTTTCTCATTAAAAATTATAAATTCCTTTTCAACGCATATGCTTTTTCTTCTGGCCGATATTGTACCGCAAAATAATATTATTTTTATAAGAACAAATCACAAAAATCCACTATAAAGAGTTCACTCGTCCACATTAACATAACAAAACAAAAGAAGATTTAGGAAAGATTTAAACCATATTTCGCATTAAAATTTCTCCTAAAGCTTGTTTGCTCTTTTGTTTCTTGTTCATTTTTATCTTTCAATATTTAAATCTTTTGCTTTCTTGTTGGAAAAAAAGTAAAAGAAAAGAGAGAAACGTTTTTTCATTCCACGAAGAAATGGAAGATTCAAGCTTTATGGATTTGATGATCGACACAGATGAGTTTCTGATCGATGACTGGGAATCCGATTTCCCAATATGGGGGGAGACTAACACGAAACCCGGTTCGGAGTCCGGATCCGGAACCGAAACCGGGTTTGAGTTGGTACCAGAGAGACCCGCAAAACAAATGAAAACAACCAACAACAACATGAATACAATATCTTCTTCTCCATCGTCGTCTTCTTCTTCTTCTGGTTCACGCACGTCACAAGTGATCTCATTCGGGTTGCCAGACACTAATAAGACTAACCCGGTCGAGACATCTTTGAACTTCTCCAACCAAGTAAGCACGGATCAGAGAATGAGGACCGAAAGAAAAGATTGTGTTAATAATGGAGGAAGAAGAGAACCACATCTATTAAAAGAACATGTTTTGGCTGAACGTAAACGTCGACAAAAGCTCAACGAGCGTTTGATTGCTCTCTCTGCTCTTCTACCTGGCCTCAAAAAGGTCAACATCTTTTTCTCATCAAACTTTAATTTACGTTTGTTTTTATTTTTATTATTATTATTATATATATATATATATATATACAAATAAACCACCAAAAACGTACTTTGTTAATGGTATAAATGCAAACGCCAATGCCAAACACAAGAAAAATGTTTTATTTGCAGCAAAAATATTTATGTGAAGTTCTGAAAAGTTTTTATTTGTCAAAGTGTTTTTATCTTAAGAAAATTGTGTTTTAAAACTAAATTTTATTTATTTATCTTTGTGGATCCCATTATTCATCAAATCCGGATGGTGACACAATGTTTGGTAAGCATGACACTAAAGAAGATTTTTTGTTTGGTGTGTGTGTAGACGGACAAGGCAACAGTTCTTGAAGATGCGATCAAGCATTTGAAACAACTTCAAGAGCGGGTAAAGAAGCTTGAGGAAGAGCGAGTCGGGACAAAGAAGATGGATCAATCAGTTATATTGGTTAAGAGATCTCAAGTGTATTTAGACGATGATTCTTCATCTTATTCATCTACTTGCTCTGCTGCTTCTCCTCTGTCTTCTTCTTCAGACGAAGTTTCGATCTTGAAACAGACGATGCCCATGATCGAAGCACGAGTTTCCGACAGAGATTTGCTTATTAGAGTTCACTGTGATAATAGCAAAGGGTCTCTGATTAAAATCCTAAGTTCCTTGGAGAAGTTTCGTCTTGATGTAGTCAATAGCTTTACTTTACCATTTGGGCAGTCAACTCTCGTTATCACTATTCTCACTAAGGTATCTCTATCAATCTTATAAATATTTTAATTTTCTCATATTTCATATTAATTTCATTAATGCATAAAAAAAATTCTATTATATATATGCAGATGGACAGCAAATTCTCTCGACCTGTTGAGGAAGTGGTGAAGAACATAAGACTTGCATTAGCCGAATAGCATTTTAAAAATTGTTGATGTGAATCTTAAAAAGTGGTTTTAAATGTGTGGATTTGGTCGCCAGTTTTGACCTATTCACTCGGTTTAGTTGTATAATGATTAGTTGGATAATAAAACCAGCTTGATATGCACGAAATATGGGATTTTGTCGTCTGTTGAGTGCAAAAGCTGGATAAGTATGTGTACCTAATCATGGCTGTATGATTGGTTTGCTATTATAGTTTTCCTCAGTATTATTGGTTTGTTTTAATAAAGGCATGAAAGCCGAAGAGTTATTTATTATTTCTATTTTTAGTTACTTATTTTCTGATTTGAGCTTAATCCTATAAATCTTTTCAGTCGGGACTTTGTAGCACTTGTGTAAGCTTTTGTTGTTGTTGTTGTTAAAAATAGCACTTTTATAAGTTCGTTGTTATATTCTTATAAATTATAATATTGTTAAATTAACGTGACCAGTGTGGTTTCTTATTAAAAACATTATTTACTTGTATTTTGATAATAGAATTCTAATTGTGACCATTTTGTTTTACAAACTTTTATCCCATGATTATTTCCTTCATCGTTTTCATTGGTCGACCAAATGTCATAATTTTGCATGATCATTTAAGTATTACTTTTAATTATATTTATATCATAAACCCTCCACTTCTTTTTACGATGAAAAAATGAATCATTCCTCATTTGCAGCATTAAGCAAAAATTAATTTTGGTTATGTTATTTTATTTCGTTTCCTATATCAAGTTTTGATATATTCTTATGTGAAGTTATATATCTGTTTAATAAATACAAAAAAAAAATCTTTTTAAAAAAAATAAAATTCGTACATGAATAAAATAACTATAGTATTTTAAACTATTAAAAAGAAATCTAATTTATAGAGAAGTGTTTTTAGTTAAGTGATTAGAGCATCACCTCTACGACCAATTCTAACAAAGTTCGATTCTATTAAATTACGTTATCTTATACTATAGTAGAAATTAACTATGAATCATGTATTGTCGATTCAAAGATAAAAAAGCAAAAAAAAATAGTGGTTATATTGGAGCAATAAAACTTTACCAACTGTTGTGGATAGCTATAGACACAATACATCATTCAAGACAATTTATTGGCTTGGCAGTGGGATAATTTTTCCACAATAAAATGATAGATAAAGACGTATTGTTGATTGGAAATATTTTTCCATTTTGTATGACCAACACATAAAGTTACGTACAACCAATGTCTATAATGGAATTTTAAAAAGAAAGTGATTGTAGAGACTATTCCAACAAATTGTAATACCAAGCGACTCTTAAGTTTAGATTCCCAAAAAAAGATGTATGGACGTTTAGAAGATGTAGTCTTGTAGAGACCACCCATTGGGGGCTTGCATTGAAGATGTAGTCCAATTCTGCCACGATTGAGGTGAGTATTTGTGAATCGACGTCATCACTTTAAGGTGACTTATATTTTTTTGGCTCCTTGAGTCAGAGAAACGAGAGTAGGTTAATTAGTCTTCTCCTGACATGGTTCAAATTAAAGATTCGTCACCTGAGGGTTAATTATTGGGTTATTGTTGGTTGTTGAGTCTTTCTAAGATTTATGTGAAACAAGTATCATTAAAATTATAGCGAGGTGTATTTGTTGGAATCGAAAGAAAACATCGATAAGAGAGCAACGGTAGATTTAACATGTTGGACCTCATCTCTAAGCATGCATGTGAATATATTGTCATGAAAAAAAATGGGCTAGTTTGAGGAAAGATAAAGAAGATCTAAAAAATTGTAAACTTATTTGGAAGGGTTTTATACATGTATGCAATGCTGATGAATTCCACAAGTCAATTGTGGTTGGTGGCTAATAGTCCACTAAACAGCTACAATAAAGAAGATAACATTTTCTTATTTGCACGTAAGGTAAACACACTTCTCTATGAAAATAACGTATACCATCAATTATTGCTGCATCATTCAAAATAAACTAGAATAGACTGGTTGGACGGAACGATAAAACAATTCCAAGATTTTACACTAAAGAAACCGATAACAAGGAAACCCGCACGAGCTTTTTATTGCGAGGTGTTGTTCTTATTCCAAAACTATTACTATTCCAAAACCTTCACGTAAGTGTTTTATTCCAAACAAAGTATCTTATTTCTTCACAAAAGTAACACCTTTCTCAATACTTCCTGAGAGCTCTTTCTTGGCCTTCTCTAATCCCATCCTGATCAATTAGCAAAAACAGAAGGCGAAAAACCAATATGAACATATGAGCCGGTCGAAGTAAATTTAAGAGATCAGGTCGACTAAACAATTTTCCACTTTTACCTCTCGTATTCGTTCAATGGTCCAAGACCATACACTTCATCGATCCCACATCGCCCCAGACGCACCTTTGATGCGAAGAAGGGAAGCTCAGTCACCTGTACATGAGACAAAGTTCATATGTTCATGTTGTTAAGGCTTAAAGAAAGTTTATAAATACAAAATTATAGAGTTGATTTTTTCAGAAGGACTGTACATGAGATGCTACATATGCGCACTCAACGATGTTTGCATCCCCTCTTAGACCCTTGAGGCAAGCATCTGCAAACTTCACTGCTGCATAGGCCTGTACTTTTACATTCAATGTGTTTAGAGATTGAAATCTATATTAATATCCAGGCTTTATCTGAAACTGCACATGGTAGTACAACGAAGACTTACCATGGATAGTGTAGCAGAACCTGCCCCAGCTTTAGCCTACAAATTGATTTAAATGGTAAATGCACATTCTGATACGAAGTTAATAACATCGAAAGCTGAAAAATTGGCTTATACCTCAACAACTTCAGTGCCACCGTTTTGGATGCGGTCTGTGAGATATTCAATCTCTTTTTGAGTGAATGAACAAGGAGGTTTCACCTGTAGCAGACATACCGGTGAGCATATAATATCAGCTTCGAACAAACAAGAAGATAGATTCCACATGAATCATCTCAAACCTGAGAAAGCAGCGGTAAAATAGTAACTCCTGCGTGTCCTCCAACAACCGGAACATCAACTTCACGAGGATCAAGACTCATTACTTCCGCCTGTTTCAAAACCAAAGTCGCTAGCTGAGTTTCTAATCGATAATGGCACACACATTTGATTCCTATAACGTTAAGCAAATATCAGATCACAAACGATGTACAGGAAAAGATCACATTTGATATGAGTGCATACCACAAAAGTATTAGCTCGAACAACATCAAGCATAGTGACTCCCATGAGTTTCTTGGGATCAAAGGTTCCAGCTTTCTTAAAAACCTCAGCTGCGATTGGCACAGTGGAGTTCACAGGATTGCTGATTATATTAACAACAGCTTTAGGACAACATTTGGCTATAGCTTCAGAGAGTGTCCTCACTATCCCAGCATTAATGTTAAACAGATCATCCCTCGTCATCCCTGGTTTCCTCGGAACACCAGCTGGTATAACCACTAAATCCATACCCGTAAGTGCTTCCTCTAACTGCGGTTGCCCGAGAAATCCACGAACCTAAGTCAAAAGAGTTCCAAAAACATGATCTCTCTGTTATACCATTATCTAACTTAACCAATCTCAAATCATAGTCCACTAAACCATCATAACCCTTAAAAAAGGACTAAACTTTGGAACTTACAATGGCACTAGTGTCCATGTGACTAATATCAGCAGTAACACCAGGAGCGTTAGCAACATCATAGAGATGAAGAACTGAAACCAAAGGATTCATCTTCATCAACATAGCAAGAGGTTGACCAATCCCACCAGCTGCTCCAAGTATAGCCACTTTGAATCCGGGTGATCCACCTTTTGCACGACAACCCACCCGATTCAAACCCGACCCGTCAACCATCTACACACAAAGAAATCGGATCAAACTAACAAAACCCAAATTCGGAACACAAAATTGGTTAAGAATTAAGAGAATTCAACGAAATTTGAACCTGATCATCAAGATTAGGAGGGTTGAGATGAGCAGAGATTCTCGCGATACGTTGGTTTGGATCCATAGCTGATTCAAAAAGTGAGGTCTGATTATGCGATCAAGGAGACGAATTGGGTTAAAAGGGTATGTGGAGATTACAGATTTATAGTATAGAGAGATAGTGATGGGAAAAAAAACGAAGATTGATGAAGATGAAGACGAAGATGACGTCAAAATGGATCCATGTACATTGGGAAGCGTGGCAAGAAAGAACTGAGCTTTATCTATTTTTAGGAACTGATTTTGAGACGGTACGAACTTTCCTCCGGTACAATATTTCGGTACGAATCTTCCGGTACAATTTAGTTATGGGTATGTTGGCGTTTTAGTACGTTTTTAAAACTTAATTAGAGAATTAGTACGTTCACTATTTATAATTGGCAAAATAGGTGAGAGAGTGTTTGTGTGTGAGTGTGTGTGAGATAGAAAAGTTTTGTAGGACCCATTTGTGAGATTGAAAAATTGTGAGAATTATTTAAATAGTTGTTAATATACTTTTTTTTAGAAAACTTTTCAAATACAAAAAAAAATCTATATTTTTTTCTTTATAATTTGATATACATTTTGTTTAATAATTTTTAAATATATTCTATACATCTTTTTTACCCGTACACTTAATAAAGTGTACGGATGTTTGTACACATTATTAAGTGTACGGGCTGTATACCTTATTAAATGTACGGATATATGCATATCTTATTAAGTGTACAGATGTCTCTATACATTATTAAGTGTATAGATGTAATGTTTACACTTAGTAATGTGTAGAGACATGTGTACGCTTAATAAGGTGTACAGATATCTGTACATTTAATAAGGTGTACAGCCCGTACACTTAATAATGTGTACAAACATCCGTACACTTTATTAAGTGTACGGGTAAAAAAGATGTATAGAATATATTTAAAAATTATTAAACAAAATGCATATCAAATTATAAAGAAAAAAATATAGATTTTTTTTGTATCTGAAATGTTTTCTAAAAAAGATTATATTAACAACTATTTAAATAATTATCACAATTTTTCAATCTCACAAATGGGTCCTACAAAACTTTCCTATCTCACACATACTCACACACAAACACTCTCTCACCTATTTTGCCAATTATAAATAGTGAACGTACTAATTCTCTAATTAAGTTTTAAAAACGTACTAAAACTCCAATTTTCCCTTTAGTTATCTACTCCATCCATTTCAAAATATAAACGGGTTATTGGTTTGAGAGTAATAATTTTAAAAGTTATGTAAAATATGTCGTTAAAAGTTATTCAATCAAGACTTTTTAAAACTCTTTAAAAATTTAGTATTATTGGTTGTGGATTTGTAAAAAGTTATCTAAAATTTTGATACATCTAGTGTTATTGGATTAAGAGTTTTATAGAGTCATTAAAATTTTTATATTATTCAAGTAAAACTTAAGAATATTGGATTGTTAATGAATTCAAATTTTATGTTATTCGTTTAGGATTTTATATCATTTCCTTCATAACAAAATTCATGAAAACTCTTTCATCAAATAGAGAGATTGTGAATCATAAAGTCCATGATTTTTTGTTATTCTTTTGAATAGGGTAACTTAAGATTCTCTTGACATTGAGATGTAATTTTCTGGACTTGATAAGAGATTTCAGATGTTCTATCTCTCTCTGCAAAAGTTCATCATACAAAAACAGATTTGACAAACAAGAGTCGAGAGATGAAAGAAACATATTTAACCCTTTTGATTTCTTACCAAGGATTTAGTAAAGATATATTACTTTGGCGTTGGGGTTCTAATGATTTTAACCTCCCACCATGTTTTCCTCCGAGCTTCTCCCTCTTTATTTATTTATTTTTTTGTCTTTTTCTGACAAAAGCGTTGAATAAATAAAAGAATATTGTGCAATATTTTTTTAGAATGTTTGAAAGAGTTTACAAGATTAGGAAAAACAAATCAGCAAGATTTAAAAAACTTCCTAAACAATCTCTTAGAATCCTTCATTTCTTACTTTCTAATTTTTTATGATTTTTAAAATCAGCAAGATTTTAAAAAACATTAAGTCATTAAAATTCTTTCTAAATCCTAAACCAATACCCCTCAAGATGTTTTGAGTAAAGCACAAATATTAAGAAATTACCACTTTAAAAAAGTTCAACCAATTATAAACAAGACTACATAATAGAAAATATTAAACTAATCTAAAAGTTGCATAGAAAATTGAAAACATCATATATTGTGAAACAAAATAATTCTCTAAAACATCTTATATTATGAAACGGAGGGAGTTTTTTTTTAACTTTTAAGTTTGTTGTGTTATTGCTGGTAAGGTATAAATCATGTCCATTTGACATTTGGTAACGACCTAACTTTTGACGGTAATTATTTTTGGTTGTACACATATTGATTATAGAAACTTTAGATGTAAGGGTTCTAGCCCTCTTATGCTGAGGTTGTTCTGACCAACACAAATGGCCCATGGAGTTGGGAATCAGAAGAAGTTGCATTGACCCACTGAAGCATTTGTTGGGATACAATCCAAGTCCCACATCTGAAGTTTGAAGGGATTATCATTAATATATAAAGGGTTAGGGTCAATCTACTAACTGCCAATTGATTTTTAGTTAGAAGCCCAAGATAAGCCCAAATTTAACATGGTATCATAGCCCAAGGTTAAAATTCTGGTGGACCTAGAAAAGTGGATACGAACGTACCTCTTGTTAACCCGAGTAATGGAGGCCCAAGAAGGGGTTTATTATCGGTCCAAGTGGGATCGGTTCGAGATGGAGTTATCATCTCGAGGAGGCGTGTTAATACCCCACAAGTGGTCCTTGTTTGAAGGGGAAATTGTTGGGATACAATCCAAGTCCCACATCTGAAGTTTGAAGGAATTATCATTAATATAAAAAGGGTTATGGTCAATCTACTAATTGTCAGTTGGTTTTTAGTTAGAAACCCAAGATAAACCCAAATTTACCATTATTAGAGTAAAAAACGTTTTGATGGAGAATATACATCTAGGAAGAAAAGGGTTTGCAGTGGAGACAAGGGTTTAATAGGTATAGGTTGCAAGATAGCCGTTACAATAACGAGGGGTTGTGAGCTCAGACTACCGGAGTTTGATCGTAGTAAATGCGCTGGATCTTCTTATTGGGTGGGAGATGAAAAACAATGCTTGTAAAAACTGAGTAGGAACCATTAGGGAATCAGGTTTGTCCAGCGGGTAAAATGTGGTAACGGCTCTCGGAGAAAATACCAAGTATGCTTACAAATTGTCGACTTAAATGTTTGACAAATATTTTATTAAAGAATGTCATTAATCTATTGATTAAGTTCAAGATTTTCAAAATCTATTCATTTAAGTACTTCCTTAATTGTTACAGTACATTTTATTAGGATTGCTTTCCATATATCCAACTTTCATATTAAGAAAAAAAAAAAGAGAAAAATATTTAGACTACATCAATGAGTTGAAAAAGTTACTTTAGTAAAATTCTAAAAAATTAATAAACATAGTTATTTTGAAAGTTACACGTTTTTAATTTCCTTTTATTTCAGTTCAACGTATTATTGAAAATTCCCAAAGTTTCCATTAGTAAGTAACTTTCAAAAATCGTTCATATAATTTCCAAAATCATTCATATGAAGAAAGATTTAGAGATTTGGTTCTCCTCTATATATGTTAACAAATAATCTCTTATGACTAATACAAAGTTTTAAAGCTAAAGAAAACATAAATTACAAAGAATTAGAAGAAAAAAAAACAGAAAATGAATCATCGTCTTGCCGGAATAATAAGCCCACTTGGCCACATTACCATCGATCCAATTCGATCCTCCTCCGTTAAGCCACCGTTTCCGGGTTACTACCAAACCGTAATAAACCATTTGAAATCTCTAACCGGTATCCGCGTCTCACCTGGGCTTACCGATCAAGAGATCTCAGCCGTTGAATCTTCTCTTGATTTCTCCTTCCCTCCTGATCTCCGTTCGATTCTTCAAACCGGTCTTCCGGTTGGTACTAATTTCCCCAATTGGCGAACCGGATCAAACCGGAATCGTCTCCTTCTCCCTCTTCTACGTCTCTCCAAAATCGTCGCCGGAAACGGATTCTGGGTCGATTCGTGGGGGATCCGACCCGGAAACGACGCTGAGGCCTTATCCCTCGTGAAGAAATTGGTTGAGATCGCTCCGGTTCTCGTCCCCATCTACGGCGATTTCTATGTCCCTTCGACGACGCCAAATTTGGCGGGAAACCCAGTTTTTCAAGTTGACGGCGACGGGGTCAGAGTTCTGAGTTGCGACGTCGCTGGATTCCTCAATGGACTAGGTCGATCGGAAATGCCGACGGTGGACAGAAGAAGACGACGGATGAGAGTGGAGTTCTGGAGTGACGCGGCGGAGAAAGGGAGATCGTTGGATGTGGTGGCGCGTGATAGCACGCGCGGATGGTGGAGCGCGTCGGGCTGCGAGGGGCTGAGGGCGTGTTTGGACGACGCGTTTTGGAAGCTGAGGGAAGGAGGATGGACGGAAGATGAGGTCCGCGATATGATGATGATGAACGGCGTAGATCGAGACACGTCTGCTCAGCATCAAACGCTATCGCGGGAGGATGTGGAGTACGCGTTTGGCGGTGAGAGGATGGACGGAAGAGATGGGGACACGTGTACGGAGGATGAAGATGATCATGGGGAAAGCGGACAAGTAACGACGTTGGGGCATCTGCTGCTTTATGACCGTTAGATCAGCTAACAATGATTGTTTGGGCGTTACGCATTAGGGGCTTAGGGCTATGTAAATTGGTCGAATAGGGCAATGAAGTTTCAAGAATTTGTTTAAAGACAAAAAAAAAAAAAAAAAAATGTGTTCGGTACCACAAAAAGAGAGCTAGAACATATGCTCTTGGGAATGACTTAACCTGTAAATATGTTAAAGAAAAAGATTACAACAAATTACATGACACAAATTCAATTCGTAAGACTCTCTCTCTACTAAAACAACATCAAATGAGAGTATATATTTTGATCAACCAGATGAGATTTTACTCAGCCGCAGCACCCTCATTGTTTCCTCCATTGCCAGAATCCGGCAAAGTTTCAAGATCAGTTCTAACATCTTTTACTTCTTGAGGAAGATTAGTCTCTGAAGAAGAATCAGAATGTTCTTCTTGAGTTACCTCTGTCTCACCACCATTTTTGTTGCTTTCTTCTTTCTCTGAAGTTTCCTCTGGTTGCTTTTGTTCAGTATCTGAATTGCTACTTTCTTTGTTAGATTCACTTGTGTCTTCGTCAGTCTTCTTCTCGTTTTCCTCGACCTGTTCCTTCTTCTCACTCTCAGTACTTTCATTTTCCTGTGAATTGTTGGACGATGACTCATATTTCTCTTTCGGCTCTGTTTCTTTGTCTTTAGTTTCCTCTTGAGACACAGACTCTTCTTTCTCCTTCGTCTCGGTTTCATTGTCTTTAGTTTCCTCTTCTTTCTCAATCTTCTCGTTTTCTTTGTCTTTAGTTTCTTCTTGAGAAGAAGACTCTTCGTTCTCCTTTGTCTCGGTTTCCTTTCCTTCGGTTTTCTCTTGGGAAGAAGACTCTTCTTTCTCCTTTGCCTCGTTTTCTTTGTCTTTAGTTTCCTCTTGGGATGAAGACTCTTCTTTCTCAACCTTCTCGTTTTCTTTATCTTTATTTACCTCTTGAGACGAAGACTCTTCGTTCTCCTTTGGCTTCGTTTCCTTTTCTTCGGTTTTCTCTTGCGACAAAGACTCTTCATTCTCTTTAGTCTCGGGTTCTTTGTCTTTAGTTTCTTCTTGCGATGAAGTCTCTTCGTTCTCCTTTGTCTCAGGTTCTTTGTCTTTGATTTCCTCTTGAGACGAAGATTCTTCCTTCTCCTTTGTCTCACTTTCCTTGTCTTTACTTTCCTCTTGCGATGACACTTCAGAAGATTCTACCTTCTTTTTCTCACCTTCTCCTTTCTCAGTTTCTTGAGAACTTCCTTCTTCAGAACCGGCCTTTGATTTCGCAGTCTCTGAAGACTCACCATTAGAATCATTGAACTCCTTCTCCAACAACTCATTCTTCTCCATAGATTCACCCTCAGATTTTATTCCCTCCGAGGAATCTGATTCCTTACCTGAGGATGAACCAGTCTTCTTCTCATCACTACTGCTTTCACCATTATCAGTTGTGTTTGGCAAAACACTCTTGATAACAGAATCATCAACTTCTTCAGTCTTTAAACCCGACTTATCATCCACTTTCTCACCGTTGTCCGACTCATTAGTCTTTTCCTCGGATTCATGGACTACCTCACTAGAAGCATCATCTCCCTTGTAATTGTTCTCTCTCGCTTCTTCATTACTCGTCTTCTCATCAGTCACCTCCTCTGTACCACTCTTCTCGCTCTCTTCCGTACCACCACCATTTTCTTTCTTCTCCTCGACCTCATTCTCTTCACTACCACTCTTCTCTTTACTCTCCTCGCTCTCTTCATTACCACCGCCATCTTCTTTCTTCTCTTCAACCTCACTCTCGTCATTACCACTCTTCTCTTTACTCTCCTCGCTCTCTTCCGTACCACCTCCATTGTCTTTCTTCTCCTCAGCCTCACTCTCTTCTGTACCTCCATTGTCTTTCTTCTCCTCAACCTCACTTTCTTCTGTACCACTCTTCTCATTCTCTTCCGTACTACCGCCATTATCTCCCTTCTCTTCGATCTCACTCTCTTCAGTACTACTACCACCATCATCTTTCTTCTCTTCAGCCGCACCCTCTTCAGCCGCAACCTCGCTTTCTTCCGTACCAGTACCACCACCATCATCTTTCTTCACCTCATCAATCTCTCTTTCTTCACTTTCCTTGTCCTTAATCTCTTCACCTCCCTCAACAACCTCATTCTCCTTATCAACAACATTCCTACCTCCTCCTCCTCCTGCATCCTCAGCTTCATCTTCCTCAACACGAGGGTTAAGATCTTTCCTACCAAGCTTGACAAGTTTATCATCCCCAACAACAATCTTTGCACTCTCCTCAAACTGAGCTTTCTTCTCATGAGAATGCCTCACTTGATAAAGCAACCATATCCCAACACTAAGTAACAGAGTCAATTGAATACAATGCTTCACCTTAAAACCTTTTGATCTCTGTCCTCTTCTCGGTGAAGATCTAAACATACTTGCTTCCAAAACCTATATTCCAAAGAATCAAATTTCAAATCCCAAATCTCAGATCTCATAAACCAAAATCAATCTAAACATTATATTAAATGCATAATGATTAGAACAGATCTAAGCCAAAAAAAGTTTCAATTTTTAAATGAACAATCACAAAAACAAAAGTGTATATTTTAAAAAAATTAAAACTTTACCTTGATCAAGAGAGCAGCTTGAGCTTTCTGGGGAAATAAGAAAGATGAACAACTTTTGAAAAAAATTGGGATCTGGAGAATGAGGGAGAGAGAGAGTAGTGTTCTCCTGTTAAACTGCCATTAAAATCGTGCGTCCCTTCAATTGGAATCAAAGCAAATTGCAGAGAAAAAAATAGTTTTTTTTTTTTTGGGAAAATATTTAATTTAACACTTGGAAGCTGCCATGTGAATCTGCTTTAACGCCGTCGTTTTTGTTATTAATCAAAAACACCGACAGATTTGTAACGACGTCGTGTTTATTTCTTTACGGATGGTGTTGTGGGCATATCAGAATTAATTAGGTCAATTATAGAGACCGACCCATCAATCGTTTTTTTTTTCAATAACTTATGATGGACCGACCTATATCAAATGCTTTTACAAAATCTTTAATATTTTGATTTTTTTTTTATTAGTTTTGAACCCACAAAAATAAAATTAGGTAGTAAGATTGTATTGTTATTCAGAAATTTAAATTAAAATGTTTTATTTTAGTTCGGGTGTTATACAAAGAAAGTTCATGACAAAAACTTTGCATCGATCGACACCCTTTTAACATTGGACTCGGGATGTTACAGATAAATAATTATTTGTTCGAAAAATATCATATGATGAAAAAATTATGTTGTATGATGTATTTGTTTTATAATCAGTTTTAAACAAAAATAATATGATATTCCATCTCTAAAATAATTTAATTGTTTATGTTTAAAATAAGATAATTGAGTTAAATTTTAGTCTTAACAAATACACAGATAAAATAGATAAATGGATTAGAGTAAAAGCCCATCTCTAAAATGGAATAACTCCATTTTTTTAGTAAAAAATAAAATAAGTAATGGATTGGAAATGTTTAGGATGTTTGTAATCGTGTATGACTTTGAGACAAAAATGGGTTGAAAACATTTGGGTGTGATTACATAAATGACAATGTAATCGCGCGTGTCTGAACTCTCTACTAAAAAAAGTCCATATATTTAGGACATTATATTTCTAATACTCTAAGCAGATGTCATCATCAATCGCTAGGGCTGAGTGGCTGACATTCGAGTTTTAATGTTTCATGTACGTAGATGCCGTAGTGAAATTGAAAGAATCATCAATTTAATCATGTATGTGACAAATGTGGATACTATATGAAAGGGCATATAATTCAATATATCTTCATAAACTTGGTACCGTGAGAAAAACTAGAAGAGAAATCACGTGAAGCATGCCCCACCTTACCCCCCATATTACGATATTCATTTGAATAACTTGGACCGACGTACTATTTCCCCCTCGGAACTATCATATCTTGCCAGTTCCCCATTGATCTTTGATATCTTACCAGTTCTCCTTCGGACTTATATATTCGGTCTATATCCTCCGAATCCATACTTCTATGCTTATTTCCCCATCGAACTTTAACTTATCTGCCTATTTTTCCATCGTTTTGGTTTTAATGGTTTACTGTTCAAACAAACCCAACAATCGGACCTTATTAACCAAATTAAACCAAATTAAACCAAATTAAACCAAATTGATCTTCAGACTCACAGACGCCTCCGTGGACGACCTCACGAGCCACCAGAGAGACCGGATCTCGTGTCTCCGGTCGGAGACAAGGAAGAAAGAGAGGGAAGTGATGAGAGACCTACTCCGTCTCAAGCGATTAAAATGTTGAGAACTATCAGAGAGCTTCACCTCCGTCTCAGAGAATTGAACGTGGTGGAGAGAGACAACCAATTGCCGGCGATATCAACCGGCAACAAAGCTAAGTCAAGGACGAGACGGAACACGTCGTCGTTTCGACCTCGTGCAGCCGCGTAGAGGATATCAGTGACGCCGTATTCACCTTCCCCGAACACGAGAAGCGGATCCCTTTCTAGAAGCTTCTTCACGAATTCTAAATCTCCGACGGAAGCGGCGGTGTAAAGCAGCCACTCGCCGTAGCCAGCTCTGATGAGAGAGTTATCTCCGTTTCCGATTTCGCACTCTTCCAGTAGTCTTCTAGCGACATGGGCGCGGTTTAGAGCAACGTGGGAGTTATTACCACCGTCTTCTCCGTCGTCCCAGACGGTTTCGAGGCGGTGGATACGGCGGAGGGAATTGAGTTTAACGAGAAGGTTTGTGTCTTGGTGAGCAAATTATACAAACATAATTTTTATTATTTTCTTTTTGATCTTAAAATATTTGAAAAATTCGGCATTTTTGTTGGTTGAATGATAATGTTTTATTGTTTTTGTTTGTTTGTTGGGTTCGTTTCTTCCTTTAACCCCAAATGATAATCTTTTTTTCAATTTTGATTTTTAGGGTTCTTAGTTGCCAATTTGGGGTTTTCCGATTTAAAATAGAAGAAGAAGAAGAAGTCGGGTTGGGGGTTGGGTTGTTTATGTTACCCGGGTTCTAAATTGGTTTCATACCGGTTTAACATGAGTTTCTATCGGGTTTTGTACCAAAACCGTGTAAATCAAGTTCGATGGGGAAATAAGCATAGAAGTATGGATTCGGGGGGATATAGACCGAATATATAAGTCCGAAGGAGAACTGGTAAGATATCAAAGATCAATGGGGAACTGGCAAGATATGATAGTTCCGAGGGGGAAATAGTACGTCGGTCCGAATAACTTAAAACATAGAATTTATGGCTGAGCACTGGCAGAGAACGTGAGCACCCCTCTAATGGCTGAAGCCCAGGCTCTATTCTCTGTCCTCCAGCATGCCCTCGATCTTGGCTTCAAAAATTATATCTTTTGCTTCAGATTCGCAACAGCTGATCAAAGCATTCAGTTCATAGCTCTTCTCCAATGAACTCTATGGGATTCAACACAACATCCTGCTTTTGTCTTTAGGTTTTGATTCTTGCACTTCTCCTTTGTTAAACGAGAAAACAATCGGACAGTCAATTCATTAGCTAAATCGGTTCTCCTTCCTATCTCGATTTGTAACAATTGAGTTAATAAATTTCCGATTTGACAAAAAGAAGAATTTATTTTGTTTTAAAACTTAAAGCATAATGAAAGAAAACTATTCTTTAGTATATTTCTCATATTTTCTCATATTTTCTGGTTTTTACAAAGAGAAAGAAAACCAATATATTTCTCATATTTTCTCCTTTTAAAAACGTATTAAATCTGTTATACTAAAACTGATAAAGTGTTTTCTGAAAGGTCTATATATTGAGTACACGCGATAAAAAAATATTAAAAAGGTTATTACTATTATTCTTATTGTTTGTGTGATCTTAAGTTATGCATCAATACACGTGAGCTAACCTCCAAACTCCACACCCTTTTTCTCTCTCGCTTAAAATCCTTCACACCCATGCAATGATTTCAATTTTTTCTTTTTTGAATATTTTCTCTTTGGATAATCCAAAAATATAACACTTGATTAGAAGAATTACTTTCACATCAAGTTAATGCATTTTTAATATGATTTCCCAACTCAATTTTGGATTTTACTCAAGAGAAAAAGAAAAAGTTGGCCCTACTAAAATTATATATACCCTTTTCAAGTTGTGGCTCTCCCATCTGTTTAATATTCCTATATAACTTTTATTTATTGGTGAGAAAACATAATCTCTCCATCAATTTTCTTTCCGTTTTTGGATTCAAGAGGTCAAAAACAAGTCAAGTTGATAAATGATACCAATGCCTCGTTTAGATGAATGATGAATCTAACATATAAGAATTAGTTTGTTATGATAAAGTCTTAGTTATCAGAAATTTTCACATGATATAATATAAGATTCTTTCTCTTTGTAGAAATAATCCAATGAACATTAATATACAAGCTTGAAAGGTCATTACAATATAATACAGGAAAGATCAAACGAAATATGTATTAGTTTTTTAATGTGATGTAAAATATGACCTACCATTATATTAGATAGATGTCGTAGTTTAGAGTAGAAAGTTTTAATTTTTAGATTGAGATTTGTAATTTAATATACTTGTAGCTTATCACACATATCAGTTGGTCTGATTTAATGTTGATATGATACGTTATAGATTTTTTTTTTCTTTTTCTTATGATCAATATTTCTTATGATCAATACATGCCGCCCCATAAAGATCTAATCACATAGCATTCTTTTTTTTTTTTTTTTTTTTTGTGTTCAAAATCTAATCACATAGCTTAAAAGCAATAATCGGCTGATTTAGTATGCATGAAAAAATCTCACGTATGGTTGTTCAAAAAAAAAAAGGAAAATTTCTCACGTATATTTATATATTGTTATACAGTTTTTTTTTTAGTTACAAACATGATTTACTGTACTAAAATTGAAGGTGAGAAAATAAGATGGATTAGTGAAAACTGAAAACTGTTGTTTTACCTTTTTCTACAAATAAAATAATAATTACAAACTATTCTTTTTCCCAAACCAACAATCCCACTGAAAAAACAAAGTGGGAATTGTAGAAGAGACCATCTATACCCCATCATACCCTTTCTAATAGTTCTTTGTGTTCTTACTTCTTCCTGACTAGTTAAAATGCCACCCCATTTAATTATATATTTTTAAGTAATAAAAAAACGAGTTACTATTATTCAACAAGCTGCAGATGGATTGGTATAAGGGTTGAAGAAGTGAGGCTTTGAGGAGATGGAGAAAGCTCCTTTCGCCCTATCTCCATCGACGACCACCGTGGTGGCCACACTGCCTCCACTTCCTCCTCCGTTACGGCCGCCACCGGCGCCGATTCTCTCACAGGAAGGACACATCGTTAGAGTCGATGCAGGCATGTGCATGTAAACCGGCTGATTAGACAATTTTAGGGTTTTGAGTTCTTGAATCTCTTTCCGAAGTCTCATGTTCTCATCTGTTAATGTTTCACAACACTTCTTCAAAACCTCGCAATCTACTTCTGTTTGCTTCAGCTTTGTTCTGCTCAAAGTTTCATTAAATAAAATAAACATATTACTAATAAAATAATTTCACGTAGACAAAATATCTGACTATATTCAAGAGACATGAAAAAATGAATATTATGATAATTAATATATATACCTGGCTCTTCTATTTTGAAACCATACTTCAACTTGTCTAGGCCTTAGATTCAGCTCTCTTGCCAGAACTTGCTTTTGCTTCTGTAAACAAAATAAAATAATAAAGAATCATATTAGATAAGGATTATCAAAAGTGTGATTAGTAATTTAAAAGAATTAGGATTAAGGTTATATAATTACGGGATTAAGGGTGCTATGGTGTTTGAAGCTTTCCTCAAGAAGATCAGATTGTTCTTTCGTAAGCCTAAGTTTTTTTCTAGCACTAACACCTTCATCTTCATGACAATCACTTGCAACCCTCTCCGTAGTCTCCTCCTCCTCCGGTGACTCTTCCCCACTGTATCTCTCTCTCTTCACCACCCTCCCGCTTGAAAAAGAAGAAACTCCGCTGAGAGATGACGTCTGACGGCAAAGCTGGTCAGCTCCGGCAACCACCGTCAACAAGGGATCGCCGGAGAGGCTTAGAGTCAACGAGGGCTCGAGCTTGTAACCGGTAGATCGCTTGATGGCATTATTGTAATTACTTGGAGTTGGTGAGAGACCTAATCCAAGAACAAGACCTGAGTTGCATGAATCATCAAAACTCATTTGAATAAAAATGAAAAAAATATGATTTTGTAAATTTGATCTATCTTTGGGATTTTGGGAGGAAAAAGAAATGAGTTCTTTTTTTTTTTTATTATTGGTTTGATGAAGTTTAGAAGATAATGGGAGGAGATGAAGCCAAAGGGGGCTTCCTTAAGAAGGAGAAGAAAAGTATATTTATTTTTATTTGAAAGTTTAAATAAAAATGATGGGTGGGTGGATGGCTAATAATTATTAATCAATGGAATGATTTATATTTTCTTGGTAATTTTTTCACAAAAAAATGTCGATGGCACAATTCTCTCTACTTTTTTGAGTTTTATCACTTGCAAAGGTTGACCAAATGAGCATCCCACTTGCTACTATTCTCCCCACTAATAATTTATATTTTATATTTGGTGAAAAGAATTATCATATCATGTTTGCACACAAAAAAAATATCATATCATGAATATCAACTTAATAATTATTAATCAATTGTCTATGATATACATCATAATTCTCATAGATTAATCATATAAAAATTAGAATATTATAAAGTGAGATAAAATAAATGTCCTGGGAAAAATCTATAATTGTATATTAGAATTTATAACTGCTGATGCCTGATAGTAATAAGAAAGTGATTAAGCCTTTAAATAACGGACAACAAGTCAGTTTACCCACTAATTTTCAGCCTCTCTTTTTCTTAACATAGAAACACATTGGCCCTTGGTGTCCAATTCATTTATTTAGTTAGAGATTATATATTTTAGTTAAGTGCTTCTGATTTGATACATATGGATAGTGATCCCCACCTTCTTGTTTAGGTTTGGTTCTCTTGATCTCTTTTCAACAATTAATTTAGTAACTTTTGGAAAGAGTTAGGCATATAATTTATTTCCACAAAAGTATTAAACAAGCTAGGTGATTCATTACTAAACCAATTATTTGTTATATCCTGAAGTACAATGTATTTCTCAGAATTCCATATTATATCTTATCACATTCCCGCATTCTCAATGAAATCGATGTAACAAATGTAACAAACATACAAGAGAAAAAAAAATGTCAGTCGTATTTCGAAACCAACATGTACGGAATAATAATTGTAATATATTATGCAGGTCAACTTTTTTCTTTCTAAATTATGATAAAATAAGAACAACGAGATTATTAATAAGTGTTGCAAATGTTATTTGATTTAGCACGGTCTTAAAACCGGAATTCAAACGATTAAATTTTAAAACATTCATTACATTAAGACTCGGTCAAGCTATAAGGCTATATAACTATTTACATTACCGAATTTAAATCCGAGATTCCAATTAGTTCACACAATATGTGGTCCAATTAGTTTTAAAGAGAAGAAAAAAACACACACACACACACAAGAGGGTGCTCATTGCTCACCTTTTAAAATCACTTTTTGTTTGGTTGCCTGACGTAACATTAGAATTAGAACTATCAAGTGAGCAATGAAAGTGGGTAGAAAAAAAAAATATGTGGCTAAATATGATTCGTCAACAATAAAACTAAAATCTTTGGAGTAATTGACTTAGAAAAGTTGATGTGTAACCTTCCAATCGGTTTGGTCTCAGCTTTGTTATTTGTTTTGGCACGTCCCAATAATGCTTTTGTCGGCTATACTCGTCCAACCAAGGTTAGGTTACCCATCCATCCTACGCACATTATTATTGTTTTTATCTTCTATCCCTACTTTTCATCTATAATTTAATTTATCACTTTCTTATATTGTTTCTTTAACAAACTATTATGGTTAGTCAAAATATATATGTTCTATCTAGCCCCTAACCCTTGATAGTACATATATATTTTGATTAAGCATAATAGTTTGTTAAAGAAACAATATAAGAAAGTGATAAATTAAAGTAACAACCATAATTTCTCTATTACGAAATAAAATAATGCGATTTGTCACTTTCATATAATCGTTGTATAACATTTGACTTTTTGTAGGTACAACGAGTTATCAATATGCTAAGAATTATGAAAGTTCATGGATAGATTATATTAAATTGATTAAAAAAAAAGTAGAATAATTCACCAATTTAACTACAAAATTTAATATGATGTCGTCGTACCGTGGAATTGGTAATTTGTCCATACATGAATTTATGATCACTTTTTTTTTTGTCAAACCGGAAGAGTTCATACCGAAACTCAATATATATAGTTCTTCAAACATGTAAAAAATGTCGAACAAAAAGGGATAAAACTAATAATGTACCGTTAAACGTTATGAATGTGTTTACTAATCCGGTAACGATATTAATCCGGTAAAGGAGGAGTTCAGAACTGTAAGCATTGAATTTGACGGATCAAAAATGATTTGACGTGCATGTATGATTGCATAGTAATATACCAATAATAACAATTTTTCGACGTCAAACTAATAATATTAAATTAGTAATAAATAATCAAATACTTAGACCATGTACAATGGTTTTTTCTTTCAACACCCTCCACCTCAACTTTTAACACTCCACATCATTTTCTCTTTCTTCCACCTAATCATTCAACACCCAAATTAATTTTAACTTCTCCAATAGTTTTGTTTAATAAAATTCAACACCTTATCCTACTATTTTCACTTTATATTTTTTATTTTTACTTAATTTGAAAACACACATTTATAATAATAATTAAAATTAATAAAAATTACATTATTATTTTTAAAATTGAAAATTTATATTTTTAGCTAATTTTTAATATAACAAAATTACAAAATATGAAATAAACAAGAGTTTATTAGAGAAGAATTTGAAAAATATATTAGAAATGATGATTTTTTTGTATCGGAGTAAAATGAACCAAATCTTTATTTATAGAGTGTAAAAATGTTAACTTTTGATATAAAAATTATTTTATAAAAAAATTATTTACTACATAATAATTGATTTTGAAATAATAAGGTAAAAAAAATCTCCAAAATCTCACTCTTCAATAAAAACACAACACATGTCTCTCTCCTAACCTTTTTAATTTTTCGACAAAAAAACAAAAGAAAAAGAAAAGAAAAACAAAAATTAGAACGTTGCATATGTGATCGTGGGCCCCAAAAAATCATATTCAACATGTTGAATTGATTCAACAAGAATGAATCCACGTAGATTTTTTATTTTCTTCAACACCCTCATTGCAGTAATTAAACAGTTGAATAACTTTTTCAACAACCCTATTGATTGCACATAGCCTTATAAACTTGGTTTCTCATTATGAAGAGTTGGTCTCTGGCCGCCAGACCAATGCCAGTCTCCTCAGGAGAAGGTGTGGCAAACTCGTTTCCACGACGATACATACATTATTTGTCATTAATTTAATTTATTTTAATTAAATTTAGTTAATAAATCTCGAACTTAGGTGTTAAACTTGGAAAGAAATAAAAAGATATATTGACCCAATCATTTTTAATTTAAGAATAAGACGACAAAAGTTGGCTAGGACTGATCGATACTATATGCAATGATTTAGGCGATCTTCCAATTAAGAAGACGCCATAATTAGTTTAATTTATATAAAAAAAGGGGTAGCTCATATTGTGCTCCACTATTTTTCAAGATGGATTAATTCGTTAGATTTTCAAGTTTCTAGTAACATGCGTGTGTGTATGTTTATCTTAACGAATTAAGCTGATGAATAAATTATAGTATATATTCAAGAGACATGCTAACTAGATCTATATATGTTTTGGATCTATTATTCAGCAGGAGATTCTACAGCCTTTTCACTGAATTATATAGAGGAGACCATGACAAATAGCTTCTTATCCATCATATTACGCATATGAACTTCTTCAAAAGCTCTAAATTCTAAATTCTAATTTGCTTTTTCTTTTTTGAAGTAAACCTATAACTTAAAATTAGCTTCTTAAACTCTAAATTTTAAACACGAAATCCTAGAATTTATTAATATGTTGGTATACCTCCTAAACAATAAAAAATCTTCCATCTTTTTCAATTTAATTAAAAGTTTCACCATTTAGTCATTTACCATGAAATAAGAGACGTAGAGTTTTAGATAAAATATAATAATAATATTATTATTATCAAATTTTTATAGCAAAACAATAAATGTGAATTTGTTTTCATCACGCAGCATAATTTACTTGTACATTTGAAGCGAAATTAAGAATAAAGGACTATCTTTTAAATTTTGATTTGAGTTTCTATTAGCTTTTAAACTGGTTCTAAAACCCAACACAATATTTTTCGTCGGCATGAATCTATATATACATTTTCCAAGTACATTTAGCAAATAAATCCAGAAGTTGCCACTTATTTACAAGACTGCCATTGGCATTAATTCTTAATTTGTTTTTCATTTAACTAATTAATATTAAGTTTCTATTTTTGAAAACAAGATTTCCCCTCCTAAATAACTTTCCAAAACAATTGGAACCACTCACTTTAACATTAAGTATTAAGTTTATAATTGATTTAATTAATATTAAGTTCCCAATTTTACAAAACAATATTCTCTCCATACACAAATTTCTTAAACAATCGGTCTAACCAAAAAATGAATTGATTTTTGATCTCGGAGGAGCATCCATGGCCGATATTTTTGATCTCAATGCATTGATTTCCTCCTAAAATATATGTTCAAAATCAAAAATAAAATATATCATTTAGAAAAACTAACTGTATGATTTTAAAAGGTAACAAACATATTTACCATTCAATTTGATATCTTATTCAAAGAATAATAATAAAATATAAAAAATATTACGTGCTCACAGATTTATTTTTATTTTATATTACATATTTAAAAATAATTTTTATTTCCATGGGTTTCATATGATTAGTTTTTGTGGATTAAAAATCTTTGAATATGTTGCCTGACCCACCTAGCATGGCGGGTTTGGAATATATAACCAACACTAAAACTATTAGTTTATCTCATATATACTATAGATTTGTAATCACAGTTTTGAACATTAACTTATAAATTATTTAGTATATGAACATAAAATATTACACATACTATAACATATTCTTAATATTCCAAAAAAAAAACAAATACACATAAAAATATACACTAACATACTATATATGCATATACCTCTGTTTAATTCTAGAAAATAAAACAAATCTAGAATTTTATATTCTATCTAATAACAAATTTAATGTAATTAGGTTACAAACTTTATAAAACGTAAGAAGGAAAAAGATTCTAAACAAAAATGTAAATTAATTAGACAAAAAGTTAATTAATTGAAAATTTGAAAACTAAATAAATTAAAAATTATATTTAAAATATAATAATTTATAACTTAGTCTCGCGACGTACCGCGGGTGAAATCCTAGTACCTGAACAAAATTATAAGAATAACAATAGAAAAAAATTGACTTTAGAGAAAGTAATACAAATTTAAAAAGTAAGTTAAGGAAGGTGGATCAATAGAAAGAGAAAAATATATATAGTGATGAGGATGTCATGTTTTTAAAATAAACCCGTAGTAGTATAATGGAGTTGTGACCCACACCTACAAGTCGCATTACCTTTTAAGAGAGATCAGATGATCAAATATAATCATCTTTTCATTTAACCTCATCTTTTTTTCTTAGGCAGCCATCAAACCTTATCCACAACAATAAATAAATAAAACTGTAACAAATAACAATTTAATTATAGAAAGAAAAAAGGAAACAAAGAATAGAGAAAGTGGTGGTTCACATGTCATTAACAATAAGCACCATCCATAGAATCATGGCATCACTCACAAACATCTTATCCACACGACACGAGAGAAGCGAAGCAGTTCCAAAACAGTATCTTTGTCAGTTAGGTTCTACACGTGTCAGATTTTGGACAGCTTAAAACATTTAGGTCCCACCAATGATTTGCTACGATGGAATCTCTGATCATGATAATGACGACTTTGATGACAACTAATCCACTTATGTTTTACATACTTTTTACAAATATTTTTTTTAATCCGCATTATGCTTCTCATTTCATATTGTTTTTGTGCAATATGCAGTAATTTTCAATACGCTTGGTTTATTTAATGAGTTGTAGTGATGTATATATTCGACCTCGTGGTCAAAGAGCAATACACAGAAATATTCATTCAGTCGATTCTTTTGAATTTATAATGGTATCAAAGCAGGTTTCGAGCTCTAGACCACCCTCTGTTCCGACTAGATCTTGTTCGATTTAAATTTTCTAGATACTCGGCCAATAAATCGGATATGTAGAAAAAACTCAAATTTTTGTTAAACTTATGATGAAAATCAATTTTTTATGATTAGATATAAAGATTTTGTAGAAAGTATAATGTAAATCGAACATAAAAAGATAAGAAAGGGAAAAAATTAAATTGATTTACATTTTAGGGTTGTAGAAGCGCGTAGTTAAAGGAAAAAGATAAAGAAAAATTACCGATTTTACTTTCTAATAAAGTGAATTGATTAAAAGCAAACTGATGGTCTCAAACCTTAAACATATGCTTTAGTTATAAAGACTTAAACCACTACACTATCGGAGTTAATTAGAATTTATCTCATGAAGTTATGATCTTCTGAAATTATAACTCATCGGAGTTAATTAACATTAATCGTTATCAGAGTTAATTATAACTACAATTAATGGAGTTGTGACCTTCTGAAATTATATATAAGCATTAAAACTAGTTTTCGATTAATCTTTATATCATCTTTGATTAATTGATTAATCGCTAAGTCTACCTCAACTACCCGACTAGCGCCTAGCGATTTCTAAAATAGGAGTTGCATCTATATCAATCCAGGGAGAGGAAATGTTTTGAAAACATTCTAAAAGGGTTGTTTACAGTTTGGGCTTCAAGAGGCCGTATAGATAGGACTTTGCTTACTGTGTAGATAGAAATAATTTTTTATTATATAAAATGTGTCTTTATTCAAATTATTGTATTCATGAAAACAAACTGAGATATGGCAATAATAATTTGAAATTGAGGAAATGTTGACTAAACACAATGATTTGTGAATATATAAAAATATGATGATATGATACCATAAAAAGCCATCTGTATATACAGACCATTGCCACATGTTCATCACTCTATCTATGGTATCAAGGTTGTATAAATTTTATCATTTGATTGAAGAAAAGAGATCACCACACTTTGATTGATGGTTTACAATATTTTCTAAATAGTAGGGAGTAAGTTTTGTTTGATTGGTGGTTTGAGATATGGTATGGATTGCCAGTAGGTTTTATTTTTGTTTTGGAACCAATTCGATTCTAGTGTTTGTAGATTTTTTTATATTTCAGTTTACAGGCATCTAGATCCAGATATCTTAAGATCTAGCAACAAATTTTGTTTGAAACCTGAATGTGTTATTAATAATTATTTCTTTTGGTAAGATTTCGATCTTACCTTGTTTTCCAACGGATCTTAGTGTGAAAGTTGTCAATATGCGTTCAGTTTGTTAACAAACTTTGGCCCGCAAACTGTTACTTCAGTTATATCATGTTTTCTGGATTTGGCATTCAGTTCTTGTTCACAAATTTTTGGTTTTAGTTTTTGGTAATGATATTGCATGTTAAATATAGATGAGAACACCAAGAATACAACAAGTCTAGGGTCTTGGGTTTTAGCATTGCGTAAAGATCATTAGACAGCTTGAGTGTAGGGGCCATGTTAATTAAAGACGTAAGTTTCTGACTTAGTTTAGCCTACAGTGGCAAGGTTGAGGAGATAAATGTTGTCAAGACATTTATTCATGTTTTCATGGACGGTACAAAAATTTCCTGAAAACACGAATAAATATCTTCACTACATGTATCACCTGTTCAGCTTGCCACTCTTAGGCTAAACCAAGTCAGAAATCTACGTCTGAACTTGCTCTCGACGTGACTTGAACACTCTAGTTGTCTGATGAGCTTGACACAATGCCCAGACCAAAAACCACAGCTTGTTGAACTCTTTGCATTCTCAGGTCTATTTTGACGGTCATGATTTGGTCTGGCCTGAATTAAGGGAGTGATGATCAAATTCTCCAGGACATGCTTCTTTCTAACGTTAACAGCTGCAAACTTGTAATTAATGGTGATTTTTCCACCAAAGTCACCACTAGTACTTCCACGTGTATGGATGTAGTCTATGAATGTATTATATATGTACAACCTCAAATTTTCAAGACTTAAGGTATCACAAACAAAAGAAAGAAAAAATGAAAAGTTAAGCTCTTTCATCTCTTGAGAACTGTAAAAACTAAAAAGCCAAACTATATATATGGAAAGTTGTATTCTTCTTGCCATCTTATATTTTACTCTACATAGTTTAAACTTTAAACCATTATGTTATATATGTACCTTAAGTCTTCTTGTCTTTCTTTTAAACCATTATATTATATATGAATGTTGTCTATGAATGTATTATATATGTACAACCTCAAATATATGTGTATATATATATGCTATTTATCAAAGAAAACATTTAGTTGTTATATATTGAGTGACTTTATGTAGCTGGAAAGTTCCACACGAAATTGGAATTTCTGAACAAAAACTGAAGAAAATCAGAAAAAGACTTGAAGATGATCATATACATCCATATGTATTGACCGATACAGCCTCAACAGCAAGATGGAGAAAACCATTCCAATATTTTACACATTAGATTAAAAATTTAGAATAAGATTTGTTTACAAAGATTTGGTAAGAAGAACTTTTGATGACTAGTTTGTTGGTTTTATTGAAAAAGTAAGAATTTTATTTCATGAAGTTTTTTTATAAGATGTATAAATGATACTAATATATGTTCATACTATTTGATAATTTATTTGTTATATTTTGATTCTGGTAAATATATGTCATTACTATCTTGCCTATATGGTGAAGGTTATGTGACTATTTCTTGCCTATCAATTTATGTTGATTAGAGCACCAAAGATGATTTCCACATAGGCCATGTACCTGCTCCTAGGTTGAGAAGAAAAATGAGAACGAAGTTGGTTTTGAGTAAAGCTCGTAAACTTTTGGAATAATTAATGCTGCTATTATAGGTCATTATATAGAGATCTAGAAAAAAGTATTGTATCTTTTTTTTCTGTGGTAAACCGTTTGGAACTCCAAGAGAAAAACCTGTTTGGCGTTTGCCGCACTTCCTACAAAAAGTATACAATTCTTAGCCAATCTTTACATGATGATGTTTTATTGCATCTATATCAATCCACAACACCATCAATTTTTTTCAGAGGCTTGTGGGAAAAAAGAATTTGCAAACAGTCTCAAACGGTTGTTTACCGTTTGGGCATTAAGAGGTCATGTAGATAGAACTCTCATTACCATGTAGATAGAAAGAAATTTTTTTTAAAAAGAGTCTTTATTCAGAAGTATTGTATTCATGAAAACAATTTGAAATTTTTTTGTATATGCCAATAATATCAAATTGAGGAAAGGTTGACTGAATAGATGGATATTTACATATATATTAAAACATTATAAAATATTACCATAATAATTCATATGTATGTTTTGACCATTGCCACATATTCATCACTCTATGGTATCAAGGATGTATAAATTCTATCATTTGATTGAAGAAAAGATATCACCCATACCTTTGTTTTATTGATGGTATAAAGTATTTTCTGAATAGTAAAGAGTATGTTTGGTTTAATTAGAGGTGTTTGGGATATGGGTTACGAAAGGTATTATTATTTTTTATATCTCCTATTCTTGTGTTTGTAGATGTTTTTTAGATTTCAGTTTAGAGGTATCTAGATCGAGAGATCTTAAGATCTATCAACAAAATTTTGCTTGAACCAGAATATGTTTTCAAAATTTGTTTTCATTTGCTAAGAATCTTACTTTATTTTGCAAAGGATGTTCATGCGGAAACTGTCACTTTAACTATATCATGTCTTCATTGTAGTTTTCTAGATTTGCAATGAACTTCTGATTACAATACATTATAATGATATTTCACTTGTTTTTGGCTATTTTTTAGATCTTAGCAAAAGATCCTATGAAACCCATATATGTTTTAAATGGATTTAGTGGGCAAACTCAATTCTGATTTTTGTAAGTACAGTTCAAACCTCAGGTAAAAAACATGTTTCCCATTTATAACATTCCTTAGTTTCTTACATATTGCAACAATTCTTTAGTTTTTACATATTGCAACATTTTTTTCATTAGAAACTGAAAGCAACCGGAGAAAGGCAAAAAGGTGTCAGCTTCAAAACTGATTATGATGTCAAACATATGAAGATAAGAAGCTGTGCGGAAGAAATTATATTGCATGTCACTCTTAAATTTAGATCGCAACAAACTAATGACCGTCAAAATAAATTTGAGAATACAAAGAATACAACAAGTATTGGGTTTGGGTTTTAGCATTGCATAAAGATCATTAGACAACTTTCGTGTAGGGACCATGTTAAGAGCAATTTAAGACTTAAGTCACTGACTTAATTTAGCCTAGAAAGCAAAGGTTGATGAGGAGATAAATGTTGTCAAGCCATTCGTTCATGCTTGCATGGACGATACATAATTTTCCTTGAAAGCATCATCAATGAATGTCTATGGCGACATGAATCTCCTGATCAGCTGCCGCTCTTAGGCTAAACCCAAGTCAAAGTTTTTGTCTGAACTTGCTCTTGACTTGGCCTGAACACTCAAGTTGTCTTATGATCTTCACACAATGCTCAAACCCAAGCCACAACTTGTTGTACTCTTTGCATTCTTAGAATTATTTTGATGTTCATTGACTAAAAAAATTATTCTTAGATCTGGCCTGGATTTTTCCAGGATAGCTTCTTTAAAGACCAACTGTTTTTCTTTCCCTAAAGAAGTAAATTTTAAAACAGCTGCAAACTTGGAAGTAGGGACCGAGCGCAAGTAGTTAAAATGTTAATTAAAGAATGAAATGTGTCGTATACATGTGTGTATCAACGACCTTTAATTCAACATGGTTTGTTTTTCTCCAAAACCATGAGCTAAATTTTTTTATATTTAAGACTGACATGGCAATAAATATGATGCTTAGCCACTTTGGAGGCGTGAAATAAGGATGGTTAAGGCTTTATACTTTATATACAAAGTTTTGTACATAGTTTATTAACGAGTACGAATTTGTAAGATTTATTTTGGATATTTAAGTCGGTTGAATACAAAGGTTTTGAGTTGATCGGGAAGGTTGGGGAGCCGAAGACCAGAACAACGTAAATATAGTCTCCTATATATCCAATGTTCTAATTTAGGAAATGGAAAGGAAATAGCAGTCTTTATTATCTATGTACTAACTCCCATCAAGGATTGTTATGAATCTTCGTAGTCAACATGGTAATTAACTAATTACTATGATTGATGTACATTGAGATTCATGAATCCTCAATCCCCATTTACAACACAAGAACCTAAGGAGCTATAATAAACAAAATGTACAGCAGATTCGGATTTTACTTTGGTGTTTCCCACATGATTAACATTAAGCCACTAAGATATACAATTAACAGTTATAATGTTTGCCTAAACAGCTTTTATCTATCAATGTATGTAGCTCCCTGGTGCGTCATTGAGGAGGAGTGCGGTATATGGCAGCGACAATACGAGGGAAGAACACTTGCCTAACTCCCTCTGATTTAATTATGGGAAAGATGATGCCTGAAGCACTCTGTGAAAATAGCAAAATATCAAAAATCAATGTAACTTTGCAATGTTGTGTATAGTAGAAGCACTCTCGTTGCAGAGGGTGAGAACCACATACCAAGATGATCCTAGCTCCAAGCCGAACGCTTTTAATCGTATGAAATGGTAGCATTAAGCGACCAACAGCATAGATCGCCACAGCAAAAAAATGAAGTACTAGACTCAGAGGACTAGGGTTTAAACCAGAGAGCAATGCAACTGGACCAGATGAGCAAACACCTCCAAGAGTAAGATAGTCGAAACAAGCTTCACGCATTTCTGTTTTTGCGTCATTTGAAGATGCTAAAAAGACCTTGTACAATGCCTCCGCCAATGTATTAACCGTGGAAGCTACAGGCTGTACGTAGAAGGACCACCACATAACATAACTCCATTAAAAAAATTAAATCAACACATAGGAAGTGTCTCACTTTGTCTAACGATGCTTACTTTGCGTAGTGTGTAAAAGGATTCCATATACTTAGACACTGCTTCTTTGTCATTAAGGTTACGAATTGGCCTCAGAAGATCACGGAGTACAATGATATCTGCCAATGCAACAGTCATCCCACCACCGGTTAAAGGATGTCTCATGTTGAATGCATCACCCAAAAGAAGAGCTCCAGGAGTATGAACCGGATCAGCTGGCATGCTACGGTTTGGCATAGTTCTGATATTACCTTTCTCAACCGCGGCGATGAATGCTTCACGGACCTCGGTTGGTACCTGAGGTGCAACATATGTTTTCAAATACTTAGCCATTTCACCATTTGCAATAGGAGGAAGTTTTTGACCCGGTACATCGACTAAGAAACAGACTTCTTAACTGCTTATGGGATACATTAAAATAAGTGATGGATCACCGAGAACAACATGGCCATGATTTGCAAATGGAAGTTCACAATTCTCCAAGACAAGACCAACAAAAACAGATGGCACATCCACCTTAGGTTTGCAAAGAGAGCGATGCAATTTGGAGAAACAACCATCACATACAATTGTGAGAGGAGCATATGATCTAAGCTCATCTCCCTTCTTTGTTCTGTATTGAACAACTTTTACTGTCGTCCCGTTTTCTTCAAGCAACGACGTGACTGTTCCTTGTTCCAAACGTACACTGATACACAAACAAAACATTAGAGCAAGCAGCGTACCAACAACAGGTAGATAGATGCAAGTATCAATATACAATTACTTTGGAAGAGAAGCAGCTTTTTCTCGCATTCTCTGCACAAATCTCCCATTGTGGAAACCTCTCCCGGATACATCCGAATCAAACGTTTCCAAGGGGTAAGAAAGTTTAGTATGCTTCCCATCTTTAAAGAGAGCATAACCAAGAAGTTGTTGAGCATCAATGTTCTTCACACAATCTACAATCACAAAACTACACTATCAAAATTCGATTCACAAGTATAAAACAGTTAAAAAGCTCATTGGCGTCTCTAGCTTCTAGCTACCCTCAAGTCCAAGTTCGATTAACTTCAAGTAACCACCAGGTTGAAGCAATTCACCGACGATTCTGTCTTGTTCAGACAAGTCTCTTTCAATGACATGAACTCTTCGTCCTTCCTTCAACAAACCCACACAAAAGTCCAACATTCAGAGACAAGAACTTTACGTCTTGAACACAAACAACACAAAAACCTTAGTTCTCTCAAACTGTTCAGTTAAGGACCAAGAAACAAGCATTTCTGTCTCCAAAATGTTATTAAAACTAAGATCACACCATTTCTGTGATCCAAAATCAAACTATTAATTTAATAAGCCGGTTTAATCTTAATAACCTAATTACATCGCAATAATTTCCTAATTACATCAAAATAACTGTTATAAACAATTCAAAAAAAAAAAACTTGAACAACTTATAATGATATTTTTATAAAAAAAATTAAAATCTCAAAAAAAAAGATAATACTAAATATCAGAACTATAAAGTTATTAATTTATTGATATATCAGTTAATTAAATCACATGTACAAAAATTAATTCAAAACTAAAAAAAAATATATTTGGATATATTAATTTATAAATTATTAATTTGTAAAGGTTGGTGACTTGCCTTGGCGAGAGTATGAGCATGAGCAGCACCAGCAACACCAGCTCCGACGATGATCACATCGGTGCCGGAGCCAAATTCATCCTTCCTCGATACGGCGTCGTTATGGGAAACGAGGACTCTACGATTCTTCTTACTCTTGTTCCTAATCACAACATCGTTACTACTACTCAGACACAAAACGTAGAGAAACGCAAACGCGAACAGAGAAGTTACGAATGTTCCTAAAATGAATTGATCCAACACAATTGTCGTCGGCGGCGGCGCCGTCACCGTCTTTCTCACGGCGGCGCGTTTGTGTCTCTCCTTTGTCGTCGCTCTCTGGCAGCGAATGTAGGTGGCTCTGGTGGTGAATCAAAGATTAGAGAGTGAGAATCGAAGGGAGAGACGAAAATCTGTGTAGGGAAGCGGAGATCTGAGGGGACCAAACAGTGGAAAGTTCTTGATTTCGACTGATTTCATCATTTTTTTTCAGATGAGTAAAACTATTTTGTTTATAATAATACTGATTATTTAAAAATAAAAATACGAAAAGAATATTAAATATATATATATATTATTTTTTTGGTTGGGTTTTTTTCAGAAAACTTTTTGATTAGGTTTTTAATCAAAAAAAACTAGATGTAACTATTATGCATTTTTTTGTGGGGTCAAAATCTTATGATTTACTAGTATTGCTTTATAAATAACTAGAAACTAACCCACATTTATGACATTTTTTATGTACCTACAATCATAATTAAATCAACTCAATTTTTATGTATGTTTATTATTCTTTAGGTTTATTATTAAAAATATAGGTATTCCTTTTTAATAAAATTTCAATAGTGTGGACCAATGTTGCGTATGCTTCCTACCTACAAACACAACCAAATTGCTTACTCTTTAATCCTTTACCATATTGAAGTATTGAACATTATGAGAATACAATTCTTTTTAGTCTGTATATCCTTTATTATTGAAATTTTAACTTGTTTAACTAAAACACTAAACAATCTATACTTTACAAAGTGTCGTAAAGTCCGGATACATCGTCCCTCATCAATATCTCAACAACTCTATGACTTTACAAAGTGTTCGGATACATCTTCCCTCATCAAAACGATGAAATTTGAACAAAAGCATTATAACTTAAAGGTAATGTAAACGTCTAGTTAGCCAATCTATCCGCAAAACGGTTGGTTTTCATATACATATGTGACACACATAGTATCTTGCAAAAAACCTATGGTACAGCCGTACCAGAAACGACAACGGATGAAAATCCTCAATCCTGTCGTGGGAAAACCAATCACAACCCAAACCAAAGTCTTAAAACCGGACATATAGCTCCATAGGTCTAATCTAAATTGAATTCTAAAGTCTAACCCTAACGGCTAAAGAGACCTATTAAAATATCACGTGTCATGTGGCATCGCCTGCGAGACCCACGGACCACGACAACCAATGAACTTAAACGTGATCTACTTTACTTATACACCAAAAGGTCCAAAACCTACGTGAATTACCTTTTTACGTATATAGCTCATATAATTCTGATTAATTAATTAATATTTTAAAGAATCTCTATATTTATATGATGTTTTCTTCTTCACTCACTCTGCAGATCTTAATTAATTTGTGGATTTCGTTGTTATAGATGATCAAAATGTGCACTCTACACACACGGGCTCTATTAATTAAAAGGTTTCTTATTCTAAAATTTTATTTTTTGTCACTTGATTGACAAAAACAAAAGAAAAAGACTTTATACGAAACAGAAACTTATGTCACTTACAAAACTTAAAAATATTATAAAATATACTAATAAGAAATATTATAATTAACAGAGACTAAAAAATTATTAGTCACTACAACAAAACTGGAGAAAAAAATATTATTTTTTACTAATTTGTGAAAAAATAATAAGAAAAAAGAAAGTACATAATCAATAGAAATTACTAAGTCGCATAAATTAAAAACTTTAAACCAAGACAATGAGTAGATCTGTCAATTACTTATATACTGTACTAAAAATTGTATGACTTATTGAATATCTACCGAAGAGTCATTGTTAAGCCCCATCACTTACTCTTTAAATGCCAACCTTTCGAGGTTCATCCTTAAGTGCAGACATCAAACGAGGAACCCAACTTCTCCTTTAGAAGCTAACAATGACTATTCGACTAATTTCATCTATGGAAACAAAAATGGAATGAGAGTAGTAAAACAGAATTAACAGTGTTCAACTTAAGAATCATTAACTATATAGATCAGATGCTCACTAGTCATAACCTTTGGGATCTCTGGTTCGACCCATAGTTTGTAACTTTTTTTTTCATTTTTTAAACACCTCACTACTTTAGTTTTAAAAAAATATATATATATATATATAAACAGCCCATCTTTTTTATTTGCTGGTGGCCCTAAAAAAACATAGAGACGGCTCTGAATGTCCGTTTTATAAAGTAGTAATAAAACTTAACCCAAGAGAACAACACACAATGGCCCATATAACTAAAATCCTGGGGTACACCGGAGAAGACTATTAGACGGTCCAAATATAATTGGGAACCACGTGAATCTGATAGATATTTGATACTCCACTCAATACTATATTTATTTCAATACGACAATTCTCTAACTTCTTTCAGACTAAAATCTCACGTAAAGTATACCCCATCTTTCCTTTGCAACGTTTGGTAAATTCCTTGACATTTTAGGTTGTATAATTCTTTAAAAATGTTTGCCAAAAAAAAAATAATAATAATCTAAAAAAAGAACATCTTTGATGTATTAATTTCCAAACTAAGTATGCTTAATTTTAAATTTTAACATAACTGTTTTTTAAGTCATATAGCGGATTAATAAACCGAGATGTTTATATTACAAAAAGCAAAAAGCAAATGAAAATTCTTTTCTTAGGGTTTGAAGTTGAAATATAGGAGTAGAGAGACATGTCTCACGTGGTGTCCACATGTCTTTTATCTTTAAAGAGTTCATTGCTTGCCTTGCTTCCACTATAATATACTATTTTCTTCATATCACAAAAGTAACCACAAATTTATTAAAAATACTACACCTGATTTTCCCTCTTTTTTTCTTAATCAATTATCATAAACAAACATGAATAATTTTTGTATCGGTAACTAGGTATCAGAAACTATTTTTATAATTATAAAACGATATTAAAAACATTAATATTATTTTTTTAACATTTTCTATTTTGGTATAAAACTATTAATTACTGTTTCTATTATTTGTTATAGCTTTTTTTTTATCGCTTTGTATCACTGATTATATGTAGTAAAAAAAATATGTAGTAACATGTCCGAGATCTTGATTGTGTTTTTCGGTACCATTCTTTGTCTCCACCCAAAGCTTATATGATAATCTCTCACTCCCCCAATTATTACTTATTATTATTTAATAAATAAATATCTTTTATTCTAAAAAATAAAATAAAAACAATTTTTAAAAATATCAACAGTATAAAGAAAATAAAAAACTTCTCCTCGTTCTTCTCCCTCTGTCTCTCTCTCTCTCTCTCTCACAGACTCTGAGCTCAAGCGATTTCATCCCATGGGAAAAATCTCTGAAGTGATTATATAGCACTCTTTTTTTTTGTCTCCTTCTGAATCCATTTTTATGGATCTTGGAGTTCGTGTTTCAAGTCATGAAACCGGGTCTTCTCCTCCGGGCCAAACCGAACTCGGATCTGGTTTCATCAACAACAACAAGCAAGAAAGATCCGGTTTCGATGGTGAAGATTGCTGGAGAAGTTCAAAGCTCTCAAGAACATCAACAACTGATGGCTTCTCTTCTTCTCCAACCTCTGCCGCAGCTAAAACGCTGTCGTTTCATCAAGGCATCCCTCTACTGAGATCTACCACTATTGATCCTCGTAGGGGACAAGAACATATGCTTAGCTTCTCTTCTGCTTCGGACAAATCAGATGTCTCACCTTATCTTCAGTACTGTAGAAACTCAGGTCTGAAAAATAGTAATAAAATACTCTGTTTTTATTTTTTTCTTTCTTTTTTTGATTCTTTCTTTTCATCTAAAAGATATTTACTTTCTTGAAACTCAAATAATGGGTTTTGCTTAGAGTTAGATTTAAAGAAATGGGTTTATGTCAAAATTTAAAAATCATCATATGGTTTTTTTTTTTTATTAGAGTTTGATTTAGTGAAATGGGTGGGTGACAGGATATGGTTTAGGAGGGATGATGAACACAAGCAACATGCATGGAAACTTGTTGACAGGAGTAAAAGGTCCTTTTTCACTGACTCAATGGGCTGAGCTAGAGCAACAGGCGTTGATCTATAAGTATATCACCGCCAATGTCCCTGTGCCATCTAGTTTACTCCTTTCTCTCAAGAAATCTTTTTTCCCTTATGGATCTTTGCCTCCTAATTCTTGTAAGCTCTCTCTTCCTTTATCTTTTATTTTTAAAGATTTGAGGTTCTTGATATCTCCAATACATTAGCCAAGAATCCACTTTATGCTATCTTTTTTTTTTTAAGTGGAATGTTGTTTGTTGCCTGTGCCCATTGGGTGCTTTTATGAGATCTTGAGAGATTCTTTTGTGTTTTGGTGTGTGTGTTTATATGTAGTTGGATGGGGCTCTTTTCATCTGGGCTTTTCCGGTGGTAACATGGATCCCGAACCAGGGAGATGTCGCCGGACAGATGGAAAGAAATGGCGGTGCTCGAGGGATGCTGTTCCCGATCAAAAGTACTGTGAACGACATATTAACAGAGGCCGCCATCGTTCAAGAAAGCCTGTGGAAGGCCAAAATGGCCACAATTCTAATGCTGCCGCCGCTTCTGCCGCTGCTTCTACCGCTGCTGCAGTGTCCAAAGCAGCGGGGACTTCGGCTGTTGCTATGCGTGGATTAGATAACAACAACAACAACAATAGCCTTGCAGCTGCTGTTAGAACTCATCATCATGCCAATACTAATAATCAATCTACAGATTCTTTGGCTACCAGGTGAAAACGTTTGAAATCTCTCTTTTTTTTTATTTTGCCTTTTTGATATAACATATCTGCATATTCCTAAGTTTTAATGTTCATACCTTTTATCAACTTTTTTTCTTTGCCCTATGAGTAAGAAGAAGTAGACCCACCAATTCATTATTACTACATCTTTTATGATTGTGACCCCTCCTTATTAATTGAGGCTTAGGATTCTATATATTTGGATTTTTTTGCTTTTATGAAACTGTGTTTACTCTCTCCTTTTCTTAATGATTCAATGATGCACAAAATTAACAATACAGTGGTTACTTGTGTTGCATCACAGGGTTCAAAATTCTCGTGCGGCTTCGGTTTTTCCTACCGCGATGAACTTACAACCGAAGGATCCTCATCCGAAACAAACCAATAATAATAATCCTTTTGAATTCGGACTTATCTCCTCTGACTCGTTACTTAACCCTTCGCACAAGCAAGCCTCATATGGGAACTCCTCAAAAGGCTTTGGATCGTATCTTGACTTCAGCAACCAAGCGAAGCATTCGGGCAATCACAACAATGATGATTCTTGGCCTGAAGAGCTTAAATCAGATTGGACTCAGCTCTCAATGTCAATCCCCATGGCTCCATCTTCCCCTGTTCAAGATAAACTACCACTCTCGCCTTTAAGGTTATCTCGTGAGTTTGACCTTGGATTAGGCGTTAACACCGAGTTTCTTGACCCTGGGAAGAAGGCGAATAACTGGATACCCATCTCTTGGGGTAACAATAACTCCATGGGAGGTCCTCTTGGTGAGGTACTAAACAGCACGACGAATAGTCCCAAGTTTGGTTCTTCTCCAACGGGGGTCTTGCAAAAGTCGACGTTTGGTTCTCTTTCTAACAGCAGCTCCGGAAGCAGTACTGTCATTGGTGATA
Organism: Camelina hispida; assembly: GCA_023657505.1. NCBI lineage: Eukaryota > Viridiplantae > Streptophyta > Magnoliopsida > Brassicales > Brassicaceae > Camelina > Camelina hispida. The sequence continues at coordinate 40,502,582 of CP094632.1, forward strand.
ACAATAACAAGAACGGCGATGGAAAAGATCCGCTTGGCCCAACCACACTAATGAACACTTCTGCTACTGCTCCTCTGTGAAACCCAAATGACAATGGCGAAAACAAAACACTCTGTTTTTCCTCTGTTTCTGTTTTTTTGTTCTTACTTGGTGCATTGTGTTGTTGTTGTTTTCTTTCTATATATAAAGTCAGAAGAAACTAAGGAAAGATGAGAAGAGAGATAGGGTTTTTGTTTTTTTTCTTCATTATATTTGTTCTCTGTTTTTCCTTAAAGACCCGTTTCTTCTCCATCTTTCTCATTTCTGAATCCATGGATTTATTTGCTCAAGCCACTGGTTCATCTTTGTTCACAATGATCTCTGTTCTTAGAAAAAAAAAACAGCCATCTAATATATTAAATGTATTTTTAAAACAAGTGACTAATAATTAGAAAACCTAAAGGTTTTACAATGTCTAGAAATTGTGATCACGTATGAAGAGGTTTCCTAGTTGCAGACAAGAGGCAACATTGTTTGTGGATTGGAACATAGAACACTTCTCCAAAACAACTGTCTCCAACTTTAGTTTTTTTTTTTTTTGGGTTCTGTTTCTCCACTTTTGGGTCCCTTAAGTACTTTTTGCACTTCTCTCACTAACCCTACCTAAACTTATTCCTGTTTTTGTTTTTCTGAAAATTATAAAAAAAGAGTGGAGGAGGACCAACCTCTCAAATTTATGGATGGTCCATACGATTTTAATTTGGATTCTTTGTATATTTTTTGGAGATTTTATTCTAAAGACGTGGCATGTGTGGGACGATCTAGACACTTCCACTTGCATCAGACACGACAATTCTTACCGAATAAAAATATCTCAATAGATGCCTTACCAGTACAGTAAATTAGTACTCCCTCTGTCCCACAAAGATTGATGTTTTGGGATATTACACATTTTAGAAAACAATGATTAGTGAGTTTAAATATATTTTTTTCATTAACTAAAAAGATATATTTAATTTTAAACCAATAACAATTTAGAATTTTAAATATTTTCAATGATTACTTCTTGAAGTTTACAAAACATCAATCTTTGTGGGACAAAAAAATATTCCAAAACATCAATCTTTGTGGGACAGAGAGAGTATTAGATAATTTGGACTTTGGAGTGAATAATCTTTTTGCTTACATTAACTAGTAAACTAAGTTCTTTTTAGTTTAATATTATTATAAATGTTTTTTTTTCTAATTAAGAGTTTATAATTTCAAAGTTAAATTTCTTTTTTCTACCAGAAAAAAAAAAGAATTTCTTTTATTTTCGTTTACTTTTTAGTTTTTAGTTGTTAAGATTTAGGATTTAGTTTCTAGGGTATCATAATAATTTTTATAAACTAAATTTAGAGTAAGATAACATAAATAATTTTCAAAGAGTGTTAACTAAAACTAAACTTTAAATTACTCTAGTTTGTATCATAATGTGTTTTAGAAACTAAATTTACAGTAAGATAACAATCATTTTCCAAAATGGTGATAGTTTTGCATGTATATTAACAAATAATGTATTGTTTGTTGCGTTGGTAAATTATTTAATTTGAAAATCCCGTTATTTAGAGGGTTCACCTCCAACCTTCAAAGCTTAATATACCAACTGACACAGAAGGTTTCATATATGGAGTAGACTAGTAGTGAGTAGTGAGTGACTAGTGAGAGAAGTCTTTCAAGATTCAATTGGATTGGTTAGGCTGTTGTTATATACATACTTTTTCGCCCAACTAATGGGCTTTGATAATTGTGATCAAAGAGGCCCAAAGGCAAAAACTAAGTCCATTATCTAAGCAACACTCATTGACATTCTCATTTACACACATAAGAGAGAGATCAAAAGAGAGACAGATATATAAAAAAAAAATACTTCGTTTTTATCTGAACTTTTTTTTGTTTTCCTTTCTAATTTTTGTTTTCTTCTTTTAAATCATTTGATGATGATTGATGATCAATGAAGGATTCTGCTGAAGCTGTCTGAGAATCAAAATCTGCCTCATCTCCAAGAATCTTCGTCTTAGAATCTCTTGTTCCGACATAAGCCGATCGTTGTCCGTACTTATCAGTCCGATATTGTACAAAACGATCCGGAGCCGGTTCCCGAGTTCCCTGTTTTCTAAACCGAGCCGGTTTGCTTCGTCTTTTAAATTCTCAATGTGTCTCTGTTTACGCATCCTCGACCGCTTCGCTGATTCACGGTTTGATTCCATACGCTTCCGTTTACGGTCTTCAGTCACCTGCAAACCCGGACGGTTCAATTTCGTCCGGTTATGGTCCGTGGCGTTAATCCGGGTTCTCGTGTTGTCAGAGTTCAATTCATCGGATTGAGGACTCGGTACGCCGTGAAAAACGTTGGAATCATCAGAACCGGAGTTCGTTTTGATGGAACCGATACAAGATTCGTCAAACCCGTTAAAACCGGTGTTAATCTTGACGGAACCGGTTTCGGATTCACCAGTACATGGACTCGGCACGGCCGGTTCGTGATGGATAGTAGAGAAGAAGAGATCGGTAAAGCAGTCCAATTCCCAAGGAGTGAATCCGGTCTGGAAATCAGATATTTGGTTAACCAAACCCGGTTCAGTAAAGGAAAAAGCCGGTAGAGTAGACATCATAATGACCGGGTTCGTAAATTGTTTTAAATTAGAGAGATGAGAGAGAAGAGAAGGAGAAAAGGGAAGAATTGAATTGAAGGAGGCTGGAATTTAAAGAAAATCCATAAGGATATTTTGGTCATTCTGAAAAATACGATGTATGGCCGTATTTTATACGTATTAACGACTTTTGAGTCATGTGGCACTATGTGGGGTTAGTATTTTTCAAACGACTTTTTATAAAAGTAGAAAAATATTTTGTGGGACACCAATAGGCTCTCGGTTAAGGTCACTTTCTGAAAATAAAGTAAGATTAAAACTGCTAAACCAAATGTTTGTTATATATATATATAGCTTAGTGATGAAGAAACAGTCCATATTTAACACATGCATTGTCCATTCATCTAATTTGTCGCCATGCATTCAAATCTAGATTTAGAACCAACAAAAAAAAAAGTTAAATGAATTTTATATATACTTTGAGGCTCAAAATTAAAGAATATGGTTTCTATGGTATAATTATATGTGAAGTTAGTGGTGGTTCGATAGGAGAAAAATAAACAAGCATTTCATTCAAAATGTTAAAAAAAAAAAAAAAAAAAATCTTATTCAACACAGTAAAAAATTATATTCTCTAAGTTTTACTAAATCCAGCTTTTTATTTTCTATTTCTTTGTATCAACAAAGTTTTTTTTTCTTTTCCCCAAAATGTTTGAGTCAGTTGTTCATATGATTTTATACTTTTTAAAAAATCAGGTTTTCAAATCACTTTGGAAAAACATATATCAGTTGGTACTTGGCACTGGTGTAACTACCAACTAAATATTTTCTCAATAAGTAATTTTCTATAATCAAAGTGATTTTTCCAAACTGACAATGACTCTAAATGGAATCCAAGACCAATAATGGTATGAGGATAATTTTAATTGGAATTAACGAAAGATGGTTTTATATTTAACCAAAAAAAAAATTAAGAACGAAAGAGAATCTTACTAAACAACTAATACATCCAACAACAAATTCATGATTTAATTAAGATTTGTACACTAATATTTTCGGTTAGTTAGTTTATTGGAAATTATAAAGAAAATAAAGAAGAGAAAAACTATAGCAACGGCCACATGCAAATCTTCAAAAGTAAAGCAAAAATTAAAATATTTTGAGAAAACTTTTATTATATGGTTTGGTAGCATGTTAAATCAACCTTTAATGGCCATAAAGTTGTATCATTCAAATGCTTCCCACATTAACTTTTTTTTCAGTAATCACAATTCTCTTTTTATTACAAAAGAAAACAAAATATCAGTTATATATATATTGCTGCTATTATTGAATATAAGTAGGTTAGGTGGTTCTATGTATTTTATGTTCTTACATAAATTGCTACATGCATCAACCACACAAATACTTCAAATAGATACTACTATTTACCTCTCGACTCAGATAAAGTATTTTTATGATATTCACCATTTGAAGGATAAGTACTTAAACAAGATAAATGACAAAATAACACTCGCACTCGGTTACACTTACACAAGGTTCATCATTTACAAAACTCTATGGTTGAGATCTAGTCTGCCTAACCTTATCAGCTTTTCTAGGGTCCTTCAACTCCTTAAGCGAAGGATCACTTCTATAAGTTGAACGATCTTTTTAAGTTCTACCAAACATTATATTGGACTAAGGATTGATTGCAAACATAATCTGGAACTCGACCACCCCTTCTTCCCTCTAATTGATTTCTGGATTTTTCGTACAGACATACTGTCATATTCTAACTTGAACGGTCATAATTTATTCCTAATTTATCATTCCATAAGTCATCATGAATTTTGATCACATTATCGTTTCATAAACACATATATCGATGCAATAGATGAGTGAAATATTATAGATCCCCATCAAAAGAGAAGTTGAGTTGAATCCAGCAAAAATCGTATTCTCCAAAGAAAGTAAACTTTTGAGTATATCTTAAAAACATGTTCCAATTTTTTGGTGCATTAATTTGAAGGAAGCAAAGAGTACATGGCTATAACCTAGAGAACATTGGGAAGTTGTTTACATAATTAGAGGGGTATTACATTGAAGTGTACCAAAGGCTAAACCAGTCTTGAAAATAAGGTGATTTACATTTGAAGTATACCAAAGCTAAACCAGTCTTGAAAATAAGGTGATTTACATTTGAAGTATACCAAAGCTAAACCAGTCTCGAACTATATATATATAACATCAACATCGATTTGGATCTGTGTTTGATACGTTGCTCCTAATTTTCCACACATAACAAGAAAATATAAGAAATTAATTATAATGCATCATTTTTTGTGATAACGGTTTTTAATAACTCTTAAACCAGTAATATGTAATTATAATTGCATTTTTTTTTTTTTTTAACGATTTGTTTTTGACACGGTTTGGTTAAATATATGTAAGTCACACACCGACTTGTATATATACACGCCCATACACGCTTATAAAATTTGGTGCGCTCCAACCGGTTGATATCAACACCATGTCACACCACTCGGGTAGGGACGTGTTTGCTAGTGCGTAAGATTGTTCTCAACTTCTCATCGTTCACAAATTAACATTTAACTATCCAAAGGTACAGTAAAACCTCTATAAATTAATAATGTTGGAACCAAGACATTTTATTAATTTATAGTAGTGATATTAATTTATCTATAAATTATTAATTATTATTTTATAGTGTAACTTAATAATTAATTTATAGATATATTTTAATTGTTTAAATATTTAAAAATTATGAATTGAAACAATTTTAGCTAAATAAAATTAGATTTTTGTATGTTGTAAATTTTATGGTTTAAGAATTAAACTTGTAATATTCAGAAAACATTATTAACAATTAACTACAAATACTACAGAAAAATTGACTTATACACATGACATACACAAATTCAAATTTATGAATAATAATATCAATTGTCCTATTTTAATAGTCTGTCAAATTATCAAATTGTAAATGATGCATATCTAAAAACTGAAAACTTTAAAAATTTAACTACTTTTATGACATGTTATGGAATATTTAGAGATATAGTTATAGTTTGAAAATACATTACCATTGTTTTATAGAAATGAGATTTAGGAGAAACATACATTATTATATCAGTATATATATATATATATATATATATATATATATATGTAAATTTACATGATTATTAATTTATGATACTATTGGGACCATATTTTACATGGAGATTTCAAAAAAAATTATTATCTTACTACCTTATCGAATTTTGTTAATTTTTACACTGGCCCGACTTGGGACCAACAAAATTTATTAATTTATAGTGTTTATTAATTTATAAAGTATTAATTTATAGAGGTTTTACTGTATTCCCTAATTTTTTCAATAAAATTTTCACTGTTTTTACCAAGATAAATAGTCATTCACAGATAAATTCCAATAAGCATGATAATATTTGATGTGTTAAAGTTTGTTTCATGTAATTAAAAAAAAAAAAAAAAAAAAATTATTCGGTCTAATTTTATCGATCATTTTTTTACTTTATTCAAAATGTTATTATAATTTACTCACAATTAAATGATTATTATATTTTGATTTGCACTAATTTATTGCAACGGATTTGTGTAATCTTTTTGTTAAATTTATGCTATCCGTTCTTTTGTCACCTTTCGTACTTTTGACATATTGACAATTGTATCAACTACAGTTATTCAATGTCGACTACACCATATGTCCCGGTTAGATCCATTGCATCCGTGTGGAACCTATAGTGTGTGTATATATATTAGTTTATATCATGTGGTCAAATGATATTTTGCTTGTGTAGGTAGGTGACGCCATAAAACTTTTGAATAAAATTAAAATGGACTCTACATGCTTTTACAAAATGGAGTATGATCACTCTATCATCCCACGTTTCATACACGCCGCGAGTATGATCACTTATCATCCCACGTTTCATACACGCCGCAACTAAATTATTGTTTTTTGTTTCCTTATCGGTTTGGTCCAAATCCACTACTAACACTATGCACAAGTGTGAAAATATTTATATAATTTCCACTTCCACAATCCATCGGTCAAACAAGTCCACCAAAATTAGACTCTCCTAAAAAGAGAAGATGAATATTTGAGGTTATCAACGTGTGATAAGATCCCCATTTTAGCTTATATATAATAAATAAATGAACAGAACAAAAATAGATTTGAAATTTTGCTATAAATTTGAGAATTCAAAGAAACCAAAACCGTCACCTCCTCTCTTTTAAGCATCTCTCCCACTTCCAAGAAGATATCGAAAAAATGGCAAATGTCTCCGCCTTGCTCACGATAGCTCTCCTCCTTTGCTCCACGCTAATGTGCACTGCCCGTCCCGACCCGACCTTCACCGTCACTATCACGACTGCTTCCGCGGATCCATGTAACATGGTTAGTCTGATCCACATGCCATGAACCTGTTTCCATACATTATATATCTATACAAAAACACAAAGGGCAAACATATAGACATGCATATACTATAGCCATTTTTAGCATGCGCAATTAATTAGTGGGTTCGTTTAGGTGTATATATGTTTGTATGACGACATCAAATACACGTTGATAAAAATGTACATGTACATATTATAATAATTATAATGTAATGTATGATTTATATGGCAGGGAAAAAAGATGGAAGGAAAACTAGATGAAATGGCAGAAGAGAACTGTAGTGCCAACGACGAAGATTGCTTAATGAGGAGGTCTTTGGTCGCTCATACTGATTACATCTATACCCAGAAGCAGAAGAAGAATCTTTGATTTTAGCTAATTTATTTCTAACAAACTTTTGGCTCTCTTGGTTATGTGATTCATGTCAATGTCATCCTTAATCAGTCATTGTTACATAGATCATCAAGATAGTTATGGACCTATGGTTGTGATAAAACTAGAAAGGTATATATGTTTCAGAAGTTTGACAATAAGGAATTAATAAATCTTAGTGATTTGTAATACCCTACATTAAAAAACACATGAAATTCAACTATTCAAGTATCTTCATCATATTGTAAATGGATTATTTTTTAATCGAGAAAACATGTTGGGTTGTTGATTAATCAAGTGTCGTACGAGACTGCTAAACACAACTGTTTCATAAAACTAGGAAAAAATGATATTGTCAAAAAATACTATAAAATAAATTAGATGAATTGATATAAAACAACATACTAATTATCTAAAGTTTAATCAATTATAAATAAAACTGCATAACATAAAATGTTAAATTAATTTAAAAGTTGCATAAAAAATTGGAAACATCTTACGTTATGAAGCAAAAATAATCTTTTAAACATCTTATATTATGAAACGGAGTGTATGTAAATGTAATTGTTTTTATATCACTGAGAGATTATTTTACATAATATTATTAAAAAAAGTAAATGTAAGAAGGAAAAAAATAAAAAAATGAAAGCCTCCACTTGAGACAGAAGGGACCCTTTCTGGTTTTGAAGACTCCCAAAACTCAAAAACCCTATCTTCTTCTTCTTCATACTAAACCCAAAACACAGACGAAGACCTCTCACTGTGACTGCCCAAAGAAAAAAATGGTGCTACTCCTCCGATATCGATCCTTAACAATAAATCTCACTCCTTTAATAATACCCAAATCTCACTCCTTCCACACTCTCCAATCATTCCGTAACCCGAAGAATCTCATATCCATCCCACGAATCTCATCATCATCATCATCATCATCGAACAATCCAACAACAAGAACAACGAACCGTTCGATTTCTGATTCAGCCAAATTCGCAAAGTCAGTGTTGTTCGTACCTCCTGGTGTAGAGATCGAGGAGTTAACAGACGACATGGTGCTACCGGGCTCCAACATCGTAATCGGACCATTCGCGGGTCATTCACAAATCAAAGAAGTTGAGTTTGTGAAAAGTAGTGCTCGAGCTAGAGATTGTCCTAAAGATGATCGTCCTGAGATTGCGATTTTGGGTCGGTCTAATGTTGGCAAGTCTTCGCTTATTAATTGTTTGGTTCGTAAGAAGGAAGTTGCTCTTACCTCCAAGAAACCCGGTTTGTGTTCTTTTTCTCCTCTCAATTTTGATTTTAAAGAATCCAAATTTGTTGGTTTTGATTTGGAACTCTGAAAGTTTCGATTTTTTTTTTGTTTGTGGAATAGGGAAGACTCAGCTTATTAATCACTTCTTGGTGAATAAGAGTTGGTACATTGTTGATTTACCTGGTTATGGGTATGTATATTTTGATCTCCTGCTTCTAAAAATTCAATCTTTAGACTAGGATTTGGCATTCTGGTTCATCGGTCTGGTTCGGTTCGGAAATTTTGGAATTGGTGTTTCAGTTTGGAATATTTCTCAAAGAATCTGAATTTTGAAATCTGTTCATAAAAAAGTTCAGTAATTTTGCTTAGACCGAACCGGTTAACGATAGGTCTGAACTTAGAACCGGTTACCGATAGCTAAATTTCGGTCCGGTTCGGTTGGCTGATTTGGTTTGGTGCCTTGTGAATTTGACTAGTTATGGAAGCAATGTTATTGTTTTGATATTTGAGACTGTATTTGTGCAGATTTGCTAAAGTATCAGATGCTGCAAAGACGGATTGGTCTGCGTTTACTAAAGGTTACTTTTTGAATAGAGACACTCTTGTTTGTGTTCTTCTTCTGATCGACGCAAGTGTTCCTCCTCAGAAGATTGATCTTGATTGTGCTAATTGGCTTGGTCGCAACAATGTATGTTTGTTGGTTATTTTATTGTTTGTGTGTTCAGTGAAATGATGTTTTGAGGAGTTGTTTTAATTGTTTGTTTGTTTTTTGATGATTTTCAAGGTACCGATGACTTTCGTGTTTACGAAATGCGATAAAATGAAAGCAACGAAAGGGAAAAGACCTGATGAGAACATCAAAGCTTTCCAACAAATCATTAGAGAGAATTTTAAAGTGCATCCTCCTTGGATTTTGACTAGTAGTGTATCCGGTTTAGGCAGAGACGAGCTTCTTCTTCACATGTCGCAGCTAAGAAACTACTGGGATCAGTAGAGAGTTAAAGGTCGATTTCTTGAAACATTGGTTATGTGAAATTGTCAGTTTGGTAATGTAACAGTAACCTTTGTATTTATAGATAAGATCGTAAAAAGTTACTACAACAAGAATTGCCAAAAAAAATTGGCAAGAAATTAGAATCAAAGGAAGCTTTTTTTTTTTTTTTTTGTTTTTCTTGCTACCATCTTGAAAGATTTGCAGGACTGAGAAGAGGGAAAGCTTCCCAAAACCGAGATGATGAAGGTGACAGATCAAACGCGAAAGGATTGTCTTTAGTAGTTGTTATAGTGTCATCGGTAACCTTGAGTGGCTTAGACTCAACTTGATTCACCTCTGGCTCATGGTCTTGTGCACCAGTTAGCCTCTGAACCAACTCCTTGAAGTTAACAGGCTCGACTCTGTAAACTTTAGGATGTATTCGCTGAGGCAAACCCGTTACAGTTTTTTTGCAAGGCTTTGCCGGTTGCTTACGGATCGAATGGAGCGAGGTGTTGTGGTAGTTCTGAGAGAAACATGGCTGTGAAGTAGCTTCCATGGCGATCACAAGTTTCTTGTAATACACAACAAAAATGGATTTGAAGCAAAGTGTCTGTCTTATCTAGTTATCTTGATGGCTTGTGTGTACATAAGTATTTATATATGTGTGGACGGCATTGATATGTCAACGTCTTTAGTATGAATCTCCTTTTGCGGCTTATTTGGTTTTTGACTTTTTAGTGAAATAAATGTGCGTTTATAGGAACGAGATGGGATGATTCATGGAATTTGAAATGTCAACGTGGGTGTGCTAGCTATTTTATTTTCTTGTTTACTAAATAAATGTTAGGTGAAAAAGCAATGAGAACAATTTTAGATCAACATGGTTTTGGCTATAATCCCATTATGATATATATAACATATCTTTATTTTTGTTTTTTTTTCCAACAATTTTAAGAAATATGAAAGTAAAAAAAAAAGAATCAAACAAACAAAACTTTTGCTTCCAAAAATGTCAAGAGTAAAAGCAATAATGTAAAGAGAGTATGCCCATAAGTGATGAGACTCAATATCTTATCTATAAAACTTGAATACCACTTTCCAGTTTTTCAATGTTTGCTGGCTAAATTATGTAAAAATTAGTAAAACATGCATCTTATAAAACAAATTAAAAATAATTATTGAATGATAAGTATACACTTTTCAAATCTTTCAAAAAAAATTGTAATCATATTTCTAAGTCTTAAACCAGAGATAGATTAACTTTTGGATAAGTCTGTTACTCTGTTTCTTCCGTCCATACAGAGTTTGGCTCGGTCCATGACCTCGGTCTTACTCCAAGTTGGAGAAACAACACCATCTCCATTGCCTCAAAGACTTTGCTTTCATCCAAAACCTTGTTCCACGCTCCACTCACTACGCAGTAATTGTTGTTATACGGTGGTCGGTGATGATTCACGTGACGTGTCCGTGAAACGAGCAGCCCAATGTCTTGCAACCACACCACAAGAGGTGGGAGCTTGCTCTTGGTTCCATGAGCCCAAGCATGGAACAACTGACAAAACAATACGCAAAACGCAAACGTGCTTACAAAGCCATGTAACACAGGGTCATCAAATGCAAGATCTATTGGGATAACTGTCAAGGTTGTGCCTCGAGCCAGGATATATAGGTTGTTTGCAAATTGCCGTTTGGTGATTGTCCAAGGCCACTTGTGGTGATCTTGAGAATCTTCGATATGGGTTCCAACTAAAGGCGTTGAGGAGTCACCGTAGTTATCGGTGGCCCAGTGGTACACACCAGAGCCTAGATCTGCTATAATGTACCCGGCAAAACCGGCTAATGCTGGTTCTAGCCAGAGATGAGAACCAAACGCTCCAATGATGGATTTGGCAAAAGAGGTAAGCACGGTGGTACAGCCAGCTGCAACCCATAACCGGTGAGTCCAAGTAGATTGTAGATTTGGATTGTTGGAGAGAGGAGGATTCACAAGATGTTGTTTAACAACAAGCTTCGTCTCATGGGTAGGCTGAGAGTTGGTGGTGGGAGTAACCAAGCAGGTGACACGTATACGGAGAAGCCATGGACGGTGGCTTCTTGGGATGTTGTTTGTGATGGGAGATAGAGTGTACTTGGTTTGAAGAGGTGTAGACATTGAAGGAGAGAATACATGTGGATGATGTGAACGTTATCAAGTTTCTAGATATTTTTCAAAGTTAAAAAAAAAAAAGAAAAACGGACAGAGGAAGAAATAAAAAATCATTTAAAAAGAAATAATTTCGACCCAAAAAGAGTAAGAAAGGAAGAGATAATAACATTAAAAGAAAAAATCTCAAAATTTGAATTAATTTATGAATAGTTTATGAAGTTACCAACTTAAAACATTGCTCGTTGATCCAGATTTTTATTTGTTTGTTTTTTCAAAATAGAAAAAATTTAGGAATACAAAATAAATAACTAAATAAAATTTTCTCAAGCCCACCTTGCAAAGATTGGTATGTTTGATTGATTTTTTTTTTCTTTTTAAATTACTACTAATAGGTTCTGAGTCTATGCTCCTACATCCTCTCAGGTCAAGAATCAGAGCATTTTATATGGTCTTTCCCAAAATCCGTTCTTCGAACTGGCGATCTCTACCTCTAAAGTCTAAACTTTATCGGCGACCTCTAGACTTTGCTAGAGAGTCTTTACCAGTTAAACTATCGAGTCTAGATATATGTTTGATTGTTGTTAAACAGTTTCTTAATTTTGTTCGTTTGGATTTTGGGTTGTTACGACAAATTGGGATTTGAGTAGGAAGAAGAAGAATATCCATTTATAACTTATGAGCACTATATACCAAAGAGTCTTATGTTGGTAAATAAAAATCTTTTTTAAGTTTGAAAAAACAAAAAAATAAAATTGCTCGTTGATCCAAAGAGTCTTATGTTGGTAAACCAATAACAATTAAAAATTTTAAATATTTTCAATGATTACTTTTTGAAGTTTATAAAACATTAATCTTTGTGAGACAAAAAAATATCCCAAAACATCAAATCTTTGTGAGACAGAAGGAATATAAGTTATAAACATTATTCTTTCTGAAGTTGGACTTCAAACAAATCTACACATTTTTTCCCCCAAATTTTTTAAACCTATTCACTGGCAAACACAAAGCTATCGGAGTACTCACTAAATACATAAATTTGATAGAATGCAAAAGACACAAATCTAGAATCCCACCCATGATGAATTAGTTACTCTATGGAAAAGAGAAGAGACATTATTGTTTTCTTTATGCTATATGCCCTACAATACTCGCATTTCTGTCAAAGCTCTTTTACCTTTTCCCTAAACCAAGAATCATTAAATTATTTCAAAAGATTCCGCATTATAGACCTTTCAAATTCATGGATTTCATTATAATAATAAACTCATTATAAAAAGCACATCTAAAAAAAAAAGGCAAAACACACAATATTTGAACAAAAAACCTATAAATCACCAAGGCTCATCAGGATAATCAAACGGTACAGGTTGAAGAGGGGAAGTCTTGCCTAGATCCGAGTGTACGAAACCATACTTACGCATCACTTGATTATCAGCGAAATTAATGGCTTTGATCATCCCATTCCAACACGTGTCACCATCGTACATCTTGTTGTGGTCACCACTACAAGGCTGACACCCCGTGAAATGCGTCACGAACGGCCTCCGTTTGCTACCTTTCCCGCCTCTTTCTCCTTTCAAAAACCGTTTCTCCCGATACGCAGCGTACCGCTCGCTCACTTTCTCGGCGTGTCGTCTACGCAACGTGGCGTCTTCTCGTTCCATCTCGAGGTACCGTTCCGTTACGTTGGCGAAACCCGGTACGATCTCTAACCAGTACCCTTCGAAATAAAAGTCTCCTTCGAGGTATATCTTGGGATAGTACACTTCTCTGTGTTTGTACAATAAGTAAATCAGAGCCGTTTGATCATCTGACTCTGGGAATAGCTTGTCTTTGAATATTGACCGTTGGATCTGTCCCCATTTTGCATACTCCGGACTCACTGGTCCCATACCTGCAAAGAAATATAATCAAACCAAGTTAACCAAACCGAATCGAACCTTGTTAACTGAATTCAAGTTTCAATTTACACTTTAATACCAACCATCAGCAAGAGTAAAAAAAACATAAGAAAACTCGGTTAAAAACCACTAAACCGAGCTTAATTGTAACTGTATATTAACGAAATTACCAAAAAATTTTCATAATAACCAGAAGTTGACTGAAATTAAACCGAAATTACCAAAATGTTTCTCATAATACTAAATTAACCAAAAATTGTAGTAGTATTTTATAAACCAAACCGGAGTTATAAGGGTTTATGACGGTACGGAGTCAAAGAACAACAAAAACAAAACATAACTTTAATTAATTTCAAAACCAAAGGTCCCATACCTGTCCACGTGTCAATGAGCTCCATAGACCACTGACAATTCCTAATAAGAAAAACGCCGGCGTTTAACGCCGTCCAGCTCCGGTCATTATAAATCACACCCGGCCAACCATGAACAACGAGGTTATGGTCCTTATACCGTCTCCACGGCGGAGAAAAATCCATATCCGTAAACAAAGCATCAGAATCAACCCACCAGATCCACTCCGCCTCGGGATGAGCAATCATCGCCGCTTTAACCGCCGGAAGCTTCGCCCAATACGAATTCATCTTCGGGTGAAGAAGAGCGTTGCTGTAGAATATATCATGGCCATGGATCCGACAGTAATCGACTTTGTTCTTGAAGAACCGAAGCAGCAAATGGTCTCCGATCGGGTTCTTACACGGCGAAGATTGCGATCCCGTTACCATAACCGTACGATTCTCAGCTCCGGGGATAAACGAAGGGTGTAGATTAAGCCACCGCCTCCGTTTCTCGTCCCAGTTCTTAACCGGTTTATCGATTGTGTAAGATAGATCCGGGTCGTCGTAGTAAACCGGGTCGGTTGGGTCGTGGTTCGTATCGATTCCTTGATAACATTTGGTGGAGGAGGAGGAGGAGGAGTCATCGGTTTTGACGGTGAGGTTTGGGGAGATTGAAGAGAAAGAGAAGAATGACCAGACGAGGATTAGTGACATGAAAGCTCCGCCGAGGAAAAGAACCACGTCGGAGAAACATATCACTGGTTTTGTTCTTGTTCCGGCGAATTTTGCCATCGGTGATGATGTTTTGTAATAATGTTGTGATGATGTCTCAGGCGACACCATTTACCTTAGAAAAATCTTAGAGATGATGATGGATACATAAACAAAAAAATGATTTGGGGACTTTTTGTTGTATAAAAGGCAATAAACTTATTTTTTTATCAATATAACATTAATGTGTTACACATTTAATCACTCGATTGGTATTTTTTTTTTTTACTTTAAATGTTATCAGATTTTTTTCTTTTAGTAGTAAATTGAAATTTTTAGAATGTTGTCAAAAAGATATATTTTAGATGTACTCACTTGATAGTTTTCGTGTTTTGATTGGTAGGTTTTAAAATGCCAAAATTGAGAAAATATTTTGGTAGGTTTTATTGCAAGAGATAAGGTTTTTATTTTGTCAGAATGACATGTGATAGTGCTTTTGTAGAACCGTAAGTACAGTAAACTTGAACAACGGACCGGGTCGGTTCACCGACACTGTTAAAATTAGGATTGGTGTTGGTGGTTACGTGTCGGTGTCCGGTTAAAGCAAGGGCACGTGAGTTTTGCTGCGATAATTTAGGGTGCAGCAAGATTACACCCGCAATTTCTTGCTTAAATTGTTGAAAAATTTGGGTTTACTTTGTGTTTAATTTATATAAAAAAAAGGCATAGGTTCTATATAGTAGTAGTATATTATAATGGACCAAGAATACTGAATAAAAACATTAGTTTATAACCGAGTAGCCTGATAGATGAGTCACGAAGAGCGCACCTTTTTGTGCCCATCACACAATTAATGAGGAGGCACTATATAGTATACGGAGCCATGATATGATTAATTTAGTTCGTATACCTTAAGGTAAAATTAAACACAACAATAAAAGCTTTATACATACCGACATCCATTTTACAGAGTTGAGTAAAACTGTAAACCTTTATATGTCATGTCGCTTGAGTGATGTTGATAGTTAAAATAAGTTAAGGAATACGTCGGTGACAATTATTAATTAACAGAGCTATCAATTAATTACTAGCAACTTTAAAAGCCTTGGTACTTTTTTATACTTCATAGAAAATATGCTAAATGATTGAAGGCTACATCTACTATAAGTATGCAATTGGATAGTATTACTTTGTGGATACAAAGGGTGGTTAGTGAACATTAACACAAGAGGTTGTTGGAAATGTCTTAACACTAGGGGAATGTTGCATTTACCGGACATTGATAAATCAATTTTGTTATGGATCTGTATTTTCTGATTAAGAACTTCGGATAAGAAGCTTTAATTTGTTTGTCAAAACATCAGAAAGGATAATTGTAAATGAAAAATATTGGAAAATGTATGTTTTACTAATACATGTCATAAATACATGTGAGACAAGATAAGATGTATTTTATAGAGTATAAACTTAAATTCTACAGGATAGAGTAACTTTAAAATAAACGTAACTATCTGTGAACCTTTTTATTTTCCTTTTCAAATAAAAAAAACAATTCTCTGTGAAACTAGATTTCAAGATTGTGGAATTTGCGCAAACATCGGACATGCACCAACGGTAATAGTACCAAGGCACCAACGACAACACCAATATATCAACAAATTTGATTAGCTGAAACACAAGATAACGACATGCTCCCTTGCACAACCAAAATAAATTAAAGCTCCAAAAACACAATATGAACAACGCAACTTAAAAATAAATTCTGTTTTTTCCTTTTTTATTTTCCTACTCATGCATCTTCAACTAAAAAGTGCACATTACTCTCTCAAGTAACAAATAAGCTTTCAAATCACATTTGAAAATGTTTTCTACTTCCACATGAAAAAGGGATTTTTTTTTTTTTTTTTTTTTTTTTTTATATATATATATCCTTGTCAAACTCTAGTTTATGTATCTCATTTTTCCGAATATCTTCATAAGTAATTTTCTTTCGTGATTTCTTTTTTTTCAATCTAATACTCCCTCCGTTTCAAAATATAAGATATTTTAGAAAAGTTTGTTGTTTTATAATATATGATGTTTTTAAGTTTTTATGCAACTTTTAGATTAATTTAGTATTTTATATTAATGCAGTATTGTTTTTGATTGGTTGAACTTGTTAAAAACTTATTAATCTGCGTGTTTTAATTAAAACATCCTATATTTTGAAACGGAGGAAGTATTGAAAAAGATAGAAAATGAAATTCCTTCGTGATTTCTCTTTATATAATATCTCCAAAATATTTTTTTTAATAATAATAAATTTGTCTCCACAAATCTATTAAAAGAGATACATGTATATACAATCAACAACTTCAGCTGTTAAAACATGTATCATAGTGGTTGTGATACAATTGGTATAGACAGATTTGTGATCTCCCTTTATTTTAAGCTCATCCAAGTTACCCTAACATTTTCCTCCTTTTTAACTATATATGTTCACTCAACAGTTTTTAAACCAAACGCTGATCAATACGTCTACGGTTTGGTCATGATATACAAAAAATAATACATATACAACATGAAGAGAAGACGCAAAGTGAACGAAAAGGATGAGAAAACCTCACAACCTCTGAAACCGTGTACGTCATGATGAATTCCAAGAATCAAGGTAAACGTGAACATACTGTGGAGAATAAAATGCGTTTGTAAAAGTCACTTCTTGCAAGGAGCGTCATGAACCAGAATAAAATACTGTACACATAGTCAAAACTAAGTGGAAAATCTTTTTTTTTTTTTTGCTTTGAAAACCAGAGGCAATCAATAGGTTTACGGTTTGATCATAAGAATACCAAAAAGATATATACGTACACCATGAAGAGAAGACGCAAAGTAAACAGGGCCGGCGCTGACCCAGTGCAGGAGGTGCTTTTGCACCATGTCACCTGAATTTTTAATTTTTTTTTTCAAGGTTTTAGGCCCTATATTTTAGATATTTTGCAATTTAGGATTCTAAAGTTTGAAATTTTGCAACTATATCCTTAGTTTTGAGGAAAAAATAAAAATTGAGCACCAGGTCCCAAAAAAAGTTGAGCCGGCCCTGAAAGTAAACGATGAGAAAACTGAAAACCTCACAAGTGACAACCTCTGAAACCGTGTACCGTGTACGTCATGATGAAAATTAAGAAGCAAAGTACCGTGAACATATTGTGGAAAATAAAAATTCGTTTGTAAATGTTCTTTATGAAATAAAAATTCAATCTTCAATTTTCTATTTACAAAAAAAAACGTAAAAATATATATATTTATATATATATATATATAATATTTATGGTTACAATAAATATTAATATGTTAAAGAAAAAAAGCTTAAAGGAACATAGGAAAATCTTAAAGTTTAAATTTGTAAAGTATCTAGTTTATATGATGGAAATTCTAACTATAAAAAAGGAAAACTTCTACAATGATTAAGACACCAAAATAGATATATATATATGTATATATATATATATATATGGAGAACGAACTTGATTTTTTGAGGGTTTGCTTATGCCCTAATTAAGGTTTGTATGAGAATCTAGGTATAGCTTTCATCTTTTCTTCGTAGAGAAATCACAAAATTAAAGAAAATGAACACCATGAAGGGAGGACGTGAAGAGAAGATTAGCCAGAGGTCCTTACGAGCTAAACTACAACGTCGCCGCTTGAAAAAGTTGTCAGAAGATGCAATCTCTATCCCTTTGGATGTATTAACAGTCGATATACTCTCGAAACTTCCGGTGAAGTCATTAGCTAGGTTCCAATGTGTTTCGAAGCTATGGTCATCTGTTATTACGGAATTGATCAAGACTCGGAATTTGACACAGCCGCGAGTACTCCTTGTCTTCCAGCCTGACTTGTTGTCCCAATCTTTATATTTCTCCTCGTATACTTATCCTGATCCAAACACTAACCAAACATTCATATCCGCTGACAAAGAGCGTGAGATATCTTGTGGGTTTAATTGCCGTTTATATCAATATGTCAATGGGTTAATCTGTTGTTTGTCAAATTCAAAGCAGTTTGCGATATACAACCCTACTACGAAACAATCTCTTTTATTACCCAAAGTCGTATACGATGGAATGACCTTTGTTGATGGATTGTTTGGGTATGATCCAGTTGAGAATCAATACAAAGTGTTTTCCTTGATGAGAGTGTATAATGTAGAGCCGGAATATACTTGTCAAGTTTTCACATTGGGAGGTCCAAAGGAGCAGCAATGGAGAAACATTAACATCAAAGACAATTTCACTCCAAGGTGTACTAGTGAACGTAGTGTATGCATCAATGGGATTATCTATTACAGATCAGTAAGAAATGTATTTGGGACATTGGACGTTAGATTCGAGAGATTTGATTGTATCCAGATGCCGAAAACTTTGCTGAATCAGTCTTGGAGGTCGATCACACCAGTAAACTACCAAGGGAAACTAGGATGCATACATATAAGTTATGAAAATAACGTTAGTGCAGAGATGTGGATTATGGAAGATCATATGGGGAAACAAGAATGGTCAAAGATTAATAGATTATATTGTCCATAACTCCTTCTCGACTAAGTTATGTCGCTGGTGTCACTCGTAATGGTGAGATTGTGATAATGTCCAAAAGCAAGTGGATTCATCCTTATTCTGATGAAACGTTATGGGCAGACTATTATGATCTTAAGAAAAACAAGACTACAACAGTTGAAATCGAAACGAACTTGGTAATGAGAGAACAATACGGCGGACACCGAGTTCGTATCTTTTGTGAGCCAGATCACGTGGAGAATACTATGGCTTTGACGTCGTCGGGAGCACCTTTCCGAAAGAAGAAACTAGTAACTACACTGAAACTATTATTTTGTGCCGCTTCGGGTTGTTAGCGACAACGTTCCGAACAAGGCTTATATATGTCTTTCTTAAATTCCTTCTATTTCCTCTGGTTTCTTTTAGTTGTCATTCTAGAGTAAATTTTTTTATTTCCAATGCATATGTTTGATAAAAATATCAATTTATCTCAATTATTTTAATGATTTGACCAATTAAAAAATTAAAAAATATATTAAAAAAGAGATAAAATAGAAAACTGAATTGTTTTTTTAATATGTATGAAGAAGAACCTTAAAAAACAAGTAATTTAAAATGGAGGGAATATTAGTTCAGATATATATTTTGTTTCATAAACGTTCCATAAATGTTTTTCGATGACTATTTTACAAAATGGTAGAATAAGATTATTAATTAAGCAAAGGAAGATTTTAAAAACCATAAACTAATCATAAGGATTAGAGCATGTTGATGTTTGATGAACGAGACGGTAAACTAGATTATTCCGCATCACTATTTTTTTAATGTATATGAGATATATATATATATATATATATATATATATATACGAAAGTGATTTCTCTTTGTTTTTTTTGTTGGTTCAATGATTTTCTTTTAGTTGGCTTCACTGGATCCACATTTTCTTGTTTATTGAAAACTCTGTTTCCAAAACAGGTTTCTGTTTGTCTCGTATATTTTTCACTTTACATCTTTTGGAATATTAATTTCCTGATACGAAATATTGGTAGATATATTCTATATCATAACTGTTAACTCATAGGCATATGATTGCAATTTGTGACTCAATTATTTACCTTTAAGTTGGTGCATTATAGTTAAACTAGGTAACTAGCTCAATGACTAACATATACAGTATATACAAATAAATAAAAATGCTCAAGGCACTCCCGCATCAATGATGCTGGCTCTCCACTTCTCAAATGACATGGTTCATTGACAAAGGCCGTTCGGACTTCAAAACATGACCTTCTCTTTACACTACACCGTACCGGTTCACACAAGTTCAAAACTCACCACGCCGATGGTTTGAAGTTCAAGCATCCCAACCACAATAGCTATTTCCAATTTTCCGATGTTGGGGACTGCTAAAAGCACATAAGATACTACATCTTTACTAATTACATGTTCTCTCGTTTTTTTTTGTTTCTTCTAAATCTTCATCTTATGTACTTCTATCTTGTAACCCCACCTATGGATGTAGAATGCTTTGTTGTTTGTAATGCAATGTCTATAGTACAGTGGACCATATAACATTTTCTCCAATATTAGACAAAAAAGTACCAAAATCATTTTAGACTAATACAAATTCACCATATAAAATATAAACATACATGGACTTAAATACCGGGATGTAACTTCTACAGAATTCTATAATTATCCGATGGCTGGAAAAATAAATATGAGGTTCAAGTTCCATCTAATCATCTCGATCACTTTCAAATAGACACCCATTACCACAATAATTAAGTCAAGAACCATCCAAATTGAATCCCACATCGCTCTCATTATACATTATCTCATAAAAATCTCATTTTTCCATATCCCTTTATTTTTATCTAATATAAGCATAATACTGTATATTTTTATTGATTTATTACAAGAGTCTACGAACTACAAAAAAAAAAGAGAATCCAACTTTTTTTTTTTTCTGGTACCAAGTCATCACATCTATCATTTTCTTTTGATCTTTCAACAAAAAAAAATAATGGCATATTGCATATCCCGACCACCGTGGGTTGGCTCACTCATCTGCGGCGAGGTTTTGGAAAACTCTGGTTTGCGATGTAAGCCGCCCGGTTCGTGGGGATGTCCGAAGCAAATGAGACACAGTCACGTGTCTTCTTCGACGAAGCAGCAACCAGGAAACTGGACCAACGTTAACGGTGGGGGGGAAACAAAGAGCCAAACCAATTTTGGAGATTCCGGTAGGGTTGTCACCGCGGAGGAAGCGGAGCTAGTGGCGGTCCTCAGAGAGGCTCATCCGTACGTGAATCTACATAGAGACAGCATATTTGTCGTTATGTTATCGGCTGAACTACTTGACTCCGGTTCGACCCTTGACGGCATTCTCAAGGTTCATTACCATTTACTCTTTTCTTTTCTTTTTTTTTCACACTACTACAAGATTCCAAAACCACAAAACGCCCGTGACCAATGGATTGAACTAACTGAAAGAATTGGTAATTTCATAGACTATAGGTTTGGTAAAAAAAACGCGGCGAAACGCTGAGGTTTTTGTTTTTTACATACAATCTTACGTAATAATCTAACTAAAAAGTAATCCTACAAACAATTAAAAAGAATAATGAGAAGATACACTAGCCGAAATGATTAAAAAAAAAACACTAGAAAAATGATCAAAAACATCACATACAATTGATTTGTACATAGAAACTTTATAAAAACAAATTCAAAACAAACAAATCTTCCAAAAAAAGTTTATAAAATGGAAGAGATATGGTAATAAATGTCACACTGACACATAAAAGGCAAAAATTTTATGTTTGATCAATAGTTCAAGTGATGTTATAAAAAAAAATAAAAAAATTAAACAATTCAAGTGAAGAAAAAAACAAAAACTTATAATGTGCATGCTACAGCTACTACTATTGTCTTAGTTGAAAAATCTTTCTTTTTTATATAACCAGACAAAAGATATAAATTATAATAACACGTTTGCAATGCATTTCACAAACTTTACGTAACCAACCAATCAGGAAATGGTAATAATTCAAATCAGCATCTATTGCATTTCTTGTCTTCTTACTTAACTCTCACTATCCCCTGACAGAGACAGATGTAACTACCGGTTCAGAATTATAAAAACAAACCGGTTTTAACCATTTTCCAATCCGTTCAATAACCGAGATTAAATCCACCTGTCCACTTTTTGATGATTCCTTCCAAAACCTTTCTTCTTCTTCTTCGTCTTCGTCTTCGTCTTCTTCCTCCACCGATCAATCCACCACCATTGTTTCCAATTTTGTAAAAAAGTTCACCGGAAAAATTATTTAAAAATGACGGAGCGAGGAGCTATGGTGGTATCATCTTCAACCTCTTACCTTCCTTTCCGATGTCCTCAACAAACAAGAAAGGATTTTGCTTTCTTCGCCCCGAGTAAGAAGAAGCTAAACAACACTAATCGTCAATTGGTAAAGCTTCCGTTTTATTCTCCGGGTCTAACGGCGGCGAATTGCAATATGTATGATTACGCGGAAACTAGTGAGAGTTTCGTCGGTGATAAACAGTTCGTGCGGTGGTTTCGTGAAGCTTGGCCTTATCTATGGGCTCATCGTGGCTGTACCTTTGTTGTTACTATCTCCGGAGATGTCTTAGACGGCCCTTATTGTGATCTCGTTTTAAAGGCACCTACTTTGTTTCTTTTATCTCTCTTTTCAAGTGTTTTTGGTTTTTATGCACGCAAGGTGTTTGATTGTTTGTCTTGCTTATAAAGTTCGTCTTAATTAAGCTAGTTTATGATTAATTTACTTCAGATTTCACTTTTTTTTTTTTTGTGTGCAGAGGAGTCTAAAGTGAAATCATTTTGACTCACATATGTGCAGGACATAGCATTTCTTCATCACTTGGGGATAAGGTTTGTTCTAGTTCCTGGAACTCAAGTGCAAATTGACCAGCTTCTAGCTGAGAGAGGTTAGATGATTACTCTTGCTACTTCTCTTCTTATTGGCTTGTCGCTGTGTTTGCCCCTGTTCTGAACCTCTCAGTCACTTGTAGTTATCTTTTCTAGGTTTGTTTAGATGTTAGTGATTTAGAAAAATTGAATCTTTGAGCTTGTTCAGATGGAGCCTAAGGTGTATGAGTTGCAGGACGCGAGCCAACATATGTGGGTCGTTACAGAGTTACAGACTCAGCATCTCTGCAGGCTGCCAAGGAAGCTGCGGGAGCAATATCTGTAATGATTGAGGCCAAACTATCTCCTGGACCTTCCATTTACAATATACGCCGACATGGTGATAGTAGTCGTTTGCATGAAACGGGTGTTAGGGTCGACACTGGTAACTTCTTTGCAGCAAAGGTGAGTTTTCAACTTTCTTAAAGATGTTAGTTTGAATGTTGATTCTTTGTCATTTTGGATCTGATTAATGTGGCATCGCAGAGAAGAGGTGTTGTTGATGGTGTTGATTTTGGAGCTACTGGTTTAGTGAAGAAGATAGATGTAGATCGGATTCGTGAGAGGCTTGATAGTGGTTCTGTAGTTTTACTGAGGAACTTGGGCCATTCCAGTTCCGGAGAAGTCTTAA
The DNA here is from genome assembly GCA_023657505.1 of Camelina hispida. NCBI lineage: Eukaryota > Viridiplantae > Streptophyta > Magnoliopsida > Brassicales > Brassicaceae > Camelina > Camelina hispida. The sequence goes on from CP094632.1 coordinate 40,526,428, forward strand.
ATTGCAAGTATGCTCTCTTTATTAGTAATATTTATACATCTTAAAACCTTGAAGGTATTAGTTATCTCACTCTGATATTTTGGACATTACTTGTACACCGCAGTACCTATGAGGTTGCTACAGCTTGTGCTTTAGCTATAGGAGCAGATAAGCTTATTTGTATTATGGACGGTCCAGTTCGGGATGAGAATGGACATCTTGTTCGCTTCTTGACTCTTCAGGAAGCAGATACGTTAGTCAGAAAACGGGCACAACAAAGCGAGATAGCTGCCAAATACGTGAAGGCTGTTGGGGATGGAGAGATAAGTAGTTTTCCTGAACCTCTTGGTTACAATGGGATGGTCACAACTCCCAACAATTATAATGGGAGACCATTTTGGGAAAAACACACTCCAACCTTTCAGAATGGTGTTGGATTTGACAACGGAAACGGATTGTGGTCTGGGGAGCGAGGTTTTGCTATTGGAGGTGAGGAGAGACTTAGCCGCTTAAACGGATATCTCTCTGAACTGGCTGCAGCAGCGTTCGTCTGCAGAGTGAGTCCTTGAGCGTAACCCTTGTGCTCATTTTGTTTACTTCAAAGTTTCCTGACGTATTGATGTGTTGAAGGGTGGTGTTAAAAGAGTTCACTTATTGGATGGTACTATAAGCGGAGTGCTATTGTTGGAGCTTTTCAAAAGAGATGGAATGGGGACTATGGTGGCAAGGTATACACAACCGTTTTCTATAGCAAACGATTCAAAGATTTAATCTTTCTCACAAAAGCTTATTGGCCCTTAATGTCACAGTGATGTATACGAAGGAACCCGAGAAGCGAAAGTGGAAGATCTTACTGGAATTAGAAAAATAATCAAACCTCTGGAAGAATCAGGGGCTTTAGTTCGCAGAACTGATGAAGAGGTTTGCCTTTTAGCCCATAGCCTTAGCTTTAGGTTCTAAGTCTATTGTTTTGTTGTTAGGATTCAAGGAATAATTGTCTTCTTTTTTTTTTTGTGTTCAGCTACTGCGAGCTTTGGATTCATTTGTGGTTGTAGAAAGGGAAGGACAGATTATAGCTTGTGCGGCTTTGTTCCCTTTCTTTAAAGAAAAGTGTGGAGAAGTTGCAGCTATTGCGGTTTCATCAGATTGCCGTGGACAAGGACAGGGAGATAAATTGCTTGGTATAATCATAAAACTTTTGAGTATTTTGCTTACAATCTACAGTTAAAAGAAAAATCAGTTTCTTAGACTATCAAAGTTTTTGCAGATTACATTGAGAAAAAAGCGTCAGCTCTCGGACTTGAGATGCTTTTTCTGTTAACAACGAGAACAGCTGACTGGTTTGTGAGACGCGGGTTTCAGGAATGTTCAATCGAGATGATACCAGAGGCAAGACGAGAAAGAATTAATCTTTCGAGGAAATCGAAGTATTACATGAAGAAGTTATTGCCAGACAGGAGTGGGATCTCTGTTGTTCGTACATTTCAGTTTGGCTCTTAAGAGTGTCGAGAAGAATGTAATTGACACAGAAAAATTTCGCTGAATGTCTAACATTCTGTCGAGTTTTCAATGAATCAAACATTATTTCCAGAATCAGCGAACCGGGTCACATGTCATTCCAACGCAGTTTCTCCACAAGTCATCTCCTTCGTGACACCATCTTCTCCTCTGCTGTTTAAATCTCGGGTAATGAAACAATGGGGAAAAATACGTATGTGGTCATCAAATCTTATACTTTTTCCTCTTTTATAACTAGCTTATAGGCATTTTTTATGGACTACCTTTTCTTTTATTTTCTTTCTATTTTTAGTAGAGAAAATATTTATATACAACAATAGGTGATTGTGTAACAATATGTAAAATATTCCATAAAAAAATAAGGAAACAAGAAGAAGTTAACAGTGAAAATGGCTAAAGGTGTACATGCCATTGGTTTCATCACTTATCTGGTGATTTTCTTGATTTTGACAGGTATTTATATTTTATACATTGATGTGTGTTTTATTTACCGACTAGTGTGTGTATTCATTCTTTTCAAATAAAATAAATTTTATTTTTCATTGCAAAAACAAAATCTTTTGTTTTCAGATATTTATAATTTTGATTAAGTATCATCTATACGTAAAAAATGTAATTAAAAGCTATAATATGCAAATCCTAATAAAGGAAGAGAAATGGTTAAAAATAACTTTTTATAGATACTCTTTTTCAAAAATATCCTAAAGGAAGAGAAATGGTTGAAAATCTATATATTTTTTGTCATTTTGATTTTTGCTCTCTTTTACACAATTAAAGTGTGTTAAATTAACTTCTAGATTTTTTTTTTAGGTTAAGTTTCTCTATTTTACATTTAAAGAATAGTTTTGAGGAGTATTATTTGGAGTTTAGAGTTTATAATTTAGTTATTTTGTATATTGAAAATGGTATTAATGAAAATAAACAATAAAAAGGATATTTTAGAAAGAATGCATAGTAAAAAGGATATTTTTGCTAATGACTCTAAAGGAATTTGAATGTTTCTTATATAATTCACTAGGAATATCAAGAATAAAGACTAAGAAGCCGCCATGTAAAGAGGGTCGAACCGCATATATTTCACCTGGTCCTTGTAGTAACAGTCTATGCACACAAGACTGCACCCTTGCTGGTGTGTATCGTATGGGCAAATGTAAAATTGAGCGGTCAAAACCAGTTTGCAAATGTTATGGATGCAAAAAAGTGTAGACTCGGCTTATCCTAGTTGTAATAATATTATTCATTGTTATAATTCATATTTTTTCTCAATATAATATTTAGAATTTTATTACTATATATCGACTTTAAGTGATTGTGGTTTAGGAGAAGAACAAACAATCCTTATGTCAAACAATCGAGGTGAGTATCCGACGCCGTTTTTATCAATCAATCCTTATGTCACTTCTTCTCCAACTTCTTCTAACAAATCAAATAAAATTTATTAAGTTCTAAATTATTTCCTTCAAAGTTCAAACGTTCACAATTTTCCATGAGCATTTTAGGTGTATTTGATAATTAAGTTAAGAATTGAGTTTAGCCGCATGCGATTTTTGGAGAAGATGTTGACAAACAATATTATTATATTTATCTACACTTTACAAATATTTTACTAAAAACATTTACAATTAAATTATTTTTTGAGTTTCAATAGTAATTAGTCTTTAAATTAAAACAAAAAAGAAAAAAGACTAATATAGTAATATCTAAACATTCTTGAAAAGTTCCACCAATTCCTCAAGAATTCTTCAAATTTTGAAATGATGTAACATTTTTTTCCCTCCAAATTCCTCAACAAATCTTCAATAATTCCACACAATATATATGTTACCATTTATACCTAATGTGGTCATAAATCTTGACGCGGTCATTAAATCTAATCTTTTATTTTTTACCGACATCAATATACATTAAATGTAATCTATAGCTAAATATTTGTAGCTAAATATTTTCTTTCTACTTTTAGAAGAAAAGATATTTATATATACAGCAATAGGTGACTGTCTACATATGTAATATATATTCTTAATATATATTCCGTCAAAAAGAACGAAACAAGAAGAAGTTGACAGTGAATATGGCTAAAGGTGTACATGCGGCCATTGGTTTCATCACTTATCTGGTGATTTTCTTGATATTGACAGGTACTGTATATTGATATGTGTTTTATATTTCGACTAGTGTGTATTCTTTTCAAGTAAATTTTATTTTATACACAAAATAAAAATATTAATTTCTAGATTTTTTTTTTTTGCTTAAGTATATGTTTTAAACTCTTAAACCTAAAGTTTATCTATCAAAACCCAAATAATTTTCAATATATATATATATATATATATATATAATTTTGAACATATACTTAAGATAAAGGGATTTGAATGTTTCTTTATATAATGCAGTAGGAATATCAAGAGTAAAGCCTGAGCAGCCGGGATGTAATGAGGGTCGAGTCGCATACGTGTCACCTGATTTTTGTATTGATAGTATCTGCACACAAGACTGCACCCTTGCTGGTGTTTATAGCAGCGGCAAATGTGGAATTGAGCGGTCAAAGCCAGTTTGCAAATGTTATGGATGCAAATAGGTGTAGATTCCGCTGTTCCTAGTTGCAACTATATTATTCATTGTTATAATTCATTAATATAAAAATGATAATGTCCCAAAATTTATTTTATAAATATCAAAATATATATAATATATAAATAAATCTGACGCAATCAAATCTAGTTAGTTCAAAAATTTGTACCTATTGAATATTTTCCTAGAACGATCTTTATATACAGCAATAGGTGACTGTGTACATATGAATATATATTCCATCAAACGGAAGAAGTTGACAGTGAAAATGGCTATGTACATGCCATTGGTTTCATCACTTATCTTGATTTTCTTGATATTGACAGGTACTGTATTCCTAGATTCATACATTTTTGTATTGCTTTATATGTTTTAAACTCTTAAAAAAGTATCTATCCATCTATATATTGAATCTTAATAGTCCTATTATGATGGGCATATGGTAATATCAAGAGTAAAGACTCAGCAGCTGTAATGACGAGTCGCATACGCAAGTAATAGTATATGCACACAAGACTGCAATAAGCAAAAATTGAGCGGTCAAAGCCAGTTTGCAAATGTTATGGATGCAAATAGAGATAGTTGCAACTATATTATTCATTATAATTCATAATATAATGTAACGTCCAAAATTTAAAATTATAAATAGAACTGAGCGTATGACAAGTATAATCTAATTATCCAAAGTTAAAATTATAAATCCGAATGTATCAATTAGTTTATACTTAAATAAGCAAAATATCCAAATTTTTGTTTTTTAAATATTTGTCAAAGTTTAGCCAAATTTATTCACATATAACCAAATATATTTAATTTTAACTAAATTTTAAAGTTTATTTTCGAATATCAGTTATTTCGGGTATTTATAGAATTCTCGAATTTATCTTCTGAACCGACTCGAATCCGACAAAAACCAAACTGAATGTTTTACAATTACTGTATTGGATATCAAATTCATAAATCCGGAAACTCGAATCCGATCGGATCCTACCCAAACTCGGACCCAATACTCATAAGCCGTATGGAACCTTGCCTCTCTTTGTTAGTGAGTTTTCACTTGGGAGTCACTTGTCGACAAAAAGATGACACTAACACAAAAGAATAAGCTCTATATTATGGTCAAGGACGTATAATAGAAATAACACAATGTCACATAATTTGTTTTTGTTTGTGCACCAATGTCACATAATATTATTTCACTGATTTAAGTCTTTATTAGAACATTAGTTCATAGAGAAGGATATTATATCCCAACATAACATATGAAATACTGATTGTATATACTTAATTAAGGATTGGATTTAAGTGCTTGCGGTTTAGAAGGAATTGTTTGGGTGTAGATGTAATCGAGGTGAGCATCCGACGTCGTTTTCATCAAACAATCCTCAGTTTCACACTTCTTCTCCATCTCCTACAACCAAATAAAATAAATTTAATTACTTAATTCTAATTTATGTCCTTCAAGGGTTCATTATGTTCCATGAGCATTTTAGGTGTATTGATAAAGAAGTTGGGTATAATTAAAGACTGACATTAGCTGCATGCGGTTTAGGAGGTGATGGTTGGGTATAGATGTAATCGAGGTGAGCATCCAAAGTTGATTTCATCAAACACTTCTCCGTTTCACATATCTTCTCCATCTCCTTCATACAATTAAAAGAAAGTTTATAAATCAACCATATGGTAAAAAGAATATAATGCATTAAAATGTCCTCCTAGATATAAACATTCAACAAAAATATTTTGGGTTTTCCCAAGAGAAATGAGTAGTTACAGTAGATTTGTTCCGGAGAGTCGAGTCGGGACGAGCCACTGAAGCTATAACCATGAAGCTAAGTAAAAGTGCTGCAACGACGAGAATGTTAATCTTTGACATGGTTTCTTCTTCTTTAATCCTTTTCTTTTTCTCTCTCTCTCTTTTTTTTTTTTGTTTTCTGTTTTTTTGTTTGGCTTTGTTTGTGATATATATATATATATATATATACATACATTGATACATATGGTGTTTCAAAGAAAGAGTCATATTTTATAAGACTAAATTAGGTAAGATACTTATAATATTTTTCCTTTTTATTGCAAAAAACTATCCAACTCTTTAATTTTGATAGATATGTATTAATAACTTTTTCTATTGCAAACATGGCATGTTTTATCTAAAAGGAGAAATAAATTATTTGTATATCAATGCATTTCTGGTAAAACATTTAAATCTTCTTAATGCATTAGATTAAATTTCTAACTTTTTGTTACTTAGTCAATTTTACCACCACTAGCTCTCTCGTTCGTTACGCTCATCCAGTCATCATCGTCGTTGCTGACTACTAGAAGTCTAGAAATGAATCCTTTAGTTAACTTCCATGAGATAACAACAACTAATCTCTTTACCAAAAGGACACATAAAGGTTAACAAAAAGGCAATCTAAAAGTATTCATGTGGGTGAGATTTTCATTTTTCCAATCAGGATTTTAAGTAATCATTATGCTAATGTTAGGATAGGGATAAATTCAATCATTATATTGATAGTATCTCATTATTTAGGAAGGTACATCTGATGCAGTTTTGAATATAACTAGTACATCCGTTGTTTGAATTTGATCTTATCGCCAATATTCATAGCCGACACTGAAATTTATTGGCTGGGGGTTAGAACATATGTGAAAATTTATGGCCAATAATAAAGTTGAGACTAACTTATGTGAACTTATAAAAGTCATCATTTCAAGTGTTCTAGATTTCCACCAGGCAAGACCAAGAACACTGATTTCTATTCATTTTGTTTTAAAGCATACCGATTAACCAACGTATTTACCTGCCACTTCTCTTCACGAATCCTACCATATTTTAATCTTTAACAATAACGATGATATAACCCATAGTGTACGCTTCTGCGCTTCATGTCCTGCATGAATGTATCAACTATATAATTTTAACGTTCATAATCCATATACGATTGCATGTTTGTTTTTATAAATATGAAGAGAATCGAATGTTTGGGCTTTGATTGAGATAGTTGAGCTCACGAAATAAAAAGGTGTCGACTTAGCTTAATTCAAGGAAAGCATGAAAGAGAGGTTTGGCTTAGCATAACACAAGGACTGGGTCCAATTTCTCAAAGCTTAAAATAAAAGCCACAGATCTTAAAACTCGCCTTTTGTATATTCTTCCTCCATTTAATTTGCGATTCTTCTGCATGCTTCTTTCTTTCTCTCCCACATTTTTTTCCTTCCAAAACAAAACACTAAAAAGAAAATATTAATCAAAAAGAAAATAGCTAGACATTGAAGCTGGAAAAGAGAAATGGAGAGTTACCTCAACTCGAATTTCGACGTTAAGGCAAAGCATTCGTCGGAGGAAGTGCTCGAAAAATGGCGGAATCTTTGCAGCGTCGTCAAAAACCCGAAACGTCGGTTTCGCTTCACAGCCAATATCTCCAAGCGTTACGAAGCCGCTGCCATGCGTCGTACCAACCAGGTCTATCTTGCTTCTTTTATGTCTATTGGCTTTACAAAAATTGGAGATTATGTAACCATTCGCTTAGATAAACTTTTCTTGGGTTTTACTGTGTTTATCTTATATAGAATTTTTAATATTTAAATTCTTTTCAAAGAGAAAATGGATATGAACTCTAATTTACTGACCTTTTTTCTAAATATTATTAACATTTAGAAAGAAAGTAAAAACTGGTCTAATGTTTTTTTACCCAACTTCTACAAAATTTCATTTCAATAGGAAATATTTTTCTTTTCGAATTGATATAAGAATCATAAATTACATTGAAACGCATTTAATTTGAGATTGCGTTTATATCTTTCTCTGTTTCTGTAAATTATTTTATTTTCTCACAAAGTGTTAACTGAAAATTTGCTATATATATATACAGGAGAAATTAAGGGTTGCAGTTCTTGTGTCAAAAGCCGCATTCCAGTTTATCTCTGGTGAGGAAACTTTAGAACTTCATTTTTTTTATTATTGGTATTTGTTTAAGAAAGTGTATTGTTCTTGATTTTGAGCTTTTTGTTTGTTTGTTATCCAGGTGTTTCTCCAAGTGACTACAAGGTTCCTGAAGAAGTTAAAGCTGCAGGGTTTGAGATTTGTGCGGATGAGTTAGGATCAATAGTTGAAGGTCATGATGTGAAGAAGCTTAAGTTCCATGGTGGAGTTGATGGTCTTTCAGGTAAGCTTAAGGCATGTCCTAATGCTGGTCTCTCGACAGTTGAATCTGACCAGTTGAGCAAACGACAAGAGCTTTTCGGAATCAACAAGTTTGCAGAGAGTGAACTGAGGAGTTTTTGGGTGTTTGTTTGGGAAGCACTTCAAGACATGACTCTTATGATTCTAGGAGTTTGCGCTTTCGTGTCTTTGATAGTTGGCATTGCAACTGAAGGATGGCCTCAAGGCTCACATGATGGTCTTGGCATTGTTGCTAGTATTCTTTTGGTTGTGTTTGTGACAGCAACAAGTGATTACAGACAGTCTTTGCAGTTCCGGGATTTGGATAAGGAGAAGAAGAAGATTACTGTTCAAGTTACGCGAAACGGGTTTAGACAGAAGATGTCAATATATGATTTGCTCCCTGGTGACGTTGTTCATCTTGCTATCGGAGATCAAGTTCCTGCGGATGGTCTTTTCCTCTCGGGGTTCTCTGTTGTCATCGATGAATCAAGTTTGACCGGAGAGAGTGAGCCTGTGATGGTGAGTGCACAGAACCCTTTCCTTCTCTCTGGAACCAAAGTTCAAGATGGGTCATGTAAGATGTTGGTTACAACAGTTGGGATGAGAACTCAATGGGGAAAGCTAATGGCAACTCTTAGTGAAGGAGGCGATGACGAAACTCCATTGCAGGTGAAACTTAATGGAGTTGCAACCATCATTGGTAAAATTGGTCTTTTCTTCGCTATTGTTACCTTTGCAGTTTTAGTGCAAGGAATGTTTATGAGGAAGGTTTCACTGGGAACTCACTGGAGGTGGTCTGGAGATGAAGCGTTGGAGCTTTTGGAATATTTTGCTATTGCTGTGACCATTGTTGTTGTTGCGGTTCCTGAAGGTTTACCATTAGCTGTCACACTTAGCCTCGCGTTTGCGATGAAGAAGATGATGAACGATAAAGCGCTTGTTCGACATTTGGCAGCTTGTGAGACAATGGGATCTGCAACTACTATTTGTAGTGACAAGACTGGTACATTAACAACAAATCACATGACTGTTGTGAAATCTTGCATTTGTATGAGTGTTCAAGATGTGGCTAGCAAAAGTTCTAGCTTGCAGTCTGAGATTCCTGAAGCTGCTTTAAAACTATTGCTCCAGTCAATTTTTAATAATACCGGTGGAGAAGTTGTTGTGAACGAACATGGGAAGACAGAGATATTGGGAACACCAACAGAGACTGCTATATTAGAATTAGGACTATCTCTTGGAGGTAAGTTTCAAGAAGAGAGACAATCTTACAAAGTTATCAAAGTTGAGCCTTTTAACTCAACAAAGAAAAGAATGGGAGTAGTCATTGAGCTGCCTGAAGGAGGACGTATTCGCGCTCACACGAAAGGAGCTTCCGAGATTGTTTTAGCAGCTTGCGATAAAGTTATCAACTCAAGCGGTGAGGTTGTTCCGCTTGATGATGAATCTGTCAAGTACTTGAATGTTACAATCAATGAATTTGCAAATGAAGCTCTTCGCACGCTTTGCCTTGCCTATATGGATATCGAAAACGGGTTTTCTGCTGATGAAGGCATTCCGGCTTCAGGGTTTACTTGCATAGGGATTGTTGGTATCAAAGACCCTGTTCGTCCTGGAGTCAGGGAGTCTGTGGAACTTTGTCGCCGTGCGGGTATTATGGTAAGAATGGTTACAGGAGATAACATTAATACCGCAAAAGCTATTGCTAGGGAATGTGGCATCCTCACTGATGATGGCATAGCCATTGAAGGTCCTGTGTTTAGAGAAAAGAATCAAGAGGAGATGCTTGAACTCATTCCCAAGATTCAAGTAACCATTTCTTGATTTAACCTTTTAAAAAAAGATTTATGCTTTTTAACATTCACTTTATATTATTCTAGGACATAAACCAGAATTTTTTTTCTTACAAGGTGATGGCTCGTTCGTCGCCCATGGACAAGCATACACTGGTGAAGCAGTTAAGGACCACGTTTGACGAAGTTGTTGCTGTGACTGGTGATGGTACAAACGATGCACCAGCACTCCATGAGGCGGACATAGGATTAGCTATGGGGATTGCCGGAACTGAAGTGAGTATGATATGTCGATAAAGACTAATGTTAATTATGATGAAAGCGACTCAAACATTTATTGAAAACTATTTTAGGTAGCAAAAGAGAGCGCGGATGTCATCATTCTAGATGATAATTTCAGTACAATCGTTACAGTGGCCAAGTGGGGACGTTCTGTTTACATTAACATTCAGAAGTTTGTGCAGTTTCAGCTAACAGTCAATGTTGTTGCACTCATTGTTAACTTCTCTTCAGCTTGCTTGACTGGTAAGTTAAAAGAATAGGCTGATTCATTTTTATTCAAATTTTTATTTCTACTGTTTCGTTCTATTGTAGTTTCCATCTTTACTTTGTTTATGCATTAATTCACAGGAAGTGCTCCTCTAACTGCTGTTCAACTACTTTGGGTCAACATGATAATGGACACACTTGGAGCTCTTGCTCTAGCTACAGAGCCTCCGAACAACGAGCTAATGAAACGTATGCCAGTTGGGAGGAGAGGGAATTTCATTACCAACGCGATGTGGAGAAACATCTTAGGACAATCTGTGTACCAATTCGTTATCATTTGGTTCCTACAGGCCAAAGGGAAATCTATGTTTGGTCTTGTTGGTTCTGACTCTACTCTTGTATTGAACACACTTATCTTCAACTGCTTTGTCTTCTGTCAGGTAATATCATAAATTATACTCAAAAGTTAGACTCACTTGAAGCTTTTGTAGTATGATAAATTGTGTGGTTTGTTATTGATGTTACAGGTCTTCAATGAAGTAAGCTCTCGGGAGATGGAAGAGATCGATGTTTTGAAAGGCATACTCGACAACTATGTCTTTGTGGTTGTTATTGGTGCAACAATTTTCTTTCAAATCATAATCATTGAGTTCCTGGGCACATTTGCAAGCACCACACCACTTACAATAGTCCAATGGTTCTTCAGCATACTCGTTGGCTTCTTGGGTATGCCGATCGCTGTTGGTTTGAAGAAAATACCTGTGTGATTGAAGACATAATACCGATAAAAATCTTCCTCTTATAGAAACAGAAGTTCCTATTGACACATGCAAAATTTCACAAAGCTTTTGCCTTTTTGCTTTTTTTTTTCGTTTTTTACATTGTTGACTAAGTTTGTGTTAAATAGGCTAATGACAATTAATCTACTCATTCATTTCTTTTGTTTCTTCGTTCTTGAAATGAATCCATGTTATCAAAACCAAAAACAAAACAAAAACTTGGACTAGACCGAGACTTGCCGTGAAAAAGACGAAAAGTTTAAGAACAGAGAAGAAAGTGGACCATACTGTATAACTGTATTTTTAAACTTAATTAAGAGCCCTCTAGGCTCTATCTCTCTCTCTGTCTCTAAAGTCATGTAGCTTTTTTGGTGGAGCCTTCATTGTGACACTATCAAATTCAAAACATAATTAAACATATTAGCAGAACTGATCCATTGAGATGTAAAACGTGGATGCGCCACAAAATGGAAAACATGTAAGATGAGAAAGATTCTCTTTAAAGTTTTTGCAAGTATTTAAAATCAATTTCCTAAAAGATTTAAAAGATTCTCACGTATAAATTTAGTACTTTTTATTGACCTCTTAGTATTTTTTTATTAATATGCTCACGTATTTTTGGGTGGACCATTTCTATAGTCGAGAGTTATATTACGCCACTATGGATGATTTTTGAGTTGGTGATATTGACCTGCATTTTTTTTAACTGGAAGGTTAACTTGCAAAAAAAATTGGTTGCATGGTTTTTTTGCACAAAACCAATAATAACTAGATCATAAGTATTCATAATAAAAAAAAATATATAGATCATAAGTATTCATAATCGTTTCCAGTGGACAAAAGTCACAAACCATATATTTTCTCCACCCTCAAAGCAGTGTAGAACACATGTTCCCATTTATCAAAGTTCTCCTCATCAAACAGAGATTTTTATTAGGTGCAACTATGCAAGAATCAAAGTGTCTTATTCTCCACCACATATGCTTCTAAGCAATATTTATGATTCTAGAGATTTTTAAAAGCATGGTAATAAGTCTTTTTACATATATTTAAACACTCCAAATACATCTTTAGTTCTTCTAGTTAATCATATGTATTGTAATGAGACATATTTGACCACAAAAACATTAATAAAACGATTTATTACTTCTAAGCAATGTTTGTAGGTTCTTTTCAGTTTTGAGACGAAACAGTAATATGTCTTTCAACATATGTCTAAACACTTTGAATGCATATATAATTAATCATATGCATTTGATTGTAATATAATTTGACCTTAACAACACTAATATACTTCTAAGCACTGCTTGTGGATTCTGCTATTATTAGGACACGAAAGTAAAATATCAAAGCACAAAACCATTCGTCGAATAACATTCTGCCAATGGTTTTGTATTCCGAATTTCTAAAATGAGGGTTCGACACAATCCCTTAGAAAATGTCTGCAAGATGGTATGTCGAAACAAAGTTAAAGATATAAACAGAAGTGATACATTGAGATGTGAAAACGTCGATCCACCATAATGGGAAATATGTAAGATGAGAAAAGTTCGAAAATATACATATACTAAACAATAAGTGCTTTGAATTTTTATTCAGGATAGTTTCTCCAAATAATAAATTTTATATAATAAGAGAAGGTTTGTTTCTAACTTTGCCTAATAATGTGACATTTGGCACTATACTTTTGTGACACATGTCATTTTCATTAATTTTAAATTTAACATTTTCTTTACTTTATTTTATTTGTATCTGGTGTACAAATTTTTAAAAATAAAATGTTGTATAGTTTGTTTTTGATTTTTTCCAACATTGTAACAAAAATATACACCATATAACCTTATAAAAATACTGATTAACCCAACTAAAAAATATAAACAAATTGAAACTAAATAATAATAGAAAATAGTTTCATACTTTTAAAGTAAAAACTGAAACCAAATTAATTTATGATAGACTAATTTAAAAATATATAAAATTTTCTAATATATGTATATAAATTACATTATATTCAATAATCATATATAATGTATTAAAGACATAACTTAACTTTGTATTTAATAGTATCCTATAAGTTACAGTTTGACTGTCTTTAAAACATATGTGCTAAAAAAAAAGAAAAAAGATTAGTATCATAACATAATTGTTTTATCTCTCCCATGAAATAACAGAAAACAATAGTCTCAAAATTTTATTTATTTTTTAATTGTATATTTATTTTTAAATGATTAGAAATAGAGACACTGTATAGAAGAAATAAATATTTACATTAAATTTGACACACTATTATTTTCATGAATTTTAATAAAAAAAATTAGTCAGACTTAGAATAAGATATTTGTTTGTGATATCGTTTTAATAAATTATTTTAAAATTGACTTGTCATATTATAAAATTATTTGTTGTTAACTATTACTCTTAGATATGAAAATAAAATTAATATATAGGACAACATAATTTATCTATCAAAGTAATTAAGTAAGGTCTTACACTTTTTTCTTACAATACTTAGCAGTTTTTTTTTTCAAAAAAAAAACAAACTAAAAATAAATTAATTTATCTTAATTATTTAACGAATATACCAAATTTAATTAAATTTGCTGTAACTAATTGTCCTATTATTATATGATAGACTAATTTTAAAAACTCACATTATTCATGTATTAAAAATTCACATTATATTAAATAATTATATATATTGTATTAGAGACATAACTCAAATTTGTATTTAATAGTAATTTATAAGTTACAGTTTGATTGTGTTTAAAACATACAGTAGAACCTCTATAAATTAATACTCTTTAAATTAATACTCGCTATAAATTAATAAATTCTTTCGGTCCCGAATTGGGACAGTGTAAAAAATGACACATTTCGATAAAATAATAAGATAATAATTTTTTTGGAAATCCTATGTAAAAATATGGTCCCATCAATATCATAAATTAATAATCAAATAAACTAATATATATATATATATATATCTAAGAAAATCTGGTGAGCTATGATTATATTGTTGTTTCTCTATCTAAGAAAATCTAGTGAAATATGACTCTATTGTTGTTTACATATTCTTGAATTTGCATTTTTGTTGGAGCTCATTTCTAATCTTTTTCATTGTTATCTTTTTAAATTGGATTAAAAAATTGTGAATTATAATTACTTCTTTAATAACTGATTATAGAATACTGCAATATTTTCTTCAACTTCATCATTACCATGAAAGATATTTTATCATCATTAATTGGTTCTAAAGATACCGTAATATCTTATTTTGTAATATAAAATTTTAAATTTATAAAAATGAGAAAATCTCTTCATAAATTAATATTTTATTAATTTATTGATAAATTAATAATTATTAATTTTTCGATAAATTAAAACCTCTATAAATTAATAAAATTTTATGGTCCCGACCTTATTAATTTATAGAGGTTTTACTGTATGTACTAAAAAAACATAATGATATCATAACATAATTGCTTTATCACCCTACAATATAACAGAAAACAATAATTTCAAAACTCAATTTATTTTAAATTATACTATTTATTTTAAAGGATTAGAAATAGAGACAACATATAGAAAATAAAAATATTTTAAATTTAACACACTTTTCTTTTAAAGAATTTTTATAAAACCTGGTTAAACTTATAGTATAAGATATTTGTTTTGTGATATCTTTTTAATAAACTATTTTAAAATTGACTTATCATATATAGAATTATTTTATGTTAACTATTAATTTTAGATGATGACAATATAATTAATATATAGGACAACTTAAAATTATTTATAAAAATAATTAAGTAAAATCTTACGCTTACTTTTCTAGACTACTTATCAGTTTTTTATTTTCCAAAAAAAAATATATATATAAATATAATTTATCTTAACTATTTAAAAAAAAATAACATATTTAATTGATTTTGCTATAAGTAACTGTCTTATTACTATAGTAAGTTAGTAACATACTGTTTAAATAATTTCAACAATACATTGTAATCAAAAATATTTATTAATATGTACTTTAACTTTCTTCTTTTTCATCACCCTTCTATGAAACACTATATAACATATATAAATTATAAAATTGTAGTTGAACTGTATTATTATAAATATTATTTTTTAAAACATATATTAACAATTAGATGTGTACGTTTTATATATAATTGAATAACTATTTCATTTTATATTTCAAGTTAATAATACATACATAAACCATGTAGACTATTTTCTAGTTTATATATAATATTATGTATTTTCTTTTGAAAAATAATACTTATGTTTATTTATGAGGGGATTATTAGGCCACGAAAGTCAAAATGTCGGGCACAAAACTATTAGTCGAATAACATTTTGCCAGTTGTTTTATATTCCAAATTTCTAAAACGTGTTTCGACATAATTATTTAAATTAAAATAAAATTAAAGCTACTAGCATAAATAATACATTGAGATGTGAAAAAATCGATCGGTTTTGTTCTTGTTGACATTCATCTATCGAATCAAATTTCTTGTTAGACCGAGGGTAAAATAAAGGGTTCTAAACTAAATAATATTAATCGAATGAGAAGCTGTCCTACAGATGACACTTCACTCTGCAACGTGGAACTAGTGACCTCACATTTTATAAAGCATCACCAAACCCTCTATTATTGGCATTTAAAATATATATATATATATATATATATATATATATTTTTTGTGAAATGCTTTAAGATGGTAAAGATCATTGTTCTTATCTTTCGAAACAGAGAGAGATGAAATTAACATTAAAATCGCTTCTTCTGCTTCTGTTTACCTTGAATCATGTTGATTCTGGCTCTATCGTCAAGTTTCTTCCTGGTTTTGAAGGCCCTCTTCCTTTCGAACTCGAAACCGGGTTTGTTAAATGCCTCATCATTTATTTTTTCTTCTATTTAATGCAATTATGTTTGTGAGTTTGGAGTTTGTAATTAGTCATTCTTCTGAATGAAGGTACATTGGTATTGGTGAGAAAGAAGAAATACAATTGTTCTACTACTTTATTAAGTCTGAGAACAATCCAGAAGAAGACCCTCTTCTTCTATGGTTAAATGGAGGACCTGGATGTTCTTCTAACACTGGCCTATTTTTCGAGAATGGTAAATCTATATTATTTGCTTCTTGCTTGATCTAAGGATATATCAGGACCTGTGGTTTTCTTTCTTTCTTAGGACCTCTGGTTTTCAAGTCCGAGGTTTACAATGGAAGTGTCCCTTCTTTGGTCTCTACTACATACTCGTGGACAAAGGTAGAAGAAGGTGTGTTCATATATGTTAATCTTTTCCCGATGATGGATCAATTTTTTGATCATTTTTTCAGATGGTGAACATGATATTTTTGGATCAGCCTGTTAGAACTGGCTTCTCCTACTCGAGAACCCCACTTATTGATATGCCTAGCGACACAGGCGAAGTTAAGAGAATCCGTGAGTTTCTTCAAAAGGTAAAGGACAAACTTAATTTATTATCTCGAAGCATTTGTCTTTTTGCATTAAACACAATAATCCCTTCCTTCGATACTAAATGTAGTTTGGTCTTTTTTTACACAAATTGTAAACAAATATATATAGATTGCAAAAAGCCAAAAACCCCTCTAAATCATCATTTGTTTACAATTTTTCCCTTTATTTTCCAAAAATATAGATTAATCTGATGAAGTCAAAAATAAATTAACTATCACTTTTAAACGTATTTTCTAAACGTTTCTATGGTCACATAGATTAGATTTTCAAAATTACAAATGTAGATTTCGACTCCTCAAAATTACAAATGTAGATTTCGACTCCTTATTATCGGGGTTTCAAACTGATATATTATCTGTCAACATTTTACAAATTTGGACAATTATAACGACATGTTATATTGCGAGTTATTTTATATTTTGCATGAATAATTTGCATTTTTAGATGGTAGAAGATAAAGTTACAAAAAAAAATGGTGACTTGGAAGGTGTTTTGCATAATACCCATAGCAATTATAGCAAGTTTAACCATAGCAATTAGTTGAACTCATTAAATCATTCCGTTTTATCTACTATCCAAATTAGTCAAACTTGGGCACTTGGCATAGCCTGAATTTTTTTATTTACTTTCAAAACTTATTTAAACACAAATCTTGGGAGCCTTTTTTTCTTTCTCAGTGGCTAAACAAACATCCACAGTTTTCTTCAAACCCTTTTTATGCTGCCGGAGATTCTTATTCTGGTATGACTGTTCCGGCCCTCGTTCAAGAAATCTCAAAAGGTATCCTCGCATACTTTCTTTAAATATCGTTCAACCGATAGTCTCTAACTTTAAAATAACATAGACACTATGATGCAGGAAATTATATATGTTGCGAACCTCCTATAAATCTACAGGTAATTAGTAATTTGTACTTTCCTCAGAATACTAACGTTAATTTTTTTAAAGGTCTGATCAACTAATATGATAGACTGATATGTGTTGTAAGAAAAAAGAGAGACTGATAGTTATATATATTCTTACCAAAAAAAGGGATATGTGCTCGGGAACCCGATAACACATTATGAAGAAGACGAAAAGTATCGCGTTCCATTTTCTCATGGAATGGGACTAATATCAAATGAACTATACGAGGTAAATGGCATGCTTAATTAGTTAAGTTTTTCATTAGAGAGTTTTATATCGAAGAGTCTAGTTAACCTCGACAATTTTTCAAAAAAAAAATCTAAATGTTATACAACAACTAATGTTCTAAACATTGTACAGTCAATTAGGAGCGCCTGCAAAGGAAATTATATCAATGTGGATCCAAGTAACACAAAATGTTTGAAACTTGTTGAGGAATACCATAAGGTACACACTTGGAAATTTTGTCGATGTTCAGTAACTTATCAGATAGTGATTAATTTATCTAAATCAGATTTTTTTTTTTTTTTTTTTTTTTTTTTTAATTTACAGTGTATCGACAAACTGAATGAATATCATATATTATTACCAGATTGCAACATGACATCTTCTGATTGCTTTGTAAGTAATACATCATTTGTTCATATAAAACAGTAAAAGGGTTTCATAACTGTCATTTATATATTACTTCAAATTCGAAAAAAACATATTCTTACGGTTATTTTGCAGCTATATCCATATTATCTCCTTAGCTTTTGGGCCAACGATGAGAGTGTTCGCGATGCTCTTCATATTAAAAAGGTATACGCCAAGTTTACATCAAAATAATTTATAAAGTGTGATGATAGTAAAGAGAAAAAATCTAAACTATTGACGATATATGATTAAAGGGGAGTATAGGAGAGTGGGTGCGATGTAATCGGAGTAACCCATACAACAAAGACATCAAGAGCAGCGTACCATACCATATGAATAACAGTATTAGTGGCTACCGATCTCTCATCTACAAGTAAGAGTTAAATAATTAATTCTTAATTCTAAAGAACCTGATCAAAAATTTCATAATCAGAGAGTTAAACCAAAATATGACTTACCAAACAATTTTGACATTATTTTACTTTAAACCCAAATAAAAGGAAATCAAAACTGGTTTAGTGAATTGAATTAAACCAAAAGTTGTTATTATTTTAGTTTTAAACCCAAATAAAAGGAAATAAAAAATGGTTAGTGAATTGAAGAAAACTAAACCGAATAAACAAGAGTTTTTTCTTTTATTTATTTTAATTCTAGGCACATCCATATTAAGTAAATATCAAATTTACAAAAAAAAATGTATATATATTTCTGATGTATTTTCTAAAACCAACCAACCCAAAACTAAACTGAAAACTAAACCGAATTGCATCCTGCTGAAACGAAGCAAACCAGATTACAAATAGATTTTCTTTGGTTTTAGTTTCTCTCAAATCAAGAAAGATCGAAGACAAAAAAATCAAATTGAAACCAATATATACATTAAACCAAAATTTCCATTCCTACCAACAAAATTTATGAGGTTATAATTTGTGTGCGTTTTATGGTTGAACAGTGGTGATCATGATTTGGTGGTTCCTTTCCTTGCAACTGAGGCCTGGATAAAATCTCTAAATTACTCCATCATTCATGAATGGAGACCTTGGATGATAAAAGATCAAATCGCTGGGTATATATATATTTTGTCTTTAGCTTTTTCTTGTTCATTCATTTTCCCATCATATCACAGACTTATAAAGCTCCCGCTAAATTCATTCATTCATGTCTTTTTCCATGACAGATACACGAGAACTTATTCCAATAAGATGACATTTGCTACTGTCAAAGCAAGTCTTCTTGTTTCATTTTAATATTTTAATTACTCATTACATTAAATCAACATTATTTCCTAATTGTTTTGAGACTTTTTATTATAGGGAGGTGGGCACACAGTAGAGAATAAACCAAATGAGTCTTTTATCATGTTTCAACGGTGGATTAGTGGCCAACCTTTGTGATCGAGGGTCATGAAATGTTTGTATACATTACAATTATCTCCCAACAGTTTGACATGCTTTGGAGGGAGATAGTAAGTTAGTAACCAATAAAGGAGATACTTACAGGCTCGTCTTGGGTATAAGGAGACTAGATGCGACAGACCTAAAAAAAGTTCCTGGTGTAAAAAAATAAAAACGCATAATGCTTTTGTTTGTTGTTAATGTTACATTTTTTTGGATTATTTTTAATGTTCAGATAGATTATTGTTCTATGTTATGTTGTTCCTCGTACATTAACCAGAGGAAAATCTGGGGTACGCACCCGGATACACATTTTAGTTTTAATTTATTTTTTTTGATTCCTTTTTCGAACAAAAAAACAATTATTTTTTGTTTGTTTTAGTATACAGGTAAAACAATTGATAATTTATAAATGGTTAGAAATATTTTTTAGGGTTTATAATTTAGTTAATTATTTGTAATAGAATAAGTTATTATTGAAAATGGAAAACAAGAATAAAAAATGTATTTTTTGCAAATGCACCATGTCAATTTAACATATTGTAATTGTATAAAAGAGGACAAAAATAAAAATAGCAAAAGAATAAATTTTTGTGTAATTGTAATTGTAAGTTTTGGTGGTTTATGTAATTTTTGTGTTTTCTTCTTTTTGTTTTCTCTGAACTTTTTGTCAAAATTTTGCGAAATTGTATAAATTTTTACATTGTTACCAAAAATAAAAAAGACACAACATGTAAAAGATCAATTAAAAATAAATGAAAGGTCACGGAAGCAACGTACGTACCTTATCAATAAAAACAGTAGATACTGACTGAAAAATCGAATTGGAAATATATGGTCCTAAAAATTATGACTACCAACGTGGAGTGACAAGTGACCTCGCATTTCACAAAACCTCTGTTATTGGTAATCATAATAAAGATCCTTGTTTCCTTGGAGAACACTGTCTTTAGAAACTAAATGAAAATGAATTTAACACCAAAATTTCTGCTTCTGCTTCTATTTGTCTTGAGTCATCATGCTGAATCTAGCTCTATCGTCAAGTTTCTTCCTGGTTTTGAAGGCCCTCTTCCTTTCGAACTCGAAACCGGGTTTGTTTAATGCCTCTTCATTTATTTTTTTTCTTCTAATTAATGCAATTTTGTTTGTGAGTTTGTAATTAGTCATTCTTCTGAATGAAGGTACATTGGTATTGGTGAGAAAGAAGAAATGCAATTGTTCTACTACTTTATCAAGTCGGAGAACAATCCAGAAGAAGACCCTCTTCTTCTATGGTTAACCGGAGGGCCTGGATGTTCTTCTAACACTGGCCTATTTTTCGAGAATGGTAAATCTATATTTTTTTGCTTCTTGCTCGATCTAAGGATATATCAGGACCTGTGGTTTTCTTTCTTTCTTAGGACCTCTGGCTTTGAAGTCCGAGGTTTACAATGGAAGTGTCCCTTCTTTGGTCTCTACTACATACTCGTGGACAAAGGTAGGAGAAGGTGTGTTCATATATATGATAATCAAAAACCCAATGATGGATCAATATTTTTGATCATTTTTTCAGATGGCGAACATAATATTTTTGGATCAGCCTGTTAGAACTGGCTTCTCCTACTCGAGAACCCCACTTATTGATAAGCCTAGCGACACAGGCGAAGTTGAGAGGATCCGTGAGTTTCTTCTAAAGGTAAAGGACAAACTTAATTTATTATCTTGAAGCATTTGTCTTTTTGCATTAACATAATTAATCGCTTCCTTCAATACTAATATAGTTTGGATTTTTTTTACACAGATTGTAAACAAATGATGATTTAGAGGGGTTTTCCCTTTTCAAAGTTACAAATGTAAATTTCGACTCCTTATTGTCGGGGTTCAAATTGATATATTGCCTATCAACATTTTACAAATTTTAACTGTGATAACGACATATTAAATCGCATATTATTTTTTAGTTTGCGTGAAAACTTGCATTTTTGGAAAACAAAGGATAAAGTTGCAAAAAAAAAAAAGGTGCTTTGGAAGGTGTTTTTCCATAATACCCTTTATGTAATTATACTTTAGGCATGTCAATTAGGGCCAAAGCCCGCGGGCTGGCCCGGCCCGGCTCTGAAAAACACCGGGCTCGGACTTAAATATATATGTCCAGAGAAAATCGGGCCTTTCGGGCTCAGCTCGTTTGGGCTATAGGGTTTTTCGGGCTTAGTCCGACCGGACTCGGGCCAGCCCGAAAAGCCCTTTAACAAATATATTTGTATCTTTTTGTTAATATTTTTGTTTGATTGCAATATTTGATTAATAATTTATTGTAAATAAAGTTTTAAATTCTAATCCTAGTTTTCATATATACTCAATAACCATATTTTATACTTTAAAATTTTTATTAATGATATTTTATATGAGTTATATATTGGTTTATTTGGTTAAAGTATCGAAATTTTATTTAGTTTTAAACATTTTCTATTAAATTAAGTTGGTTGTAGTGAATATAGATGAGTAATTAAATTTTTGATTGATTTGTTTTATAGTGCACCTTTAAACACTGCTTTTTAAAGCTTATAAGTTTGAATTTTTGATCGATAAGATAAGCCCGAAAAAGCACGAAAATCCCTGTAGCCCTGTTAGAACCGGGCTCGGGTTTGAAACATAAGCTCGGAAATATTTCGAGCCGGGCCGGGCCGGACTCAAACATATGCGGGCTTTATGGGTTTCGGGCCGGGCCGGGCCGGGCTAGCCCGATTAACACCCCTACTATACTTAAGCTAAATTAATGGAGAATGTAATTATAGCAAGTTTAACCATAGCAATTAGTTGAACTCACTAAAACATTCCGTTTCATCTACTATCCAAATTAGTCAAACTTGGCATAGCTTCAATTTTTATTTACTTTCAAAACTTATTTAAACACAAATCTTAAGAGCCTTTTTTTTCTTTCTCAGTGGCTAAACAAACATCCACAGTTTTCTTCAAACCCTTTTTATGCTGCCGGAGATTCTTATTCTGGTATGACTGTTCCGGCCCTCGTTCAAGAAATCTCAAAAGGTATACTTTCTTTGAATATCGTTCAACCGATAGTCTCTAACTTTAAAATAACATAGACACTATGATGCAGGAAATTATATATGTTGCGAACCTCCTATAAATCTAATGGTATTGATAATTTGTACTTTCTTCAGAATATTAACGTTAAATTATTAAAGTTCTGATCAAATAATATGATAGACTGATATGTGTTGGGAAAATACGAGAGACTGGTAGTTATATATATTCTTACCAAAAACAGGGATATGTGCTCGGGAACCCGATAACACATATTGAAGAAGAGATAAAGTATCGCGTTCCATTTTCTCATGGAATGGGACTAATATCAGATGAACTATACGAGGTAAATGGCATGCTTTATTAGTTAAATTTTTCATTAGAGAGTTTTATATCGAAGAGTCTAGTTAACCTCGACAATTTTTCAAAAAAAAATTAAATGATATACAACAACTAATGTTCTAAACATTGTACAGTCAATTAGGAGTGCCTGCAAAGGAAATTATTTCAATGTGGATCCAAGTAACACAAAATGTTTGAAACTTGTTGAGGAATACCATAAGGTACACACTTGGAAATTTGGTCGATGTTCAGTAACTTATCAGATAGTGATTAATTATCTAATGCAGATTTTTTTTTTTTTAATTTACAGTGTATCGACAAACTGTATGAATATAATATATTATTACCAGATTGCAACATGACATCTTCTGATTGCTTTGTAAGTAATACATCATTTCTTCATATAAAACAGTAAAAGGGTTGCATAACTGTCATTTATATATTACTTCAAATTCGAATAAACATGACATCTTACGGTTGTTTTGCAGTTATATCCATATTATCTCCTTAACTTTTGGGCCAACGATGAGAGTGTTCGCGATGCTCTTCATATTAAAAAGGTATACGCCAAGTTTATATTAAGATCATTGATAAAGTGTGATGATAGTAAAGAGAAAAAATCTAAACTATTGACGATATATGATTAAAGGGGAGTATAGGAGAATGGGTGATATGTAGTCGGAGTAACGCATACAACAACGACATCAAGAGCAGCGTACCATACCATATGCATAACAGTATTAATGGCTACCGATCTCTTATCTACAGGTAAGAGTTAAATAATTAAATCTTTATTTTAAAGAACCTGATCTAAATTTTCATAATCAGAGACATGCATCGAGCCAGAGCAAACTGAATTAAACCAAAATATTATTATTTTAGTTTTTTTTTGTCAAACATTTTAGTTTTAAACCCAAATAAAATGAAATCAAAACTGGTTTAGTGAATTGAAGAAAACTAAACCGAATAAACAAGAGTTTTTTTTTTTAAATTATAGGCGCATCCATATTGAGTAAGAATATCAAATTTACGAAAACAATTAATGTATATATATGTTTTTAAGTATTTTTCTAAAACCAACCAAAACTAAACTGAACACTAAACCGAATTGCATCCTGCTAAAACGAAGGAACCCAGATTACAAGATCGAAAAATTGAAACCAATATATTTACCTTAAACCAAAATGTCCATTCCTACCAAAAACATTTAAGAGATTATAATTTTTTTGTGTGGTTTATGGTGGAACAGTGGTGATCATGATTTAGTGGTTCCTTTCCTTGCTACTGAGGCCTGGATAAAATCTCTAAATTACTCCATCATTCATGAATGGAGACCTTGGATGATAAAAGATCAAATCGCTGGGTATATATATATATATATATATATATATATTTCGTCTTTAGCTTTTTCTTGTTCACTCATATCTCATCATATCGCAGACTATATAAAGCTCCCGTAAAATCATTAATGTCTTTTTCCATTGCAGATACACAAGAACTTATTCCAATAAGATGACATTTGCTACAGTCAAAGAAAGTCTTCTTGTTTCATCTTAATATTTTTATTACTCAATTTCATTAAATCAACAGTATTTTCTAATTGTTTTGAGCCTTTTTATTATAGGGAGGTGGGCACACAGTAGAGAATAAACCTAATGAGTCTTTTATCATGTTTCAACGGTGGATTAATGGCCAACCTTTGTGATCGAGGGACATGGTTTTTAAGTATACAATAAAAAAATATATGTAACATGAAATGTTTGTATACATTACAATTATCTACTCCCTCTGTTTTTTATTACTTGTCGTTCTAGTGTTAAAATTTTGTGTCATAATACTTGTCGTTTTAGATTTCCAATGCAAATATTTGGTAAATATTTCAATTTTATCCAACTGTTTTAATGTTTTAACCAATCAAAAGATTAAAAAATATATTTAAAAAGAATAAAACAAAAATTAATGGTTTTCTTAATCAGTGTGAAACAACCTTAAACGACAACTAATAAAAAACGGAAGAAGTATTATCTACGTGTTTGTCTCTCCCAACAATTCGACATGCTTTGGAGGGAGATAGATAGTAATCAATAAAGGAGGTACCTAAAGGCTCGTCTTGGTTCTAAGGAGACTACATGCGACAGACCTAAAAGTTCCTGGTTAAAAAAAATAAAAACGCATAATGCTTTTGTTTGTTGTTAGGTAACATTTTTGTGTTATTCATTTAATGTGACATTTTTTTGGATGATTTCTTATGTTCGGATAGATTAGTGTTCTATGTTATATTGATCCTTTCACATTAACCAGAGGAAAATCTGGGTTACGCGCCCGGATACACATTTTAGTTTTAATTTATTTTTTTGTTGTTTCTTTTAGTATACAGGTAAAACAATGGATAATTTATTTAATGTAATTTATAATTTTTAGATTTTTTTTGTTTTAAGTTTGAGTTCTATATTTTATATTTAGGATATAGTTTTGAGGTGTAGGTTTTTTTTTTGACAACAAAAGATCAGCTCATACGAGTCAATTGGGTGGAAAACTGTTTACATACAAAACATGATGTAGAGATGTACGTGTTTGGCGTACCAAAGAATCTACACTTACGTTTACATTTCGAAAAAACTAGAGATAAAGAGAAAGAATAAAACTCCTCCCTATCAATCTTAATGTCGTCGAAGTATGTTGAAGGGTAGGGTTTAAAATTTAAAATTTAATCATCTTTTTGTACATAGAATTGAGTATTATTGAAAATAGATAACAAGAGAATATATTTTTGCAAAAAAGTATAGAAAAAAGTATTTGCAAATGCCCCAAGTTAATTAAACATATTGTAATTGTGTAAAATAGGACAAAAATGAAATTGACAAAAAATGTATTTTTGAAAAGTGTATATACAAAAAGATATTTCTAACAATTTCTTTTTTTTGGGACATTTAGAAAAATGGTAGTTTTATCTGAATATCTAAAATTTGGGTATAATAATTAAGATTTAACTCTTATCAATTATTATAATATCAATTTTATATTATCACACTATATGAACCAAGAGTTCTTTAAACTTCATTTTAAAGATTTTATAAAAAAAAATATTTAAGGGATACCATTAGATTAGAAATATAATATAAGAGTTCATTTAAGTGTTATTTTTTTTGGAAAATACAATGGTATGTAAATGTAAATATAATTAAAAATTGAAGATAAATTAAAAATAGTGTCTTAAACTCTATAACGACGTCACATCAGTTTTTTAAAAGAATGCTTCTCAGTTAATATGTAAGAGATTACTAAATTTAAAATCATATTAATTTCCACATGAATCCAGATCCTGAATCTTTGGTGCAGAATCCAACACCAACATGTTTATCTTCATCCTTTAGTGGATTTAAATAAATAGGTAATATTGTAATAATAAGACACAACATTTATTTGTGTCTTCGGAGAAGCTGTAAGCGTTAATTCTTTAGGTTTTAAAGGTTGGCTTTGCTCGTGGCAACAACGATGAGGATTCTAGCTCTTTTGAGTTGAAGAAACCATATAAATGTCCAAACTGTAAAATTTGGAATCAGTGTTCCACTTGTGATTTCTCCCTGTTTTCTGTTGTAATTTTTGGTGGTTTATGTAATTTTTGGTTTTTCTTCTTTTTTGTTTTATGTGAAATTTGCGAAACTGTATAAATTTTTACATTGATACCAAAAAAAAAAAAAAAGACAACATGTAAAAAGATCAGTTCAAAATAAATGAAAGGTCACGAAAGCAGCGTACGTACCTTATCAATAAAATCAGTAGATACTGACTGAAAAATCGAA
This sequence comes from Camelina hispida, assembly GCA_023657505.1. Classification (NCBI taxonomy): domain Eukaryota; kingdom Viridiplantae; phylum Streptophyta; class Magnoliopsida; order Brassicales; family Brassicaceae; genus Camelina; species Camelina hispida. Next base: position 40,553,323 of record CP094632.1, read on the forward strand.
TTGGAAATATATGGTCCCAAAAATTATGACTATTCAACGTGGATGGACTAGTGATCTCGCATTTCACAAAACCTCTGTTATTGGTAATTATAATAAAGATCCTTGTTTCCTTGGAGAACACAGTCTTTAGAAACTAAAATAAAATGAATTAACACCAAAATTTCATAAGTCGATCACAAACCCAATGATCTATTATTAATACTCAATAAATTTGGCATCATTTTTGTAGATTGCTAACATAATATACTTGGATCAGCCTGTTGGAGCTGGGTTTCCATATTCAAGAACTCCACTTGGTGAAACTAGTGACACAAATGAAGTTAAGATGATCCATGAGTTTCTTCAAAAGGTTAGAAGACAATTTTTTTTTGTTTTTTTGAAACATTTTTCTCTTGAAGCTCTTGTATATGTTGTAATTATCTTGGTCTAAATATAGGCCACACCAGTTACCTGAACTCGTTAAAACCTTCCCGGTCTCATTACTTTCTAATTAAGTTATTCAAGCTTTACACGTTCTGATTTTGTTTAAGGTGTTTGGTATTCAGCCAGCGTTTAGGTCATCAATTAAGGTGTTTTTTTTTTGTTAGCCAGCCAGCGTTTAGGTCATCAAGCTTTACACGTTCTATCAGTTTGATTTGTTTGTTCTTTTATTTTTGTTTAATATGATAAATGCAAATGTAACTAAATGATCATTTCTTAGAAAAAAAAATCTTTAAACGAATGCTTGCGTAAAAAAAAAAAAAACGCATATGCTATACCAAGTTAAAAAGATCTAGCAATGTGAATTTTATCGAGATAACAATGTATAACAAGAATCATAAATAAAGAACAGTTCATTTGATAAATTTTCGAAAAGCTCAACCAAAAATAATGAAGTAGTTCACAAAACACACAAAACACTGACAAATACATTATAGGACCTCTAAAATACATGAAGACTCACTTGGACACTAAATGCTAATGAAACACAATATAATAGATCATAAAAACCATTAAAAAAATATCATTTTGGCATGGAGAGATACTTCTATATTTTTTATTGGGAAAAATGCCATAAAAATCCCCAACTTTCAAATTTGAGACGAAAAAAGCATGAACTTTCGAGATGTCGTTTTAATCCTGAAGTTTAGATTGAATTTTTGATAAAATAGTAAAGTTTCGTTGACCTCGCCATTTCAAGCACGTCGTTAAGTTTTCGTTAACGAAGTTAATTTTCCGTTAACAATCTCTGTTTAGTCAAAAACAATAGGGAAAATTACTAGTTTGACCCAAATTGAGCAGTTAATTGCTAGATTAGTTCATAAAATTTGAGGGTTAGTTGAGTTATTTTCATACCTAAAATACCCTTTTTGCTTTGTTAGGAAAAAAAGAAGAAGACAATATTACCCTTGATTAAAAATTCCTGTAATTTCGTTTTTGTTTTAAAAAAACATAAAAATCTGCCAATCAAGTAATGGCAGATTAATTTGTAAGTGGCAGATTTTTTGTCCATGGCAGATTTTTTTTGGCAGACTTTTTTGGATGGCAGATTAATTTGAAAAGTTTGACGGCAGATTTGTTTTTTACGGCAGATTTATTTGAAGTGTGTAACGACAGATTTTTTTTCAACAGCAGATTTTTCTAACGCGACAGACTTATTTATAAAGTCATAACAGATTTTCATTATTTTAGACAAATTTTTAGTAATTTTGTGGCAGATTTTTAATGATTGTTGTAACAGATTTTTTTTTTCCTTCAAAAATCTGTCACATTGTGACAGATTTACAAACAGAAAAATAATTACTAGTTTGACATCTAGTGGTGACAGATTTTTATTTAGTTATGACTGATTTTGGATTGAAGAAAAATCTGTTGTTTGATAACAGATTTTTTAAAATCTTTTAAAATTGCTATATTGACCTACATTCACATTATGTTTTATGGCAGATTTTCATATGTTATGACAGTTTTGTTTTTTTCTACTATAAAATCTGCTGCTTGATAACAGATTTATTGTATATGAATACAATGATAACAACTTTGTTTTTTTTTGTCTTCTGTAGAGACTATCGGATGTCTTGAAGGAGCTGGAGATGTTGAAACCAGTTGTACAGCAAAGGATCGATGAACTGAATCCCAAGCTCATGCCTCGATATAATGTGCAAGCTCATCCAGCCAATGGTTCCTTAGGCTGGTCTTCCGCCGTAAAACCATCGTTAAACAGCTATGATCATACAAAGGTGTGCCTCATGCTTTACTCTTTTTTTTTTTTTTGTTAATCAACTAATGCTTTACTCTTGTTTGTCCCGTATGCCATACATACATATTTCAAATTAAATTGTATTGTTCTCCGCTCTTAATTCATTGTGAAACTTTTGGTTTCAATTACTAAAAGAATATTATGAGATTAAATTTTAAGCTGCAGTAGATAAACATTCCCTGCTCCGTTTCTATGTTTCTCTTGTTCGGCATAGGTAAGAAATCCTCCTGGACATAATTTTGGCTACATGGGTTCCAGGGATCAACAATTCTTGAACATTGTATCTGGCTGGAGCAGAGAATACCGGTGATTACAGTTCTAAATCGCCGGCGGAGATGATGACAGATCTGAGTTTTTTTTTTTGGACTGTAAAATCTCTCTTCGCCGGCGGAAGAAACAAATGTTTAGTTAGTTTAAAAAAAACGATTGTCGGGTTCCTAAAGTTTTAATTGAAGAGATTTTATTTTTATTTTCTCACTTAACTTTTATTTCCAATTTTAGTTTTGATTGGGCTTTTGGTAATTTAAACACAATATTGTGTCATTCTAGTTTTTCCCTAATGAAGAGTGTCAATCGAGCAATATTTTTTCAAATTTGTGTCAATCTGGTCTATTTTCACAAAACAATATATATAATTTTGTTTTCTAACATTTGTTGAAAGCATGATGTGGTCTATTGGTTAACGTGAGAGTTTGGTTTTTACCTGCTGCGGGTTTGACTCGGCTTGGACTAAAGTATTTTTGTTTTTTAAAATAAAAGATAATACATAGATTCGAACTCAAGACCTCAAAGCCGCAAACATCAAAGTGTAACCAACTACGCTAAGTAGATTTATTAAACACTAATGAAACACAAAGTTTATTATATGTGATAGTCGATTCTCGGGAAATGCAGAGAGTCCAACCCTAATTCTGCTCCGAGGAGGTACGCTTGGACAGAGGAATGACCAAAGGGGTTGATTTGCCAAGCAGCACGAGGAGTTGTATTGAAATGTTGCTTTATAAACAAATGTAGTCAATGAAGAAGTTATCAACCGAAAGCCCGAGAAATCCCCAGGTTTCGATGATTTCGTCAATGATGAAGTTAAGAAAACACATATAAAACAGGATATAAGAATCTGTGTTTCACTAATGTTAATAAATCTACATAGCGTAGGTGGTTACGCTTTATTATTTGCGGCTTTGATGTCTCGAGTTCAAATCTACCAGGCCGAGTCGAACCCGCGGCAGGTGAAAACCAAACTCCCCCATTAACCAATAGACCACGTCACGCTTTCAACAAATGCTAGAAAACAAAATTATATATTTTGTCTTTGACTAAACGGAGATTGTTAACGGAAAATTAACTCCATTAACAGAAACTTAACGACGTGCTTGAAATGGCCAGGTCAACGAAACTTTACTATTTTATCAAAAAGTCAAACTAAACTTCGGGATTAAAACGACATCTCGAAAGTTCATGTTTTGTTCGTCATAAATTTGAAAAGTTGGAGATTTTTATAACATTTTTCCGATTTTTTATTGTATTGATAATTTGTAAAAAATCAAACTAAAAGAGTTTAAAAGTGAAAAAGCTACTGTCAATATAGAGGGGCCGCCACTGAGAGAGTAAGTGAGATTGATTGAAAATTTGAATTGGAAATATATGGTCCTACATATTGATTGGTCGCATTTCACAAAACCATATTATTATTGGTCAATATTTTAATTATTTATTTGAATTATTATAAATATCCTTGTTTTTTTTTTTTCACCGAAACATTTTCTTTATATTATAGTATCCTTGTTTCCTTAGAGAACTCTTATCTTTAGAAACCAGAGAGAAAATGAAATTAACACTAAAATTTCTGCTTCTGTTTCTATTTGTCTTGAGTCATCATGTTGATTCTGGCTCTATCGTCAAGTTTCTTCCCGGTTTTGAAGGCCCTCTTCCTTTCGAACTCGAAACCGGGTTTGTTAAATCTCTGTTTTGCAGCAATGTGTTCTGAATTTGGAGTTAGTAATTAGTCATTCTTCTGAATGAAGGTACATTCGTATTGGTGAAGAAGAAGACGTGCAACTGTTTTACTATTTCTTCAAGTCTGAGAACAATCCAAAAGAAGACCCTCTGCTTCTATGGTTAGAAGGAGGACCCGGATGTACTATTCTCACTGGCGTTCTTTTAGAGAATGGTAAATCTCTCAATTTTTTCCCTCTTGCTCTAAGGATTATTTTCAACTGCTTGCTTAAAGTGGGGAAAAATATATAGGCCCTTTGACTTTCAAGTCTGAGGTTTACAATGGAAGTGTCCCTTCTTTGGTCTCTACTACATATTCATGGACAAAGGTAGCTGGAAGTATGTTCATAAGTCGATCACAATGATCTATATATTATTAATACTCAATAAATTTGGCATCATTTTTGTAGATGGCTAACATAATCTACTTGGACCAGCCTGTTGGAGCTGGCTTCTCATATTCAAGAACTCCACTTGGTAAAACTAGTGACACAAAACAAGTTAAGATGATCCATGAGTTTCTTCAAAAGGTTATATGACAATTTTTTGTTTTTATAATATTTTTCTCTTGAAGCTCTTGTATACGTTGTAAACTTGTAATTCTCTTGGTCTACATATATATAGTTACTGAAGGATAGTTGATTAGCTGTAGACTTAACCAAACCAGTTACCCGACTCGTTGAAACCTTCCCGGTCTGATTTTGTTTAAGGTGTTAATTGGTATCCAGCCAGCGTTTAGGTCATCAATTACGGTGTTTTTTTTTTTTTTTTTTTTTTTTTTTTGTGTGACAGTGGCTAAGCAAGCATCCAGAATTTTCCACCAACCCTTTTTACGTTACTGGAGCTTCTTATGCCGGTATGATTGTTCCAGCCCTTGTTGACGAAATCTCAAAAGGTATGTTTTAAATCATGTCAACATATACACACTTTTATCATATTCCGGGCCTCTTTCAAGTTATCCAATGGTTTTCTCTCACGTTTTAATAATATGTTGCAGGGAATTATATATGTTGCAACCCTCCTATAAATCTACAGGTCATTGATATTTTTAATAATTGCTTCAAATATTATGTATGTTTGCTCCAACACTTAATTTTTTCTTGCGGAAAACAGGGTTATGTGCTCGGAAACCCGGTAACACATTATGAAATTGATAAAAACTATCGGATTCCATTTGCTTATGGAATGTCATTAATATCTGATGAACTCTACGAGGTATGAAATATTGCCACTACAGAGTTTAGACTATTTTGTATTTCTATTTTTTTTGTTACGAACCGGCTCTTAGCTTGCCAAGTTTGAAAGCTTCAAAATGATATAACAATGTTCGAAATATCATGTTTACAGTCACTGGAGAGATTTTGCAAAGGAAATTATTACAATGTGGATCCACTTAACACAAAATGTTTGAAACTTGTTGAAGAATTCCATATGGTACGCACTCTGAAATTTGGTCGATGCTTCTTTTCTCGTGGTAATAAATATCATCCATCACTAAGTCAGGTTTTTTTTTTTTTTTTTTTTGGTTTTGACACAGTGCATAGACAAATTAAATATACATCATCCGTTAATACCACAATGTGATGACCCAATTACACAAAATATATCTCCCGATTGCTTCGTAAGTAATACATCTTTCCTCCATCTAGTGACCCATGCAATTGGGTTAGTAAATTTTGTAATTTAACTCTTTGATTAAGATTGTAGTTTTGGTGTATCTATCTTACTTAGCCATCTACTCTGTATAAATAGAGTTGTTAATTTTGGTTTATTTTGCAGTATTATAAGTATACTCTTCTTGAACGCTGGGCCAACAACGAGAGCGTTCGCAAAGCTCTTCAAATTGATAAGGTATTTGCAAGCTTAACTGAAGATCATTAATCAATTGCCATATTATACAGAAAATTTTATATAAATCGAAATTTGGGGCAATCTATTAATACAGGGGAGCAAAGGAGAATTGTTGCGACATAATCATACTATACCATACGATAAAAATATTAAAAGCAGCGTACCATACCATCTGAATAACAGCATTAACGGTTACCGGTCTCTTATATTCAGGTAATATTTTAATCTATACTTTTGGGGAGGGCAAAATATATACAACTATAGAGATCAAAATATTGGGCAAAATATTTACAACTGTAGAGATCAAACTAGATTAAATTATTAGTATATGAATTTTATAATTTTTAATAACAGCATTAACGGCTACCAGTCTATAGAATGTTAGTATATGAATTTTATAAATTTTAACTCATTTAAAACTAGTGTGAGACATAATAAAATTATGATTAATGAGAATCCGTCATATATATATCTAATAAGAGCTGACTATATAATGTTGGTTTTCTAAAATTTTTTGTGAATTGTTTTTTTAACTACTGTTTTTTATTGTTCATTTTTTGGATCATTATTAGTAAAAGGTATAGATTTGATATGAAGCACATATTATTTTCGATATAAATTTTCTTATCTCTTATCCATTGAGATATAGTGCATAGATTTAAATTCTGATTTATTATGATGAAATAGATTGTCAAACACCATTACAGAATGGAATTTATAAGGGTTAGAATTCGGTTCAAAAACAAAAATAACAGATTAAATATTTTAAAAAGTAGGCGTTTGCAACAAAAGTAAGTTTATAAGATATTTCTTAGGTTTTACACACACGTATAAATATATTTTTGTATGCTCTTACAAAAAAATAGAAAAGGTAAAAAGGTACGTTTTGTATGATTTGGGTTTCCACTTACAATTTAAATATCATTAAAAATTATATATATTTATTACAACCTGTAATTTACTTAGGCTTTGATTCAGAATGATTATTAAAATAGATATATCTATTATGGTGGTATAAAATTTCCTTAAATCATTTTAAGTTTATATATGTTTAAAATTTAGTTTTCTAGTTTAATTTCTACAAAAGCGAGATCCAAACCAAATCCAAGCTGATGAAAAAAAATCGAAGTTTCAACAACGGAAGCATATTACATTTTGTTTTAGTTTTTATAAAACCAAAGATCGTATAAATCAATCGTAAATTAACAAGATTGTTCACTCCTACGTACTTACAGCATTTGTGTTGTTTATGGTGAACAGTGGTGATCATGATATGCAGGTGCCTTCCTTTGCAACTCGAGCCTGGATAAAATCTCTAAACTACTCCATCACTCATGACTGGAAACCTTGGATGATAAAAGATCAAATCGCTGGGTAATTAATATATCGTCTAATCATTTTCTTGTCCTATCAGAAACTTATCAAACTCACGTACTATCATTTTTTTGACAGATATACGAGAACGTATGCGAATAAGATGACATTTGCTACTATCAAAGCAAGTTTTCTCATTTCAACCCCATATTTTTACTTCCACTGCATTGCATTGAAATGTATTTCAATTTCTAATTGTTTTGAGCATTGACTATAGGGATCTGGACACACGCCAGAGTATCTACCAGAAGAGACCTCTATCGTGTTCAAAAAGTGGATCAATGGCCAACTTTTCTAATAGAGCCTCATGCAAGAATAAAGACTAAAAATGTATAATATGAGATGCATGCTTGTAGACGATATTATTATTTACTAGGTGAGTAATTGTGCTATGCGTGATTGTTTGCTTTTATTCATATTACTAAATCGTTTGCCTACTTATATTTAGGTTTGGGCCGGGTCTTCGAGTTTGGATCAGGTTTTTTGGATCTAGAAGTTTAGGATCTATTCGGATATTTTAAAATTTGGGGTTGGGGTTTATAAATCTACCAACTTACTTGAAAATATCCAAAATTTCCAAGTATATGTAAATTTATATGATTTGACTCTTAAATCAACCTAAACGTTTGTTTGTAAAAAAAATCTGGGAAAATGAGACTTACATGGAAAAAGTTTATTTTTGGACATGAGAGAAATTTGTTGGATAACCTATACCATATATTCATATATGTTTTGTGGATGCTGGATCGGAACACTCAAATAGGGATAATATTTGTGCGTTAAAACTCTCCAGGGAAAAAGCTAGATCTTGAATCTTGATATATTCATGTATGCTAAAACTGTATAAAACTGTATTCGTATATTTACATAATATGAAATTAATACAGCTAACTGATGCCTTCATCTCCCACAAAAGTAGATGTAACGTTTTAGCCTGGGTTTTGAACTAGTATGAGCCCTTCATGGCCTTTATTCCTTTAAGCTCGTTTCCTGGGCTTTGGCCCCCTTGATCCTTTGCTTCGCACACCGAGCTCAGTAACGTCGACATCACACGTGGATGCCCTCTCCGGATCCTGAATCCTTGGTGCAGAATCCGACACCAGCATGTTTATCTTCATCCTTTTTTTTTTTTTTTTTGTGTGCAAAGTTTATCTTCATCCTTTAACGTACGTACCTTATCAATAAACTCACTAGATTTTTCACCTTATGTTGTGAGTAAAAAAAATAAACGGCCCTAAAATACATGATACTGATTGAAAAATCGAATTGGACTATATGGTCCTAAAAATTATGACTATTCAACGTGGAGGGACTATTGACCTCTCATTTCACAACGTGGAGGTACTTATTAAAAAGATCCTTGTTTCCTTGGAGAACACAATTTTTAGAAACCAAAGAGAAAATGAATTTAACACTAAAATGTCTGCTTCTGCTGCTATTTGTTTTGAGTCATCATGCTGATTCTGGCTCTATCGTCAAGTTTCTTCCGGGCTTTGAAGGCCCTCTTCCTTTTGAACTCGAAACCGGGTTTGTTAAAATCTCTCTTGTGTAACAATGTGTTTGAGTTTAGAGTTAGTTGATTAATCATTCTTCTGAATGAAGGTACATTGGTATTGGTGAGAAAGAGGAAGAGCAACTGTTTTACTATTTCATCAAGTCTGAGAATAATCCAGAAGAAGACCCTCTTCTTCTATGGTTAGAGGGAGGACCTGGAAGTTCTTCTCTTAATGGCCTTCTTATGGAGATTGGTAAATCTCTAAGGATTAATTTTTTTCGTATTGCTCTAAGGATTATTTTTAAAGATTTGCTTAAAGTGGGGGAAAAAAATTTAGGCCCTGTGGCTTTGAAGTCCGAGGTTTATAATGGAACTGTCCCTTCTTTGGTCTCTACTACATATTCATGGACAAAGGTAGCTGGAAGTATGTTCATATGTCGATCACGTACGAACCCAAGGATCTATTATTAATGATTTTATTAAATTTGGGATTATTTTTTTAGATGGCGAGCATAATATTCTTGGATCAGCCTGTTGGAGCTGGCTTCTCATATTCAAGAACTCCACTTAATAAAACTACTGACACAAATGAAGTTAACATCATATATGAGTTTCTTCAAAAGGTTATAAGACAAAGATATATTTTTTTATTTTTATAACATTTTTCGTTATTAATTTAAGCTCTTGTCTATGCTGTTATATATCGATATACAGTTGATTTCAAATTTCCAATGAGATGTAGACTTAACCGAGATTATTTTCTAAGTGATTTTAAGCTTTACACGTTCTTATTTTAGCGCATCAATATATTTTTACAGTGGCTAAGCAAGCATCCACAATATTTGTCCAATCCATTTTATGCTACTGGAAGTTCTTATGCCGGTATGATTGTTCCGCCCCTCGTTGACAAAATATCAAAAGGTATGTTTTTAATCATATCAACATATATACATTTACCATACTCTGGCCCCTCGTTCAAGTAAATAAAAATGTTTTCTCTCTCTCTCATGCATGTTTTAACAATATAGTTACTGTGATGCAGGAAATTATATATGTTGCAACCCTCCTATAAATATACAGGTAAATGATATTGAATAATTGTTTCTTATATTATGTTGTATATATATAATATTCTCCAACACTTTCAATTTTCTTTCCAAAAACAGGGTTATGTGCTCGGAAACCCAATGACACATTATGACACTGAACAAAACTCTCGTATTCCATTTGCTCATGGAATGTCACTTATCTCTGATGAACTCTACACGGTATGAATTATATACCATGCATGCTTAATTTGTTATTTTGTCTTTTCAAAGCCTAAAAACATAACAATGTTCGAAAAATTATTTTACAGTCAATGAAGAGATTTTGCAAAGGAAATTATTTCAATGTGGATCCAAGTAACACAAAATGTTTGGAACTTGTTGAAGAGTTCCATAAGGTACACACTCTGATATTTGGTTGATATATATATATATATATATATATATCTTATTTTTTCTCGTGGTAATAATTATGTTGAAGATCTTCTCAAATATGTTGAGAGGAACTGGCAAGAAACGACTTTTCTTTCCAACCCCTTCTTCAATCAATAACGGCTCACGGTCTACCAGCGGCCCCTGCTTCTCATCACTAATTCAGGATTTCTTTTTTGTTTTTTTTGGTATTTACAGTGCATTGACGACCTAAATATATATAATCCATTGATACCAGATTGCCAGGACCCATCAGATACGCAAAATATATCCCCTGATTGCTATGTAAGTAATAATATTGATTTTATCTGTTTACGCTTTTTTATTCTATCAAATGTTTTGGTTAATCGATTAACAGAAAAAAAAAAGAAAAAGGGAAGATAGTTTACACAACTAGTATGATGAAATTCTATATTAACATTACATTCAAAAAAAAAAGATGAAGTTATATTACTAACTTAGCAAACTTTGTAACTATTTTATGATCATAGTCCTAACTTATTAAAACTACGAATCTAATTAAAATAAACGAACCACATATATACAATATGAGTGGAGATTTGCTTCAGTAATTATTTAAAATAAACATTTACAGTATTACAAGTATCATCTCCAAGAACGATGGGCCAACACAGAGAGCGTTCGCAAAGCTCTTCAAATCAAGAAGGTATTTGCAAGACTTAATTGAAGATCATTATTCAATAGTCATATTATAAAGTATTTTTATAAAGTCTAAATTTGGGACAATCTATGAATATAGGGGAGCAAAAGAGAATGGGTGCGATTTAATCATAGGATACCATACGATCAAGACATTAAAAGCAATAGTGTACCATACCATATGATAAACAGCGCTAACGGCTACCGGTCACTTATCTTCAGGTAATAGTTAAATCTATATGTTAAGGGCTTGTTCGTTTGGCTGTCGCAGGTACCTGTGGCTGCGGCAGACGCAAGTATGGTTGTTCGCGTCATGACGCTGCGACAAACGCTGCGACCTGCGTCTAATATTTTTAAATATTGTTTTAATTCAGCGGTTAAAAACATAAACGCAGTCGCTGCCGCAGCCGCAGCCGCAGCTGCCAGCGTCAACCAAACGAACAAGCCCTAAGTCTCGAATGAACCCATTAAAACTCAGCTAAACTCTGCAAACCAGTGGTTGAACCGGCGGATCCGGTCAACCCAGTCATATAGTATTCTTAAACTTTAAGATTAACTTAACTAGGTAAAGTTTGTATATAGTATTGTATAGTGTATATAACTTGTAAGTGAAAACACAATCACTTGAAAAACATAATGAGTTTATTAAAAAAATGATTAATTGATGATGAGTATATAGTTTTACTTATGTTTTATTCTTTAAAAAATCAATGCATATAGTCATAAATGTTAACACACAAACAAAACTTGTAAAATAAATAAGCTTATCATATTGAATCTTTAATTACTTGAAAAGATTGTTAGTATATTCTAATTTACGTTTCATTTTCTAATCTTCAATTTTATAGTTTGATAATGTTGGTTTTCTTAAGGTTTTTGTGAATTTTATTACCTAATCATCTTTTGTAAAACATTTAAATTATTTTTAATACAAGATTTATAGTCCCTCCACTTTAAATTACTTGTCGTTTAAATTTTTTCACACAGATTAAAAAAACAATTAAATTTTTTATTTTACAATTTTTAATATATTTTTTATTTTTATTAGTCAATAAATTAAAATGGTTTGGATAATTTGTATTTTTACCAAATATATGCATTAGAAATCTAAAATAACAACTATTATAAAACAAAATTTTTTACTTTAAAACACAACTAACTAAAAGAACCGGAGGGAGTATTTGATATAATGCACATTGACAAGATTGTTTATGGTGAACAGTGGTGATCATGATATGGCGTTGCCTTCCATTGGAACTCAAGCCTGGATAAAATCTCTCAATTATTCCATCACTCATGACTGGAAGCCTTGGATGATAAACAATCAAATCGCTGGGTATATATTGTTTGACGTTTCTCCATTTTCTTATCGTATCACAAACTTATTAAACTCACGTAAAATCATTATTTTGACAGATACGCGAGAACTTATTCCAACAAGATGACATTTGCTACTGTCAAAGAAAGTTTACTAGTTTCAACTCAATATTTTTATTTCCATTGTTTACATTAAAAATTATTTTCTGATTGTTTTGAACGTTTTGACTATAGGGATGTGGACACACGCCAGAGTATCTACCAGAAGAGACCTCTATCTTGTTCAAAATGTGGCTCAGTGGCCAACTTTTGTAATCGAGCCTCATGCCCTTTTAACTAGGAAAAAAGTATAACATACATGAAATGTTTGTAGACAGTATTATTGCTTAATTAAAGATCATTTATTTTTATTTTATTTTTTTTGAGCAACATAAAGATCAGTTATTTAAGAAACAAACTTACAATACAAAAATTATAAATTTACGTTTGAATAACGACTTTAATGGTTACGTTCGGTTTGAATAACGACATTAATGGTTAATTACGTTTGGTTAGCGTTATAAAAATACAAGTCTGGTGGGCAAAACTTTTACAACTAGTGCAATCGAACAACACCTAAGTGAATCAAACTGAAACAAAACGAATACTCTGTTTACAAACATACTCTTATAATACAGAATTGTTAATAAAACATATATTTTTGTCCCTCTTCTTAGATAACTACCAAACTTTTGTTCTTTGAAAACAATTTTTTTAAAATAATAAATTCAAATCATTTGAATTTTAGTATCCAACTTTATGATATACTTTCTAAACTATTTATGAACATATATCATTTTAAATTGAAGAAAGTCCTCTAATTATTGATTTAACTAAAGATTTTGGAAGTGATTATAATAACGTAAGAATTTAAAAAATCTATAATAAGTAAAAATGTTATTACGTATATACGGTGAAGGGTTATATAGCGGGTGACTTTTGAGTTAATAGTATTGATTTGCATTTTTCTGAGTTGAAGGATAAACTTGCAAAAAAAAAAAAAAATGTTTAGAGGATTTTTTTGCACAAAACCCAGTTATATACTATTCAGTTTTTCTTAATTATTATCATCACCTGGAAAGCTTTAAAAGTTTTGTTATCTTAAGCTATCTAACTAACAGTAACTTCTTTAACAAGAAAGAAAACTAACAGTAACTTAATTAGCGGAGAAAGAGAAACTTATCCCTAAAACCCAATCCTACAACTAACGCATAAGAAATTCTATCTGGGACCAGCGAGTATTTTGTTTTTGTTTTTTTTTGGGTAAAGCCGTAAAGGATAGCAATAAAGATAAAAGGCTAGAGTTTGCTAAGGAGTCAGCCAAACGGTTCTCACTTCGTGGGACAGCAAAAAGAACCAGACATCTTCAAATCCAGAGGATAGGGATAGGATATCATGAAGATTTCTGTGGAGCTAAGCTAATGGAGACTAGGTTTTGATAGCTTTGATTAGCTGTTGCAAATCTCTGAAGCCAATGGAATTTTTCATATTTTCATCAAATTCGAAATTTCAATAAATTCCAAATTTTAATAATATTTAAACACGGACCAACAACATAGACAAATTGTAAGGGACCAGCGACATAGACAATTGAATTCAATCAGGGACCAGCGGCATGGACAAATTGTGAGACTCGGACCAGTGACCAACTCGTGTGTTTTCTAGGGGGAGTGGAAGTGGTCCACCCAAAAACAAGTGATCAACTCAACAGAAAGTTTCTTTATCCGGACATATCACATATATATTGAATTAATTTTCTTTTATAAAATTATTCAACATAATCTATATATATAAATTGGCTTTTCTCTCTTCTCCTTCCTCCACCTCATCACTTTATTTTTAATAAATTAATTCAAACCATCAAAGAACATTAAATCTAAAGTTAATGCATCAATTAATTCACTTATTTGTATAATATATTTATTATTATTTAAAATAATCATTTTAAATAATTCAAAACTAAAATATAAACCAAAAATAATTGAAAAAATACAACAAAAAATATCAAAGTAAAATATGAATGATGATTACATATTGTGTAATATTTTTATTATTATTAAAAACAATCATTTTAAATAATTCAAAACTTAAATATAAACCAAAAACAAAATTAAAAAAAAAATACAACAAAAAATGTCAAAGTAAAATATAAATAATGAATAAAGATTAAACAAAGATATATAAAAAAAGAGAAAATATTAATCAAGTGATCAAAAATAAAAATAATGTATATATTTAAGAGAAATGTAAAAGGTTATTTGAAATAAAACATATTAAATAAAACTTATTCTAAACATCACACACAGAAAAAAAAAATAGTGAAAAATACTAAGAAGGAATTTGAAAAAGTTATTTGTAAAAAAAAAACAGTTAAGATGGTAGTGGTAGATTGTAAAATTTTAATTAAAAATTAAAAAAAAAATCTATATTTGGATAAATACATATTTGGATAAATACACATATTTAAAAGTTAGAGTAATCTTATGATTTTGTAGATTAGGAGAATCAAAATAAAAGAATATTGTATAAACCATCGTAGACTATACATACTTTAAAGTAAAAAAATTATATATGTGAACATAATTTTTCTTTTGTCAAACAGTTAAGGTAAGATGTAATATTTGATGTTATAATATGATGTTTACGGATAAAAATGAGTCCAATTATGAGTTTTATTACTACAAAGCAAAGCTTACATGTAGTAGTATATAACACTCAAGAAACTTTGCAAGAAAGAGTGGTTATATTATCTTAAAAAAATTACGTCTATGTTAGTAAATAATAATCACTCAACCGATAAAAAAAGTATTGGAAGATGAAACATAGTTATGATATGTATAATCAATATTTCTAGAATGTGAAAAAGAGTAGATGCAATAGATGACAAATGTATACCAAAAAAATAAAGAAAAAATTAATTGTGAAAACATGTTAAAATAAATAGATAAGTTATATATCACTTAATAAAATAAATTTGACATTTGTATAGATTTATATTTTCATATTGAAAAATTATAATTATATTCAACAATTTGTATTAATAATTAAAAGAATTATAGTCCCGCACAACGTGCGGGTTATAAATCTAGTATTAAATAATATTCTGGTAGTATTATTAATTGTTGCTAAAATATTTTTGAGAACAAAAATAACCTACAACAAAATAAAATTATTTTTTTAAAAATCTATACTAATAAAAAGTTGGAGCTATAAACTCCTTAAGGTGTCCACATAGAATTTTAAACAATCAATCCGGATTCGACATATCACTAATTAACTATTTTTAACATCTCATTAATTAACATTTCTGTTTTAAATATATATGTAAAAACAGGAAAAATGTGATGTTTTGAACAAAGAGTGAAGAAGCTGACGAGAAAAGAAAGAAAAAGAGTATTACAAAGATTATTCAGCGGAAAAAAGTGAAAAGCTGACAAGAAAGAGAAGAAAAAGAATATTACGAATAAACGGATAGTAAAGGTAACGATGACAACTATCATGCAAAAACTGAATCAATTGACAATAAAGATGAAAAGATAGAGTATGAAAAGTAAGTGAAAAAATATAAAGACATAGGTGGTGGCGTTCAATTGAATACGAGAAAACAAAATTTTGCTTTAATAGTAATTTAAAGTTTCATAAGATAATACTTCATAACTATCATCAATTGTATATAATTTTTACCAAAATATATTTAATAAAACCACACGTAGATTTAAAACCTAATATAATATAAAAATATATATGTTCAAAAAGATTTTAAAAGGATTGTTTTTTTTTGTTCCATTTTAAAAGGATTGTTGAGAAAATAAAAATATCTCTAAAAAGAAGAAAAAAAATTAATATGTAAAAGAATATTGTAGATTTTCGCCAAACAAAAATAGAAAGGATATTGATTAAATGAATATCCATGGACCACGAAACAAGAATCGATCATACGACATATGGTCCATCGTGAATTCTTTATATATATATATATAATAGGTGATTCAGGCTTTTCACCACCCGATTAATCTTTTCGAGTGAGTGTAAATCGTTCGAGTAGTCCACTCTATGGCTTTTCTAAAAGACATAGAGTATGATATTATTTCGACTGGCCAAATAGAATGATTTAATGTTGTGGTGTTTAAAAGGAATTAATCCTTAATTGTGACCCAGAGGACAACTCCTCCTCATATAAAAACTACTAAAACCACCACCAAAATTTCTAATAACCTTATGGGGTCAATTCTTTAGAAATTAAGAGAGAATGGTTTGATACTAAAATTTCTGCGTCCGCTTCTATATGTCCTTAGACATTAAACAACTTAAAAAACAAGAATAAAAGACAACTCGTATACGAAATCAATTTAAAATATATGAATTGTCATAAAAGCAACATACGTTATACCTTACCAATAATCAATATACATTGGATCATGAAATGAGGATTTTATAAGATTTGATTTTTTTTTTAATTCACCTGTTATTCAATTTATAATTTTTATGTCTTCTCAAATCCCATGTTATTGAACTTGAAATTTTTATGTAAAATCATTCAAAATAAAAAATCATAAATCAAATCCACTGTTATTGAAAACATAAGAATTTATTTTTTAAAAAATATTGAACTGATTTTGGAGATTTTAAAATCACTGGTAGAAGTGTGATTTGGGAGGATTTCAATAAAATGAAATAAAACATCCACTAGAAAAAAAACTAGGAAGCAAGGAAGAAGGCAGATAGACAATGAAGCAATGTGTATCTTCCTCTAATTTATCTTCTGCATCACCGTTCAATAATATTCGTCTCTTTTTGTCGAAAACAGAGATTTCATATCGTCTCAGCCGACAATGAAGCAGCAAAGGCCTTATCCTTGAATTGATCTTTTGCATCACCATTGGCATTCATTGAAGTCGGACTCTTTTTGCTTTGGATGGTGCCGGAAACATATTTTTTCTCGAGGCTGGTTAACCTTTTTCCATCCCTCAACGAGTCATATCCAAATCAAGGAATTTTTATTCCTTAGGTTTTATGTAAACAAAAATGTTATAGTTACTGTTAGCCGGCTATGGAGGCAGAAGCTTAGGAAATGAGAGAATTTATAAAGTACATTGGAACAAGACGTGGAGGAGCTCCAAATCTTCTCGGATTGCCACAACCTTGTTAAACTATTTAATTCTTCAGAAATTCACAAGGTGATATTCGACATTTTCGCTCTTTCTTAGGCATGTTAGTTTTGCTTTTATCCCTCGTTTAACCAAATGTAAGGCTGATTCGATTGCTAAGAATGCCTTTGAGGCTGTTGTAATTGCTACTATTTCTTAATTTCTGTGACAAAAAGAAATGGTAATAAATAATGTGAAATACAAAGATTGCCTTACAATTTTCTAAAGTTAATTGCGTTAAAACAACTAGGAATTTTCTGTGTAAGTTTGTGTATTAATTGTATTTGCCAAGGAGAGCAAGTTACTGTAGTTGTTCATATCTTCATCATTAAGGTTCATGCTTGTGTTCATGATTGGCATGAAGATTGGTTGTGTACGTAAAACAAAAACATCTCTTTCTCTCGTCGTTTTGTTTTGTTATGGTGTGTCACATGTGAGTTGTGTTAATTATGTTCCACCAATGAGTTTGTTTTAACGGTTTAACCTTTGCGAAACAAAGACGCTATGAAAATATCCACAACTTTTCATGAAGTTTGATCTTAAAATCTCCTCAAATCACCAATCATTTCTAGAAAAAAAAAAAATAAAAATAAAAAAAAACCAAATTAACCCATATATAATATATATATAAAAAAAATACTCAATGTAGATCTACAAAACGAAATACCACCAAAATCTTGTAAAATCCTTCTTCCAAGAGTAACTCCAAGTGAATCATTTAAATGGTATTGATTGGAAAATTGGAAAGAAATTTTCACATAACACATGATGGTAAATAAGTTTTAACCCGAATACAGTTTATACAAATTCACAGAAAACTCCTATTTGCTTTAACACCTACATCTCTAAGATCTTCATTTCCAGAATCATGATAATCACTATTTGCTGGAATGGTTTTCAAATCAAAACGAATGGTTTTTATTGTTTCTAGGTGAATTAGTTGGATCAAAGCTAGACATAGAAGATGATATACTTTTGAATTATATGTTAAAACGTGAATTTTTTTTAATCATATGTTTATACGTTAAAGGATAAAGAAAAACATGTTACAATTTAGAAATTGTCTTCTCAATTTCAAATAATAGTAGGGATTCTCATGCTTCAATGTTTTTAGCATAACTAAGTTTAAATTATGGGTTAATAACGATGAGGTGCAATTCTTGTAAAGCTCCCTTCATGTATTATATATATAGGATCCTTGTTTCCTTGGAGAACACAATCTATAGAAACTAAGAGAAAATGAATATGACACTAAAGTTTCTGCTTCTGCTTCTATTTGTTTTGAGTCATCATGCTGAATCTGGCTCTATCGTGAAGTTTCTTCCCGGTTTTGAAGGCCCTCTTCCTTTCGAACTCGAAACAGGGTTTGTTAAATCTTCTCTTGTGTAACAATTAGTTTTGAGTATGGTGTTAGTAATTACTCATTCATTTGAATGAAGGTACATTGGTATTGGTGAGAAAGAGGAAGATCAACTGTTTTACTATTTCATCAAGTCAGAGAATAATCCAGAAGAAGACCCTCTTCTTCTATGGTTAGAGGGAGCACCTGGAAGTTCTTCTCTGTCTGGCCTTCTTATGGAGATTGGTAAATCTATAATTTTTTCATATTGCTCTAAGGATTATATTCAAAGATTTACTTAAACTGGGGAAACAATATAGGCCCTTTGACTATGAAAACCGAGCGTTACAATGGAAGTGTGCCCTCTTTGGTATCAACCACATATTCATGGACAAAGGTAGCTGGAAGTATATATGTTCATATGTTGATCACGTACAAACCCAAGGATCTATATTCTTAATGATTTTATTAAATTTGGGATCATTTTTTTTAGATGGCGAGCATATTATTCTTGGATCAGCCTGTTGGATCTGGATTCTCATATTCATCAAAAACTCCACTTGATAACTCTACTGACACGATTGAAGTTAACAAAATCCATGAGTTTCTTCAAAAGGTTATTAATATTATACGATAACTCTACTGACACAAATGAAGTTTCATTAAAACTCTTGTGTATGTGGTAATTCTTTTGGTCTAATTATAGATACCGATGAGGTGACTGGTTTAGCGCATCAGTTAAAACGTTTTAATTGGTGTTTCTTTTAAATATATAATTACAGTGGCTAAGCAAGCATCCACAATATTTGTCGAATCCATTTTACGCTACTGGAAATGCTTATGCCGGTATGATTATTCCTGCCCTCGTTGAGAAAATCTCAAAAGGTATGTTTTTGCTCACTTTTACCAATCAAATGTTTTCTTTCTCACATGATTTAACAATATAGATACTGTGATGCAGAAAATTATATATGTTGCAAGCCTCCTATAAACCTACAGGTGAAATGATATTTATAATAATTTGCTTCTTATATTATGTATATACAATTCTCTAACACTTCCAATTTTCTTACCAAAAACAGGGTTATGTGCTCGGAAACCCGGTAACAGATTATGCAACTGAACGAAACTATCGTGTTCAATTTGCTCATGGAATGTCACTAATCTCTGATGAACTCTACGAGGTAGGAACTATATGTCATGCTTAGTTCGCTATTTTGTGATTACAGAGTTTAGTCTTTTTTTTTATATCTTGATTTGCTTACGAACAATGTTGGAAACATTATCTTTTACAGTCACTAAAGAGAGAATGTAACGGAAATTATTTCAATGTGGATCCACCACGTAGCAAAAAATGTTTGAAACTTGTTGAAGAATTCAATAAGGTACGCACTCTTATATTTGGTCGATTTTATTTTTCTCCTGGTAATAAATATCATCACTAATTCAGGTTTTTTTGGTATTTACAGTTGACTGACGACATAAATTTTTATGATATATTGCTACCAAAATGCGATGAGCAATTAGATCCAGAAAATATGGAACCTGATTGCTTTGTAAGTAATCTAATAATTATTTACAGTATGAGTGGAGATTTGCTTCAATAATTATTTAAAAAAAACATAAGTCATTTTTTTTTGGTATGAAATAAGTCATTTTTATGATATATCAAATCGACATCTACAGTATTATAAGTATTATCTCGAAGAACGTTGGGCCAACAGCGAGAGCGTTCGCGAAGCTCTTCATATCAAAAAGGTATTAGCAAGCGTAATTGAAGATCATTAGTCAATTGTCATATTCTACAGATTTTTTATAAAGTCTAAATTTGGGACAATCTAATGATACAGGGGACCACAGAAGATTGGTTGCGATTAAATCATGTGATACCATACGAGAACGACATTATAAGCAGTGTACCATACCATAAGAAAAACAGCATTATTGGCTACCGGTCTCTTATCTTCAGGTAATAGTTACATCTATACATCAATTAAAATTTGGATATACTTACATAAAAATAAAATTTCCTTAAATCATTTTATATTTATGTTTAAATTTAATTTTCTGATTCCTAAATCCAAGCTGATGACAAATGACATTTGGGTTTAGCTTCTATATATAGAACCAAAGATCGTATAAATCAATAGTAATAAGATTGTTATGGTAAGCAGTGGTGATCATGATATGGTGTCGCCTACCATTGCAACTCAAGCCTGGATAAAATCTCTCAATTATTCCATCACTCGTGACTGGCAGCCTTGGACGATAAACTATGAGATCGCTGGGTATATATTGTTTTACGTTTCTCTTGTTCATTCATTTTCTCGTTGTATCACAAACTTATTAAACTCACGTAAAATTATTATTTTGACAGATACACGAGGACTTATTCCAATAAGATGACATTTGCTACTGTCAAGGCAAGTTTACTAATTTCAAACTCAACATTTTTGCTTCCATTTCTTACATTAAAAAGTGTTTTCTAATTGATTTGAACGTTTTGATTATAGGGATGTGGACACACGTCTGAGTATCTACCAGAAGAGACCTCTATCCTGTTCAAAAGATGGCTCAATGGCCAACTTGTGTAATAGAGCATCATCATCAATGGTCATCTTGCTTAAGTATTAATATGTATTATGAATAAACATGTATTACATGAAATGTCTTTTTAGACAATATAATTTTATCTACTACGTGAGTAATTGCGCTATGCGCGATTGTTTGCTTTTATTCAGGTTAATAATAATGTGGCAGCTGACTCATCAGTTGTTGATGATATTTGAAACCCGCGGGTGTTGAAATGAGTTGTAATCTTTCATGAGAGAGTTGAGCTAAGCTCATTTTTTATATGAGTTCTTATTTATCATTTCAGATGCAGATAATCTATAATATTGCGAATTAAATGACTTAGTGATATATAATGTTTTTAGTGTTTTTTGTCTTTCATTTAGTAATCATTTCCACTCGCACGACATCCGTTATTGTTCCTCCCTGACTTAGCGTGCGAGTGACACATCTGTAGCCAGCTCCTTAAGAAACCTCACCATGTCCGTGCATATATTCTCCCCAAAAACATTCCCACATCTCCACTTTCATCCCTACCAAAATGCCATAGCAAACAGGGTAACCCACTCAGTGTTCTCCATTTCCCTCTTACATCCCACATTTTAAAAAATCCATTCCAAATGAGACTTAGAAAACAATGAGGCCCTAAGCCATGTAGGAACAAGTCTTTGCCAAATCCCCATCATCGCTGGGAAATATCTTAGAACATAAATTATGGTCTCCACACCTCCTTTACAAACCGAACATATACCCATATCACACAAATGTCTTCAATATCTCTTTGTATTAGTTATGATAGATTGGTTTCCTACTAACTATAGAAACACTCTCACTGTCTCTACTGTCACTACGCACCAGATACAATCAAAGAAGCTCTCCCATCTCCGTGTCGGTAAGTCATTTATTGAGTCTCTGTAGGATTTAGGTTGATTTGGAATAAAACGAGCTGTATTGGGATACAAACACACATTTGGAGATGTAAATTCGTGTAACAGTGTCACATGTTTGGGACCAGTTAGAAGACTTTCCATCGTTAGATCTTTCTCATATTCACCTAGTTGAGTTTTAGGGATCTATATTGGTGTATACTATCTTATGATTAAGTGTATCGGTAATTACTCGAGCTAATTAAATACTTGAGCCTAAAGACTCGCCTTATCATGAAGCAGTCTCCATCCCACCTTAGCTAACAAGCTTTATTCATTTCCTTCACCGATCTAAACCCAAGTCCTCCTTCGGTTAACACACTCTCTTCTAAGCAATTAGGTGTTGTTTTTTTTTCTTCTCTATGGTGCTGCCCCATAAAAAGTATCTCGAGACATTATCCAGCATATTGAGAGTTGAAACTAGCAAGAGAATTGTACTCGCCAAAAATATCGGTGTTATCGTCTATACTGATATATATTGGTGATGGCACTCAAGAATCGACCGCAAAACTCAAGAATCTCCCCTTCCATCCTGAGCCGTGATGACACTCATTCAAGCACACTAGTCTAGATCAAAGATTGATTCCCTTCATGCGTGAACTATTTAATCACTTTTTTTTAATTAGACAAAATGGTTATATGCTTTAGCTTTTTAAGAAAATATGTTTAAATGTGATACTCGACTGGTACACTGACGTTTAAAAAATTAGTCGGATAGTAAAAGACATATGATCCTTCGATAGAAGAAAAAAATGATAAACCCCAATAATAGAGTATGTCGTCACTTGTAACTTATTCATACTGTACAGAAAAAAATAGCTTGTAACACTATCTAGAAACTGAGAGCGGGATAGATCCACTAAGAATCGATAGAGCATGGTGTTGGTGATTTGCCCAAATTCTAGCCACAAAAGCAACATCCCTATCCAATCATTTATTCAGGGTGATCCATTATGTATGTAATAATAGATAAAAATACAAACAACTGTAAAATAAATTATTTATTATCGATGTGATTGTTATTAAAGAAAAAAATATATCTGTGATTGTGATGGTTGCTGCACCAACCACGTCTCTCGAAATGGCTTCTCCCCACAAAAACAAAATTTGAAGAGACTAGTGAAATAGCAAATCGCTATCTAACTTTCTTCCTTTAATTTATTTTTGCGCAAAACTTTCTTCCTTATAACTATAAATAATCCTTTATTTCCGTTAAACGACTCATCCTTATTTAGAAAGCAAATAACCATGAGTTTGACACTTAAGTTTCTGCTTCTACTTTTCTTGAGTCATCATGTTATTTCTGGCACTATAGTCAAGTTCCTTCCTGGATTTGAAGGCCCTCTCCCTTTCGAACTCGAAACTGGGTATATAAATCTCCCAAATTATTTGAAGATATCTAATTTTTTTTCTTTCAAAAAAACACATGCTTTTTCTTTTATTTACCCCAAAATAAGCAAAAATATTCAAAATAACCCAAAAAGTGAAGTATTTCAACACCAACTTATTACATTTATAAATATTACAAGTATTTCTTAATTTATACTTATATTTTGGATATGTTTGGATATTTGTTCGGGTTCGGATTTCGGGTCTTGAAATTTAAACCCCATTAGGATATTTTAAAAATTTGGTCTGATTCGGGTCGGTTCCTCAGGTTCAGTTATTTGGCCCAGGCCTATGCTTACCAATGAGATTATATGTTGTTAGTTTAAAGTTAGTAATTAGCCATTACTATGAATGAAGGTACATTGGTATTGGAGAGGAAGAGAATATGCAAGTTTTCTACTATTTTATCAAATCTGAGAAGAACCCAAAAGAAGACCCTCTTCTTCTATGGTTAGATGGAGGACCAGGATGTTCTTCTCTGGGTGGCCTTCTTTTTGAGAACGGTAAATATATGATAATTCTTCTTTCGCTAAGCATTATTTTCAATGAGTTACGTTGTTTAAAGTAGGGAAAATAAACTTTTAGGACCTTTGGCTTTGAAGTCTGAGGTTTACAATGGAATTACCCCTTCTTTGGTTTCTACTACATATTCATGGACAAAGGTAGCTGAAGTACGTTACGTTCATACTGGATCACAAGCCCCAAAAGTCTATTCTTGATTTTTCTTGAAAATTGTGGATCATTTTCTCAGATGGCGAACATAATATACTTGGATCAACCTGTTGGAGCTGGCTTCTCCTACTCAAGAACTCCAATAGGAAAAACTAGTGACACAATTGAAGTTAAGAGGATTCATGACTTTCTCCAAAAGGTAATAAGACAAACTTAGCTCTCTTTAAAGCACTTGCATTTGTTCCTTAAAGTTCTTGTGTATGTTGTAATTCTCGTGGTATAAAGTAGATGTAGGCTTAACCACACTAGTAAGCTGAACTCTTTAAACCCCCTGCATGAGAAAACTTAGGTTCTTATTGATGTTTTACTTAAGCTAGCTCAAATAAACACAACCATTTCGAGTGTACATGTATATTTTTTCTTGCAGTGGCTAAGCAAGCACCCACAGTTTATCTCCAACTCTTTTTATGTCACCGGAGATTCTTATTCCGGTATGATTGTTCCCGCCCTCGTTCAAGAAATCTCAAAAGGTGTTTTTTTTAATATATATAAAAAAAAATTGATCCCATACACTTTTCTTTGAATATCGTTTAACTGGTATGCTCTCACATTTTAACAGTATAGACACTATGATGCAGGAAATTATATATGTTGCAAACCTCCTATAAATCTACAGGTCGTAGATATTTAGTTTCTTCTTAATATTTAGTATACTAAATTGTTCGAAATTTGAAGGCTAAAAATTCGTAGTTATATCTTTTCTTTAAACCAAAAACAGGGTTATGTGCTCGGAAACCCGATAACATATGCTGAACATGAAAAAAACTATCGTATTCCATTTGCTTATGGAATGTCATTAATCTCTGATGAACTCTACGAGGTATGAAATCTACGCATGCAAAGCCTAATTTGTTAATTTCACTTAAAATAATTTCATATTTGATCGATTGAAATGAATAGTTTTAATAATTTCACTAATGATATAACAATGTTAAAATTACAGTCGATGAAGAGAACCTGCAAAGGAAATTATGAAAACGTGGATCCACGTGACACAAAATGTTTAAAACTTGTTGAAGAATACCATAAGGTATACACACACACTTTGAAATGTGGTCAATCTCTTCGGTTTTTTTCCCTTGGTAACAAATATCATCACTGACTCACTTTTTTTTTTACTTTTGTTTATCTACAGTGCACTGACAAAATAAACACACAACATATATTATTACCAGATTGCGATAAGAAAGGGAAAGGAATAACACCACCTGATTGCTATGTAAGTAGCAGAGATCTGGTTTTATTTGTTTCTACTAGTTCTTCAAGAGAGGTCCCTTCAAATTTGGGGTCCCAATCCCATACTACATTTGCTAGACCTTTATCAGTTAATAGTTAAACCCGTTAATTAAGAGGAAACTATGGTTTAAATTAATATTAACACTTTTAGAGACAAATTTACGCAGCATGTATGATGAAACCTTTTGACAGATTTTGTAGTTAAGTTTTAATCACAGTATACGGCTCAGGTCTACAATGTCTTAGTTATAAACAAAAAACTAAGAAACTAATAAAAAGGGATCAATCCATGTTTAAAATTATTTGTGGACCAATGGACAAATTCTCATTTTGATAAATAGTTTCACAAAATTGTTGCTTTTGCAGTATTATTTGTATTTTCTCATTGAATGTTGGGCCAACGACGAGAGAGTTCGCGAAGCGCTTCATGTTAATAAGGTATATGCTAAGCTTTTGGTTTAGGACCACTAACGAGATGCGATGATGTAAAGAAAGTTATAAAAATCTTAATAATTGACTTATCTATCTATAATAACAGGGGACTAAAGGACAATGGGACCGGTGTAATTGGACAATTCCATACGACAATGACATTATAAGCAGTGTACCATATCATGCCAATAACAGCATCAGAGGATACCGATCTCTAATTTATAGGTTTGAGTTAACAGTACTTTTCAAGAACTAATCTTGTTACCTATACATTTACAAGTAAGGGTGGACAAATAAATTTAATACCAAATGAAGCACGAACCAAACCGAATTAAATCAGTTAGAAAATATTCCCAGACATGGATTTTATTATCTTAAAACCAAAAAAAAAACAAAAAAAAAAACACCAAAATGTATCATTGTAGTGTAATCGAATTAAACACAATTTTAAAAAAAACCTTACTAATATTCTGCATTTTTAAGTTGTACATACATATATATTAGTAAAATAGACACAGTCACTCATATGCCATTATATTACATCATATTTATTAGTATCATTATATATTCATTTTGTAACTAAACCGAATTTGCATCAAACGAACCAAATTACAAATGATTTTTATTTGGTTATAGATCTTATAAAACCAAAGTGAAAACAAAAGCCTAAACTAGATTGTCTAGATGATTAAAGATTTTTTTTGTGCGGTTTATGGTAAACAGTGGTGATCATGACATTACGATGCCTTTCCAAGCAACTCAAGCTTGGATAAAATCTCTAAATTACTCAATCGTTCATGACTGGAGGCCTTGGATGATAAAAGATCAAATCGCGGGGTAATATATGTCTTTTAGTGTTTTAGGTTTCTCTTGTTCATTCAATTTCTTTCCAAACTCACTTACAAATCATTCTTGCATTTTTATCTTGACAGATACACGAGAACTTATTCCAATAAGATGACATTTGCTACTATCAAAGCAAGTTTTCTTGTTTCAACTTTAAAATGTTACTGTCATTTGCATTACAATTAAATTTTTTATTAATTTTAAATTAGCGTTTTAACTATAGGGAGGTGGACACACGGCAGAGTATCTACCAAACGAAACATCTGTCATGTTCGAAAGGTGGATCAGCGGCCAATCTTTGTAATAGAGGCTCATTGCCATAACGTATGAAGAATAAAAATATGTACCATGACATATTTGTATTAGGAGGCTCATGGCATTTGTCAGCCTTTGTCTCCCTGTATTGGTTTTGTCAGTCACCACGTTATACGTAATAAGTTTGAAGAGAAAGTTGTATGGTTTCTTATAACATAAATTAATTAAAAACTATCTCATTTTACAAAATTTCCTAACTAAAAGAACAAATTTTAAGAAACCATAAATGTTTTGTTATTTAGACATATATATATACATATATTTTAAACAACTATTTTAATTAATAATAAAAAGACTAGTCAAAACATTATATAAACATAAATTATGCATAGTTTTTTTCAAAATAATAAAATGAAACAAGAAAAAAAAAACATCTAATATATAATGCCAGAGAAAGTATAATATTTACACACACAAAAAAATAATGTATTAGTTGTTTTTTTTTTTTTTGGGCACTATAATGTATTAGTTGTTCATTAAATACATTGTCGATGAGCTTGATTGATACCTAGTTGTGGCACGCAAAGCTAAGTTATTTTAAATTTCTTTAATCTTGCTGCACTAAAAACAATATTGTCTGAACCAACTCGAATAATTTATTGATCCGAAGAGATCCTACTCAACGTCAAGCAACTGCGCTGAATTAGCGAAACGCTAGCTATTTTATCTTTCTCTAACAGTACTCGATCATTAGAAAGAAATAAATAATGAGTTTGACACTACAGTTTCTGCTTCTTATTTTACTTTTCTTGAGTCATCATGTTGATTCTGGCTCTATCATCAAGTTTCTTCCTGGTTTTGAAGGCCCTCTGCCATTTGAACTCGAAACCGGGTTTGTAAAATGTCTCTTCTTTTTTACCAATGCAATTATGTGTTATCCGTTTGGAGTTAGTAACTAGACATTCTCTTATGAATGAAGGTACATTGGCACTGATAAGGAAGAGAATGCTCAATTTTTCTACTATTTCATCAAATCTGAGAAGAACCCAAAAGAAGATCCTCTTCTTATATGGTTAAATGGAGGACCTGGATGCTCTTGTCTTAGTGGCCTTTTTTTTGAGAACGGTAAAACCTAATATTTTTTCTATGGCTAAGCATTATTTTTAAGGAGTTGTTTAACTAAAGTGGGAAACAAATAAAACAAATAGGACCGTTGGCTTTGAAGTCCGAGGTTTACAACGGAAGTGTTCCTTCTTTGGTCTCTACGACATATTCATGGACAAAGGTAGTATATATAAAGTACGCTCATATTGTGTCATAAACCTAATGATATATTCTTGATGATCTCTTAAAATTTTGGATCCTATTCTCAGACGGCAAACATAATATTCTTGGATCAGCCTGTTGGATCTGGCTTCTCCTACTCAAGAACTCCTATTGAAAAAACTAGTGACACAAATGAAGTTAAGAGGATCCATGAGTTCCTTCAAAAGGTTATAAGACAAACACAAGTGTCTTATTGGTCTTTGTATCTTTAAGCTCATGTGTACGTATGTTGATAATTATGGAATTAGAGAAATCGATCTCGGCGAGATGTAGGCTTAACCACACAGGTTTACGGAACTTGTTGAAACCATCCCGTCTCATTTTAAGTTAAGACGTTCTGATTTTTTTTTTTATACCGAGAATAAAACGACCTAGATGTTTATTGGTATTCTACGAGTGGTTAGCTCATATATCATGTAAACACTAAACATCTAGAGCTTTTTGTTTTGCAGTGGCTAAGAAAGCATCCACAGTTTTCCTCCAACCCTGTTTACGTTGTTGGAGATTCTTATTCAGGTATGATTGTTCCGGCCCTCGTTCAAGCAATCTCAAAAGGTATGATATCCCAATACACTTTTCTTTGAATATTGTTTAATTGATTATCTCACACTCACGTTTTAACAATATAGATAATGTGATGCAGGGAATTATATATGTTGCAACCCTCCTATAAATCTACAGGTCACTGATATTTGATAATTGCTTCTTATGTTATGTACATAGCTTCTTGAACACTTGATGTTTTCTTGCCAAAAACAGGGTTATGTGCTAGGAAACCCGATAACGCATATCGAAATTGAACAAAACTATCGTATTCCATTTGCTCATGGAATGTCACTAATCTCTGATGAACTCTACACGGTATGAGATATATACCATGCTTAATTTGTTATATTGTCACTAGAGCGTTGTAGTCTTTTCAATATTTCTGTTTTTTTACGAGCCCAATTTAACTTCACCAAATTTGAAACATTATTTCTTACAGTCACTGAAGAGATTTTGCAAAGGAAATTATTTCAATGTGGATCCACGTAACACAAAATGTTTAACACTTGTTGAAGAATACCGTAAGGTACACGCTATAAAACCCTGGTCGATGTTTTTTTCTTTTTTCGCTTGGTAATTAGTTTCACTAATTCAGAATTTTTCTTTTTGGTTTGGTTATAGTGTACTGACAAGATAAATAGCCATCATACGTTAATACCAGATTGCGATGACACAAATACACAACATATATCTCCTGATTGCTACGTAAGTAGTACATATATATATACCTTATCTGATTTTATATGTTTCTGCTCCTATTTGCTCCAAAATAATAACTTAGAGAAAGCTGACAAAGTTAATCAAATATTGTGAGTATTCATATCCTTATTTCGATAGATATTTACAAGGTTGTGTTTGCAGTACTATCCGTATCATCTCGTTGAATGTTGGGCCAACAATGAGAGCGTTCGCAAAGCTCTTCATGTTAAGAAGGTACATAATGATATTTTTAATATAACTTGATATAAAGCATGAAACTTTTGAGAAAATATATTGAATGTAAAATTATTGCAGGGGAGTATAGGAGAATGGATAAGGGATAATCGTAGGAATATCCCATACAGTCTCGACATTAAAAATAGCATACCATACCATATGGCTAGCAGCATTAATGGCTACCGATCTCTTATCTTCAGGTTAGAATGTTAGAGTTTAATGTTCTTTTCATTTCACTAAACATCTGTACTAGTATAGGTAGGCAGCAATTAAATGAAACCAAAATTTTGTATTACAAAACTACTGCCTATCGGTTTTACTGTTTCAAGAAAAAGAAAAAAACAAATGAAGATCGAAACCGGTTTTGGTGTATTTGAAGTTTGAACCAAACAAAACCAAGTTTATTTTTATAAGTAGAATTCATGGGGATGTACCTTTAGTCAAGTAATTAACGGTCAATCTTGGGAGAAAAGAAAACAAACTGAATTTGCATCAAATGCAAACGTAACTGAAACCAAATCAAATTATAAGTAGTTTTGATTTGATATAAGTCGACTAAACTTGTGTGATTTATGGTGAACAGTGGCGATCATGACATGACGATGCCTTTCCAAGCAACTCAGGCATGGATAAAATCTCTAAATTACTCCATCGTTGATGATTGGAGGCCTTGGATGATAAACCATCAAATCGCTGGGTAATATATGTATCTGTTTTTTTTTTCATTTTCTCGACATCACAAGCTTATTATAATACCATTGTTGATTTTTTTTTTTTTTTTTTTTTTTTACAGATACACCAGAACTTATTCCAATAAGATGACATTTGCTACTGTTAAAGCAAGTCTTCTTGTTTCGATATTTTAACATATTTATTTTTCATAGCATTACAATTTAAAAGTGCACTTTTAATTGTTTGACATTTTTGATTTTAGGGAGGTGGACACACGGCAGAGTATCTACCAAACGAGACCTCTATCATGTTCCAAAGGTGGATCACTGGCCAGCCTTTGTAATTTGAGGCTCATTGCCTTAACTTATGAAGAATAAAATATAATGTACCATGAAATCTTTGTAGTGGAGGCTGATCATGGTCGTTGTCTCTTTGTATTGGTTGATACTAAAATTTTGAAGAGAAGTCTCTGTTAATGATTCTCCATTTTGTGATCGATAATATATCATACTTTGGGTTAAACTCTAGTTCTAATAAGTTCCAACAGAAATCAAATAAAAATTAGTGGATTGGCTTATATTGTTGTAATTGGTGCAAAAACTAGAGACATAGGTTGGTATGTTTAGACCTTTTTTAATAACAAAAATGTATTGAGAAATGAGAACTGATTATAGAGGTTGATGATTAAATAAGAAATACTTGGATAGCAAGTTGTGATTGTTCGGCCCAATTGTCAATAGAAGCATAAAAGTTACGAAATGTAAAAGTAATTTGGGTCTGGTCCGGCCCATGTTTTAACAGACGTTAAAGTAAATCGGAAAAAATAAAATTATATCAGAGCCAGGTTTCGATCCTGGGACCTGTGGGTTATGGGCCCACCACGCTTCCGCTGCGCCACTCTGATATTTTTGTTAGAGATATTCATATTATCAATTTATTGCAAAATGGTTCCATACTTTACATTACAACATCTAAGTGATCTTCTCAACCGCAAAACACAACAAGCAAGTGTTCACTTGAGAACTCTGTTTGTATAAATTTATCGTTTGCAAACCAAAAACTAAGATTTAAATTTTATAATTTGACAATTAATAATATTTAATAACAACTTAAATTAACAAAATACTTAAATAGAGTCGAAGAAATATAATTAGAAAGAAAAAACAAAATTGTAATGTGTTTAATTTCTAAATCCAAATATTCATTAACTGAATAATAAAACAAAACGTTTAATTTATCCTAATCTGGTTACTATGTTGAATGTTCTCTAAACCAACAAGAAGAGAGAAGAAAAATGATATTCAAATATAAAATTACAACAAGTGTTCATAATTTGACAACATGTAACATATTTTATAACGTCAAATGCTTTGACTATTTCGAAGATTTCTCTCCTAAAGTGTACTCATAATAACATTCCTCATCATTAGCATCCATATATTCATCTTCTTCTTCTTCTTCTTCGCCATCTTTTTCATTTGTTCTAAGCGGACGAGAAAGGTTTGGGATGGTTCTTGCCTCACCAACTATCTTCATAATCTCCTCTACTCTCTGAGGAGAAAAGTTGATAAGATTAACATTCCTCTGGTAATAGATTGCTTGTGCTGACTCCTTAAGTTCTCTTGGCAAATTCTTGAGGAACCATGCATGACTCTTAATCTCTTTAAGCGTACTTCTCTGTAACAGTTACAAATTAAGCAGCAAAATTTTAAGAAGAATAGGTTGAAAGAAACTATCAAACTTATATAATTTAATATATTTATATACTTACATGTAACGGATTGGCAACAAATATACGAGCTAACAAGTTTCTGCAGTCTTCAGATATGTGAACATATCCTGGAATCTTGTACTTTACAGCCATTATTTTCTGTAAAATCAGAACCCCAAAAATGTTGAATATACGATTAGTATACGAATTATAGTACTTCCGTTTATTTTTAAAATATAAGATTTATACCTGAACAGTTTTTCGAATATTGCGAGGGTCTTTACGGTCTTCGAAAGGGTAAGCTCCTACCAACATAACATAGAGTGCCACTCCACAAGACCACACATCAACTGACTGTAAAACAGATTGAAGTATGTGTGTTTTTTTTAAGTTTAGTTCACAGATCATATAGTCGGTTGATTTGAAGTGGACAAGTAAGTGTCTTAGCAAAGTAATTTGATGAATATAAAATGTAACACCGCAAAGTTCATGCATGTTATTTCCGAAAACAAATATTAAGTTGACTAATGATGTTGATGACGCTAATTATTTGAAAGTGGCCATTAAATTTTTGAATAACTATTAGATAAAAGTCGATATAACGTATACTATTACTATACTAGAAGATTGGTAACACATGTCATGAGTGAGATATTATGAAGCAAAAGTTTTTTTGTCGTGTACTACTCTTTTTCCATGAAATTATGGTTTTATAAACTATTGAAAGTGGAATGTCCACCTAAAAAAACTATTGAAAGTGGAATTCAAACTTGTAAATATCTTCATTATTGAAGGCAACAAAAAAACAAAAATATCTTCATTACTACTGAAACTTATCCTGTATGAAAAATAATAATAGTATAATTATTTACCTTTCCGTCGTATTCTGATCGAGAAAAAACCTCCGGTGCTATATATGCCGGAGTTCCCACCGTTGATTTTGGGTTGGAATGAAGAACTGAAGACTGCACAAATTTTTAGGAATTATTGTACATTCAGAAATTTAGGTTTTAATATACAAACTTTAACTAACATAAACAGAAATAAAAATTACTTATTTAAAAAAAAAAAAAAAAAAAAAAAAAAAAAAAAAAAAAAAAAACCTTAGAGTAGCCAAAATCACAAATTTTCAAACGTGGTGCTGGACTTCCGTCGAGCAATGTATTTTCTAATTTCAGATCTCTATGGCATATTTGCTGCAAAATTCATTTGTTTCATTAGTAAAACATATAACGCAAACTATTCTATATATATACAATTTGGTGTATATCCAAATAATTTTACCATCGTATGTAAGTAATGCACTCCGCAAATGAGTTGTTGAAAAAAATATCTAGCCTGCAAGTAGAATTAGTCAATTAATTAAATTAAATTAAAAGTTTAGCAAAAACAATATTTGGCGATTTTTCTTATATGTGGTGATTTTTTTTTTCTTTTTTGATAATCGGTAAAATGTATGTTATTGACAAGAATTTAATTTCTAAACCTCAGCTTCGCTAAATCGACCCGCGGTAGATATCCGTTCGAACAGTTCTCCTCCAGCTGCATACTCCATTACAATCCCAAGATGTGTAGGAGTTAGAACAACCTAAAACCATCAACACCAACAAAATTTAAGTTTTTTTTTTTTCTCACTTATCAACATCAAATTATGGATTGAATATGGAACATGTCGAATAAATCATGGGACTATATATATGTCCATATCTTTGCACAAAGTTAGAAACAACTTGTGGAGGTGTGGGAGTATTAAAATTCAAAATCAAACACGACGTACGTTTGTTTCGTAATAAAACAAATATTTACTTCGTTGACAGAAAAAAGGAAAAAAAAAAAACAAAAAAGAACTTACCTCTTTAAACCGAACAATATTGGGATGATTAAGAGACCTATGATTAATTATTTCTCTTGCAACGTTCTCATCTATCTGTATCAGAGCATCAGTTTTGGTAATAATCAAGATGAGATTCTTAGTATGAAAAATAACAAAATACAAAAGAAAGAAGAGAGAAAAAAATGAAATTGACCGTATAGCCTCGATCGATGAATTTGACAGCCACAAGCTCGTTGGTTTCCTTATTACGCATAAGCCGAGCCAATCCGAAATTACCAAATCCCAAATCCTTCACCATCTCATACTTCTCCATGGCTAGCTTTTTTTTTTTTTTTTTTTTCTCTCGCTTATCTAAAATGGTACTTTAATATATACTTTTATGTTGTTTTACGAATCCTCTCTTCCTAAATATTTGTAGAGAAAGATATATAGATATATAGATAGAGTGAGAGAGAAGAAAGTTATATATTAGTTTACACGTAGCAGATATGACGAATACGGACTACTAAACTAGACTAAAGTGTTGAAAAAGCTTTTCACGATATCAATGGTCATTTTATTTAGTAAGTCTTTCTTTAGTACATTTTTGGTTTAGAGTCCGGGTTGATTGATAATTCTGTGACAGTTTTTGTTTATCTATAAAGTGACAGTGGTAATAAGTCTTTGATCTATGTATGTAAGTATAAATAGGATATCAAACTGAAGTAGGTTATTATTTGAGACAGCTACTCACATTTATGATTTTAAGGGGTCTCTTCTTAAGATAGATTGTAAAAGAGGTTTTGAAGTTTCTCAAAGTTTATATAATCTTGGGAAAGGTTTGAGACTAGATTTTGGTAACACGTCAATGGGTATCTTGATAGTGCGTAATTCTAATTAGGTGATATTTGTATGTTTGCCTATTTGACTTGTATAGTATTTGACGATTAGGCAGTAGGCACACTATTAAACTCCGGTACGTTTGTTGCGTCTTGCAAATTATTTGCACTTACAAGTGGTAGCATAGACTTTTTTCATGGTTGTCCAGATCAGAGAAAAAGGGCTTGGAAAAGTGAAATCCTCCAATTATAAGTAACCTCATATTTGTTTGGTCAGCTATAATAGTGCCCCTTACTGTTGTTGATCAGCTATTTCAATCAAATTTAACTTTTAAAAGCCTATGACTATGGAGTTGCCTAAATGAAAAAAAAGAACAATAATAATGGATGTACCCCCAACTTCATCCTCCATTTAAAGACTACATTTCAACATGGAGGCAAGATTGTTGCGTGGGAATAGTAGCTCGAGCACCTAACCAAAATCACTGATCCAATTGAATCTCTTAAGACCTAACCTATTCTAGTAACAACCTAACTCTTTTTCTAAGCTCCCTTTATTTTACATTGCAATGTGTCCATAGGGAGTGGCGAGCCATTTAACCTATAGTATATAGTACATGTGGCACATGTTCCATAGTATGTGTAAGAGAGTTTCAGGCCTTTCATAAACAGTTTTATTCATCACTCAAAAAAGAAAAAAACTTAAGCTGCATCTTACAAGCATAAACAAGGTGAAGACTACTACCCTCTATATAGGCATAAAGAGCCATCGTAAAAACTAGAAAACATCGCAAATATATATAGATAATAAGTAAAACTAACAAGTCACTCAAAGAGAAACTTACTTACACAAGAACTGAAAATGTTTCATTGAGTTGGCATTTGATTCTTTTTCCTTCTTCTCACATATGTGATTAACGCCTTGGAGTTGGATGTACTAGACGTCGTCGTATCAGAAGCTTCCACTAGCACTATTTCTTTACCATGTGAAACATTTTGGGTCTCCTCCATTTTCTTGAAAAGAAAACAACATTTAATCTCAATCAAATCAAACATCCAACATCATCAAGAAAAACATCAATCTTTATTATACAAACCTTCTTATTTAGACGATGTGTAGACATCAGCTCATATAATTTCCTCATCATCATCTCTTCTTCCACCTGAAAACAAAAAAAAAATATCACATCATCAACAAAGTCATTTTTTTCTTGAATATCATATAGTCATATCAAATGTAACACTAATAAGTTTCTTGAAACAAACCATAAGCTTTTCGAGTTCTTGAGTCATGGTTTTATGAGTTTCTGTGAGCAATCCTGTTTGCTTCTCCAAATGGCTGTTGTTTTACATACTAACAACAGTGAATCATTATAACACACAACAACACGACCTAAAAAAAAAAAAAAAAAACAAAGACGTACTTTAAAAGAGCCTCTGTATGTTCAGGATCCATGCTCAACTTCTTCCTAGAGATCATCAACAAATAAATCAAAAATTTCAAAAGAAGAGTATTTAACAAATGCATATAGGGCACAGTTTGATTATGTGAAAGATAAAGGATAAGTCTTTTATCACTGATTCATCTATATACACACATCACTGGGAGAAGAACTGATTCTTCAAATTCTGAAGGGTATTATTATGATCAAAAATTCGAATTAAGGCTGCATAAGGGTGGAAACATAACAGAGCCAAACAAATGTAGAAAATAAACAGAGCTTTTAGAGAAGGAAGATCTAAGTTAAGACAATTCGTCGAGCAACTGGTGTGCAAGGCGCCTGCCTCTTTAACCATCAAATTACCAAAAACCGTGCTTGAATCATAAACCTATCAGTTGCATCTCAAATAGAGGAAAAGCGAACAGTTTTATATACCTTCACCGCCACTAACACTTGACGATTCTATACTTCCCGTCTCTCGTATCGTTTGGGTTCGTTCTGTTTTTTTTTTTTTTTCCCTTTACTCTCTCTCGAGAAAGAGAGTCAAATATTTGGTTGTAACAGGCATTGCGTTTTTTAATTCGATTATGCAATAAAATTGTTAATAATGTTTTTACACAAGGCAAGATTTACGTTTTCGCATTAAAAAAATACAAATAAAATTTTATTATGTAAATAAGTACCAAAAATCATTAGTTAGACTTTAAAATTTTCACAACTTTTTTTTAAGAATTTTTAATATGTTTTTACTATTCATGTATATATGTTTTTATCAAATACAACTTAAAATATACTAAAAGTATTGAAAACATGATTTTGTTTATTAAATATAAGTATATATTGGTAATGTATATTTTGTCATTCCACAAAATGTATCCAATTAACATGATGGTTAAAGTAATTTTTGATTATGCAAGTTTTCATTTTGCAAACTTTTATTATACGGTTTTTTATTTTGCAACTTATGTCACTGTAAGATCATTCAAATGTTACCAATCGGAGCCAAAGTTTCGGTTTTTTCAACTTTAGGTGTTTCTAATTACATTAGAAGCTTTCAGTGATATTTGTTTATGTTTGTGTTTGTTTTAATTCAAAAGATGTAGAAACTAGAAAAACAAAGGGTTAGAGATCATTTTTTTTTGTCAAAAAGGGTTAGAGATCATCTTTTTCCATAAAAGTAAAAAGAGCATTTTAGGATTTCTTGGCGTATCCTCAAATTTGAAGTTCGAATTAATTATCAATATATTGCATAGTCGCAAAATGATATAAATAAAATTAAAGTTGGAGAATTTAATAAATTAAACTTCCAGATTAAAAAGGTTACAAACTGGAATAAAATTAATTTTTGCATTTGGAATTTTTTATCTCATTTTATCAAATCAAAACGCAATTTTATGTTTTTTTGCGTTTTGTTTAACATATGTAATTTTCTTGATTAGTAAAATACACAAGTGTAAATCATCTTTCTTTCTAAAATGTAACACCCCTTTTATATAATCGATTGAGCCAACCGCAATTCGGTAACTACTGATATATGTAGTTGTAGTTTTCTAATAGGGTTCTTTGTATCTTGATTTTTCTGTTTTGGTTCTTGAATCTTTATTAAGTTTTTTAACTATGTTGAAAAGTAGAAACGTACGTATGTGTATCGAGAAACGATCTCTGACTTCTGATGTTATGCTTTCACTAACCATCTTTATAGAAAACATAAAAAAAAGATTTGATTCGTTTTGTCTTTTGAATAAATGTTACCGAGAAGTTCTGATACTGCAGTAACCATCTTTCTTTCTTTTTTCCATTACCCCCACAAACACAAAGATGTTTTATCTTTACTGTGACCAAAACCTTGGGTTTATTGTTTTGGTAACAATGCACAATGGGCAACCAAAAAGAGGAGTTCATGTGTGAAGCACTAAGGAAAAAAGAAAAGAGAATTTGATAAGATGAAAAGAGAAACAAACAAGCGTGGTGTTTGGGTTTTCGAGCCTTTGAGGTTGGTGGGTGTGTTGTTGTGAATCTCTAAGTTTTCTGTAAATTATATAGTACTATTTTTTAACTTTATAAGTATAAAACAATGTTATTTTTTTTGTAAGTGACCCTTTTAAGCTTTCTTGAAAACAATATTGAGCATAGATCACTTCTAAGATTCTTGGCTTTGTTTTCTCTTTTGTGTTGAGAGTCTTGTGTGCAATAATAACTTCATAAAGAGAAAATGAAGTTTATGAAACTTGGAACCAAACCTGATTCGTTTCAATCTAAAGGAGACAATGTTAGGTTTGTAAAACAGTTTTTTTTAGCTTTCTGTCTCATTATTCTTAATCAATGTTTTTATTTAACTGGTATTGCTTTTTTTGCTCTTAGGTATGTCACAACTGAGTTAGAAACAGAGATCATCGTAATCGTTGGCAATGTCAAATTCTATCTCCATAAGGTATGATAAAAAAAAAACTCTACGTTTTTAAAACATCAAAGAAGAGGCAAAAGCAAGAGTTTTATGTTTTGTGTGTGTGTTTTCAGTTCCCATTGCTGTCAAAAAGCGGATTCTTGCAGAAACTCATAGCAACGTCCAGAAATGAAGAGAAGGAGAAGAATCAAATTAATGAGATTGACATATCAGAGATTCCTGGTGGTTCTGTTGCTTTTGAGATTTGTGTCAAGTTCTGTTACGGCATCTCGGTAACTTTAAACGCTTACAATGTGGTCGCAGCTCGTTGTGCAGCTGAGTTCTTGGAGATGAATGAAACGTTTGAGAAAAGCAATCTCGTTTACAAGATTGATGTTTTCTTGAACTCAACTATCTTCCGTAGTTGGAAAGATTCTATCATTGTTCTGCAGACCACAAAAGATCTCTTGTCCAATTACTTGGACGAGCTCGTGAAGCGTTGTCTCGACTCTATTGCTTCAACAGCCTCGATTGACACCTCAAAAGTCAAGTGGTCTTACAGTTACAACAGGAAGAAGAAGCTTGAGAAGGTGGGAAAACCAGAAGATCAAGCGGTTCCAAAAGACTGGTGGGTCGAAGATTTATGCGATCTTCACATTGATTTATATAAACAAGCCATGGAAGCAATCAAGAACAGAGGGAAAGTACCAAATAACGTTATAGGAGAAGCGTTACACGCTTATGCAAGAAGAAGAATATCTGGTTTTAGCAAAGGCTCAATGCAAACCATTGATAGATCTTTGACTGATACAATCATAGAACTTATCCCGGATGAGAAAGGAAGTCTTTCTTCTAGCTTCTTGACCAAGTTACATCGAGCATCGATGTTTCTTGGATGTGAAGAAACTGTGAAAGATAGGTTAAAGAAAAGAATCAGCGAGCAGCTTGAAGAGGCAACAGTGCATGATATCTTAATGTATGATTTAGATATGGTGCAAAGCCTAGTGAAGGAGTTCATGAACAGAGATCCGAAAACTCAATTGAAAGTATCCGTCGCAAAGCTTATTGACGGATACTTAGCTGAGAAATCAAGAGATCCTAATCTCCCTCTACAGAACTTCCTCTCTTTCGCTGAGACACTCTCTAGCTTCCCAAGACAGTCTCACGACGGGTTATATCGCGCCATTGACATGTTTCTCAAGGTAAGAAAACAAGATTCAAATCTAGTGTTTTCCATAATGATTCTTGAGGTTTGATTTGGAAATGTTTTCAGGAACATTCGGGTATTAGCAAGAGCGAGAAGAAAAGAATATGTGGGTTAATGGATTGTAGGAAACTATCACCGGAAGCGTGTGAACATGCAGTGCAGAACGAACGTTTGCCAATGCGGGTGATTGTGCAAGTTCTCTTCTTTGAACAGATTAGAGCCAATGGTTCATCAACAGGATACAGCACTCCTGAGCTTACCACCACGACTCTAAACACTGAGGATGAGGAATGGGACCATGATAAAGAGTTTTGATCTAAGCATTATTGTATCTTTTTCTCATTTGTTTCTTCAGAACTACGTCAAACTTTTTGAGTTTCCTTTTGTTATCTGAATTGGAAACATTTTGGTCCTTGACCTTTGCAAAATGGATCAGGTAGCAATGGGCTTTGTCTCTGGCTTGAAGCTCTTCCATCTCAATTTCTGTTTGTACTAAACCAAACCGAAATCCAAATCAGTAAAATCTGATTGTCCAAACAGAAGTTTGTTTAGCCATAAATTTTTTATCAGAAGTTTACACTTGAAAAACGTTTTTAAATAATCAGAAGTTTTGCACAAAAATAAAAATAAATAATAATCAGAAGTACACTTGAAAAACGTTTTTAAATAATAATCAGTGTACACTTGAAAAACGTTTTTAAATAATCAGAAGTTTTGCACAAAAATAAAAATAAATAATAATCAGAATTATTAATTATTATATTAGTGGTTGAATTTATGAAATGGTCAGACCAAAAAAAATCAGTGATTCTTCTACTTTTTATTTTGTACTAAATTAATCACAACTAGTACTAATATAAAGAATACACAAAATCAGAATAACAAAATCATAAACAAATTCCCACACGAACAAGAGATTCTCTTATAAAAATATGATTACATTATTAAAAAAAAAAAAAAATCTACTACATCTTCTCAGCTTACCAAAAGTTAAAGGACATCTTAATCTGATAAAAAGAAAGATAATTAATATTCCTTTCCTTAAATATAAATTAATATTGTCATTTTCGAGTTATAAAAATTAAAATTCTCTAGGGTCAACAAAAATAGATTCACCAGGTGGAGATTTAGTCCAATCACCAATAGAACCATCACTGTAATCTTCTCCAAGCCGTTTGATACACCACAAATCCTCGGCGCACGATAGCACTTTCCAATGTGGTATCCCTCGCCGGAGCGGTTCTCCTCCGGCTACTTCCGCCGCCACGACACCGCATCCTCCTTCCTTGGCCAGATTATGCGCGTGATTACACAACACTTTCACCATTTTCTCCGCGCGTGGTCCTTCTCCGCCAATTCCGTACATAAAATGCAGCCCAAACGGTTGGAAAACCGCGGGAATCGACGGGATTTTCAAAAACGGCAGCGTTTTATCAACTATTCGAGTCGTTTTAGCTAACACGCGCCTAAACTTTGACGCGCCGCGAACTTCTAACCGAAACGATTCGTTACAGTTCCACACACTTAAAACCGCCCACGAATCGGGTGGATACTCCAAGAATTTGGCTGAACCGGGCCAGGAGCCTAACCCGGATCCGTAACAACTGCCACGTGGAACAGCAACGAATGTTCCTAACGAGAGTTTGTTATTTAGAACCGAGTCAATGTCTCGAGGAAAAAACTCGGTTGTACTAAACCGGATCCGGTATAGTAACTCAGCGTCAATTGGGTCAAGCTTGATTATAGTTACCCGACGAGAGATGTTAACCCTGTGCGCGTAAACCGGGTTAACCAAAATGGACGGTGTACGGAACTCGGAGTAACCACATTTCCCGGTGAAAAGGTTAACGGAAGCATGGTTGTCGTTTTCAGTTGCAAAATAAGAATACTCAGCGCCGTTTTGACTAAACCAATCTTCCATAGTCTTCACGAGCTTAAACCCTATCCCTAGCCTCCTGAAATAATTAAAAACGTGATTAGTCTAAGCACTACTAATTACTCGTGATTAGTGAAACGTTTTAATTACGTGAGAAACGTACCGGTGCGTAGGAGAAACGCGGAGGCCCAAAATGTAAGCAAGTTTAGTGTAAAGAGGTTTGGTAATAACGACATCGTTTTGAGACTTGTTATCAAGTCTTTTGGTGCTACCACATGTAACGGTTTTGATACATCCTCGTATCATTCCAACTAACTCTTTCTTCTCATCCGTACCAATCTCAGCCACCTGTTACAAATTACAATTCCCAAATTTTAGTTAAATCATTCTTTTTAGTAATCATTAAACCAAACAAAAAAATAACCTTTTCTGTTAGTTCTTCATGTATTTGCTTCTTTATAAAAATAAAAGTATACTATTTTTTTTTGTAAGTAATAAACTAATAACCACCTTGAGGCAAGAAGGTGAATGTCGTTTCACTTTTTATTCCTCAATAAATAAATTATAAAAAGACAAAAAATTTAGAAATAGACAACAACAAAAAAAAAAATCTTCATAACATATAAGAATTTTTGTTGAGTTAAGAATTGAGAATTAACTTTGTACACTAGTATATTAAAAATGAGTTTGTAACTTTTAGGAGTTTTGGAGTAAAGAAACTTACCAGCATGAGGTAAGAAGGTGAATGTCGAACACGGCAAATTGGGTCACCTAAGAGATCAGTGAAGAGAGAAAGTTTTCCCGTTGGACCAACTTCGCACCGCTGCTCAACTTCTTCGACGGTGGCTAAGTCTTTACTAGGGTCGTATTCTCTAACCTCCACAACCACCGTCATATTTCTCTGTTTTTTTTTTTTTTTTTTTTGTTATCTCTACTAAATAAGAAACAGAGGATAGAGAGAGGGAGAGTGAAAAAGATGAAAGAACTGAGAACAAAGTGTGAAGTGGTTGCGTAGGGTTTTATATAGAGGGGAAAGAAGTGAGACTGATGCAATAAAAAGTCAGCAGAATTTTCCGAGGACATAGGATTTTTTATATTCTCTTTTTATATAGTGTATATGGAATTTTAATAGTTGAGATATACTATGAACTTAGGATTTTGGAAAAAAAAAAAAAAAAAAAAAAAAAAAAAGAAGAAGAGAATTTTAATGTGTTTTTAAAGTTTCTGAAAATGACTTTTGGTATTATTTTCGTCTGCTTTTATTAGTATATGATTATGAACCGTAATAATTTGTAATAAATTCACTGGTTTTAAGCCGTTGAGAAATCTATAGAATACTACTACTAGTTATATTTATCATTGGATAGAGTTAATAGGACCCAATATTAACTCCCTATCAATTATGCTCATTTCCCAATATTCATTTTTTTTGGAATATACTTTATTTTATTTATTAGGTGAAGAAAATTCAGTAAACAAATGAACGTGTCTAGAATAAAATGATTCTGTGAGATCATGCACAGAGAAAAAAAAAAGAATTTGGAATGATCAGATTATTATATCAGAACAATATATTCTAATAATGGAGGGTTGAGTTAATTATTCACTTATTCCTTTCCTTCGATTAATTAATTGATTATTTTTAAACAACTGTTCAATTAGGGAATTTATATCAGAGAAGAACTCAATATGGAATTAGAATAAAATTTTAGTAAAAAAATAATTAGAAAAGAGTGCTTTGTCGATGTTATGATGTGAGAATATTAATGGGGTGATTAAGACACGAGCATTTGATATCGAACTTGCTCGGAAAAGAGACGTGGAAAGTGTTTAGTGAGAAGTGGAAATGGCGGCTTATGGACTTCTCTCTCTCTCTCTTTTCATTTTTCTCTTTGTTAATTTCATTTGTTCATAATTATTCGTTTTATTCATCTTGTTCATGAACGTATGTATGATTGTTACTATTACCTCTAATCATTTGCTCTGAATCCCACTTATGCACT
Source organism: Camelina hispida (assembly GCA_023657505.1). Taxonomy (NCBI): domain Eukaryota; kingdom Viridiplantae; phylum Streptophyta; class Magnoliopsida; order Brassicales; family Brassicaceae; genus Camelina; species Camelina hispida. Next base: position 40,597,398 of record CP094632.1, read on the forward strand.
TACTCATTATTGATATTAACACGGCATCATAAACGAGCAGTTATGTTAAGAAAATAATTACTCCCTCTGTCCCACAAAGATTGATGTTATGTGATTTTCTTTTGTCCCACCAAGTTTGATGTTTTAAATTAACTAATATTAACTTTTGTAAACTTTAAGAAGTGATCATTAGGAAAACTCAATAGTCATTGGTTTATAAATATATAATACTTTTAGTAAAAAACAATATTGTAAATAATCATTGTTTCTTAATTCGTGTGAAATCCCTCAAACATCAATCTTTGAGGGACAGAGGGAGTATTTCATTATCCAAAAGTTAACTTTTTTGTGATCAGAAAATCTTATTATATAAAGTTGGGTTTTGAAAGTTAGTCATTAACAGGATTTTGACACGTGTCAAGTTATTAATCTAAGATTTTGACATGTGTAAAAGTTAATACTTAATAAGATAAATTTGAGATAATGACAAAAAAACAAAAAAAGTTATTTAAACAAAATTAATAATGTAAAAAGATAATTATCAAAAAAATTACATAAATTAAACAGTTTCTTAAAAAAACAATTATAAGAAGATTATATATTTCATAAAATTCAAAATTATAACATTATTTACTTATTTTTAATTTTAAGTTATTAATTCAAAAAAATAGAAAAGGATTAAGAAAAATATATAGTTAATTATTAACTATAAAATATGTAAATACTCACTTCTACATAAACATAAATTGTCTCACATTTTTCATCTAACAAAATAATTTATTCAAAAATAATGCTTTAAACTTTGTTCTATTGGTAAAAAATCTTTAATGGGAAGGTAAATTTTCTTTATTTTTTTAAACCAAAACTTTTTCTTTTTTCAGTTTGGAATAGGTAAGAGATTAATATGTTGACCCAACAAAAATGTAAGATTAATATATGCCTCTTCTTTTTCTAATACTGTATTTTAAATTTTATTTTAGTGTTTTTAGATTGTTTTATTTAATTTATATTTTCATCTCTGATTTGAGATTTATATATTACCGTGCTTATAATTTTTAATTATTTCTTTAATTATGTAAAATTATTTTTCTTCTAATTTTTTAAACCTTGATTAGTTGGTCATATACCCTTTTTTATGCAAACATAATTGTTACCATTCATTCAATCCCAAAGGAAGATAAAGAGTAGAACCCCATCAACCTAATGGTTGGATAAAGTAGGCTAATCAAACACAAGCTTACAACAAACATAGATAGATAGATTGGAAAAACATAAATTGTTTTTGATAGATTCATAGGAGCTCGGAGATAGAGGCTACATCATGATGTGTCAAAGACACTTCCACAAATACATTGAGAAATATAACATTAGTTACTATCAAAAGATTTTGTGACATTGGAAAAGGGCTTTTAGTTTTATTCGTTGCCGGAGCATGCCACTTTGAGATAGCTAAGAGACGTGAGCATGTTCTCTCCACACATGAGTAAGGCAGAGCCAAGGTTCTCTTCATGGTGGAAGAGGTTGGACGTCTGCAAGGTTATCTCCCCAATGGAGGAAGGCGGAGCCACGGTTCCCTTCATGGTGGAGGAGGTTGGACACAAGGTTCTCTCCATAAGGGAGGAGGGTGGAGCCGAGATTCTCTCTATGGTTGGTCATACACAATTGTGTGATACATCATTGATTAGTATACTATGTAACATATTTTTTATTTGAGAAGTTTCTTGAACCGACAATTTTAGTTATTAAATAAACTATGCAAAAATGAAAATAAATAGACGTATAATAGTTGGGTTAATGTGTTTATATAGATATTTTCTTAGGTGGTGGTAAAGAATATATTTGTAACATACAATATACTTAGATGTAAGAAAATACACCTAATGGTTGGATAAAATAGGCTAATCATACACAAGCTTACAACAAACATAGATAGATAGATTGGAAAACTATAAACTTTTTTTGATAGATCCATAGGAGCTCGGAGACAGAGGTTACGTACATCATGATGTGTCAAAGAAACTTCCATCAATTCATTGGGAAATTTAACATTAGTTACTATCAAAAAATTTTGTGACATTGGAAAAAGGCTTTTAGTTTCATTGGTTGCTGGAGCATGCCACTTTGAGATAGCTAAAAGACGTAAACATGTTCTCTCCACACATGAGGAGGGCAAAGCCAAGGTTCTCTCGATGGTGGAAGAGGTCGGACGCATACAAGGTTATCTTTCCAAGAGAGGAAAGCGGAGCCAAGGTTCTCTTCATGGTGGAGGAGATTGGATACATGATCCTCTCCATCAAGGGAGGAGGGCGGAGCCGAAGTTCTCTCCATGGTTGGTCATACACTATTGTGATGATATATCATTGATTAGTATACTATGTAATATATTGTTTATTCGAAAAGTTTCTTAAATCAACAATTTTAGTGACTAAAGAAACTATGCAAAAGCTAGAATAAATAGACATATTATAGTTGACGTAATGTGTTTATATAGATATTTTCCTAGGTAGTGATAAATAATATATTTGTAACATGCAATATACTTAGTGTAAAGAAATATACTTTTAATGGTAACATAAATCAAAAATTTGTAAATGGATATAAATCAGTGTATTATAGCAAAACATGTTTTTTTTATAAATAACGTACAATAATTTTAATATATTTTTGTTAAATTTAATCTTATTTACAAAAATTTAAAATCCGCACATCGGGCGGGTCCTTATCTAATAACTATATATAAGCCATTATTATTTTTAATTGAAAATGGTAATATGTTTCAAGTTTTTTAAAGAATTGAGTGAGTGAACTATTGGACGATTTCGTTTATCTTAAAAAAATTAGTTGAATGGTAAAAACTCGACTAATCTTTTATCTATATATAAAAAGACATGACCATTTGTATAAATAATCTATTCAAAGTTTCGTTTGTATTATCATGTTTTGAAACGGACAAGAAAGGTTGCACAAAATAAATACATAAAAAGAAACGGACAAAAAACGTGAATAAAAAAACTTCATGACTCATAAATTAATAGTAGAGAATATGTATCGCGACAACATTTTAGTTGGCAATATAAAACAATTGATATGTTCGACTCATTAAACTAGTTGAAAAAAATTCTTGTTTTATAAAGGCAAAGTTAAGTCAGGCTACCTCCAATCACACAATTAATCATTTTTCTAACTCTTGGTAATATTCACCTCTTGAGAAATCGGATCAGAACGATGGAATTTGTAGTCGAGAATTATTATTAGCAAAAACAAAATCGAATAATGAATAATATCGTAGGAAAGTGCGTTTTGGGCATGACCCCCACTTGTTTCCATAACAATACTAAGCCTTTTTAATCAAACTCCTTCTAAAAGTTCAATTAAATTAGCAAGTGGTGTGTCACTAAAACACCTAATTATTCCGTCAAATTACAAAATAAGTATGTCGCCATAATTAGTCAATTGATGTATATCATACAGTAAAACCTCTATAAATTAATACTCTATAAATTAATAATCACTATAAATTAATAAATTTTGCTGGTCCCAAGTCGGGCCAGTGTAAAAATTAACAAAATTCGATAAGATAATAAGATAATAATTTTTTTGAAATCTCCATGTAAAATATGGTCCCAATAATATCATAAATTAATAATCATGTAAATTTACATATATATATATAGTGATATAATAATGTATGTTTCTCCTAAAGCTCATTTCTATAGAACAATTGTAATGTTGTATTTTCAACATATAAATATATCTCTAAAATATTCAATAACATGTCATAAAAATAGTTCAATTTTTTAATTTTTCAATTTTTATTTATGCATCATCATTTGCAATTTGATAATTTGACAGGCTACTAAAATAGGAAAATTGATACTATTCATAAATTTGAATTTATGTATGTCATGTGTGTATATATAAGTCAATTTGTCTATAGTATTTGTAATTAATTGTCAATAATGTTATCTAAATATTACAAGTTCAATTCCTAAACCATAAAATTTACAACATTCAAAAATCTAATCTTATATTGCTAAAATTGTCTCAATTCATAATTTTAAAAAATTTAAACAATTAAAAATATATCTATAAATTAATAATTATTATTTTATAGTGTAAATTAATAATTATTAATTTATAGATAAATTAATATCACTATAAATTAATAAAATGTCTTGGTCCCAACATTATTAATTTATAGAGGTTTTACTGTATATAGATGCTTATAATGGACATAAACCATTTGGAATTGATTATATCTTATCTGTCTATTCATGGGATCAAAGCATTATTTTTTCTCCCAAAGGATTTGTCTAATCGTAGATATGGTGTTGATGATCTACTTCTTCTTTTTTTTTTTAATAATAAACATTTTACGTATATCGTTGACAAAAAAAAAAAAAAAAAAAAAAAAACATTTTACGTATATCCTAATATCCATCGATCATAACATTTCTGATCGGTATTTCCATATCCCAAATCATATAGAAATTTACAACAAAATCCGAATATCAACCATCTTCATTTTTAACATGAAGATGTATCAAACTTTTTTTTTTTTTGACAAAAAAATACATGTATGTATTTATCAAAACACACAAAAAAGTCTAACCAAGCAGTATGGGTTGAGAGGTATACAAAAGAAAGAAACAAAAAAATTGAAAACTCGAAATCCAAATAATTTCTATCTGAAATCTTCTTCTCTCCCTCAAGTGATCCAAAAATCAACCCGAAACCTTAGTTTTGTCTCTTTAACTTCCACGAATTGAACGTATGTGCGGCAGCGGCTCCACGTTCATAGTAACCGTATAGTTGCACGTTTTGTCAATAACCGCGCGTTCATTATTGCATTCGAGTTGTATGTAATTCTTTTTAACCAAGAAAATTTGGAAACTACAAATATTTCTTCCTTTCAAAATAATTATCGTTATAAGTGTACATCACATATTTATTTTATGTATGGTAATAAGTATGCTATATAGTTTTATCTTATCAAGAGTATAATTTCCTTTAGAAAATACAACGATCCCAATCATCTATTGTAAATATGCTGTTAATGACAAATGCGCATGCGTCATTTGGATTCACAATAAACAAACGAGAGACGAAGATGTGCACTCAGGCAAATATAGGGATCTAAGAGATGCGTAGTTTAGACAGCTCGCTTCCCATCTTACCTTATTTTGTTCCCCACCTTTACATTTGTGCATGTATCAACAAGTTAACAAGATTTCAAACATATATTTTGCTGGTTTGGTTTTGGCTTTTTAGATATAGAAAGTAAACTAAAATGTTGTTTCGATCTTCAAATAAAGTTTAGACTGAACTAAGTCGGTTTAACGACATAATGCACTTTCGTTTCAAATGTAGATGTCGTGGTAGGCTTGCTTAATATAAAATCAATTAAATTAACAGATACTGAATTAAAATTTTGTATATACGATGAGGATACATAATATATATTTAAGCTAAACTAAAATTTTGTTTCGCTCTTCAAACTAAGTTTCTTAATTCAGTTTAGACTGAACTGACTCGGTTTAACGGCACAATACACTCTCATTAATATATATTGATGTACTATAAAGATTGATATATCATTCGTGGTTGGATTGCCTAATATAAAATCAATTAGATTAAGATATATCAATTTAAGATTTTGTTATACGATGAGGAGTAGTAAATAATATAAACCATGGACCACACACCGAATGACGCAAAATGTCGAGTGATTAGCAGACAGATTAGTGTTTTCCGGTCAAATTTGTAAAAATTCAAACATACGTTTCATATACTGTTATGATTCTTATTATATGTACCTATGACCAACTGTAACGAATATGAAACATACAAATTCCACGACAAATTCCTCGAGAACATCACTGAAAATTTGGAACGATCTTGATCTATATCCAATCTCTTTGTGATAATATTTTTTTGATGATCCGTACGTACTACGTAGGGCCGGTGCGGTACATTCTCGCGTTTCCATATGTCTTCAATAATAGGTTATATAATTACTACTACTCACGTCGTCAAATTGCAAAGTTCAAGACTCATAATTGTTCTATCCGCGTTTTCTTACATGAGCTAATGACGAATTACTAAACCGTAAAAAAAGTAAATGAAAGTGCCCCCACAACACCATTACTAGACTTTAACGAATTTTTTTTTTTTTTTTTTTTTTTTTGGCTTATCTACTTAACTAATGTTAACTAGTGGATGGAGAAGACGACTATGTTTGAAAACGAGGGCGTGACGAAATAGGTAGGTTAAGAGCAATCGACGGCACAAGAGAACGACATGCATCTACAACAAATTGTTATTGTGACATTTTTAAAAAGATGTATATTTGTATTAATAAAATGTATTGGTATATTTTACAACAAAGTCTACCTGGACTGATATTTCAACAGTGAGTTCTTTAAAAGTTGACCATAAAAGAATTTTGACAAGAAAATATTATTATCCCAACACTTTGATTATATACACAAGAGTAATAATAATACAGTACATTTAAACGACATCCTCCTACATTCTAATTTCAGAAACAAACAGATCAGTATAAGTGTGAATTAAAGAAATTATATGTTGCTTATGTTTACGACACAAGAATCTTTACGAGATCAACTTATATATTATAAAACTAAGAGCATCGAGAACCTCTATATATATAGAAGCCATGTGATCACCATTGATTACAAAACCTATTAATTGACTTAACTATGTAATTAGCCTGTAAACCCTAATCTTTGTTACCTTAATTTATTCAGCAGATCATAACGAGGAGGAGGCCAAGACCAGTCAAGCCACGAGCCAAAGTTTCTAGTTATACTACTACTCCTTAATCACAAGATGACTCGAGGAAATGACTCAAATGCCCCTATTATGTCACTTAGTTGTGTGAAAAATGAGGTCCAGCTGTGAATGTTGGAGGGGGACAAAGCGGCGAGGAGGAGAGACAAAATCGTTTTGTCGTGTGGGAAAAACGTAACGAGATTACTTGCTAAGGTTATGTCCAATCAAACAATGTAGTGGGTTTGGGTTTGGGTTTTGGTCGAGTAACTACGTACTATACATGTCATATGAGATATCGTCATATCGATGCGGTATTTTTTTACCGACGTTTATATTTGAAAAAAGTTTAGTAAAAAAATAGTTAAAAACATATGAAATGTAGTAGGGTTGGTAGTTATGTTTTGAATTACTAGTCTCAAGGATTACAATAAATTGACTGTATAAGTCAATTACAAAGCAAAGGAAGTTTTGTCGAAGCTTTACAAGTTCGGGTAATTTTATGCATGAGATTTCTATCAGTGGGGGTAAACAACGATCAGAGCAAAAAAAACAATATGTAAACATAATTTCTTGGCAAGACCGATCGATCCAGGAACCCCACCGTGCTAGCTTATGGTTTGATATATTTCTTTCGTTCAATATAAACTTTTTTTTTTTTTTTTTGATAACGTTCAATATAAAATTTGTTTTAGGTAATTTATTGAGAAAACAGTAAAACATTTTTTTATTAGAGGTGCTCTCACTACACAGATCTTATTTATTATTATCAGGCATCACGTTAATCCCTACAATTATTAATTAGACTTTTTTCTGGTGGTCAAAACAATACTACATGCGGATTTAAATCCAGATATAAGAACAACTTTAACAATATAGAATATATATATATATACTACTAGATAATGGGTTATATATATTTCTCACAATTATATAGAATGTTAAACTATGTTATTTAACTCATACAATGATTACTTTCTTTTGAAATAATTTGACCATTAAAAAGAAATTGTTGTTTACTTGTTTAGTGGCAAAGACGTTTTATATGCTTCATCCAGTATGTAAATACTAAAAGTTCCAACCTGAATTTTCCTGGTTATATAAAAGAAATTATAACATTTCTCAAAGATTCAATTTTCTGGAATACAAAAAAATTGATACAAAATTTATATATTATAAGTAGTAAAGTCTAGCTCACTTGTCACTACAACCAAAACCATTTAATTGTCACGTGTTTATGTGTGATAATGTGTGCTACTGATGAGTCTGATATATTTAAACTTATATAAACAAAAAAAAGCACCGGTGTAATTTATTTAAACAGACGTAATATTTATGGTGAGGGCAGATTCCGACACATAGGCTAAGGCCATAGCTCGTCCGGATCCCCGAGATTGTGCACCTTGTCCCTACGTTTCTGAACTCTGATAGACTCATGAATCTTGTATATACCTCGACATACATGTTCTAATACGAAACTTATACGTATTCACGAGTGTAACTAGTTTCAAGAGTGTTCGATCAAAATACACTGAAGTGTTCAAAATAAATGCTTTGAAATATCAAATGAAAACGTTTGTGAATTAAACCAAACTGAAAACGAACAAACCAATATAAAACCTAACTTTTTCGGAAAGTAATATATTCCATCAAATTAAAAATCACAATAATCGTACCAAAACCACCTATGATTAAAGTTAATTTTATTTAAAATATTAATATTTATAAATCGAGAATATAAAACAAACAAAAATTGAAGAACAATTTGTAGGAAATTTGGATTTAACACCTGATCTCATTATACCTCGATTTACATATAATATTTATATTTACATTTGTACTTTTTTTTGTCTTGCTGATTATGATGAGAGTGTTTGAAATGACTCGAGACTCGTAAATATCTCTACACAGAGATTATTTTCAGCATATAATAACTCTTAGTTTATTCTGAGAGTTCTGTGGTGGGGAGATAAAAGACGAGACCTCCAAGCAAACTAGTGGATAGGAACGAGAGACAAAACAAAAAGGCAATAAATAGATGCGACAAACCGAAAAAAAACTTGAATGCATGGATTTCTATTACTATTATCATTTAAACCTTTAATTATCAACTAAAATAATTATTGAATCGCTATTTATTACTCCAAGCATCTTTTTAACCGTTTACATAACATGAGTTCTATGCATTATAAGAAAATCGCGTCTTCTGTTTGATCAAGATGACTAAATTTACCTTCTTCGAATTTTACGTCAAGCTGTATATTATACATATATACTATATGTAAATGTATATGAATATTTGATATTTCCTCTGTCTTGGCTAAGGATGATAAAAAGAGAGAAACATGGAAGTGAGACATGGAGCGTTGTCTACTGCTAATGAGAATAAGGTCATCATAGCTTCTGCCAATTCATCACTCTCGTCTTGTCAAATCAATGTCATGCATTAATATCATCATGATTTATATGCATCCCATGCATGGCAGACATAAGAAGCAAACATCTTTCTTTAGTTAATCTTTGTTTTAACATGTCTTAACCATGTTTTATGATGAAAACTACGGAACATGCAGAGGTTAACATTATAACACTAACATCAATTTACGTGTCAATAAGGAAATAAAACAAAAATATTTAGGGACAACTAATAATGTGGGCAAGAATGGTAGCACTGTCAATATATATCCTTTCACAAAAGAAAAAGCACTGTCAATATCTATTAGGTTACGTAAATTAATCAACCGGTGTCGATCGATAAACAAATTATTATTTTTATAATTTTTTATTTTTAAGAAAAATCGACAAACAGATATTATGTGTTCCAATATCCATTTCTATAACCACCGAAGCTCTAAAGTTTAGACATATACGAGTCCTGTTCTGTTCACGATGTACGTGAACGTGTTGATTCATATAACTTCAAATAAATAACCATTGGGAGATTTTATCATTTTAGTATGCATTGGTCTAAAACAATTAGCATTTATATTATTGTACGTACTTGGGTTTGACCGTTTGAGTATGATAATGTATTGATCTTTAACAAAAAAAAAAAAAAAAAAAAAGTGAGGATGTACTGATGTGCATAAAAAGATATTGATTATGCTTAAAAATTGTAATATTTCGTTAGAAAGCTAAGGTCATTCATTAAAACTCCACATGTTAAAAAAATATACTTATATATTAGAGATTATATATATATTTGAATATTTGGTTCCATATGAGTCTAAACAATACTAGTTATCAATTCTATATGTTTTGAATATTTGGCTCCATATGTTTTAGATACAGCAATATCTTTGGGGGTGTGCGTAATTCACCAAATTTTCAAAGATCTTTTTCCCCAATAAATTTTTGAAGCACATTTCGACAAGAAAGAAAAGAGTCAGACTCTCTATATATAAATTTAATAACGACATAAAATAGGATGATTACATAATCATTTGGACAAAGGGAACAAGAGAGATTAAACTAAACTAAAACAATTATAAGACAGGGATAGATTGTTTCCACAGACAGTCATCAAGATCGGATTATGCGCTTAATGTCCCCTAATCACTATTTGGATTAGATTAGAGATTCTCGTGCTTTCTTATTGTCTACATTTATTTATCTAATTTATTGACCGACCACCACTTTGGTTTTGATTTCGACTTTGACTTTAGTTGTAATGACTTTATAATTTTTTTTGGTATGAGTTTTGTTTAGACTCATACCAAACTATTAACTTTAAAAATACAAGCTTTTCTTCATTTATTACTTTTTCCCTTGCATTTTTAAGTATATGAACTACAAAATATTATATATACTACGACACATTCTTAATATTTCAAAAATAAAAAAATTGTATACACATAAAAATATACACTAACATACCATAAAGTCATATAGAAAACAAAACTAAGTGTTTTAAAATTTTATATTCTATCTAATAACAAATTTAATGTAATTAAGTTATAAACTGTATAAAACGTAAAAAAAGACAAAATATTCTAAACAAAATTATAAATTTGAAAGATAAAATTTAATTAATTAGGAATTTGAAAACTAAATAAATTTAAAATTATTATTTAAAATACATTAATTTATATATAGTCTTGCGGTGTACCGCGGGTAAAAACCTAACTAACTTTAAAAATACAAGATTTTCTTCATTTATTACTTTTTCCCTTGCATTATCAAGTATTTGTGAGTAATTAGTAGATTATCTAACGGAACGCTATTGGATCGAATGACAAAGACAGTGTTGAAAAAAAGATATACGAGTCTCTTAATTAGGGCGATCGGAGATTGTGGATTCAACAATGGTTGTTGACCAAAAGGTCTTTTTTTTTTTGTCGGAAGGTCTTACAACTATCATTAACAACCTGATGAAGTTTCTCAGGGCCATGACAATTTGTGTAATTTCATTTCCTCATCAGTCTTTGTTAATCGATTATGTGGTTGTTTGTATTTTATTTTCTTTAAATGCTGACTAGATAACTTTGGTAAAATAAGAAATCGAAATAAAAATAAAGAATTGCTAAATAACATAAAAGTAAGGTAAAGAATTGCTATAATTAAATTTATGAATCTTTTTCTAAATTGTTTTCGTCACTTGAAAGCATTAATAATTTCATTTAACCCATAGTGAGGGTTATTGGGATTAATTTGTTGGTGTCAGAATTATTCAAATCCATATATTAAATATATATTAGTTATGTTCTTCATCATATAATATTTAATACCATCATGGTGAATTGGTGAGCTTCGTCGTTGGACAATATTCTCTAAGCATAGTCGCAATCGCATACCATTATACCAATTGCATCGTCTTATATATTCAAATAACAAGTCCATAAGTAAAAATAAAATAATAAGAAGAAGAATAGAATAAGTCGAATATCCTAATTATATTGAGTCGTCACAAACAACTTTAACTATAACTATAAAAATTACAAAGATTATTTCTCAATAAACAAATTATATATGCCAATGAATCTTTTGTCTACGGCTCTCACATGCTTTTCCAAGAGTGAAGAGACAAGATTCCAAGAATTTTGTAGTTTCTGAATAATACTATTAGATTGTTGGGAATTTAAAGATAACTTTAACTATATATGATAATGTCGTCGTCTTTCAAGAAGTTGAGAAGCCGAAAACGCTCACAGCTTTAGAAAAAAACCGTAAAGGCCATAACAAATCATTCATATTATAATCTGGGTTTTGATCTCATTCTATATCGAAAATACACGAAAGCTAGCCAAACTTGAACACAAAAGAAGAGGAGAGGCAGAAGCATAAAATGATGGGCGAGGTCAAGGGACACATCTCGATAACACTCTCCTTACCAACAAAAGAGCAAGGCAGAGAACGATTTCATACTAGACGACAACACCATAGCTTACTTAACAAACGCTGTGAACAATAGACCAAACTCTTAAACAGACAAAGATTGAACAGGGACACAACGCAGGTAATTTACCTCAAGGAACAAGTGAGTTCATTTAATCCTGCCGTATTTGATTTTGTCTCCAAATAGCATGTTATTTTATTTGATAAGGACAGAGGCCATAGGGACTCATTTAATCGTGTTCCAAAAACTTTGCAAAATTTGAACTTTGATTCCATCGTTCCGTTTGCTCATTTAATCATTCCAAAAACTTTGCAAAATTTCAAGGATACAGACCCTAATTCCCTCGACAAGCAAAAAAAAAAAAAAAATAACCATGTCTCCAACTCAAAAATATGGATACCCTCGGAAATTAAAAATGAAAAGAAAACTTCTTTAACCCGTCTTGTGGATTTTAATCTTTTATACTTGAAATTCAAAAGAGTTGAAACACCGAGAAAGAGCAAAACAGCAACACACGCACACTTTGAGAGAATGAAACAATGACAAATCAATTTATAACAAATTTGAATCCGTCAAGAAATGAAAAATCAGAGAATGAACAAGCAAATGTTTTCAGGATCATTGGCCCCGTGGCGTACGGCTGCTTTCTGCATTTCTAATCGGGTAGAAATATGGATGCGCCTGAAAAAAAAAATCATCATATTGTCAGTTCACTTATCTGTAAATCTTAAGTGAGTCTACAAAGAGATCTTACAAAAAATAAGGAAATTTGTTTCTTACCATTGCTTCTTTAGCTGTTGGCCTTTCTTGGTGATCATATCTCAGCAACTTGTCAACAAAATCGATAGCCTTCACAAAATAAAAAGTAAATGAAAACAAATGAGTCACGTTCATTCAACATTCCAACACGAAGGCGTAATTATATAGAGAAAAGCAAGTGTTTTACCTCAGGAACTGCTAAGTGCTGGTTTTCAGAATTGATGAACTTTGACCATGGCTTCCGGCTATGTCTATATAAACTCGAGAGTACATAAATTAGATTCTGAAATAAGAAGGCGGAAAAACTAGAGTTTTGAGAGTTTTCCAGAACTTCTAAAACCGGATTTACCTGCCCACGAGGGATGCAAGGTTAGGGTCCAACTCTATGCGGTATTTGTTCAGGTAGGCATTGAGTTCGTCTGTGCCAAGCACCTGCCATAGTCATAAACACATACTGTATTATCTTACAAAGTGTATGTGTTTGTAGCTATAACTTGGACAAATGTAAAATCTTTTCATTGGAGAAGGGAAATGAAAATTCAAAGATGAAAGCTTTTCGTTATCTTACCTTTGCAATTTTGACCAATTGATCATAGTTGTCATGACCATAAAAGAATGGCTCTTTGCGGAATATCTGCAGCAAGTTTCAGTATCAGATACAGTAAGTATAACATAACTTAAAATACAAGTCAGAATTCTTATCACGACACAACCACTTATACCAAGTTAAAACTAATTGTAGCTTAGAAACACTCACCATTCCAGCAAACATACACCCAAGACTCCACAAGTCTAAGGAATAGTCATAGTCCTGTAAGTCTACCAGCAGCTCTGGACCTTTGAAGTACCTGTCATCAGATATGACGTTAGAAATGATAAAAGTAAACACTAGACCTATGTCTCAACCATATGAAGTACAATAATATGTTTAATATTTTAAAATCTCAAGAGCTCTGCGCATGCAATCTTCTACATCCCAACTATTTGCATTTCTCGTCTAAAATCTCTATGACCAGAAATGTACCAATTATAATAGAAAGAATTTTTCAGCAGAGACAGAGAGATTAGCAAATAAAATGAAGGGATTACCTTGAAGCAACTCGAACATTGTACTCTTTCCCAGGATGATAGAATTCTGCCAAACCCCAGTCAATTAAACGAAGTTTCCGCTGCTCGTGATCAATCATGACATTATGCGGTTTCACATCTCTGTGCATGATTCCACGTGAATGGCAGAAATCCAGCGCCTGCATAAATGTTTTAAGAAACAACAATTATAAACAGATTAGTAGCTGTTTCTTTTACTGCATAATATAGAATTAAAAGTAAAAATCTAATGACTAATCTATACAAGAAAAACTGATCGACCACATGCCTGACGCTATACAAGTTAAACATTAATCTTACATTATTTTTGCAAGAGTATCAACGAATCACAAGTACAAACCAGTTTATAAATAAAAGAAACTTGATTTACCTTTAGAAGTTCAAATATATAATATCGAACATCATAGTCTGAGAGAGTTGGATAGAGGACTTTAAAATCCTTATTGTTCACATGTTCAAATATCAAGCTGGGCGTCTTCGACTGCTGATCTCTAACAATGTCGAGCAATTTTACAATATTTGGCCCACCACAGAGGTTCTGCAGAATCTTAATCTCTCTCTTAATCTGTGTCAAGCAAAGACGCAAAACAACGTTAGTGACGAATTCAAAACCAATCGAAGGGCCAGAAAACACACTTCATCCTAAACATAGTTTAGCCAAAACAAAGCAATCAGCTGAAATCTACTAACCTTCTTCTTCTTCACAGGCTTCAAAATCTTGATAACGCATTTCTCGTCATCAGTGGCATGAACGCCTTCAAAGACCTCACTGTATTTCCCCCTTCCAACCTTCCTCACCACCTCATAATCATCCTGAACACTGCAACATCAATAAAGAAAGACACCTCAAACATTAACCACACCATACACACTCAAAATACCAATTTGAATTTTTAATGTACAAAACAATTATCAATTCTGCATTGTTTACGAGATTATATCTGACATGATTCCATATTTACACAAAGATTGTTGGAACTAATCCCCCAGTCACCAAAACCACTATAATATCAATGGCAAACATCAAGAGAGCGATTGAATCCTCATAATCATTGAAGCTACCCCAAACAGTGATATACAGAATTATAACCACACCATACAAACTCAAGATACCAATTCATTCATAGTTCACATAGGCCACAATTTTCCAAGAGATTATGTTACATAGAATCGAAACCCTAGTTCTACATTCCATATTGATTTCAGAACCATTAAGCCAAACATGTAGAAATCGAAGCAATTAGGTTTACACGAAAGAAGAATCCAAAAAAAAGGAGAAGGGAAGACGATAAGATAGATACCCCCATTGAACAGCAAGAGACTCGTAATCCCAATAATCCTTAGGTCTAACAACGTTGACATCAGCGTAAACCCTAGCTTTCGACGGCGCACCGGCACGCCGGATAGATTTATCGATCTTCTGCGCCAGCGTGTCCGATTTATCTTTCACGCGCGATTGCTGTTGTTGTTGCTGCTGGTTTCGTAGATGCTGACGGTAAAGAGAAGCGCTGGATGCGAAACGACGGAGATGGTCACGGAGAGAGGAGAAAAGGATGTTTCTCTTCGCCGGAGACGACGACGACGAAGAGAGGAGAGAGAAGAGATTGTTGTTGTTGGCGGCGGAAGCGTTGCGAAGAGAGGAGATTGTGAATCCAGTACAAGGCCTTAAGGCCATTAATGTCTTTTTTAAAACTCTATAATGATGCAACCAAGACAAGGTTACGAATTTGCGCTTTAATTCTCTCCCTTTTTTTTTTCCTTTGGTTTCTATCAAACCGACATTGTATTAGAAAGTTCGGTTCGAATTGGTTTAGTACGGTTTAATTGTACTTGATCGGTCCGATTTGGTTTTTGGTTATCGTGACTCTCACAGATTGTGTTTTCTTCAACCTGCGGATTTGCGCAACGCACTTCGTCTGTCCTCATCATCATCCACTTGAACCAACCCGACAATAAGAGAGAGAGGATTGTGATCGCTAAAAATCTCACAGTTTCTCCAATTTCAGATCGAGATTGATGTCGAAATCTAGGGTTTACACCGATGTTAACGTTGTTCGTCCCAAAGAGTACTGGGACTACGACTCTCTTGTTGTTCAATGGGGGTAAATGATTCTCGCCTTTTACTGTTCATTTTTTTTTTTTTTTTTGTATTCTTTTTTCTCTGTGTATTTCTGTGTAATTTGATTGGTTTGTTTGTTGCGCAAATCGAATTTTTAATCCGAGAAAGTGGAATTTTTAGGGTTTGAGCAAGGTTTGTTGAACACACTTGAGTACTTTGTGTGATTTGATAAATGACACTTCACTCTTTTGTTTGGTGTTTTGTTGTAGTCATCAAGATGATTATGAGGTTGTGAGAAAAGTTGGTAGAGGAAAATACAGTGAAGTATTCGAAGGCAAAAACGTCAATACGAACGAGCGTTGCATTATCAAGATCCTTAAACCCGTAAAGAAGAAGAAGGTGATTTAAAAAGCACATGAACCATACATTTGTGTTGTTGAAACTTGTTTTTAAGTCATTGCTTTTGATGTTTGTTTATGCAGATAAAGAGAGAGATCAAAATACTCCAAAACCTCTGTGGTGGACCAAACATTGTTAAGCTGTATGATATTGTCAGAGATGAGCACTCCAAAACACCTAGCTTGATATTTGAGTTTGTCAACAATGTGGACTTTAAAGTGTTGTATCCGACATTGACTGATTACGATATCCGGTTCTATATTTATGAGCTGCTTAAGGTAATGTTTTCGATCTTTTTTACTTACTAGAAATGATTGTTACCATACATAGAATGTTTTATCGGAATCTGATAGTATTTGCATTTTTTTCAGGCTTTGGATTTCTGTCATTCTCAAGGAATAATGCATAGGGATGTTAAGCCTCACAATGTCATGATAGATCATCAGCTGCGTAAACTTCGTCTGATAGACTGGGGTCTTGCTGAGTTTTACCATCCTGGAAAAGAGTATAATGTTCGAGTTGCCTCACGGTAATATCAAATATCACAGCTTTATTCGACCTGCACACCTAATAGGGCATTCATAAACGCCAATGATTGAAACATATAATATATGAAACTAGCTTTTTGCAGTCAAAGCTTGTTAATCTTTTTGTAGTTGTAGTATTATGCATTAGACTAAAAGCCTGTGAATTAATTGCCAGATACTTCAAGGGTCCCGAGCTACTAGTTGATCTACAGGATTATGACTATTCTTTAGACATGTGGAGTCTTGGCTGCATGTTTGCTGGCATGGTGAGAACTGATTATCCCCTCACTCTTCTTCTCTATAGTTTCTCGATCTTGAAATTATTGAAAACATTTGAGTTTCCGATTGTAATTGTTATCAACTTTTGATGTTGCTTATTCACTTGTCAAATGTTGATGCTGTAGATATTTCGTAAGGAACCGTTCTTCTATGGCCATGATAATCATGATCAACTTGTCAAAATCGCCAAGGTATACTGCTAGTCTCCAAACTGCTGTCTTATTTGCATAAGATTACTTTACAAAAGTTGGATCCATCTAATTATTTTTTGGTTGAAAACTCATGCGTAGGTGTTGGGCACCGATGAGTTAAATACTTACCTTAACAAATATCAGCTAGATCTAGATCCTCAACTGGAAGCGCTTGTTGGAAGGTATTATTTCACACCTGAGTCTGTTTAAAAGCTAAAACTAGTTGCTTTGTCCTGCCTATAATAAATGAGTTAAAACTTGAAGCCACCCTCCCATTTGCAGGCATAACAGGAAACCATGGTCTAAGTTCATCAATGCAGACAACCAACATTTGGTCTCACCTGAGGTTAGATTTGACTCTTTCTCCACAATACATAAAACTACTTCATTTAGTCGAGGGTGTAATTGACTCTCTCAATGTATGAACATCTTCAGGCCATTGATTTTCTCGATAAGCTTCTTCGGTATGATCATCAAGACAGATTAACCGCAAGAGAAGCCATGGTAAAAAATCCTCTTCAAGCACTTGTCTTTAATTTTCTTATACCCGATTAATCTCATCAAACTTATAATCAGTGGTTCTCTGTTGATCTATTATATAGGCTCATCCATACTTCGCTCAAGTTAAAGCTGCAGAGAGCAACAGACTACTAAGCCAGTAAAACCAAAGCTTGATTGATGATGCCTACTACTACTATTTTTGAACCAAAAACATTGTTATGTTGTTGTAAGAACCCAAAAAAATACCAGAAAGTTTGTATCAAAATTGTGGTAATTTATAATTTCTCATCCAAACATAATTGATAAGCAAAAAGAAGCAAAGGTTCCAGACAAAGCTTTATGATATAATAATTATAACAATAAACTTATTGTTGAAAACAAGTCATCTTTAAGTAGAGAGAAAACAGAACCAGAGACTTTTTTTTTTGATACAAACATAGGAAAGAGGAGGATCCCAAAACGTTTTACATTGGGAATCCTTTATAGTTGAGATAATAGATAATTTTGCTTGATCACTTCTTGAGGTGAGGGAAGCAAGCGACAACATCAGCCTTGGGATGCTTGGCCTCGGCGTGCTCCCTGCATTTCACTTCCGATGTAGTGCAGATGAATGTTTGCATACAAACCTTGCACTGTTAATTATAATTAAACACATCAAGAAATAACAAGTTTGTCAACATCACCACTCTAACCCAATCATAAAACTGCTTAATATTAAGACATAACCCAATTGTCTAAGATCAACATGAGATGAATCATTGGATACAAAGACAATCAAACTAAGGTTTCATGATTCCATAAACATTGGTTATTAAGAAAAAAAAACCCAATTCTAGTAACCAAGAATTAATAAAAAAAAAAAAACTTTTAATCTTTGATGATTTGGTAAAAAAAAATGATCACCTGAATCGACATAGCTTTCTTGTTAGCTTCCAATTGGCTTCCTATAAGAGAGATCACGCACACACACACAAAAAAAAAATTATTACAAAACACGAGTTGTAGAGCTAAATCTCCCAATTGACAAAACCTATAAAAACCGAATTTGTTCGGTCGGGTACCTTTTCCAGCAGACTTTGCCTTTTCCAAGTTTTTGGCGCGAGCCATGGCTGACTTCTGTGCGTTTCCGCCACCCATCTTTTTTGTTCTGATCGAAGAAGATGTGAAAGAGAGAAAGAGAAGATGAACTCAAACCCTAATTTTCAGAAATACACCAAATGGAATAAGTTTTTTTTTTTTTTTTTTTGCCGACTAAAGATTTATACGAGGAGAAAATAATAATAATGCCACTTGCTTCTTATTATTTTTTTCTCTATAATGTCCACTTTACATTTAATTCGCCCACTCAGCACTCACACCAATCACCTAACGCGTGTTTTTTTCTTTTATTCTAGTCTTCTAGAATAATTCGATTTTTCACTTATTGGGCCTAAAGGCCTTTTTGATTGCATATGTGTTGGGCCTATTTGTTAAAACTTTATGAGTTTTATTATGATCAGTCAAGATCTCAAAATCCCAAACTCTCTTCTCCGACGTTTTTGTTTTCATTCTCCGGCGACTTTACCGGTGTGAATTTTTGTTGGAATCGATGGGTGTCGTTATTGAGACTTTTATTTGGGAACCGAGCTCAAGTTTCTTCATCTTCTTCTTCGTTTCTACATTTTTATCGATACTTTTGTGTCCTTACTTGGCCAAGAACAGAACTTTTGGTACCTTTGATCATTCCGTTTCCTCTTCTTTCGCTCGGTTCCAGAGATGGTTTCTAGCTATCTACACTCTCTCTTCAGGTATATCTTCAAATGGGTCTTCACAATTTTATCTCTTTCTTCATAAAGCTTTCATTTTTTTTCCCTTTTCTCTTCAATCTAAAGTGGATCCTTTGCTACAGTGATGGAAGGTTTATGGTCTGTGTATGGAGAATTGGAGTTGACATCTTATGGTTTAAGTATGGAATCAATGGTTTTTTATCTATGTGTTGGCTATTCGACTGCTCTTGTTCTCGGTCCTTTACTTGGTGTGATTTGTGATCTCATGTAAGTAGCTTTTTTACTACAATGTTGATCATAGCTAACCTTGAATCCCAAATCGTATGGTGCATAGTAACGATGATATCGAAACTTTTGTAGGGGTCAGAAGAGAATTTGTCTACTCTATTGTGTGTTGCACTTCGTTGTTGGTGTATGGAAGAGGATTACAATGAGTCCTAGTGCTTGGTTTGCAAATGTTTGTCTCTCTCTTGCTGGTCTTGTATATTCGTTTGGGTTTGAGACTTGGTTAGTTGTGGAACATGAAAAGGTAATGGATTCGTCTCTGCATTTAAGTTTTTTTATCATTAGAGAACACAAAGTTCTGATTTTTTAGTAATGCT
Organism: Camelina hispida; assembly: GCA_023657505.1. NCBI lineage: Eukaryota > Viridiplantae > Streptophyta > Magnoliopsida > Brassicales > Brassicaceae > Camelina > Camelina hispida. The sequence continues at coordinate 40,617,694 of CP094632.1, forward strand.
ATTGTTATGTGTCTTGTTGTACCTTTGTAGCAAAGTCAGAGGAATGACTCGTTAAATGAAACATTCTGGTTGATGACTTTCCTTGAGTCTGCATCTTTACTAGGAGGTCAAGCTCTATCAAATTGGCTTGTAGATGAAGATGTTCAGCATGGTATTGCATTGTCTGCTACGGCGTCTTTGTTCTTGTCTGTTGTGGCCATTGTTTGTATTGTCCAGACTGCGAAAGAGCCTTTGAAGACCCTCCCTTTTAGGGATTATTCCGCAGCTTTCTATGCATATGTTCTTGGTGGTAATGGTTTCTTTCTGATATTTATATGTCTCCATTTCAATTCACAGATATGAACTAAACTTGTAACAAAAATTCAGATTTTGAGTTAATTTTTGTGCTTGTCAATTTGAATCAGATAAAAGAATATGGTTCCTCGGAACTGCACAAGCCTGCCTCCAGTTTTCTACTGCAGTCTTTTGGATTCTTTGGGCGCCAACCATTGTGGTATGATTAAGCTTTCTATTGATTCATATTATTTGGGATTTTAGATAAGATAATTACTGATATTTGTTTCTCGACAATGCAAATTATCTTTTTCTTAAGATCTGCTTATATTAAAAACTGTGCTATGTTGGGTCAGGCTGATGGGCGAGAAGTGAATCTAGGATTAATCTATCCCTGTTTCTTGGGTTCAAGAATGCTTGGGAGTACAGTCTTCCCATGGCTTATGAGTGGACAATCATTGCTACGTCTTGAAGATTGCTTAGTGTACATATATGCAATACTTGGGATTGTGTTTTCTATAGTAGCCTATGATTATCAGGTAACTTATTAGCTAGTTTCAGTAAATACTTGTTGCTTCTTATGGAAGGCCTCTCTCACACATTAAAAACCGTATCCTGCAGGAAATCCGAATCTTAGTAGTACTTTTCTGCTTATTTCATGGCTGTGCTGGACTGGCCCTGCCTTTGCTTACAAGATTAAGAACAATGTAATGCTCTTATATACATATATACTAGTTCACATCAATCAGATTATTTTGAAAACACATACTTTGTTAGCATAAGAATCGTTCTCCTCGGTGGTAATGGAATGTAATCTTTGTTTATAGGTATGTGCCAAATGAATTGCGTGGTGGGATGATAAGCCTCTCTCAAGTTCCAGCTAATGCAGCTATTTTGTTTTGCTTAATACAGGTATGTACCATAAAAAAAAAATACCGTTGTTAACCTATTGTTCCTCTGTTTCAGTCTCCTTATCGATCTTAATATTGCAGAGAGGGTACTCTAACAAGATTGAGAACTCAACAATGATGGCTTTTGGTGCCATTTCTTTATTCACTGCATCTGGTTGTATATACTTATTGAGACGATGGGGAAAGTCACCACATCAAGACTGGCACAAACTATGATCCTGAGTAAGCTGTTGTCTCTGGTTATGAGACATATGCGGAAGCAGGACAAGGCAAATCAAAGACAAATCTGCATGTTTCTGAACAAAATTCAGGTTCGTATGTAATCTTGTGTTGAATAGTCTCGCTTCGATTTTGTAGCAGCATGAAGTGAGCTATAATAACACACAAACCTGGAAGCTCAAAGATGCCGTAAAAGCAGTATAAGAGGTTTGATTCATTAGTTTTGAGAGGATTCTATTATTTTGAATGATTGTTTTCTTTTTTTTGTTCAATTCAAATCTTATTAAGATCATCTTCTTTGGACCTTTTAGGCATTCTTATTGTTGTACAAGTAAATATGAATGAAAATGAATTTTTCACAAATTACAAGTCATTCTGCATAATTCTTCTTCAATCATATGTTTGGTCTCGTATCCATTTGGTGGCGACCCATTTCTCACCTTTAATAACAGGACAGCTTCCATGGAGAGATGTCTGCAACAACAAAACCATATTTTGAGAAAGATCAAACATTCTATGTCTGAAATTGGGGTTTCTTGATTGTCTGAAACACTTACCCGGTCGATTGTTTTGTTTGGGAACAAATTGTAGAAGAAAACAGCGTCTCCTTGTCGTGGCTTTACTTTCAGACCAATACACTTCTCATAATCATAACTTCCATTCATGTTTCTCCCATTCTGCTTCCTCAAAACCAATCTTGTTTTAAAACCCGAGATCCCTAACCATGTCAAACCAAAAGAACAAAGTAGCAATGATTACCTCGAATGGGAACATCGTCTCTCCACCTTCTTCAACAGTCGATAAGAACAATAGGAAAGTCACAAGCTGCATTCATAGGTTGAGTGGAGGATCAACAGATGGTAGTTTTACCGGAGCAGGAAAACTAAATTAGGTTGCTTACTTACCCTTTGGCTTATCTGAGGACCATACTCAGCTGGATTGAAAGCATCATAATGTGAATCATACTTCTGGCCAAGCTGATACCTCAAGATGTTGAATGCCTAGACAAAAAGAAAACACACATGAAAGGTCTTATTCATAAGTAGAAACCACATGTTCTTGGACGTTTTGGATCATATTCGTATTTGCTTACTTCGTAATAATCACTAGGGATTCTTGTGGCCTTCGCAATTTTCTCTTCGATGGCATCTAAAAGCCCGGACTCATCTTCATCAGCACCGATGAACACTCCAGTGCTGCATTTTGAAAATGTTCATTGATCTAATGCTCTCTAGCTAGCCACTGAATCGATCTTATGTAAGTTTTTTTTTATTGTAACCTGGTTCTAACGTTTCGAGTGGTATCTGCCGTTTCGCCTTTCCTTAAAGCAAGCTTAGAAGGTTTAAGCTTAGGCTTTGCCATATCGATTATGGCTTCACATTGTTGTTTAGTTGCGAAATTCCTCAAGTAAAAAACTCGAGGACTCCAGCTTAAAACCTAATCAAAAACATGTACCAACATCATCTATACTTGTGAATCTGAATCTAAAGTTATTATTATTAATTTGAGAAGTAACTGACCTGAAAAGGAATGTTATTAGGGACAGAACCATGATCTAAAGATTCAGTTTCCTCGTTTACAGATCTTCGTGTTGGAATGTCACTGAAACGTCTCTGTAGCAAAGAAAAAGAGTTATGAAAGAGCTTCAACGGAACTCGATCGAAGATATTAAGAGAGAAAGATCACAAAAGAAGACCTGAGAGAGAAGAATAAAGAAAGTGAAACCAATGATGGCGAAGAAGAAGCAAAACGCAATGAAAACGTAAGGAAACCGTAGCTGCTGCTTCTTCTCTTTGCCATAAGATCTCATCTCTCTGTCGACGGCGGGAACTTGAATTCTGAAACCGAGAGAGAGAGACAAAAAGAGAGAGATAAAGATGAGTAAAGGTGACTACACGTCATTAAGTCATTCCTCAGTTTCTAATGTAGATTCTCTATGGGACATTTGTCTCCCTTTAAGACGTTTCCTGTCTTTTAGATTCGTACTTCATGTCTTTGGACATTATTCATATAGTTGTGTTTTTTTAAAATATGAATGAAAGATCCCACTGAATTGAATTGGGTCCATGAATCTATGGTTTTTTTTTATGTTTTTAAATATGTTTTACATTTTCAGTGTGATTATTTAAATTATAAATCAAAATTTACTTTTAATTCAAATCAAATGTGTTGACATTTAAGCTAAGAAAACTAGAAAAGTAAAGTGAATCAAAGATCATTCATAATTAAATTTAGTAAAAAATCATTCATAAATAAATTTAGTAAAATATCCGCACATAATCTAATTCTAAACTAAGAAAACTAGAAAAGTAAAGTGAATCAAAGATTATTAGCGTCGGCCAATGTTACCTCGCTTTAGTAACTAACGTTAAAAACCATATTATATGTTAGTGTAGGTTTCTCGATTCATTACCAAAAGAGTGAAATGGGCATCCCTTAGAAAAACATTAAACATGAATCATTACATAAAAGCCACGTAGGTCTCAAGGAGCTCCATAATTATTGCCACGTTTATGCCACGAGTCGGAAACATACGCGCCATACGTGTTCCATATAAGCAAAAAGTGTAATAAACCTCTCATCCACGGCATGAATTTAGCAAACGGGGAGAAAACAATATGGAAGATCAGAAGAAAAAGCCACCAACGACGGAGCAAGAAGTTAAAAACGACGTTGAGTCTATCAAGGGCCCATACTTGAACTATGATAACTTGGAAGATTACAAGATGAAAGGTTACGGAGCCGAAGGCCACCAAGAGCCTAAGCTCGGCATGGGAGGTGGAGCCACCGATGCTCCCACTCCTTCAGGGGGCGTTGGCCGTGGTGGAGGTTCTGCATCGACGGATCTTTCCTCCACCGGTGCCATTAACCGTCAGGGGGTTCCGTGAAAGAAAAGCAAAACTTCGTTTATGGGTTTGTGGGATCGCCGATAAACACAAAAAAAAAAATTATAGGTTTTAGTTTGTCCAATAAACTGAACTAGTTTCGTTTCTTTTAACGTGTACTGTTTTTAATGTAAGTTTGATTTTTATCCAAACTCTGTTTTCTGTATCTTATTCTAATATACTTCAAATGATAAATTTTAATACTACGTATATCTTTCTAATATTGATTTAGCTACTATTTTGAGTATTATCCATTCCAATACCCATAGATTGTTGTCACTTGTCAGTGTGAGCAAAATCTAGCCTTGGTTAACCACAATCGCCCTAACCAAAAAAGCCCACTGAAAATATCCACTAAAAAGCCCATACAACAGCCGACATCAGTAAAGACATTATTACCCATAAAGCCACGTAGATCTCGAGGAGCCGAGTAGATAACGTGTCGGAATCATGCGAGCCAGAGTGTACTTTAGAAGCTCCATAAAAAGCTGAGACATCTCTCAAGTAAGATCATAAACAAATCTAATAGCAGAAAAAAAAACAAAGGAAACAAACAACCATACACAAAAATGGAAGCTGAGAAAACACCACCGACGACGACGACACCGGCGACAACGACGGAAAAGAAAACTGGGCCAGAAGTGAAAGACAACGACTTACCAACCAATAGCCCTTACATGGCTACGGGTACTTTGGAAGATTACAAGATGAAAGCTTATGGAGCTGAAGGCCATCAAGAGCCTACGCCTGGTCTAGGTGGTGGCTCCACCGATGCTCCTACTCCTTCAGGCGACGCACCTGCCGACGCCACCACCACTGCTGCGAAAGCTCCCTGAAAAAAGAAAGACTCATAATAATTAATGGGTTTTAGTTGGATCGTCGGAGAAAATAACCCAAACTTGTTCTATCTTCAATAACTGATCCAGCTTCGTTTTTTCTTAACGTTTTTATGGGTTAATTAAAAATGTATTTGCGTGTAACGATGAATGCTAAAATAATTACCGAGTTTCATAAGATAAAATATTATCTATCATATGTTGAAGTTGTAACGATCAATGTTATCATATTCAATTTTTATCTCTATCCATCTAAATATTGGTGTCTCACATTGCAATCTGATGTTTGGAATCTTATGAAACTATCCAAATTTAGAAAATTGAATTAATTATATGAACAATATCCAATTTTAGCATTTCAGATATGAAAAAATGAATTTTTCTTTTTGATTCTTATTATTTATTTCGACATTGTCATCATTTTCTAAAGGGCCGGTGATAATCGTGGGGTGTGATGTCAAGCGAAGTCGGTGGCTTTGTGAGTTGTGAGTACGAACGAATATTTTGGTGGGGATATTTTATTTGGCAAAGTACACGTGGTTGGTAAATAGCCAAACCATGGACTTAATCTCTCTATAGGGATATGTGGCTCACAAATTAGTGTAGTCCACTCATGAATACTTCTTCCTCCACTCCTTCTTATTTCTAAAAAGAAATATTTGTAAGTTATCAATACACTTTTTAATAAGTTTTGATAATGAATTGTAAATTTCAAAGAATAACTAAATACTATTGGTTTAGAGTTATAAAAATTTGAAAATTACAAAAGATAAAATATTTATAATCAAATTTTAATATGTTTTGTGTGAAAAAACTAAAAATAGGATCAATTAGGAAGAGAGAGAGAGTATATTTTAATAAAATTATTAATTCAGTTGGATAGACCCCCGTTTATTAACACTAGGTGCTTTCCCACGCAATGTGTGGGTTGTGGTGTAGTTGGCACTTTCTTGAGAGAATATAACTATGAATTGATTAGAAAGGCAAGAAATATAAAAGAAATATTTTTTTATATAAATAAAATAAAAATTGAATACAATGTTAAATATATATAATACTTTCTACATTTTTTTTTTGAATAAAATGTTAAATTTGATTCAAAAAGAAAAATACTTTTGTACAACTAGTGCAACTTTGTGCCTAAAAAATTTTGAAAAATTTAAAGTTTAAACTGTGTTTAAAAATTTGTTGAGAGCTAAAATCTTGATGCTAGCCAGATGGGCAAGGCGTTGTCATAACGCCTATCTCCACTCCTTTGGATTGCTAAGAGACGATCTCGGATTTGTCTATCCAGGCATTTAATCAACTGAACTGCTGCGACCGGGTGCTCTCCATGCCGTCTCCTATTACGTTCACGCCAGATACCATAAATCGTTGCCTGAAAGATATAGCGTGCCAGAAAACCTTCTTCCGTATTCGTCCAAGTAGTAGAGACTGTCCCAAGAATAGTGTGCCAATTCAAAGAGAATCGACTCCTGTATATTTGTTTAGCGAGATTAGCCCAGATACCTGAGGTGAAACCACACGTAAAAAAGAGATGATCCCGAGTTTCAATGGGGTGATTACAGAAAACACAGGTCGGGGAGAGTCCCCTGTTCCAGAGAAGCATTCGATCTCCAGTTGAGAGTCTGTCTCTCGTAGCCAACCAAACACAGAAGGAGAACTTAGGAGTTGCATGGACAAACCAAACTCCTTTGTGCCAGGGTACCATGTCGGGTGTGTGACGTATATGGAGCCATGTTTCCTTGGTTGAGAACCGTGGGCGATAGATATCATTTGTTCCTCTCCATAAGGGTATATCCTCTGCATTTGTGCGTGTTTGGAACTTTAAAGCTAGGGCGTCTTCTATTCGGTTCAGATGGTCTACTCGATGCCTTCTCCTACGACGATGAGTCCAGGCCTCAGCAACCGTCATATGTTGGCTTATCCCAAGATCAATAAAACCGCGTTCACCTGCAACATCAATCAGACGCCCCATTGGAGACCAAACATCATACCAAAATGAAGTTTGAGCCCCATTCTTCACCTCAACACTACTAAACTGTTTGGCAAGATCACGGAATTTAAGAATTTCTACATTAAAATATAGAATCAAACTCTTACAAGTTACAACACATATGAGATATAACAACATTTGATATTGGTAGGAGAGGAGGAGATAATGTTTACTATAAGATGGTAATACAAATTAGATAATGGAGATGAATCTTTAAAAAATAGAATAATGTAATATCTATATATATATATAATACTTTCTAAATTAAAATATAGAATCAAACTCTTATAATACATATGAGATATAACAACATTTGATATTGGTGGGAGAGGAAGAGAGAATGATTACTTATAAGATAATAATCCAAATTAGATAAAGGAGATAAATCTTTTAAAATAAGAACAATGTAAAATATATATCATTTAGTCTCTAAAATTAAAATTCAGCATTAACAATTTACAAAGATATTTCATTTTTTTTTACAACCCATACAACAAAAAAAAGAAATCAAAAATAACAAAAAAAAACGAAAAATGATTTGAGGTATTGTAGAAGAGAATGAGAGAATGTGAAAATGAGATAGTAAAAGAATGTCAATATGAGAGAATGATAGATTGAGAGAATGCTTATTTATATGATAAGAAATGATGGAAGTTACATTTAGAACTATGGAGTTACAATAGTAATTTATTGTGTTTGAATAAAATTGAGTGGTAGAATATGATTAATGCATAATTTATTTTATTTTCATTTATAATTTTATTTTAATGTGTGAGTTAAATGTATTGTGTTTATTGGATCTTAAATATTGTTTAAAGCAATTAGAAAGAAAATAAAAAATAAAAAAAATTAGAAAACATTAAATGAAAACCAACCAATAAGGAGAGACCAAAACCTTACTTTTATATATATGATATATTGCTTTAAACTTTGAAATTAGATATATATTATAAACAATAATTTTACATGAGAAATATATTAATTTAGCCAACCAAAATATGAATATAAGTTTAGCCAACCAAAATAAATAAAAAATATTAAAATTTAACTAAAAAAGTAATTTCTCTTGAAAGATAATAAGTTAGTAGGAGAAATGAATTAATGTAAAATTATTGGATAGAAGTTACTTTTGAGATAAATGGAGTTACATGTCTTTAATTATAAATAAATATTTTAATTTTTTATAACCTAAAATATAAGGAATACCAAGTGGCTGAATCAAAATTCACATGATTTGGTTGTTTGTTGATATAAACTCAACACTTACACATAATATTTCAAAATTAAAAATATTAATTTTTAAGTGACAAACTAAATTAGTTTTCTTATAAAGTTATATGAATTCTTCAATCTCAATAATTTTTAAAATCCAAGGATAACTTATATTTTTTTGGTTTTCACTCATCAAATAATTTATAGTGCTAGATTTCATACTAATGGTTTCATCTTTAGAGAATTTAGTGAAATGATATTTTTAAAATTATATTTTATTTTTATATTTAAGTTCCAGTTGAATATATTTTGTTTTTTGGATCATTTTGTATTTTGATTAAAGACACAAAAAACCAATTGTTTAATTATTTTCTTTTTGTTTTCAAAAACCTCAAAATCATAAAAAAAAAAAATATATTATATTAATCTCTGCAGATTTATCAATTGGATCACAAAACAAAATAGTCTTTATAAATGGATAAATGGATAATTATATTGATCTTTATAAATTATCAAAAATGATACATGAATATGTGAGATAACCAGAGACATAATAGATAATTACATATGGATTATTTCAACTTTATGATCTTATTGTGTGGTGAATATTGTAAAGAAGTATGAAAATAATGACTTATAAGATGTTAATATAAAATAGAAAATAGAGATAAACATTTTAAAAGATTAAATAAATATATAAGATATACATGTCATACAAACTCTAAAACTAAGCTTTTACAATGATATTTGATTTGATTTTTTATAACCCATACAACAACAATAACAAACAAAATACAAAACAAAACAAAACAAAAAAGAGATTTGAGAGTAGTGGAAGAAGATGAGAGAATGAAAGAGTGATAGACTAAGAGAATAAGATAATGAGTATTTATAGGAAGAGAAATGATGAAAATTTACATTTAGAAAAATGAGAGTTACAATTCTAATTTATTGTTTTGTTTTAATACAATTGATAATTCAACTTAGTGGAGAAATAAAGTTAATGCATAATTTATAGGGAGAAACTATAAAGATTTCAGTTTTATATTATGTGAGTTAAATGTGAAAATTAATTGTTTTTAAATTTGTGTTTTAATATAAATTTTTTTTTTTGTTAAAATTGCATTGCCAAGTGGACCAATAAGGAGAGACTGAAACTCTACAAATTATTAAAAATGATACATGAATATGTGAGATAACTAGAGACATAATAGATAATTACATATGGATCATTTCAACTTTATGATCTTATTGTGTGGTGAATATTGTAAGGAAGTATGAAAATAATGACTTATAAGATGTTAATATAAAATAGAAAATGGAGATAAACATTTTAAAAGATTAAATAAATATATAAGATATACATATCATACAAACTCTAAAACTAAGCTTTTACAATGATATTTGATTTGATTTTTTATAACCCATACAACAACAATAACAAAAAAAATACAAAACAAAACAAAAAAAAGATTTGAGAGTAGTGGAAGAAGATGAGAGAATGAAAAAGTGATAGACTAAGAGAATAAGATAATGAGTATTTATAGGAAGAGAAATGATGAAAAATTACATTTAGAAAAATGAGAGTTACAATTCTAATTTATTGTTTTGTTTTAATACAATTGATTAATTCAACTTAGTGGAGAAATAAAGTTAATGCATAATTTATAGGGAGAAGCTATAAAGATTTCAGTTTTATATTATGTGAGTTAAATGTGAAAATTAATTGTTTTTAAATTTGTGTTTTAATATAATTTTTTTTGGTTAAAATTGCATTGCCACTCAATAAGGAGAGACTGAAACTCTACTTTTATATATATGATTGTGAGCTTTTCGATTAATATAGCTTGCTTTTTAAAATAATCTTTTATTTTTTCAGCATCGTTTCGCAAATATCAATCGAAAAGTATTTTTCTGTCACCCTTTGAAATATTGGTACATTGATAAAGCTCACAATGTTGGGTCAATGAACCATACAACTTTCATATTGAGTTGGCCACGGTAAGGACCAATCAGTTCAAAAGAACCTACCCCCAGCCTCCCAAGATTTAAAGAAACCACTAAGTCCCGTTTAAAATTTCAATTTGGTTGAAAAAGGGTATGTGATTGTCGGATTGAAATGTATGAAACATTGAAACCATAGTTGCTTAAAATGGTTTTTAACATAGTTTATCTCGTACTAGGTAAGTCCCAGTGTAACTATATTATTTGAATAAACTGAATAAAAGCATGACCTATAAAACTTAAATTAACTGTTTGAAACAATTGTCATGTACAACGCATGTAATATAATTTGTTACCTCAGCTGGACCACAAAAAAAATAATGGCATCGTCAACACGCCGCTCTCGATGGTATAGTTTCCATATGTCATTGTCTTTATGTAAATGGAATCGCCACTTCATAAAGAAAGGGGTACAAAACTGGATTTTATAGGGTATGTAGTGTAGTGTAGTATGAACGTATGATACGGTTAATTCATAAATAATTTCGAAAGTGAATAAGAATAATCTTTTGACAAAAAAAGAAAATTTGGAAACAGAAAGCTAAAAAGATAAAAAAAAAAAAATATCACTGAAAAGGAAATGATGCGTTTACAGGTGTAACCGTAGTGGTGACGGTTGCTGCGATTGGAACATTACCGTAATATGCCAATCCTCCCAGCTGTTTCATCCTTGTAGCTTTGGTTATAATAAAAAAGGAAAAACAAAAACAAAACAATGTCGTAGAAAACAAACATAATTGAAAAACCAAAATTGAGAAACAACCAAACATATTGGGCCCATTGCCAGACTGGGCCTAGCATCAATATTACACCCAAAAAACAAATTATACACTGCTCCAACGGCTACTAATCACCGTAGGGTGTCTCTTAAAAAGAAAATCAACGGTCAAGATCTCTTAAGTTTTTCTCCTATATGTATTTAAAAATGCAAAAGATAACACATATGTGAAGTTATTATCTTCAGTCTTCACTCAGAGTCACTCACTCTTTCTCTCCACTTCCCTTATTTCTCTCAACAATTTTTTCATATTATGGATCCCAAAATGCTTTCAACAGTTACATTGATCTGCATTGTTTTCATCGGCATCGTCAGTGGCCAATCTCCGGCCACCGCGCCAATCCATTCTCCTTCTACATCTCCTAATCATCATAAGCCTAAAGCCACATCTCCCGCCATTTCTCCACCTTCTCCTACCCCTGAATCCACTCCCACGGCGGATGCACCGGTAGAACCGCCCGTCGAGGCACCTAAATCCTCGGCTAATGTGCCGGTTACGTCTGCTCCTTCTCCTACTCCTGAGGCTTCTTCTACTCCTCAGATTTCTCCTCCGGCTCTTTCACCGGAGGCTGATACTCCTTCTTCTCCGGTAGATGCGCCGTCAGCCGACGACTCCCCCGCTCCATCTCCGAGCAAACATAAGAAGACGACGAAGAAGCATAACACCGCTCCGGCTCCTTCACCAGCTTCGGAGCTTCTAAGCCCGCCTGCACCGCCGGGTGAAGCTCCTGGTCCTGGACCAAGCGATGCTTTCTCTCCCGCCGCGGACGATCAGGTAATCTAAGAATCATTTAACCCTAATCAATGGAACGTTTAGGTTATTATGATACCATATTTAACATGTTAGTTAGTAAACTTAGTAATAAACCATAATTTGCGTTTGATAGATTAGTCTCCTAACAGTTAACTGAAAAGGAAACAATATAGTTTGTTTGCATTATTAGTTTCTTAATTTTCATGTAACTTTTTTTTTCATTAAATGAAAATACTCACTAATTTTATAGTACTATGATTAAAAGAGGTACACATTATGCTGTTTTTATTAGGTTTGATTTTTCTAAAAGTTTTGAGATCGAGTTGTAATTAATGCAGAGCGGAGCACAAAGAACAAGTGTAATGCAAAATCTGATGGTGGCAGCAGTCGCGTGGCCTCTACTTGCTCTAGTCTTCTAATAAGTTTTTTTTGTCTTGACCCATACCATTTGTCTTATTACTGCTCAAATTTTGTATTCAGCATTTTTTTTTATGTATACAAAATAATAATTTTGATACATGCTATCTATCTTCTGCAAATTTGCTAATTAGCCTCATCAATAGTAAAATATTCTCACTCATTCACATCCATAGCTACAATGTTTTCTTCAACGACATGTAAAATCAGAAAAAGAAAACTTAGGAAAAAAAAAAAAAACTATTCCAAATCAAAGATTATTCTGAGAATCAATCGAAAATTAAAGAATACAGAGAACCAACCAAAAAAAAAATAATCTTGGGTATGAAATTATTTGCAGAAGAAACCTCATTTGTACAAAATCACTACTTAGGTAAGAAGACAAAACATAGAATAGGCACTGAGGGACCAGAATCTGTGCATCATCAACATCATCATCATCATCATCATCATCATTATCAACAACAACTTCATCATCATCCATCAGCCACGCCCGGCGTTTCCATGCCGTTGGTTTCTGAAGTAACTCAGCAAAGCCTGTGCCTGACAAGTTACAAGATTCTCCAAATTAAGAACTTTTCAAAACAAACCAAAAGTCATGAGATTCATGGTGATAGAGTAGCTGCTTAAACAAAGTGTGCATCAAGAGGAACATGAAATGATTATAAGGAGTTTGTACCTTTTCTCTAGCTCTAGGAGTACCAGACTGTGAGAGAGCAACAAGTGGAGGAACGGCTCCTTCTTGGAGAACCATGTTGCAGAACCGGCCACTATTGGTTGATAACTGAAGAAGAGCTGCTGCTGCGTTTTCTTTCCCTCTAGCTGAACCCAACTCAACGACTTCAACAAGAAGAGGGATCCCACCTTCTTGACCAATTGCGTTTCTTCCTTCCGGGATTGTAGCTAGATTTGCCAAGACAGCAACGGCCTTATCAACCATCCCAGCTGCTGGGTCCATAAGATCTATAAGATATCTTACAGCACCAGACTGCACAATCGTTGCCTTGTTTTCTTGATGTATCGATAGATTAAACAATGCAGTAGCAGCGTCTTTCTTACCCCGAGGGGTACCATTACCAAGTAGATCCACGAGAGGCCCTATTGCACCCGACTGACCGATCTTAATCTTGTTTTCTTCTATCACAGAGAGGCTGAAGAGGGTTGCTGCTGAGTTCTCTTTAGCTTCAGAACTACCATTTTGAAGCACGTGAATGAGCGGCTCGATCGCACCAGCATCAGCAATTGCACTTTTGTTGTTGTCATTAATAGACAAGTTGAGAAGAGCGGTAACAGCGTTTTCCTGTGTAGCTGAGTCGGTTGAGTAAAGTAGTTCCACTAATAAGATGATTGCCCCAGAGTTCCCTATGACTATACGGTTATCCATGTTGTGCTTAGCTAGTAACCTTAGTTCTGCCGTTGCTTGTCTCTGAATATCTAATGAAGTGCTTTTTAACTCTTCCACCAACTTCTTCACTTGGGTTTCGACTTCTAGAAGTTCACGTCTTGTCTCATTTGAAGGTGCTGAAACAATCCTTGAACCAAGCCTCTCTGATGGACGTCGCCAAAACTGACCACGGTTACGTCTGTCCATAAATTTTGGGGAAAAATCTGAGAAATCTCGCCGAGGAGCTGCTGAAGTGGTTGCACCAAGAGGCCCTGATCTAATTTCTCCTGAAGCATCACTGCTGTAAGGTGTAGCATGAGCTGATTCTTCTGAATTCTCATTCGCATCTGCTCTTGGAAAGTCCTCATTGGAAACAGTGCTAGCAGCAGAAGGGGACCTATTATGGTGGTTCTCAGATGTTTGTCCATTTTCCACTGAGCCTCGTGTAGTTGAAGATACAGATGACCTACCAGGTGCATCTGTCTTCAATTCTCGAGAATCGTTAGATCTATCTTCAAAATCATTTAGTGATCCCCTCCTGGCGTCCAACCCATACCCATTTCCAGATACACTCGGTGAAGAAGCCCCCAAGGCAGAAGCAGGACGTGAAGGAGAAGAAGCACTTTCTCTTTCAATTCCCCGGCTTGAGAATGAGGGCTTCCCGATTCCACTTGAAGAAGCATCCCAATCATGTGACTTGTTGCTAACCTTATGAGCATAAACATCAGGGTTCGTGCTAGGAATGGAGTCTGTACATGATAAAAGAGGAGAAAGCTCGTTTAAACTCGTTGATTTATTGGGATCAGGCAGCTTGACATCGTTTGTCTCACACCAGTTGGCTATTAAGGCCTTCACGGTGTAATTGGGTATTAGAGTCGTATGAGTCAGAGTCTGTCGAGTCTTGGGACACACTTTTAAACCTAAATCAATCCATCTCTTGATGAAGGCCTTTTCATATGTCTGTCCTGATGACACAATCACTGGATCAGTCATTACTTCAAGTGAAAGAGGACAAAAGAAGTCAGCAAGAATGGCGACACTAGATGTCTGAGTCTGTTTGATCAGAAGAAGACGCTCGTGCATGCGGTTTACTATAACAATCAGTTGGTCAAGGAACTCGACTTCTGCATTATTCTCAGACTGTTCAGCCATCTCTTTCTGCCTCTCCAGAGCAACAGCTTCAATCAAAATCTCCTGGTTTGATCTCAGACCAGTGTTCTCCCCGATTTTCACCAAGATCTCAGGGCTAGGCCCAACACCATCTCTCTGATCCCTCAGTGCACCATCAATGACTGAAGATATTTCTTCATAATTAAGATGCTTAATCTCCTCTAGACATTGCTGCAATTATGAATATTTTGTAAATTAACCATTCGCATCTCCTGCAACTCAATTCAATTGCTAACGTAGAAACACACAAAGCAGTCAGCATCATTAAGATCAATCACTTCTACAAAACTTAGAAAGTGATCCCCATTTTCAATTTTCCAACCTAAAGCTAATGTTCTGAAGAGACCACCACGTATGCACACAGGATCTAAACCATGGAAATCAATACAAGAATCTTCTAAATGTAAAAGAGAAGGTACCTCAAGGGAAGCTGGGCTCAGCTCATCAGGTAGATGATTCTTAGAAGACATCAGAAACTGGAAAGTATCCACAATAGTCTCTCGCATCTTCGGTATCAAAGATTCAATTTGGAGAACCTAGACGTAGATAATAAGAAGGCTAATCATCAACAAAACTTTATATCAGTAATCAAAAGCTCAAGCAAGGAGTGGAGAATAACACAAAGGTCACTACTTTTATCCTAAAAACCATCAGAAGGGATTCAAGCTAACAGCAAAATACAACCTGAGAGTAAGAACTTACAAAATAGACTTTACTGGAGAAAGCTTGCCAACTCCTGAAAAGATCAATGGATTGATCAACATCCTGAGTCAATTCTTCAAATGCTTTAACAAGTTTCTTCTCATCAAAAACAGAGTTAACAACAGCAACTGCAATTGGCTCCAACACTCTCAAGAGCTCTTCAACTCTCTTGTAGTACTTATCAAATGGGTCTAAATCAATATGTTTGGAAGACGACAGATTTAGAAACGACGAGATACTTCCAAGAAGAGCCTTCAACACCGATACTTCCATTTCCACCCTATGAAAAAAAAAGCAAACAAAATTTGAAACTTTAGATTAAAAAGGAAACGAATCCGTCAAATCAAGGAAACCCTAAAGGGAAAACGCAATTAGAAAACCCTAAATCTCCCAAATTAAAAAAAAAAAAAAAAAAAATCGTGAGAAAGAGTCGAATTGGTGAAATGGGTTTCTTTAAAAATGTAAAGCAAAGAGGGTTCGAGGGAGGAGAGATTAGAGAATTGAGAACAGAGGAAAAGGGGGCCTAAGTAGATAGATAGATAGATCGAGAGACAGAGAGAGAGAAGAAACCAATACATGCACGTGAACAGGGGGAAAATCAAATCTTTCTCTGTCTCGCCGATTATAGTTGAGAGCACGTAAAAAAGCAAATCTTTTTCTTCTTCTTCTTCTTCTTCTTCTTCGTCTTCTCTGTGTTTTTTTTTTTTTTTTTATTGTTTACCCAAAAAAAAGAAGAAGAAGAGAAAAAAAAAAAAAAAAAAAAAAAAGGAAAGAGGAGTTGAATAGCTCTGTGGTCAGATCAGAAATTTGCTGGCGTTTTAGCCGTTTCTAAGCCGTCTCGGACATTGTTGTCAGCTTAGTCTCCTCCTCCACTTTGTTATTTTTTTTTTTTTTAAAGCCAAAATCTATAATTTTTTTTAACTAAAATTATGCAGATTAAAAAATATATGTTTTTAAAAATTTCAATCAATCATAAATAATATTATAAAATATAAATAATATAAAAATATATGTTTTCCATGTTTTTACCGGTCGTGGCCATTCAGATATTCAGTTTGGTTCGATATTATTGGTTTTTGGATACTGAAAAAACTAGTATCCATTTGGTCTTCTAGAATTTATTTTTGGATACTAGTTTTTTCAGTTTTTTCCTCAATATGTTTTAGTGACCCAAAGTAAAACTTTTCTGCAAATTTGCAAGATATCGATAATCCATAACTAATTTATTATTATATAAATTATGTGACTATTGACCATAGTTAAAAAATATATGTTATTACACGGTTTTTATTTTCTAAGATTATTTTTAAATTTTTTTTCGGTTTTAGTTGTATAAGGCTATCTATATCTAACACCACTATATATTTTCTCTAAACTCTATTTTGAGCATTTATTTCTCTACCCTAGTCTATTTCTAACTCTAAGATAGATTTAGAGTTTGAAATAGGATAGGACTGAAGTAAAACTATCATTAAAACTGATTACAACATAGAATCCGTTTATTCTAAAGGAAAAAATAGAGAAATGAGTTAAAGATGCCCTGCCAAATGCAATTATCAATCAATTTTCCATTTCATAAACTTAATTTTTCCAAATGTAAAATATATGTAACATAGTAGAAAAAGTTATACAGCAATAATTTTGATATAGAATAGTGTAATTATGTTTTAAAAGTTTTTTTGATTTTCATTAAGTAAAATTATTTGAAGTGGTATTTAATTAATAGAAGATTATTTACACTTTATTGCTAATATATATATATATATAACATAGTAGAAAAGTTATGTTGCAATAATTTTGACATAAAATAGTGTAAATTTGTTTTCCAAATTTTTTTGACAGAAAATAGTTTGTTTCTTAATTGAAAATAAATATAATGTAGGGTTTTTTTTTAGCAAACATGTAGGTTAAATGTGTCTTGTTATAGATATTTTTAATATAATGATATAATGAAAAAAAGATACACATCATTAGTGCATATAAATTATAATCAAATGTAAAAGATGAAGGTTGACTGATTTTTTTCCAAAATAGCACCAAAATTAAATGCATGAGCAGAACACTTTGTATAAATAAGCACTTTTTATCTTCTATAAATACCAATCACTCCTAAAACCAAAGAAGAACTACTAAACCTATAAAAACAATGAACTACTGTTTATCTTATTTTTTACTTGTTATTGTATTGTGTGTAAGATTGAATAATCAGGATTGAATAATGCGGATCTCTTCCCGAGAAAACTTAGTACAATTTACGAATGCTTTTGGTCCAGAAAACATTCTCAAAATTCATTGTGTATATAAAGATGACGACCTCGGCTACCATTATTTGAGACATGGAAGAATTTATAGTTTTTGCTTTGATGATAGTGTCTTGAAAACCAAATTTGATTGTGATTTATGACAGGGTAGTCCTTATTACAAGTTTCATGCAAATTTTAGAGCATACAAAGGTGGTGGGTTTATAGTTCACACTGGTAAAAATAATTTTTGGGAAGCTAGAGAAGATTGGTATTTACTTTACACATGGTAAAGAAATACCTAAATTAGAGTATAAATGGAACCGTGAAGAAATTATTTAATCATATTTGTTTCAATACATCTATATCTTATGTTCTTGATTGATTTTACTAAATAAAATTTTATAACCGCAATTGTTTTTGTTACTGTTGGTAGATTAAGATATAATTTTTTTTGGAATAAGGATATTTTCTAATGTTGATTATTATTATGAATTATAAATTGGGGAAACTCTCATAATTCATAAATATAACTAAAATGAGTTTCTAATTAGCATTATTAGTTTTGTTTTTCATATTTTACAAAACTAAAACTAAACTTTCAACATTCAAAACTAAGCGACTTTAGTGGTGATGGAAACAGTGATTGTGACTTGTTCTGCGAATCTGCGATCATATCATATCCCTGAAAACATTAGTGGTTCTGCGATTCTAGACCTCCTCTACTCAGTTTATTTCATTTATTACAAAAACCATGATTTATAATTTAAACAGGAAAAAAAAATCAATATTTATTCAAGTTATACAAAAAGAAAATTCTAAATTCTCAATCTGGTTATCATTATTATAAAGTTAAAACTCCACCAAGAACAACAACAACAACGATAGCAGATCTCATTACTTCTTATATTTCGCCTTTGGGACCTATCTACTGATACATAGAACTATAGAAGAGCCTTCTTCAACAGAACCAGAGCTGCTTTATAACAACAACACATATAATACAAAAGAGAGCGCCAAAACTCATTACCCTAAGGATCACACACGACATAGCTACTACACTGTCTTGTTTGGTCTATTTCCTCATTGAATAGACTCTGCTTTGAATCGCCACAGAGTGAAAGTGATGCCACGAGCAATGAGGTAAAATATGAACGCACCATATGAAGCTGTGAACATAGTCACCAAACCGGTATAGACTACGCCACTAACCTCTGAGGTGAAGAACTCCAACAAGCGATAACCGTTGATCAATATCAGGAGCGCAGAAACGAGCCACGCGGTTGTATGCAATGCAATGGTGAATTTTAAGCTTCAAAGAGGGATCTTTAATGAAAATGTTGTATGAAATGGCCATTTTCTCTAAAAATACATGGTATAATACACATCATTAGTGCATATAAATTATAAAAAAAATGTAAAAGATGAAGGTTGACTGATTTTTTCCAAAATAGTACTAAAATTAAATGCATGAGCAAAACACTTTCTATAAAGCACCCTTTATTTTTCAGATACCATCATACCAATCACTCCTAAAACCAAAGAAGAACTACTAAACCTATAAAAACAATGAACTGTTTATCTTATTTTTTACTTGTTATTGTATTGTCTGCAGGATTGAATAATGCGGATAACCCCCCGAAAAACTTAGTACAATTTATGAATGCTCTTGGTCCGGAAAACATTCTCAAGATTCATTGTGTATCTAAAGATGACGACCTCGGCTATCACTATTTGAGACATGGAAAATTTTATAGTTTTCGGTTCTATGATAGTGTTTTCAAAACCAAATTTGATTGTGATTTATGGCAGGGTAGTCCTTATTACAAGTTTCATGCAAATTTTAGAGCATACGAAGGTGGTGGGTTTTTCGTTCACTATGGTAAAAGAAACCTTTGGGAAGCTAGAGAAAATGGTATTTACTTTACACATGGTATAGAAATACCTAAATTAGAGTATAAATGGAGCAGTGAAGAAATTATATAATCATATTTGTTTCAATACAGTTCTATATCTTATGTTCTTGAATGATCTTAATGAATAAAAGTTTGCAATCACAATTGTTTTTGTTACTATTGGTAGATTAAGATATAATTTTCTTTGGAATAAGAATATTATGTAAAGTTTCTAATGTTAATTACTATGATGAAATTTATATTAAGGAAAATTCTCATAAATATAACTAAAATGAGCTTTTACAAATTAACGTTATTAGTTTTATTTTTCATATTTTACAAAACTAAAACTAAACTTTCAATATTCAAAACTAAGCGATTTTGATGGTGATGGAAATGGTGACTGGTGGTGGTGGTGATAACGCCGACTAGTTCTGCCATTTTATTTTTAAATTATATCGCATCCCTGAAAACTTTAGTCAGGTTATGCGGTTCTAGACCTCCTTAGTTTACTTCATTTATTACAAAAACCATGATTTATAATCTAAACTGAAAAAATAACCAATATTTATCCAAGTTATACAAAAAGAAAAATCTAAATTCTCAATCTGGTTATCATTGTATTATAAAGTTAAAACTCCACCAAGAAGAACAACAACAATAGCAGATCTTATTAACGTATCTTTCGCCTTTGGGACCTATCTACTGATACATAGAAGAGCCTTACTTTAACAGAACCAGAGCTGCTTTATAACAACAACACATATAATACAAAAGAAAGCCAAAACTCATTATCCTAAGGATCACACACGACAAAGCTACTACACTCTCTTGTTTGGTCCATTTACTCATTGAATAGACTCTGCTTTGAATCGCCACGGAGTGAAAGTGATGCCACGAGCAATGAGGTAGAATATGAATGCACCATATGAAGCTGTGAACATTGTCACCAAACCGGTATAGACTACGCCACTAACCTCTGAGGTGAAGAACTCCAACAAAAGATAACCGTTGATCAATATCACGAGCGCAGCAACGAGCCACGCGGTTGTCTGCAATACAATGGTGAGTTTTGAGCTTAAACGAGGGATCTTTAATGAAAATGTTGTAAAAGAGCTTAGAAAAAGAAATAGACAAACCTGGTACAAAGGACCGATTTTGAAACTACCCATGATCTGTTCCTTGGAAACCAAACACAGCAAAGGAATGAGTGCAAATGGGATTTGAATAGACTGAAGCACGTTAAGCCACTCGTTTAACACATCAAGTGTAGCTTCTGATGAATCAAACACTAGAGCGACGATAATAGTTGGAATGATAGCACAGCTACGAGTGATCAAAGCTCTCAACCATTTCTTCATTTTGAAATTAAGAAACCCTCCCATGATGAACTGTCCTGCGTATGTACCAGTAATGGTACTGCTTTGGCCAGCAGCTAACAACCCGATTGCCCAAATGTACAGTATAGGGAACACCCCACCTCCATATTTGTCTTGAAGATACTGTCCCGCGTTAACCAGACCAATGCTATCAGCAAGGTCAGTGTTGTAAAACCCTTTAGCAAAAACCGTTGTGACAAAGAGATTGATCATAAAGGAGACAAAAAGAGCAATCGTGGATTCGATTGTGTAGTAGTTTAACGCTTCTTGGACTCGGTACTTCTGTCGCTTGTCGACTTCTCTAGATTGAACAAGAGCTGAGTGAAGAAACACATTGTGTGGCATTATAATACAACCCACAACTCCAACTGCTTTCTGTATTGTTCTTGAACTCAGTTTTGGTACCAATATGCCTGCAACAAGAAGAAAGCTAACTCCTTTAAATTATGAGTTGTAAAATAAGAAACTGGATAAAGGAGAACAGAGAAAGCCTAACCAATGAGTAGCTCAGAGCCACTTGGCTTAGCTTGACCAAACATCCAAGCAAATGAGACTGCCATTGTAGCAATTAAAACCGCAAACACTGCCTCTAGCTTCCTTATTCCATAGTTCTCAAGAAACAAGAAGACGAAACTGTAGCCAAAACAAACACACACACATATATGAATCAGTAACACAAGGAGACACATAACACCAAAAGCTCATGTTTAACAATGAAACTAACACAAAATGAGAACAAAACCATAGATTAGATTAGCCAAAGAAGACACATAGTAACAAAAACTCATGTCTAAAGATGAAAGCAACATAGCTAAATAATAGTCAACTAACACAAAACACAAACAATCCATAGATTAGATTAGCCAAAGTGCAATTAGACACACAAACAAAAAGACAAAACAAAAACTTTGACCAGAATCAATGACCTCAAAGAGAGACAGAACAGAACAACAGAATAAATTCATGTCTAAAGATGAGATTTTTATTAAAGAAGAAATTACCAATCAAGAGCAGTGATAACAACACCAGCCCAAAGAGGCAAAATCCATTACTGAGAATCTTAATAGCAATAGCACTACCAATGACTTCTTGGATATCAGATCCAATCAAAGCCAACTCAGCCATAACCCACAAAACCATCCTAGCCCAAGTGGGATACTCATCACGACAAAGCTCAGCTAAGTGACGACCTGTAGCAACACCAAGCCTCGCTGACAAAAGCTGAACCAAAAGACCCATCGCTGTTGCCCACATAAGTAGCCAAAGCAACGAGTATCCAGCAACCGCACCGGATTGGAGATCTCCTTCTAGGTTCCCTGGATCTAAAAACGCAATGCTCATCAAAAACCCAGGTCCGGTGAATAGCCATAGCTTCTTCCACGAGAACGGTGGTGCGCCGCCGCATCCCACGCCGTGTTCTAGATCGTCGTCTTCTTCTTCACGCACGATGTGTACCTTCTCTCTTTCGTCGTACGCTGTCTCTTCTTCTTCTTCTTCGTCTTCCTCGTTGATTAGAAGTGGCTCGTTGTTCTCGAGTTGTGCCATTTTCTTTTTAAGATTCTCTCTGAGATGTTTCAGTTTCAGTTTCAGTTTTTTTTTTTTTTTTTTTTTTTTTGTGTGGTTTTCGAGGGGCTTTTAAGCCTTTAACACGTTATTCTTGCTTTTTATAGGCGAAGGTCTTTTTTGTCTTCGAGGGGTGATTTTGTATTTTTTCTTGAATTCTATAATGTTTGTTATATCTTAAAAATATATGTTATTTATTTTTACTGAACGATTTCATGATATCAGTTCTCCTAGCAAGATCGCAACACACATATTACATATACACAACGAACATTTCTATCTACACCACATCTATAATGGAATAACTTTTGTTTAATATCTTTCCCCTTTTCACATTATCACATTAAGTCATCTTTAACTGGAGAATATGAGAAGTGTTCTAAGTCCATTAAATTGATAAATAAATTGAACAGTGGCTATAGAATGTTTTTTTTGGTTCTGTAGAACTGATTTTGCCTCATTTCTAAGCTGACGTGATAAGTTTTGAATGGATACAATTTTCTGCAAACAATTTTTCACAAATTAAAAGAGGATTTGATTGAGAATATATGAAATAAATTTGGACATTAAACTTTGTATTAATTAAATAAAATATTTGTGTGCATTAATTAAGTAATATGTTTGTTTGTTTTTTTTATCTTTAATGTTTTTTTTGTTTCATAAAAATTTGGTATTATATTTTGAATTTTAGTAAAAGTTTTATCAGTTTACAATTTAAACGTTATTTTTAAAGTTTTTATAAATGTAATATATTTGAGATTATTATATTATTAAATCTTATGATTTTAAACATGTTTTTCCAATAACAAATTTCTTAATAAAATATCTAAACTAATGATTTTATATATTTTTTTTCTTAAATGATCTTACATTTATTTTCATAATACTTTTACTCTAAAAACATTCAAAAGTGTTTATCCAATAAAGATGCCCTTAGTTAATACTTAATAAGTCGTACGCAACAAAAAAAGAAAGAAATGATATAAACTTAAACATTTACACCAAAACAGAATAAACCTATTCATACCTTATAGTTGTTGACTATTCATATATCATTATATGCATTTATGATTGGAGTTTGTTATTCTCTTCGTACCGTATTATATTAAAATCATAAGGTTGTAATGTTGTATAGTACTACAGTTCCTATTAAAAAAAAAACAAAGGTTGTGCGGTGCGTATCATGCGATATAATGGTCTACTACTCTACTTATAGTTTGTGACGTGGTAGGAACGATGGAGACTGTGCCATGTCATGCGAATGTGGGGGAACCACAACCCATAGCAGTCTAGCAGAGATTAAAAGAATAAAGATGGTTTGGCTTCTCTTTCTTGTTTTGTTTTCCATACATTTGCAGCCAAAAATAAATAAATAAAATCCTAAAGCAACTAATTTTTTAAAACAAAATTCTTGCTTTGGTGTGTCTTATCTATTATGAATACAAAAGATAGAATTTTATCCATTTTTTATATCTAAATAACTGGTTCTGTTTTTTAAAACCAAATTACAATGAAAATTTGAAATGATGATACATAAGTATTTGAGGATTTTTAACTAGTTCTCGACTAATTTAAATTTTAGTGAAATGAAATTGATTAATAATATGTAACTTAAATTGCTCATAAATTACGTACAAACCACTTATATAACTATTTACCGAATATGTTGATGGTTAATTTATAAGGTAATATTAGTAGATAGCACAAATATAGATTAAAATAAACAAAATACTACAACAACATCTTTTATAGAAAAATACCATAAAATCCACGTTTTTAACTAAAAGATATAATTACCTTTTTTGTTTTATTGTTAGATAAAAAGAGTGGAATATTTGGTGAGATTTTTAAAATAGCATGTAATATTTATATTTTACATGTTATATTGAATTAAATAGCATTTAATATATAAAAATAGCGTGTTACACAAAAATAACGTGTTAAAGAGAAATTTTCTAAATATTACTTGTAATTTGAAAAAATAACATGTTCCAAAAGAAAATAACAGAAGTTCCAACATGAGTTGGCATTAGAGAAGAGAGAGAGTAGTGAAAAAGAAAGAAAGAGAGAAAGAAAAAATGATAGAAATTTGAACAATACTTGGGTTCACTCCTAACCATTTCATTTGTGAACCTAAACAGACAAATAATTTTGTTCTAATTGTAAAATCTAAATCCTAACCATCTTATTTGTAAACCCAAACCGATATATAATTTCGTTTTAATTGTAAAATCTAAACCCTAACCATCTCATTTATGAATCCAAACCGACATATAATTTTGTTCTAATTATAAAATCTAAACCCTAACCATCTCATTTGTGAACGCAAACCGACATAAAATTTTGTTCTAATTGTAAAATCTAAACCCTAACCATCTCATTTGTGAACCCAAACCGACATATAATTTAGTTCTAATTGTAAAATCTAAAGCCTAACCATTTCATTTGTGAATCCAAACCGACATATAATTTCGTTCTAAAAAAAATAACATGATATTTAATCAAATAACATGTAATATATGTAATGTATATAAGAGCAATTGGATATGAAAATATAAGGTATGATCACATCAGTGATAGTTTCTTTCTGAACAATACTTGGGTTCACCCCTAGGGGTGAACCTCTCCATTCACCCCCTTATAAAATAAGGAAATAAAAATCTGTATACATATTATAAATTATAAAACTTAAACCACTTTTTAATAAACCCAAACCAACATATATGAAATCTAAACCCTAACCATCTCATTTGTGAACCCAAACCGACATATAATTTCGTTCTAATTGTAAAATCTAAACTCTAACCATCTCATTTGTGAACCCAAACCGACATATAATTGAAACAACCCTTCCCGTTTTTTTTTTTTTTTATATACTTTAATTTACTAGTGGTCCCATACCCACTAACAACCTAACAGCAATCAATAACAGCGGATAACCAAGTAAAAATCCAATTCCATTAAACCAAAGAATGCAACAACAATAATCCAATAACAAGGTAGCAACATAAACCAAATAAAGGAATCTCCAAAAGCTAACATCCTACAACGTTCCATTGACTTAATCTAGCAACCTAACAACCGCTAGACCACAATCAATCAAGCCTCTAGAACATCCTCCTCTTCATAGCCCTTGATCCCACGATCACACTTTTCCTTTACCTGCACACCACAAACAACAATTGAGATGCGTAAGTATTATCATAAATACTTAGTGAGGCCGTCCTCCCATCTATTGGGTTATACACACAAGCAGATGAGACCTCCCAAGTCATCAAACAACAAGAACACAAACAAAACATCAAACCAGGAAAACATAAGACACGGCAAGAAAATAGTGTCGACCGATGCTAGGAATGGGTGTCGATCGATGCTGCGAACAAGTGCCGACCGATGCTCCTCAAACGGTACCCATCGATGCTACTCAACACTGGTGCCGACCGATGCTCCTCAGAAATGGTATCGATCGATGCCTCCTCTGCAGACACGATCTGCGCGAACACGAACGACGAAATCCGAAACCCAACCATCTCGAATCCATTCCAAACTCACCCAATTACCTCGAAATCACTGGAAACACAAAAGCAACGAACCCAAGCAACAAGACAACACAAACAACAAAGAAAACACACAACAAGAGAGATCTCATGCTTAGATCAACCATGGTCAAGCACTCACCTTTTCTCAAGAAGATTCGAGCAATGGAAACGAAATCCTCACTCTAGCAAGCTTCTAACACGTTCCCAGCTCCAAAACTCTCAAGAACAGCAAGGAATCTCACCAAATCTCTCTTAGGAACTTTAGGAACTGCTTTCTCTCTTGTTTTTCTTTGAAAACGGCGACACCACAAAAATAACACGACCCTAGGTCGTTTCCTTTCTTTAAAACTCGAATTAGGGATTTCCCGAACCAAACCGAACCAATTCGGCAATTAAATCAAACCGGTCGAACCCAGAAATTAGTGGTATCGATCGATGCCACAAGGGTGTCGATCGATACTCCTTCCAAAAACACAAAATCTGTTCGCGGATGTTACAATTCTCCCCACCAATATGGATTCGTCCCCGAATCCCGCAATACCGTCCATCTGCCAAGGACCCCGTGCCACCGTCAACACGGCCCGCACGTCCCAGACCGGACTAAACACCATCAGTCAGGTTCCCGTGCCACTGTCGCAACAGCCCGCACACCTCCGACCGACCCTCGAGGTCTCCCTCTAGCCAATATACTCGCATCATAACACTATTTGCTCACAACTCATTGCTTCCCCGTCCGTGGTCGCAACCAACGAATCATGCCGGCTCGCTATCAGGCCAACCGCCTTAAGCTACGGCATCCAGAAGTCACTCACACACACACTCCCCCGCTCCGGTCGCAACCCTCGAGACATACCAGCTCACTGCCGAGCCTCGGCTCACAGCTACGGTATCCAGGGAGCCTCACATATCCCGCTCTCGGGTCGTCACCCTCAAGCGCGCTCTCGGATCGTCATCCGAAGCAACATACCACTCACTCTCGGCCACAAAGTCCATCGAGCTATCGGTATCACGTGAGTTGGGCCCACACGGCCTAGAGCAAAACAAATACGATGCCAACGAGTATCTCCCGGCTAGATCTACCTCAACATTTCCACAAAACTTTCCTTTCTAGAAAACTTTCTAATGGAAACTTTCCTTTTGTGGAAACTTTCTATTTATGGAAACTTCCAAAAATAGAAACCCGAGCTATTTCTCTTTTCCCATGACAATCGCAGTCAAACAAAAGAAAAATACTCATCTTATTAATCTCAAAATGTCATAATCGTTACAACTCAACGAAAATACATCAGGAAAACAAAAATACAACAAGCGGAGTCATCAACCCGCATCCCGAGCACCACCTCATCTTGATACTTAGTCGCACAACCAACCACCCCTAAGCGACCAAATATCAAGAGAGATGGGCTGGAATACTCGTACCCTCCAGCCACGGACTACAACTCGGACCCGGCTAGACAAGCTCGGCGGTCTGCTTCTCAAACCACTTCTTAAACCTTGCCTTCATCCTCGCCTCGGGCTCCCAAGTCTGCTCCTCTACTCCGTCACAGTCCCACAGGACTCTCATCAAAGGAATCTTCTTCTTCCGAAGTTCCTTGACTCTCCTCTCGAGCACCCTCACTGGTCTCGCCTCCAAAGTCATGTTAGGCTGAAGATCCTCAGGAATCTTGCCAACAACTGATCACCCTCGTGAAGACACTTCCTCAGCATCGACACATGAAACACCTTGTGGAACGCACGCATAACCTCAGTGCAACTCCAGCCTATATGCCACTGGCCCCACCCGCTCAACTACCTCGAACGGACCCATGTACCTCGGACTCAACTTAGTCTCTGTCAATGACCTGTTCGGACCCCGCAACATGGCCATCTTGAGGTACACTCTATCACCAACCTGAAACTCAAGATCCTTTCTCCTCTATCAGCATAACTCTTCGCCGATCCTGAGCTTCCTTCATGTTCAGCCTCAAAACCCGAATCTTCTCCGAGGTCTCCTGAACAAAATCTGCACCAAATATGCTCCTCTCCCCACACTGAGTCCAACATAATGGTGTACGACACGGCCTCCCATACAAAGCCTCATAAGGAGCCATCCCAATACTAGCCTGGTAGCTGTTGTTGTAAGCAAACTCCACCAAGCTCAAGTGATCTGCCCAATGACCACCCCAATCCAGCACACACATCCTCAACAAATCCTCCAAAATCTGGATCGTCCTCTCGGACTGACCGTCCGTCGAGGATGATAGGCTGTACTCATATGCACCTCGTGCCCATCTCTGCACTGAAACGCCCTCCGAACACCGAAGTGAACTTGGAATCTCTATCGACACAATACTAGCAGGCACACCATGCAATCTGACTATCTCCCTGACATACTTCTTGGCCAAAACCGCTGCTCCATCAGTTTTCTTGATGGCCAGAAAATGTGCAGACTTAGTCAAACGGTCCACAATGACCCAAATAGCATCAAACGTCCTCGACACAGGCAAACCCTACCACGAAGTCCATCGTGATCAAATCCCACTTCCACTCAGAATAGGCAAACTCTGCAATAAACCACCAGGAACCTGATGCTCTGCCTTCACCAGCTGGCAAGTATCACACTTCGCCACCCAGTCCGCACGTCCTTCTTCATCCCGACCCAGTGATAATACCGCTTGAGGTCACGGTACATCTTGGTCGCCCCTGGATGAATAGAGAACTTGCTCGAATGAGCCTCTCTCAAGATCTCCTGCCTCAAATCCTCACCCTTGGGCACCAAATCCGACCATGCACAAGGATAGTACCATTAGCGAAACCTGATACTCGCACCCGCAGCCTTAGAGGCATTCATCAGCCCCTCATCGCTCCCTGAGCTAACCTCACCTGCTCAACAAATCCGCTCTATCAGCTGCCTCCAAACCCAAAGGTTCCTGTGAGATAGCACACAAACTCAATGCACTAATCTCACCTACCAATGTCTCCATATCTGCTGCCGAGCCGAAGCCACCCTCTTCCGACTCAAGGCATCTCGCAACCAAATTAGCTTTACCAGGATGGTAAGCTATATCCAAATCATAATCTGCTACTAACTCCATCCAACGCTCTGCCTCAAATTCAGCTCAGGCTGAGTAAAAATGTACTTCAGACTCTTGTGATCTGTAAACCGCACCTTCCCACCATACAGATAGGATCTCCAAATCTTAAGAGCAAAGATCACTGCTGCCATCTCCAAATCATGAGTAGGATAATTAGCTTCATGCTTCCGCAACTGCCGCGAAGCATAAGCTATAACCTTCCCCGCTGCATAAGTACACAACCCAACCCACTCTAGAAGCATCTATACACAACATAAGGCTCGTCCCTGCTCAGGCAGTGCTAACACCGGCGTGGTAGTCAACATCCGCTGAGACTTGCAAAGCTCGCCTCACACTCGGTGACCACACAAATGGGACATCCTTCCCTGTAAGCTTAGTCATCGGCTGAGCCATACTCGCAAACCCCGAACAAACCTCCTGTAGTAACCTGCTAACCCCAGAAACTCCGAATCTCGTGGCACTCTGCGGCCTCGGCCACTCCCTGATGGACTGAATCTCTCGGATCCACTGAAACCCTCAGCTGAAACAATGTGACCCAAGAACCCCATCTCACGCTGCCAGAAACTGCACTTGCTCAGCTTAGCAAACAACTTCTGCTCCCTCAGCTTCTCCAACACTGCTCTCGATGTACTGCATGCTCCTCGGGACTCTTAGAATATACCAGATGTCGTCGATGAAAATGATGACTGACACGTCCGAAACTCCTGAACACGCTGTTCATCAATCTCATAAACGCAGCTGGCGCGTTTGTCAACCCAAACGGCATCACCACAAACTCGTAGTGTCCATACCTCGTCCTGAAGGCTGTCTTCCTCACATCTGCCTCATGAATAGGAATCTGATGATATCCTGATGCCAAATCGATCTTGGAGAACCAAGTAGCACCCCTCAACTGATCCAACAACTCATCAATCCTCGGGAGAGGGTACTTGTTCTTCACAGTAACTCGGTTCAAACCCCGATAGTCAATACACAACCGAAAACTCCCATCCTTCTTCTTAACAAACAGCACCGGAGCTCCCCACGGTGAACAACTAGGACGGATAAAACCCTTGCCCAACAAATCCTCCAGCTGCTTCTTCAGCTCTGCCATCTCTGCTGGAGCCATCCTGTAAGGAGCCTTGGATAACGGCATCGTCCCCGGTTCCAGCTCAATAGTAAAAGGATCCGACCGAGATGGTGGTAATCCCTGCAATGACTGGAACACATCCTCAAAGTCCTCCACAACCGGAATACCGCTAACCGTAGACTTCCCCACTGACTGGCATAGATATAGTAACCAGATAAGCCTCACGGCCCTTCTCGATCATCTTCCCTGCCTGAACGGCTGAGATCACGAGACTCCCGAAGTCGGTCTAATACCCTGAAACACCAACTTCCCTCCTGGACGCTCAAACTCCACTCTACCCCGATAGCAGTCCAAATGCACCTTATACCGATGCAACCAATCCATACCAAGAATGACATCATATAACTCCACTGGACTGATAAGCAAATCCGCTGGCCATGACTCCTGCGATCTGAATATCAACTCCTCCAGCTCGTCCAATAACCCTCAGGAACTTGCCTCCCGCAACTCGACAACTCCTGAACGCTCCAGGATCCTCTGATCCCCGCACTCGGCACACTCCGGAGTAATGAAGCTATGAGAAGCTGAATCAAACATAACATGGGACTTAAACCCGCCCACCAACAAGGTCCCTACACAAACCCTATGTGTTGAGAACCTAACACTTGACCACAAGCAAAAACAAATATAATCCGAACTATTGAATTAACCAAGTTCGAATCTCGAAGTTATACCTGTGATCGCTCTGCACTAGTGCCACCGGGCTCCCGAGTCGAGTACACCTGAGACGTCGGCTCGATCCAACCCACCGGCTGCACACCGTGCTGCACCACCTGCTGCATCCCCGGCTGAGCTCCAGCCTGCAACACTGCTACTGCCCTCTCGCTGCAACTTGGGACAACGAGGCTTGATATGCCCCGTCTCTCTGCAGTAGTAACACACTCGAGTATCTGCCCGCGGCTCCGTCACCGCCCCTGCTCTGTCACTACCCGCTGCTCACCCCTCCGAGGACAGCTAGTCACCTTGTGGTCTCTGCTACCACACCCAAAGCATCTCGCACCCCCATGCCTCGACCTCGCATGACATCAAACTTCCGCTTCTGCCCTTGCGCAGGCTTGCCGCCCTTGCTAGGAACAAGACGGCTGAGACTGTTGTGGCTGCACTGAAGGACTGACCACAACCACCTGTGCCCTCAAATCATCCTCTATCCCAGCTGCAACCTCAACCAACTCTGCTCTGGTAGCATAGCTCCTCACTGCACCGAGTCCTCAAATCATCCCGCAGCCAACAAAAACCTCCGCACCTGAGCCGCCTGGCTCCCATGCCCGCCTGCATACCCCACAAGCCGACTGAACTCTGCATCCAGCTCCCGCACTGTACGGTCTCCCTGAGTCAACCCCAAGAACCGTGCCTCCATGCGATCAAGAGCCTCCCGAGGAAAATACTTGAGTTAAACTCCCTCACAAAATCTCCCCAAGTCATACCCTGCTGCACCCTCCGTGCTGTCACCGACCTCCACCACACACGTGCATCACCTGACAAGTAAAACACTGCCAGATCCACTCGTACCGGTCGGGACACCTAAGCGAAAGGAAAATATCCTCCATCCGCTCTCTCCACTCATCCGCTACACTCGGATCGGTACTCCCGAGAAATACCCTGCTCCCACATGCCGCAGCTGCTCCATCATCCGCACATACTGTGCATCCACTACCTCGGTCCCCGGCTGCACACCTGCCTGCAAACCCGCTGCAGGCTGCACCACTGGAACCTGTCCACCACCCACTGGCGGCACTACGGATCCTGCCCACCAACCACCGGCGGCACTACTGGATCCTGCCCACCAACCACTGGCGGCACCACCGGACCCTGCCCACCAACCACTGGCGGCACAGCTGCTGGAAGTCGCTGCAAAGCCTGAGCCACCTGAGCTAGCAAGTCAATCAAGACATCCTCCCTGCCCGGAGCACCTCCGCTGCAACCCCCACACCCGGGCAACACCGTGACCAACACCGTCACCCAAACCAGCCTGGTCTCCACACTATAGGATCAGCCTGTGACTCCGCTACCTCCTCACTGGCCATGCTCTGGGTCTCACTCACTGGCCACAGAACCTGACCTCGTCCCCGACCACGACCACGACCACGACCCCGACCACGACCACGACCACGCCCGCGACCAGCAGCAACCCCACCTCTAACCATCTGTATCAACCAAGAACAGAAGGCTAAGCAAACAATAATCCTATTACACAAAAACACAACTTACCGTGGAATCACAAACAGGCTCGAAGAGGATGTTCTAGGACTTCATGCCACACACAATTGCCATTCACACAATCAATTATAGCATGTAATCCTAAACATCAACAAAAGCACAATGAACCCTAGACCTAGAACCGTAAGGGCTCGATACCAAAATGAAACAACCCTTCCCGTTTTTTTTTTTTTTTTATATACTTTAATTTACTAGTGGTCCCATACCCACTAACAACCTAACAACAATCAATAACAGCGGATAACCAAGTAAAAATCCAATTCCATTAAACCAAAGAATGCAACAACAATAATCCAATAACAAGGTAGCAACATAAACCAAATAAAGGAATCCAAAAGCTAACATCCTACAACGTTCCATTGACTTAATCTAGCAACCTAACAACCTAGACCACAATCAATCAAGCCTCTAGAACATCCTCCTCTTCATAGCCCTTGATCCCACGATCACACTTTTCCTTTACCTGCACACCACAAACAACAATTGAGATGCGTAAGTATTATCATAAATACTTAGTGAGGCCATCCTCCCATCTATTGGGTTATACACACAAGCAGATGAGACCTCCCAAGTCATCAAACAACAAGAACACAAACAAAACATCAAACCAGAAAACATAAGACACGGCAAGAAAATAGTGTCGACCGATGCTAGAATGGGTGTCGATCGATGCTGCGAACAAGTGCCGACCGATGCTCCTCAAACGGTACCCATCGATGCTACTCAACACTGTGCCGACCGATGCTCCTCGAAATGGTATCGATCGATGCCTCCTCTGCAGACACGATCTGCGCGAACACGAACGACGAAATCCGAAACCCAACCATCTCGAATCCATTCCAAACTCACCCAATTACCTCAGAAATCACTGGGAAACACAAAAGCAACGAACCCAAGCAACAAGACAACACAAACAACAAAGAAAACACACAAACAAGAGAGATCTCATGCTTAGATCAACCATGGTCAAGCACTCACCTTTTCTCAAGAAGATTCTGAGCAATGGAAACGAAATCCTCACTCCTAGCAAGCTTCTAACACGTTCCCAGCTCCAAAACTCTCAAGAACAGCAAGGAATCTCACCAAATCTCTCTTAGGAACTTTAGGAACTGCTTTCTCTCTTGTTTTTCTTTGAAAACGGCGACACCACAAAAATAACACGACCCTAGGTCGTTTCCTTTCTTTAAAACTCGAATTAGGGATTTCCCTGAACCAAACCGAACCAATTCGGCAATTAAATCAAACCGGTCGAACCCAGAAATTAGTGGTATCGATCGATGCCACAAGGGTGTCGATCGATACTCCTTCCAAAAACACAAAATCTGGTTCGCGGATGTTACAATAATTTTGTTCTAATTGTGAAATCTAAACCCTAACATCTGATTTATGAACCCAAACCGACATATAATTTTGTTCTACTTGTAAAATCTAAACCCCAACCATCTCATTTGTGAACCCAAACCGACATATAATTTTGTTCTACTTGTAAAATCTAAACCCTAACCATCTCATCTGTTAACCCAAACCGACATATAATTTCGTTCTAATTGTAAAATCTAAACCCTAACCACCTCATTTGTAAACCCAAAGACTAACATATAATTTCGTTTTAATTGCAAAATCTAAACCCTAACCACTTTATTTGTAAACCCAAACCGACATATAATTCTACTAAAAACCTAAACCAAGCCAAATATTTAACTTTCCTTAATTAAAAGTATACGTAATTTGTTTCCTTAATTTGGATTACTTTTTTTAATTTTGATTTATTTTTTAAATGAAATATTAGATGTAAGATTCTAATTGGCTGAGAGAAGAGGGGGTGAATGGAGAGGTTCACCCCTAGGGGTGAACCTAAGTATTTTTCTTTCTTAAATACTTTTGGTTTCAATGGTATTTGATGGATATTCCCTAATTTATATATACAAGTCTGACTCTAGACATGTACACGGAATGAAAATGTACAGGATCCATTTATTTTTGGGTATTTTACCTTTGATTTTAAGGTCCAAATAGGTCGTGAAAACATGCCAACATGTCAAATTGTCAATATTATTGTTCTATACCAATTCATGTTTCTGCATGAAAACCAGCTTAGTCGAATAAAAGCCAAACGTTTGTGGAGTCGCTACTTTCTAAACCAACAAATGTCGTCCATCTCTCACTTTCTCTTCGTCGTTTCTATTAAGGTTTTTTTTTTTACTTTTTGTCTTCTTAATTGTAAAGTAAATTTGAGTGTTAAAAGATTATTACACTTGAAGTCTTGAACTAGAAAAGAAAACAAAATTATTTCGTTTTTAAAAGTATGTGAAGTCACTTTAGTGCAGTGGCAAGAGGTAACTCCAATTGTAAAAAGCACCATCACATCAGGGATCGAGTCCCGCTTTCTACAAATATAGAAATTTAGTTAATGGATCAGCCAATTGTGATCCAATGGTTTACAAAAAAAAATATGTTCATTTAATAGTTGGTGGTTTGGTGCTTTAGTAATTATGAAACTGAAAATGATATACAACATACATTTCTCTCTCCAAATCATAGTTTTGTTCATATTTTGAAAAAGAGTTGTAAAATCATCTTTTGTATCTAGTAAATTAATATTTTGATATTTTCAAACAAAAAAAGTTAATTTTTTTTATTTTAAAACTAATTTATAATTATTTTTTGGTAAAAAAATATAAACCATTAAATAATATGCTACATGGGAAAAATGTAAAGTAGAAAAATCATTTTAGCTTTTAATCTACAAAACTATTTTTTTAAAACACAATTTTTTTCAAAATATCAATTTATTGAAGACAGAAAGAGTTTTTACGGACTATTTGAGTAATTATTTTTAAATAGATACTATATGTAGGGCTTTGTTTAGCCATCTTTATAGGGAGAACATCAAGGGTGTTTTTAGCCCAAAAATTATAAAAATAATGAATAGTGGCATAAAAACACCAATATCGTTTGATGTAGAACTGATTTTGGCTCGCCTAAGCTGACGTGACAAGCTGTGAATGGATACAACTTTTTGTAAACAATTTTTTACAAATTAAAAGAAGATTTGATTGATAATATATAGAATAAATTTGGACATTAAATTATGTATTAATTAAGTAAAATGTTTGTGTTCTTTAATTAAGTAATATGTTTGTTTTTTTTTAATGTTTTTTTTTTTTCATAAAATTTTGGTATTGTATTTTGAATTTTAGTAAAAGTTTTATAAGTTTGCAATTTAAATGTTATTTTATAAGTTTTTATAACTATAATATGTTTAACATTATTACATTATTAAATCTTATGATCTTAAACATGTTCTCCCAATAACTAAATTTTTAACAAAAGATCTTAACTATTGATTTTACATTATTTTCATAATATATTTACTCTAACACCCAAAATAGTTCTACTATAAAGATACCCTTAGAGTCGATGATGGATGGCACACAGCCAAATTCTAAAACAGGAATGGATGGCACAACTTTCAAAGTGCAAAACCACATTTCCCAAGCTGCTCAAAGATATTATCCTATCTTATGTTTCACTTTTCAGAAGGGAAGATAAATGAATCTTTCTAAAACATACAATTCCAATTGCTAAAAAACAAGAACACACTGCGTTTTGGAAGTTTGGAGAATCATATATATGTACGAGCTGCGTACGCTTGCTTGAAGATTTTTACAAACATATATAAGTATGGATCGAAATACCAGAGCGAAACAATTTGGGATTTATATATCATGAGTAAATTTAAAACAAGCTGAGTCGCTCAACTCTTTTAATTTAAAGGTGTTTTGGTTATTTTTTATTTCTTTCTCTAGTCTTGCAAAAACCCAAAAGTTATTGTCATATACTTAACTTAAAAGAACTTTATTAAAAATATTACTAAAAATTTGATATTTATCCAAATATGTGTGAAACCTTATTAAAATATATAAAGACTATCTTTATATATGTATTAGATATATATTTTATAAGTATCGTATTGCGATACTCCGGTTTCAGATACCTACGGAGTGGTTTAAAAAAAAATAATTTGGCCGTCTATGTCACCAAATTTCACTTATCTTTTCGGTCTTAGTCGTGAGAGAACTCCAGAGTTAAACTGGAATAGTTTCTGGATGGAAGATCTTCCGCGAAGTGATATTTTTTTCATCAAAATTGAATTTTATTTATGAATTCATAAAATCATTATACATTTGTTCATAAAGACAAGAAGGTTGTTGGAAACAACCAAAATTAAAAAAAAAAAAACAATTATTACAACTAAATTCGGTTAAAAGATGTGCAGCTTGATTACATGATATTTTTCTTGTATTTTGTCCTCACTCACACGGTTCTGCGAAGTGATTGTCGGAACTGTGTGAGTGAGGACAAAACACATAAAAAGATCATGTGGTGATTTGTAGGGGTGGTAAACAAGTCTTTAAAAACCTCCCAAACGTAGCAAACCGACCGTCTGATATTGGTGGATCCACGGACTGGGAGTAGACGTGGGGCCCACTAAACAAGGTAGGCCCATGGGCAAGGAGTGGACAAGGAGCCCACTAACAAGGTGACAGTCGGGACGTTACAAGTGGTATCAAACCCGAATCCAGACGAGTGTGGAGTCGAATGGATTCACGCCCTCGGGGGTGATTGTCTTGGTGTGCAACAAGGACGTTGCGATCTCTTAGTGTGAGTAAATTGTGACATCCCGGTTTCAGAGACTTGCAGAGGCTTTTAAAATAATTTATTTGGCCACCTATGTCACTAAAGTGCACTTTCGGTCAAGGTTCTTGAGAAAGCTTCATAGTTAAGCGTGCTTGAGCTGTAGTATTTCAGGATTGGTGACCTTTCGGGAAGTGATTGTCGGAACTGTGCGAGTGAAAACAAAACACAGGAAATGATCATGTCGTGATTTGTAGGGACGGTAAACAATTCTTTAAAGCCTTCTGGACGTAACAAACTGACTGTCTGATACGGATGGTCCCACGAGGCAAGAGTGGACGTGGGGCCCACTAAACGAGATAGGCCTATAGGAAACAACAAAATCCAGAAAAAGAAGATGAAAAACAGAAGAAGAATCCATGAGAAGAAGAAGATGAAGAACAGAAGAAGAAGCGGATCCAAAAAAAGCAACAGCAAAAGGAAGATGAAGACGTTGTCGAAGAAGAGATATTGTGAAGAAGAAGAGTCAACATAAAGAAGAAAATCAAAGAAATTGCTTGAGGACTCATACTGGTTTTGCTGCAATGGGCTGCAGATTTAGTTTGTCTAAGTCTTAGTTAAGTCAAAAACTAACAGAATTATTGGTTTTATAATTTAATAGATTTAGAAATTCAGACAAAAATTATATGTTATTCAATCATTGATTTTTAAACACTACAAAAAAACAAACGTATTGTATCACATAAATAGTATCACAAAACTAAATGATATTATTTTAAATTACTTTTAATAACTGATATAAAAATTAGATATCAACATCAATTATAATAATCGATACTATTATTGATTTGTATAGCATCATTTCATTATAACCAATGCAAATCTAAATCATTTACATCACTTTAAAAATATTGATACAAATATATAAATTTACTTCATTTAATAATTGATGTATTTATTAATTTATATTCACAGCACTTAGAAAATAATACAAGTTTTACATCATTTTATAAATGATGTTAGCAATAATATATTTCAAGAAAAAAAGTAATTGGATAAACATAGGTTATTTTTTATTTTAAGTTATGTCGATTAAACTATATCTATATATAATTTGATTTCACTATTCTCTATTTTTTTTTAGCATGTATAGTGTTAAGCAAATTTTTTTATTTTATTTTTAAAAACTCTAAAATAGAAAACTTTTCAATATTTATTTCTTTTTTTTTAAAAATAAGATTTGTAGTTCAAAAACGTAAAACAAAGAAAAAAAATAAAGTTATATTTTTTAACCGATTAAAACTTAAATCCAAACTGAAAAAAAAAAAAAAAAAAAAGAAGTCCAAAACAGCTTGTATCCCACATCGACGGGGAAAAACAAAGTTCTCCTAATTGCTTCTATATATATTTACTTCACGTTGATCCATTTTTTTGTGGGGATAACAACCAACTGTGGGGCCCATCATAAATATAGTATAATTTTTTTTCTCAACCAAAGTATAAATAATTTTTGTCAGTTGAATATTTTTAAAAATGATTGAAAGACATACATAATTAAATATTAAATTACAGAAAATATTTTCATATTATTTATTATAATATTAATTTTAACAACAATTTTCTTAAATGATACAAATATTTTACATTAGTTTTGATAGCTGATACAAATATTTTATATCAATTTAATAAAATGATGTAAGACTTACAACATTTTTTGTAAATGATGTAAATGAACATCAATTTCCCTAATTGAAACAAATATTCATTTCAATCGATGCAAATTATTTGCATCAACAAAATGTAAATCATTCATTAAAATGATGCAGATTATTTTTGCATCATTTAAAATTGATGCAAAAATAGAAAATAAATGATGTAATACGACACTTTTTTGTAGTGAAAAACTTATCAAAATTATGTGTTATTAGTTCCATAATTTGTAAATACTTGTTAAAATTTTATGTTTTTCATTTAATGATTTGTTTTGTATTTCAAAACCAAATGTGAAAGTGAAAAATAAAAAAATTCAATACAAAAATAAAATATGTTATTTTAAAATTCATATCTTCTTATTTTTATAATTTTATAATTCGATATGAATTTACAAATCATTTATCCAATAACAATCTCTTAAGTGTTAGTTAATATCTA
This sequence comes from Camelina hispida, assembly GCA_023657505.1. NCBI lineage: Eukaryota > Viridiplantae > Streptophyta > Magnoliopsida > Brassicales > Brassicaceae > Camelina > Camelina hispida. The sequence goes on from CP094632.1 coordinate 40,657,060, forward strand.
GAGTCTTAAGTGTAGTTGTTATGAGTTGTTGTAATACTGGCTTGTGTAAGAGAGCCTATGTTGTATGTGTTAGAAACTAGAATGTAGAAATATAGTTGCATGTGGCGGGTGCAAGTAGAAGATGAAGTAGTATAAATAAGTATGTGTGTGTTGTAAGAACCATCCAAGTGATCCAAAAAATAATATAGACAATTAAGGTTTTCTCTCTTCTTATTCTATCTATCACAGAGAAAGAGTAGATAGAACGTACGAGAGAACAAGGTTCTCTTTGTGCTTGTGTTTACCAAGCGTCGATATCTCAATTGGTAAAGACTCTCTGACAAAATATAGAGGTTGCCGGTTTGAGGGATGTTGCTTGGGAGGGGACCATATAAAATGTTTTGATCCTTAGCCTGAGAGGATATACGGACCTAGGCCCGAAACCTCTTAGTAATTCAAAAAAAACAAAAAAAAGATATCGAGAGAGAGATGAAAGATGGTGAACCTCTCAAGTGAAAACAAAGGAAGAATCCAATATATTAACAAAAAGATATTGCTTTTTTACTAGACATTGGTAATAAAAAGAATTGGTAAACATATTATAAATATGGAAAGTAAAATAAATATATTTACAGATTTAATTACATATTCGTATAATTACTTTCATATTTGTGCCGACCAAAAAAATAATAATTACTTTCATATTTGTAGTTTTGATAGTTATATCAAAAGAAAAAAAAGTCTTAGGAATTAAATTTTTGTATTTAACATATCTGGTCAGTTTATAAGAGGTTACGGAATGGTATAGTCTATTAGCAGTTATGGTAAGTTTATAAACGGCAAGTGATGATGACTATGTTGACTAGCAATAACTGATAATTAGTACTTGACTCGAACTGGTTTATATATAATGGATCCACAGCATTAGAGAAATATAAGTAAAAAACATGATTTTACAGTTAGTGCTCGTTGTGACGTTTTATCTGCGTTCATTGCAATTGGCCGAAGGATACATTGATGTGAGATTGATCTATAACTTCTACTTTGTCTTTTCTTTTCTTAAAAATTTGATACTTTCGTTTTTTAAATAGTTTTGTTTAAAAAATTTGTAGTCAAGTTTAAAAGATTTCGATTGCGTTGATATATACAAACCAGCTTTCCAACATCCATTGCTGAAACACCACAAAATTCAGGTATGACGGTTGACTTTTATTTAAATAAATGTGGGAAATATTTTCAAAAATTGAGTATAGTTTAATGTAGTTTTTAAAATCATTTTGATATGCTACAGGAAAAATTCAGTTTAAATGAAAACCTTGGTAAAAAAGGTAAACATAGAACAAATGATCAAAGTTGTCCAAAAGGAACAGTACCAATTTTAAGACAAAGAAATAGTACTGAGAGTGTTCATCTTGATACAGTCGGGTATCCTGGCCAACATGTAAGTCTTCTTTTTAAAAATTTCTTTCACTAAAAAATCTCATATAAATTGTTAAATTTATTAACATCTCAGCTTTTAAAGGAAAATAAATTAGTAGTAACAATACTTTTGCTATTTTTCTAATGCTATGAAGCATAGAAAATATTTTTAAAAAGTCGACTTTTATTTCATGTGTACAGTTTGCAGTAATCGAAACCGTTTTGAGCAAGAGCATCTATCGAGGTGCAGAAGCTGACATAAGTATTCACAACGTAACTGTTCAAAATAATCAGTATTGTAAAAGTCAGATTTGGTTAGAGAATGGATCTCGTGATCAACTCAATAGCATACAAGTTGGTTGGACGGTAAATAACTATCATACCTTATACAAATCAATTTACAATTAGATGTTAGATTTAAATTATTGAAAAGTTTGCATAAAGATAAATTTATTATCTATTTATCTCACACATAATTAAAACTTATATTTAGGTACATCCAAGATTATATGGAGACAGTTCCACACGATTTACTATATACTGGACTGTAAGTACATAGTATTGTTAAAAAGTTATGTTACATAACATGTTAATAATTCGTTCTTGATTACACCAATAAAATGGAACAATCAGTTTGCCTTTAATCATTTTAATTCTTTGCATAATATTCTGCACTTTTTTTTATTAGAGCGATGGCTATAAAAAGACGGGATGTTATAACACAATATGTCCGGGCTTTATAATTGTATCACCAAATCCCTCGATTGGAAGCATTTTTAGTAAATCCTCTATCTATGGTGGTGAAACAACAGTTCAGTTCACGCCGCAAATTTTTCAGGTAAACTTATTGACTTCTATATATATATAAATAGTTTATTTGACATAAATATTGAGAATCTTTTAAGGCCAAAGTATCATTTTTTACTTGAAAAATAAATATGCATATACATAATATATTTTTGTTGATTGTTTTATTTTCTTAATTATTTTTTATATAGGATGGTTTTACTGGTAACTGGGCATTAAAAGTAGAAGATGAAATAATCGGATATTGGCCACAAGAGTTGTTTACATACTTAAAAAAAGGAGCTTCGATGGTACGATTTGGAGGAAATACATTTGTATCTCCAGATGGATTCAGTCCTCCAATGGGAAATGGACATTTTCCGGTTATCGACTTTCAAAAGAGTTCAAGTTTTGTTCATGTGAAGGTTATAAATTCGAACTATAAAAAAAATAATATCAATCATCGAAGGATAAAAAGTTATACAAACTCTAAGTGTTTTAGAGTAATATATTGGGGTTATAGCAATACAAACGGAGTAGCCTTTTCTTTTGGCGGACCGGGTGGGCATTGTGGTATTTGATGATTTTCAAATATTTGGTTCATGGTATCTCTTTATTGAAGATATTTGAATTTTAAGGAGTATTTTGCATATTAATTTTAGATTTTATTTGATATTAAAAAAATATATTGAAATTTCACTCACTCAATCTTACAATGCAATTTTTGTTCGCCTTCTTGCAATGCAATTTAAATTTCTATTACTTCATATTAAATTTGGTGAAGGAGAAGGAAGTTATTCTTGTTTTGGTGTTATTCAAGTAGGATTTTAAATAGTTTGTTAAAAAGCAGTGTTATTTGATAACTTTATAATTATTTATATATTGTGCCATTTGAAATAAAAATCTAACGGAATTTTATGAGTAAATTATTAGAGATTTAGAATCAAAATCCAAAGAATATACTGCCAAGAACCCACACAAATGAGTTTTTTATAAATAACTAGGTTAGACCCGCGCTACGCTGCGGGATACTTTTTATAATTATTTTTAGATATATTGAATTATTGAAAATATAATTTAAAAAAAAATTAGATTAACTGTAAAAACTATGGTTTATACAATGATAAGATAGAAAATGCATTAATAAAATAAAGATAGAGAAATCTCAAATTTAAGATGATTTATAAATATTTACATGTAAATCAGATAGACTTAAATTGTATAAATAGACTAACTAACCCTAATGTATGTTTTGTTTTATTTTCTTTAAATTTTGTGGGACAGATATATAATTAATATAGTTTGAATTTATGATCTACTTTTTGTAGTTTATACAAATTTAATCACATAATTGTTATATAGTGTTTTTTATGGTTAAAAAATTTATTATCAAGCACAATTTATTACAATGGTTTAGCATTCTTAAACTGCAATCTCAAAAACAAACCTTCCAAAAACTTTATTCCAGATAAAACAAAACAAAAGCAACTACACCATGAATATGAGCTCTAATATTCAATTAGTTCATAAAATAACTCAATATCATATCTAAAGCAAACACCATTGAGCTAAATCCTATAGTTCCATACCAATTTGGACAATATTCACAAGCCAGAACTGTTTTACATTATAAAGCTTCCAACTTTATTCATAATCTTCAATCACCTAACAAATAAATACTCCAAAAGTGTCAAATTTCCCTTTTACCCTCGAATCATGGCGAATACCAAATTTGTAACGAGATTCAATCGGAAAAACTCGAAATTTTTCTTCTACCCAAAACCATGAACACGAAGATAAACAAAAAAAAAAACTCATAAAAAAGTCTTAGATTCGAAGATAACAGTACATTTTATTTTCCACATGATCCACAATCTCGGCTTTTGCTTAACTCGATAGAATTCGAATTAAAAAAATAGAAAGAAGCAGCTCCTAGAAGGGAGAATTTTTTATTTAAATTTATTAGACCATCTACATTTCATGGTTCTCTCAAAATAATACATTTTAATTGTTTTTATAATATTATTATATATCATTCACGCAAATGGAAATATGCAAGGACATGTTGATCTAGTATTTAAAGACACCCACATGAGGTCAAACAAAAAAAAACAACACCCACCTTACCCCAAAAAAAAAAAACAATTGGTCAATATGGTTGCAAGAAGCCTTCATACATCAATTTTCACAAGTTTGATAGTACAACAATATAAAAAAAAACTGCGAAGTTCTTTTTCTTGGCGTAGACCCAATTAATGAATCTTGAAACTTTTACATTTTCAAGATTTGGTAGTAACAATCATTTATTTTTATATGAAGAAAGGCACGTTACTTGATGATGAAATCAAATTAATCATATTTGTTTTGCTTTGTCCATGTAAATAAAAAAAAGCTGAGCTGTATTAATTGTCTTAATTTGATAGGTTACTGATTTTTACTGAAGTGTCAACACCTGCTTCAATACAGAAGCTGAGGTGTCAAGCTCAGGAGAGAAACACTCCATCTTTTATTGTATTGATATCAAATGTCAAATCTGAAAGATTGTAAAACCTATATAATTTTCTTTAAATCCATAAGTATATGAATTTTTTTTTTGTAAGTTTTCGATTTTTTGGTTAAGGGAAAGGAAATTATTATACTCCCTCCGTTTCAAAATATAAGATGTTTTGAGTGAAAGCACGCAGATTAAGAAATAATCACTTTTAAAAAGTTCAACCAATCACAAACAAGACTGCATAAAATAAATAAAAAGAAAATATAAAAGTAATTTAAAAGTTACTTAAAAAGTTGAAGACATCTTATATTATGAAACAAAGAAAAACCTCTAAAACATCCTATATTATGAAGTACTAACATAGAAAACCAAACTTTATAATAAGATAAACGACAAACCATCTCATTTGCACATTTTTGGTGTTTTTTGAATATTTATTTTAAACAAAACTACAAATGCATTTTATTAGAGTTCGAAACTTGATTCAAATCGGATTGAAATACGGTTTCTACTTGGTTTCATATTCTTAATCTTATAAACAGAAAAGTTTCACGAAAGCTAAATATAATCGATAACCTATATATAGTATAATTTGAATTCTAAAGTTACTTTACTGATATGCATAAACGTCACATTCTTCGGATTACATTACTTATTATTTATCACTTAGAAGTCAGACAAAAGGAGGGAGAGAGTGAGTAAACATTGATCGGGTAAACATCCGTACACCGGACTTATTGTACGACTTACAAACTCTAAACCAAAACAAAATCTTCTCAACGACGGCGTTCTGGTGACCAATGTGGCAAAGCCGGGCTGAAATGTGTTGATACAACCCTTGAGTCAAGCAGCTCTGTGATTGGTGTAAAGCTCACACACCTCGGTACCTTGTACTGATTGATCGATGCACCTCTCGAAATGGCATAGTCCATGAGCTCCTCGAACGTTCCATTCTTCACCACACGTATCTCGAGTGGTCCTATCGACTTATCCGCAACCCTACTTTGTCTATACACAGAGTTCAACGACTCCTCCATTTCCAAGCAGCACTGAGCCATGACCTCGTCACTTGGAGGCTTGGTTTGATCTTTCACTAGAAGCTCCCAGTAGATGACATAATGGCCAGGTATAGTCTTTGTCTCTGCGTAGCTTGTATACTCGATAACGCGGGTTCCTTTCTCCCCAAGTAACACCGATGCATTCTCAACAGCCTTTTGAAGCTCAGCTTCATCAGTTTTGTCCGACTCAATGCTAAGCAAAACGTTCTTCCTCCGCACAAACTTGAACTGTGGAGCGGAATTGTAGAATCCAGTCACCTGAAGGATATCACCAACTCTATAACGGTTAAGACCAGCATAGGTTGTGATCACAAGCTCGTACTCTTTCCCGACTTCGACATCAGCTAGCTCCACAAGTTCAGATTGTTCTGTTGCCACTTCATGAGGGAGAAACTCGAAGTAGGCCATGTTTGGCATAATTGTGTAAGAAACCTCGGAAGGTTTACATATTGGTTTCATGTTAATCCCGAAGTAACTCTCGGACGAAGCATACATAGTGCAAGCCATAGGTAGACCGCCGCTATAGTACTCAAGCATCGGGATATACTGAGCCATGGCTCCGGTAACGATGACGTCAAGGTACTTGGTGTTAGGCCAAATCTTAGTAATGATACCTTCCCAATTATCTTGACAACAAACCGAAGTTATGAAATCAGCCAATTCTTGGTCAGGTTTGGTCAAGATCTTGGACATGCTCTCTTTGATTGCCGGGTCAGAGATTCTCGAACTTAGGGTTCCGGTTGAGACATCGTCAGCGAGTTCTTTCCAGTTGGTTTGAAGGAACCCTATGGCACGGAGGAGACCGGAAGCGAAGACGGCACCGAGACGGAGGACTTCGTGACGCATGAGGAGACCACAAAGCATCTGAGAGTACATGCTTTGGGACGAGTCGGGACAAAGGATGGCTTCATTAGGGCTCGTGTACACGTTGTACGGATCGTAAGGACGTCTTTTGAATTGTTCGCTTTTGTAATAACTCGTGAGCACTGGACGTGCCGGTAATCCACCGGGAGTCTTCGATTCAGCCTTCACAAACAAAAAGTATAGAGCCTTGCCTTTTTCTAATCCAGGCACGTAGCTGTAAACAATCAATTACTATTAGTTACCATAACATTAATGTTTCTTTAGTAGTTTAGACTGTTAATTTGATTTTTGCGAATAAAATTAAGTAACATTTTAAAGGATAACTGAAAAATAAAAGATCTAAAACAGCCTTGAAAAGCCGTGTTGAATGTCTTATAACTTAAGTATATAAATAGATAGATAAATTTCTTTAGACTTTATAGTTCAAATTCAGTTAGGGTTTAATATTTATTACTTACTATGATATATGGTTTAGACATTCAGATTAAGTTTTCATAGTTTAAGTTACGTGGCGTTTAAAATTAGAATTGGATTTAATGTGTTCCTTTTTAGACTGTTTTCATATTCTTGGCATGCAGCTATTACCAGAAGATATAAATTAATTGAAAATCAAATAAATATAAATTTAACTTACAGATTCATCACAGGCATGAGAAGACTGTATAGAAGCTGACGTCGGTCCATGTCTTCGTCAATGGTGGGCATCAACTTCCTTTCACCAGCAGATGTCCCGGAGCTGATCACAAAATTAAAAGATAAATCCATAATTATTTATTAGTATATTGTAACTAAATCTAAGTTTAGAAACACTAAAAATAATTTACATTTTTGGGTTATGTATAATATACCTTGTTAGGAACTCGGTAATAGGGTGAGAAGACAAGATCATAGACCGGTCACCATTGGCTATACGTTGAATCTCTGGTTTAAGGTCATCGTAAGTAACCACCGGAACTTTGCTCTTAAATGTTTTCCTGTCGGTGAATCCCTTAAGGCCGAACCGTTTCAGGTACTCAGTCTCCGAGTTACGGCTCAGTATCTCTCTGATGACTTTCTTCTGAACGAAGTCGACGTTACGTGTCATCTCCTCGATGAACCTGAGAGCCTTCACGTCCTTACCGGACGGTGAGTAGTTCACTGGAGATCGTAGAGCTGAATCAACGGTCATGATTGAAACGTTACGAGTGTTTAGAACGTGTTTTGGTAAGTTGAAAGTATTAGACTTTGTTTTGATGAGGAGATATAAAAAAATCGGCGAGGATGGGGCGGTATTTATAGTGGCAAGAAGGAAAAGGTCACGTCAGCGTAGTACCACGTTGATAAAAATGTGGGCTCGGTTTGTTATGGCTAGACCTAGACAGGGGGACAAGAGGGGACAGTTGACACGTAATATTTGGCTAGTTTGGGCAGACATGTTGGACCCATATGTCTGTGCCACATTGGTATTTTGCTGTGATTGGGCAATTTATTGTCATGACCGTAGCAGCTAGGCGTCAGCCCGTACGTACCACGCGGTTCCCTTTTATTTGGCTTGTGACTCTGCCTGTCGCGGATAGTGACTGTCAATACTAATTAATAGCTTATTCGATTCCCTTATAATCAATGGTAATGACGTCGTCAATTTGACTTATCAAAGATTAAGACTTGATTAGGTTATTTAATATATGCGTAAGGGGATCATGTTGTTGTTTCCGGAGCCAACTAATCCTTAATTTAGTTGTTCTTTCCATGCATTGACTTTGGTCCCTTAGGCTGTAATAAGTAAACTTAACATAACAAAGTGACCGTTTTTAGAATGAAATTATTTTTGATATATAAATACGAAAAGTTATTTCGAAAGGTCCAAAGTTGATATTATGAGACCTAGAGATAAAAATATCAATCCATGCACTATGACAGTCCCAACCTGTTAATATTTTTTTTACCCACTATTAGATTACCATAAGTTTGTTAATATGTGTGTACACTTTAATTTGAATTTAATTTTTTAGAACAAAGCTTCCATTGATTTATTTGATAGACGCTCCCACTTGCATATCTTTTCGATAGGATCATGGGACGTCAATTAGCACAACAAGGTAACCAAAGCAGTCATATACGAAAACAAATTTGAGACTAATGGAATCTATATTCTATATAAACTAATTTTCAAAAGCATAATTTAATGTATTACCGTCGACTAAGAAGTCTAAGATTCATATGTATGATTCTTTCTTTCTTTTTTAAAATTTTTGGCAACATGTATGCTCGCGTACTAGTGCACGAGGGTGCAAGAAGAAAAGATTAAAGACGTTAGTCCTATGGATTGCAAAGATCGTGGTACGACTAGTAGTTGGTACTACTATTTATTGATAATTTAAATTAATTCTCGATTTGGAAGAACTAACTCTAAAGCAATTAAAGACATGCATGGGACATTTCGTTTTGGTCGATCGTGCTGTGCGCCTGTGCCTGTACCCACTCCAACTTGCAGTACCATTTAATTTTAGGGTTTTTGCTTTTTTGTTTTTAGTTTTTAGTTTTTTACTTTATCTTTTTTTTTTTCTTTTTTTCTTTTGGGGACAGCAAGAGGTGAATTATTCATATAACAAAAAAAAGCATTTTACAATGTTTAAATAATTATTCCAATCGCATAGAAACAACTAAACGTACATACTTTTATCCATTTTGCTTTATATGAAAAAAAATCCACAATTTTATTATTTTAAGTATGATATTTTTATGCCTTTAAAAAAAAAGTATGATAGTTTTCATTGCAATACTATAAATTCTGTATCAAATATTGTATCTTGTTTTACAAAGCATGTATTCGAAGGTTATACTCATGCAGTCAAGCCGATCAGTTGACATGTGGGCCTTAAAAGAATATCAATTATTATTGATATATATGATGATAATAAAAAGAGGATATGTATGCATGAATATGACCTAATGAAAGAAAGAAGAAAAATTGAGGAAGTGACTGATGGCACGATTCATGCCTTATCTCTTTGATTAGACATTTATGGGAAACATTTGGACCATTTCTATGTTTTCTAAAATGTCAATATTAATCACTATTCCTTAGTAATGCGTACGTTAATTTAAATAGTTATTTCTTCCCACTTTCTTGTTATTTTCCTTGAGTAGGTATGATATTCGTTTCTAGTTTTCTTGGTCTAGACTCTAGACTAACATATTCCAAGTATCGATAAGGTAGTACACACAAAATTGAGATAACTTTAGAACAATATAGAGCATAAAGAAAATACAAACAATTAAACTCATTACTCGAAACTAAAATGGTATTATATATGTGAAATACTAACAATTATCAAACCGATCATAAAAAGTTGTTTCAATTTCGAAGACGAGATATCTATTACGAGTAGTTAATTGTAACCTTTAATTTTATTTCTAACATGCATGAAACCATGGTCACTAATCCAACAGAAATTTTCCTTATAATCTTAAGCAAATTATATAAGTATGTTCCATAAATATAAAGTTATCTTCCATTGGATCACATTCATAAGGAAATAATGAATTGACTGTTTTCCTAATAAGATACCGTAATACAATAGAAGATTGAGAGATAATTAGTGTTAATTATGTTTTTTGTAGACGGATTCAAAATGATAAAAAAGCTATGTACCATATGCATACCATTTATACACAAATTAATCGGTAACAAAATGATAAAACAAACTATGTACGATATACATTTATACACAAATTAATCGGTAACAAAATGATAAAACAAACTATGTACAATATGCATACCATTTATACACAAATTAATCGGTAACAAGCTATATAACCAAGCTACAAGAATGTCTAACCCGATAATGTTCCTTCTGTTATTGTTTACGGCCAAATAAGGTTTGAAATTACTATACGTTCTGACTATCCTTTTATATTCCAGATGAAATACACGTAAAACCTATAGTATATTCACAGAGTTTAGAAGTTTCTATGTTTTTTTTTGTCAACCACATAATTCAATTAAAAAAAAGACACTGATTGGTTGTCCAATCTATATGAAAGAGACGATTTTACAACAAGAACAACATCCGCATATATAATTATGGTTGATCAAAGCTAAACAATAATAAACTCAAATATTTAAAGAGATGCAAACAAAAACAAAAGGAAAAAGCAAAATTGAGCACGAAATGAACTGATGAACTCGTTCAACAAATTGGAGAAAATAGACCATTCAAAAAGACCTACAACATCTTTTGCCTTTCTATTTCATTTGATGATCGGTAAACTTATCTCTGTGTTATTGACATTATCTATTACTTATTAGCTAGAAAAAAATAATACTAGTTTAGACTTTAGACTATTAGTACTAAATAGTACTAGACAAGAGCACGTTTAATGTTTGTTGACTTCTTGTCAATAATAATAGTCTCTAAGACCATTATTGACACTTTTATATCTCCGTGCGCAAGACAATGTATCTCAATTGTATATGTCAATTTTCAATTTGAACTCTAGTAGAACTATAGATATACGGCCCTGTTTTTAAATACACTTGAATTTTAGTCTTTCAAAGTTGATAAGTTTTTTTTCTAACACAATGTTTTGGGTGTAAATGGTAAAAAAATTAGAGTAAAAAGCAAAACTAGGAGGGAAAGAAAAATCACTCTACCGAAAAATATTTTCCTCATGATCAGTTTTAAAAAAACATGAAAAACTTGTTTTTACTGTTATTCTCCTCATTATTTCTAACCGGTTAAAAAAAAGATATGATGAACTCGGGTTAAAATTTAATTTACAAAGACAATTATACGTACTTTCTATTTATGGAACTTGTTCATGCCCACGATTTTGGGTAAGGTGAAGCTCTCCATCGATTTCAGTGGTTAAAACGTATTTGGCGACCATTGTTATAGAAGTAAATATGCATGGAGTTAATAAAAAAGTCATCCCTTTGTTTAGAAGCAGTGGAGTGAACATTAGACCCTTACCCCTTGCATGCTCTATCGTTTCACTTTATTGTGTTTCCGGAACTTGTTTTCTACAAAACAACGAAATTAAATTTATTTTCATGAATTTTCGTGAAATATTCCGTATAAAAGATCGTGAAACATAAATTTCAACCTCCTGGTAGTTCTTCAAGGGCTCCGTCCTAGTCTGCCCATATTATACGAAGAAACTATTAATCTTAATTTTCATTTCTAAATTATATACGAAGAGATACACAAGTTAAAATGCAATCATCGATCCTACAAGTACAAAAACATACAAATACACACTTTGTATTGATTTGCCAGTAAGAATTTCCAAGTTTAGGAGAATTTCAATTTTAAAATTTACGATTTTGGGGACCCTTTTTATATTTAAAGACAACTATCGTTTTTAGCTTTAGCATATGCAGAAAAAAGACTGAACATTGTAATAGACAAGACAAGACAGAGCATGATGAGTTTATAGGCAAACACTGTCATTGTTCTTTCGTTACTATTGTCTTTCCATTACGGATCTCCTTTTCTTTTCTTTTTTTTCTGGATGTGAACTTTGACGTGTGCTTGCTTTTTTGTTTTTTTTTTAACCATGTGTGCTTGTGTTAAATAACCAGGAATTCTTATTTAATTCACCATAAACAAACCCGAAACCCTAATTTGGATCCATATAGAGAATCGTAAATCACTAACCAGGAATATCAGAAAAATTATTTTTACTTGTGTATATTTTGTCAATGCTAACCAAAACACCCTAATTTGTGGAACTACGTCAATGTTTAAGAGAAAAAACATTTCATGTGTTATCGTATTGTTAAAATAAAAATTTAATGTGTACATGTTCGTAACTTCGTATTCACAAAAAGATACTTTTATATGTGTCCGTTCTAACGAAAAATAAACTTTTTATGTGGGTTTGTATAAACAATGATCGTGTGTTTAAAAAGTCTTTGTACAATGTGTCTGTTTCCTTTTTCTTTTCTTTTTGTTTTTGTTCCTGGAGTTGGCCAAATTATCCATCAGCCACTAGTCAAGTTGTCTATGTACATATATTAGCATGTGATGCAATGTTTTTTTTTTTTTCTTTTTTTTCTTTTTTTCAAAGATGGTTAAAACCAATTCGGAATGCTTAAGCTAAATAACCAATGTTTTTTGAAAAATAAAATTCTTAACGATGATTTTTTTTTTAAAGGCTTTAGTAGTCGATTTGGTTTTCTGTAATGAAATTACAGTAAATTTGTTGTGAAGTAAGAAATTCTTGTGTTTACCAACTCTTGCAGTAGTTGATTTGTTTTTCAATTTTCATTCGATTTAGTTTTGCCTTTGTCTAATATAACATATTGTCGGTTGGCTACAACACTCGAAGATGTGAGTTATTGCTGTATATATATACTAGATATTTTCATTTCCACGAGGACCACGACATATACGTATGCGGTATGCCTAACTTTACATTGTAGCACTTCGTAAATACGTATACGAAACCACTTTAAGATAAGGTTGGTTCAAGTCTGTGTATTGATTAATAATATGGTCTATCCACGAAAAGTCCTACATTGAAAAACATGGTGGTAGGTTTTAATCAAATCATTTAAATTTAAATTTAAACCATATTATTTTATACGAGGAGACATTTTTCAAAAGGTCCGTGACATGGAACCTATATTAAAATATAATTACACTACGACTAAATTAATATGAAATGTATATTATTGTTTTTATTAGTAACCTTCAAACGTCTCGTTTGCAAACGAAATTGCCGTGAAAGTTACAAATCAACATACGGTTGGAAGAAGCGATTGGAATAGGTGGTTGGAGAAGATGGTTGAAAAGAGTGGTTGGAAGGAGGAAAACATGTCGTCAGAGCCGACGCTCAATTTTCTAGGGTTACAAGTCAAAAAAAAAAAAAAACTAATGGTAGCTCATGAGGTTCGAACCTTCGTAGTAATGGTAATATTAGTACAACTAAACCACTAGGCTAAAGAAAAATTATATGAAAAACGGCCGAAGTTTCTATTTATTATGTACGGTCGCAAGTCAATGCTTGGCTTACTTGGTCTCTTGGTCGGCTCTGCGTGCGGTTGCCAACCGCTCCAAAAATAAGGCGATTCGTTTGGAAAGCAAGGCTGTTGGACTTTTAAAAAATTATTTAAATTTTGAAATAAAATATTCATATTTATTATTTTCTAAAGGAATTTATGAAAATAATTTTTTTTATATATTTTAATTTATTTTTCTGTTATTTTCTATAATAACTTGTTTACTATTCAACCGCTTGTTACCAATCAAAATTATTATTTAACCGCTCATTTTAATTTAACCATTTTTTCTTCAATCTTCTCTAACCACTTTCTTTTTAACCGCCTTACGCTGAAATTTTTTTAACTGCCTCTTTTGAATGTTGTTACCAATCGGAACCATTATAGTTTTACGAACTTTGATCCATAACATCTATTTTTTCTTTTTATGTTTTTTTTTGTGATGTTTGACTAATACATTTCCTGTTTCCATTCAAATAAAATTATAATTGTTTAAGTGCAAAATATGATGACATATCATTTGCAGCAAAAAAAAAAAAAAAAAATAGGCAGGAAAAATGTTATACAAACATTTTCTTACTCCCTCCGTTCTAATTTAATTGTCGTTCTGGGATTTAAATTTTGTTTCATATTATTTGTCGTTTTAGATTTTTAATGCAAATGTTTGCTGAATATTCCAGTCTTATCCTTGCTGTTTTAAAGTTTCAACCAATGAAAAATTTATAAAATATATTAATAAAGGGTAAAACATAAAATTTAATAGTTTCCTTAATTTGTGTGCAAAAACCTTAAACGACAATTAAATTAGGAAGGAGGAAGTATTTTATAAACGAAAAAATCGGATTTATGTACTCAAATGCTGAAACAAAATCATTTAAAATTTGGTAGTTATTACAAAAAGTTTTAAAATCACCATTAACTCGACTTAATGGTTATTTAGTCTTTTTTAAAATCACCATTAACTCGACTTAATGGTCATTTAGTCTTTTTTAAAATCACCATATGTACATGTGTAGGTTTGAAATGTAAATAAAATCCAGTTATAACTTTTTGCTCTAACTAATTTACTGCCTTTCTCATGTGGTCTAGTAATTTATTTGTTATGCCTCAAAATAAAATTAGTATGCATCATGTGGTCTAGTAATTTATTTGTAATTATTGTGTGTACGAGATAACAATTACTAGTAGAATAATAAAAGTATAGATTGGGTTCGGTGAATATTACGGCTAAATTTGGCAGAAGCATTTCTGTTGAGTCGTTTTCGTTGTCGGGAGGAAATGACCCAATAACAATGATGTCTATATACTATTTATCATACACGTCTTGTTTCAGTGTTCAATTATTTGTTGGTCACTTATTCTACACGTGTGTTTATGTTTTACGCATGTGTGTTTTATGTAAACTCGTTCTTCTAGATTTCAACTCCACCAAGTGAGAGTTACATACTTACGTTTATCTATAATAGTGTATTTTAAATTGAGATTCACATTTATGTCACCGTTTAGGTTGTAACTATTACAAAGACCATACTATTAGATTACGAATGCATAAAACAAAACCAAAAAAAAAAATGAAAAATAAAGAGAGGATAAATGTTTAGAGAAGCTGATCGAAACGTCACATGGCTATGGTTGGAAAGGGATGCAGAGATTATGCGTAGCTTTTAGCTTTGGATTCAAAACGCAATTAATATGTTCCTTCGTATTGCAATATTGCTCTCACTTTTTTTTCTTTCACTTCTTTTCTCTCCTTTTATAGGTTTTGTCTCTATCTTTTTCATTTTTTTTTTTAAACTTTAAAAATCTTACTTAACCAACTTAATTAGAATTTTTTTTTCTTCTCAAAAGTCTTTGATCCCTATGTTACAGACAAATATTTGTACTCTTACACCGAAATAGAAACAAAACATACATATCTAACTACAACATCATATAAAATATAATGGATGTATATATATATATATATGTTGGTTTTCTCTTGAATAAATAAGGACTGCCTTTTTGACAAAAAAAAAAAGGAATGCCTAATCTGAGTAATCCAAAAACCGTAATGGTATAAATAAGTTATTTTTTTTCTGTTTCTAATCTGAGATTTCCCGAACATATAATCCTTTTAACAAAAAAAAAAAATCTGAGAAAAAACTTGATAAACTCGAATCAAACCCCAAACCTAATGAACTGAAATACTATAACATGAACTCTGTTGAGACACGGGCCTCAATTTTCTTCCCTGGGCCGAAAATAAACATTGTCTTCAAGAGCAAACCTATAAAAGGCTTATTTATTAGAAACAGAAAAAAATGTTGAATACTTGAATTGGCCTGTTTTCGGTGGGTGTTGCGTTTTCTGTTTCAAGTTTTTTTTTTTTTTTTTTTTTTTTTTTTTTTTTCCATTTCTTGATAAAAGGGTTTTTTTTTTGTTTTTTTTTTTCCTGTTTTGGGCAACCTCTTTCACGTTAGTGTTATACAGAGCCGACAGAGATAGAAGGAAGGCTTGATAGAACTTAGAAGAAGTTCGAGTCTTCGTCTTAGAAAGTGTTCCTTTGATCTTTCTTATTTTGTTGATTGTATGATTGTATATATCTTCTTTTGCTTTCACTAGTACATTAAGAAAGCACCGTTTTATAAAACGTTGTATCGGTAACTAATAAAAACTCTTGCGAACTCAATTCGCTTAATTCTCACAAACAGTCCTAGCTAGTGCCTAGTTATATTATCCATCACATCTCGTAAGTTGGTTGAAAAAACGGGTGGTACCAACCAAACGTTTTTAAGTTGTTGTTTGCATTGTTGAATTTTTCAGTTACACTTCAAATTATTGTCGGTATGTGGTGCCAAAAAAAATTCAGACCCGTCGTCACTGACCAGTGACTAGACGACGGGACTACACGGTGATAGACGACAAATCTTATAAATTAAACTTTATTTTGATTGGTTTCTTGGTTAGAGACTACAGTTGGAATTGTATTAATTGGGACGAACAGGTCCACATGTATTTGTTTCCAAATTAGGCTCAACATTACTAGACCAAATAAAACAAATGGATCAATAATAACCAGAGATAAAAGTAAGATATTATCTCATTTCGTTACCCGATCGACGGAGACACATCACCAGTTTCAAGGACACGCAGGCCCTTGTATTAATTATGCATTATCTTATATTATTATCAACAAAATCAAGTTCTCTCAAAAGAAGAAGAAGAAGAAATACTATTTCAATTCTCTCTAATGGCTTTGATAACCTTACTTGAAGCCTCAATTTATTTCCTTTTTCTCTCCTTCATTTCCGGATATTTCTTGATTAGCAAGAAACCTCACCATTCCTTTCTGACGCACTGGCCGATACTCGGTATGCTTCCGGGTTTACTCTTCGAGATCCCTCGTATTTACGACTATTTAACCGAGCTTCTCGAAGCCTCAAACTTAACTTATCCTTTCAAAGGCCCATGCTTCGGGGGCCTCGACATGTTGGTCACCGTTGATCCAGCCAATATCCATTACATCATGAGCTCAAACTTTGCGAATTACCCGAAAGGATCCGAGTTCAGGAAGCTATTCGATGTTTTGGGGGATGGGATTTTCAACGCGGATTCAGAGTTATGGAAAGATTTGAGGAAATCAGCTGAAGGCATGATGAGTCATCCGGATTTTCATAGGTTTACGGTAAGAACAAGCATGAGTAAGCTAGAGAAAGGGCTTGTCCCACTTCTTGATTGCGTTGCTGAGAAGAAACTCGTCGTTGACTTACAAGATGTGTTCCAAAGATTTACTTTCGACAATTCGTTTGTTTTAGCAACCGGGGTTGATCCAGGTTGTCTCTCCACTGAAATGCCGGAAATCGAGTTTTCTAGAGCTTTAGATGAAGCAGAGGAAGCGATCTTCTTCAGACATGTCAAGCCTGAGATGGTTTGGAAGATGCAAAGATGGATTGGTCTTGGAGATGAGTTGAAGATGACAAAGGCTCACTCGACTTTTGACCGAGTTTGCTCTAAGTGCATAGCTTCTAAGAGAGATGAAATATCTCGTGGGGTTATTGACATTGACTCTTCTTCTAAAGATTTGTTGATGTCTTACATGAACGTGGATACAAGCAAGTACAAGTTGTTGAATCCTAGTGATGACAAGTTCCTTAGAGATATGATTTTAAGCTTCATGTTAGCTGGTAGAGACACCACTGGCTCTGCTCTCACTTGGTTCTTCTGGCTTCTCTCCAAGAACTCAGAAGTGATAACCAAGATTCGTCAAGAAATCAACACAAAACTATCTCCAAGAACCAGTGGTTCTGACTTTGATTCATTCAATCCCCAAGAGTTAAACAAATTGGTGTACTTACATGGCGCGTTATGTGAATCCCTCAGGCTATATCCACCCGTTCCATTTCAGCACAAGTCTCCTACAAAATCGGACGTCCTTCCGAGCGGACACAAAGTCGATGCGAGTTCAAAGATTGTGTTCTGTCTTTACTCATTAGGGAGAATGAAATCAGTTTGGGGAGAAGATGCATCAGAATTTAAACCAGAGAGATGGGTTTCGGAGAACGGAAGGTTGGTCCATGTGCCTTCTTCTAAGTTCTTATCATTCAATGCCGGTCCAAGGACTTGTTTGGGGAAAGAAGTGGCTATGACACAGATGAAGACAACGGCTGTGAAAATTATACAAAACTATGATATAAAGGTTGTTGAAGGACACAAGATCGAGCCAGTTCCTTCTATTATTCTTCACATGAAGCATGGTCTTAAAGTTACTGTCACTAAGAGATGTTTGGTATGAATATTATGCAATACTTTTGTACTATACTAGATTTTAAGCCGTGGTGGTCTATAATTTTTATTATTATTTATAATTTATATTGTATTTTCTTGTTAAATTTTGGATGCTTTATAAATAGAGAAATAACTAAATTTTTCAGCCGCTTAAGCGGCTAAAATGTTAATATTGATTTTTAATCTGAGGTACACCGTGTGACCATTTTTTGGTAAATTTAGTTTGTTTTATTTAGTGTTTGAGTTTTTATTTGGTTTTTTATTAGAACAAAAAATAAAGGATTTAAATACATAATAAGTAATTTATAAGCTGTGATTAAGTCATACTTTTATAATGATTTACTTATTTTACATAATCTTCGTTAAATTAAGTTGATTTGATATGTCAAATATTCTAGTATTAGTAGTTTTGACAAATAATTTAACCCATGTTTTAGCATATATTTAATGATATTTTATTAATTCCAACCTGTTTTCTTTATAACTCGTCCTACTATATAACCACATTGTATAGTATTTTAAACCTTTTATAAGCTTTTTTACATATTTATAATATTTTAAAGTTTTTCTTAAGTTTATATATATATATATATATATATATCAATAATATTATTTTAAAAAATGGGAATTAAAGTTTTTATCTATATTAACATTTTTATATACATTAAAGAATCGAAGCTAATAGGTTTTGGAGAACAAAATGAGAATTAAATTGTTGTTTCCTTTGTTTGCAAATAATTCTGAGATAGAATATCTTAAAAAAACAATACAAGGTGTCATTAGTATATTATAATTCTGTTTCCATAAAATATTGATTTGCAGTTTGTTTCATTTCTAGTAGGAATCAAATGTAAAATATTTAGGAAACAAAATCTGATTTAACTATTATTTTGGGGAAATTTCTAGGGATTAAGATTGTAAATAATTTTTTAAATAACTATAACTAAAAGAGCATAACACAAAATGTATTTCAAAAGTATTAACATAGATGGTATGGAAATAGTTATTAGAATTTTGTTCTAGCTTAAGAGGATAAATTTTTTATATGCAATGCTTTTGTACCATATCGTATGAAAATATATTATTTAAAATAATTTTAAAATAATAGATTAAGAGGGTTAATCGTTAATGTTTTGTTTAGTAAATTAATATTTCCTAAAATAAATTTTAGTCTAGATTAGAGGCATATATATCTTCATTATATTGTTCACTTTGTTTTTATTTTTTGTTGATATATAAGACCAACACCAACAGTAGCAACTTTGTAAGATTGCTTTAAAAAATAAATAATATTATTTTAATCATATATATATATTTTTATTTTGTATTAATAGTAACCATTAATAAAATGACAACTCTCAATTTTTTCAGAAAAACGTTTTTTTGTTAGAGCAATGTGA
The DNA here is from genome assembly GCA_023657505.1 of Camelina hispida. Taxonomy (NCBI): domain Eukaryota; kingdom Viridiplantae; phylum Streptophyta; class Magnoliopsida; order Brassicales; family Brassicaceae; genus Camelina; species Camelina hispida. The sequence goes on from CP094632.1 coordinate 40,676,812, forward strand.
GGAGCATTCTTCTCTTCTTTTCTTCTCTCTCATCACTATATTAATTTTTTATTAACAAGTCATTTGATTATTAACAAGTCAAATTATGATATTAATTTGAAAATTACAAATTAAATTAGGATAAATTCATAAAAAACCAGAAATTAATATTTAAATTTACACTTCTCTGAAATATAAATATATTTAAACATATTCCTATAACTTTCTGGGAAAAACAATTTTATAGTTTTGACGGAAAATTTTTGACAAGTAAATGAAACGCAACCAAATTCCCATGAATATATTTAAATTTCAGAAACCGTAAAATTAAACCATAAATTTTTATTTTCCCGTCAAATCTTTCAGATGGACGGACTATATATACTTGACAAATGTTATAATTAAATGTTCCTTGTTTGTTTCTTTGAGTAACGGTGAATAACATATCGAGGTTTCTTGGTTAGAGAAACCAGCTGGATCCTTTGTATTTTTCAGTTGGGACAAATAACTAAGTGAAATAATATGTCACATGCATTTGTTTCACATGCACTGGTTTCCGAATTAGGTCCAACAAAGCTAAATACCGAACAAAAATGGATCAATAATAGCCAGACAAAAGTACGATGAATATGATCTTTCATTTTCATTATCCAAACGACAGAGACTTGCATATCTATGGTACGCGGGATCATATACAAATATAAACATTATACGTATAAACAGTATTATAAAGAACAAAATCAAGAAATCAAGTTTTCTCAAAAGAAGAAGAAGAAACACTTTCTCAGTTCTCTCTAATGGCTCTAATATTCTTACTTGAAGTCTCAATCTATTTCCTTTTTTTCTCCTTCCTTTTTCGATATTTCTTGATCAGTATTAATAAACATCACCGTTCTTTTCTCACGAACTGGCTGTTCCTCGGTATGCTTCCAGGTTTCCTTATGGAAATCCCTCGTGTTTACGACTATATGACTGAGCTTCTTGAGGCCTCAAACTTAACTTATCTTTTCAAAGGTCCGTGTTTCGGGAACCTCGATATGTTATTCACCGTTGATCCAGCCAATATACATCACATCATGAGCTCAAACTTCGCGAATTACCCGAAAGGATCCGAGTTCAAGAAGCTATTCGATGTTTTAGGTGATGGTATTTTCAACGCAGATTCTGAGTTATGGAAAGATTTGAGGAAATCAGCGCAAAGCATAATGAGTAATCCGGAATATCAAAGGTTTACGTTAAGGACAAGCATGAGTAAGCTAGAAAAAGGGCTTGTCCCATTTCTGAATCACGTTGCCGAGAAGAAACTAGTTGTTGATTTACAAGATTTGTTCCAAAGATTCACATTCGACACTACGTTTGTTTTAGCGACCGGGATCGATCCCGGTTGTCTCTCAACTGAAATGCCGGAAATCGAGTTTGCTAGAGCTTTAGACGAAGCAGAGGAAGCGATATTCTTCAGACATTTCAAGCCAGAGATGGTCTGGAAGATGCAAAGATTTATGGGGCTTGGAGATGAGTTGAAGTTGACAAAAGCTCACTCGACTTTTGACCGAGTTTGCTCTAAGTGCATAGCTTCTAAGAGAGATGAAATATCCCGTGGGGTTATTGACACTGACTCTTCTTCTTCTAAAGATTTGTTGATGTCTTACATGAACGTGGATACGAGCAAGTACAAGTTGTTGAATCCTAGTGATGACAAGTTCCTTAGAGATATGATTTTAAGCTTCATGTTAGCTGGTAGAGACACCACAGGCTCTGCTCTCACTTGGTTCTTCTGGCTTCTCTCCAAGAACTCAGAAGTGATAACCAAGATTCGTCAAGAAATCAACACAAAACTATCTCTAGGAACCAGGGGTTGTGACTTTGATTCATTCAATCCTCAGGAGCTAAACAAGTTGGTGTATTTACATGGCGCGTTGTGTGAATCCCTCAGGCTATATCCACCTGTTCCATTTCAGCACAAGTCTCCTACAAAACCTGACGTACTTCCGAGCGGACACAAGGTCGATGCGAGTTCAAAGATTGTGTTCTGTCTTTACTCATTAGGGAGAATGAAATCAGTTTGGGGTGAAGATGCATCGGAATTCAAACCGGAGAGATGGGTTTCGGAGAGTGGAAGGTCGATTCATGTGCCTTCTTTTAAGTTCTTATCATTCAATGCCGGTCCAAGGACTTGTTTGGGGAAAGAAGTGGCTTTGACACAGATGAAGACAGTGGCTGTGAAAATTATACAAAACTATGATATAAAGGTCGTTGAAGGACACAAGATCGAGTCAGTTCCTTCTATTATTCTTCACATGAAGCATGGTCTCAAAGTTACAGTCACTAAGATATGATAAGATGGTTAATGTTTAAAATAGTAGATTTAAGATGGTTAATGTTTAAAATAGTAGATTTAAGATGGTTAATGTTTTGTATTAAAATTAATATTTATTTCTTGATTGTAGGCATATTTATCATGATTGTTTATTGTCTTTTTTTTATTGCTAATTTTGTTACTCTAAATTTTAACTTAAAAACTAGGATGGAGAATTCGGACATATTACTCGAGAAATGTTGTTTTACTCGAATTCACAACAACAACAACAACAACAACAAAAGAAAAAACTCAAAAAAAAAAGTTTATATCTTTTACATTTGTTGATATCCAGCCTTTATAAATATATATATAAAAGTAGATATATTGCTAATATGATTCTTTCCAGTTTCCTTTATATATTCCATCCAAAATATTGTTTTGGAAAACAGAAATTATGTATTAGTCACTTAAAGTAATGAATAACTAGATATTAAAACTAAAATAAGAACCAAATAAATAGAAAACTATATACTGAATTTTCATTTCTTAATTATATACTGATTAGTCACTACGTGCATGAATATGAGACAATACGAACATATACATAAAACATTGTGACGTGTAGGATAAACCTTGTTATATAACTTTAGCTCCTATGTCTAATTCAACACATTGACAAGAACCGAAAACAACAACAAGACAAAAAAAACAAAGGAAACAAAATTCTAAGATCGATGGATTATATTTTGCCAATCTTATCTTTCTTCTTCTTCTTGTTCATTCTATTGCTAAAACGTTTCATTGATAAATGGCCAAGAGTATAACCTACCTCCAACTCCGGCGTGGTCACTGCCGGTGATTGGACACCTCCACCTCCTCAAACCACCACTCCACCGGACATTGCACTCCCTTTCCCAATCCCTCGGTGGAGCTCCAATATTCCGCATTCGCCTTGGCAACCGTGTCGCGTTTGTGGTCTCGTCCCTCTCCGTCGCTGAAGAATGTTTTACCACAAACGACGTTGTTTTGGCTGATCGACCGAAATTTACATTCGGCAGACTCGTTGAGTACAATTGCACCACTATGGCCACTACATCATATGGTGATCACTGGCGGAATCTGCGCCGTATAGGGGCCATCGAGATCTTCTCATCTCATAGACTCGATAGCTTCTTATCCATCCGTAAAGACGAGATCCAACACTTGATATTGTGTCTCTCCAAAAACACACAATATGTAAGGTGCAGTTCACCGAATAAAAATATATATTATGATACTTAGCGATGTAATAATCTTAAACAATTTTTTTTAACGCCTAACCAAATGTTTCTGTGATAATTATTCAGGAGTTTGCAAAGGTGGAGTTGAGATCATTGTTTGGGAACTTCAATATCAATAACATCCTCAGGATGATAGCCGGAAAACGATTCTACGGAGATGGAACAGAGCACGATGACGATGCAAAACGCATGAGGCTGCTGCTTGACGAGGCGGTATCTAGTGCTGGAGTCGGACATGCTTCCGACTATATTCCGTTCCTGCGTTGGTTTACACATTATGAGAAACGGGTCAAGAAACTGGCAGTTCGGATCGATGAGTTTCTTCAAGGACTAGTAGATGAGAAACGCGCGCAAAAAAAAGGGTAACACTATGATTGATCACTTGCTTTCTCTCCAAGAAATGCAACCTGATTATTACACGGATGTCACCCTCAAAGGACTCGTAGTTGTAAGTATTGAGGAATTTATTTAATCTCATAAAAAACACTAATTACAAGTTTATACAATGACTACTTTTTTTATTTTTTTTAATAGGTTATGATATTCGCCGGAAATGTAACGTTAACAAGAACGTTGGAATGGGCGATGTTGAATTTGTTGAACCATCCAGAAGTATTAAAGAAAGCAAGGAGTGAAATCGATACGAAAATTGGTTTAGACCGGCTGATAGATGAACCGGGTACCAAAAATCTACCGTACCTCCAATGCATTGTGTCAGAGATTTTTCGACTTTACCCGGCAGCTCCATTACTTGCTCCACATAGGGCAACAGATGATTGTGTGGTTGGGGGTTACGACTTCCCACGTGGCACAACATTAATCGTGAACGCGTGGGCCATTCACCGAGACCCGGAGATATGGGAAGAGCCAGAAAAGTTCAAGCCAGAGCGGTTTGAGAAAGAAGGGGAAGATAAAAAGTTGATGCCATTTGGGATGGGGCGGCGAGCTTGTCCAGGTTCAGGGCTAGCTCAGCGTGTTGTGAGTTTGGCTCTCGGATCGATGATTCAGTGTTTCGAATGGGAGAGAATTGGAGAAGAATATGTGGACATTAGTGAAGCAACCACAATGCGTCCAGCGACACCATTGCTAGCCATGTGTAGAGCTCGTCCCATAGTCCATAAGATTCTCAAAGATTTTGTTTGAGAGGTAACTCACATTTCTTTGTTTCGTATTGTTTTGTGTTGCTTAATTCCCATAACTTAGCTGAATTTTTGTACTCAATAACGCCACTTGGGCTGGCGGATCCAAATTTATTATTAGTGTTGAATTATTACTACACATGATCAATGGTAATTATTTGCATGAGACGACGTTCCGAAAATATCTTTAATGACGAGGGCCCTAGTGATAACACCAAAATTTGAACTTCGTCTTTTCATCATCATGCTCCACGCAAACTCTCACTTACATTGTAGCGGCGCCGCCAGTCTATCATTACATGGGTTTAAGCCTTGCAATATGAGTGTGTCGGAAAAAAAGTATAACTATAGGAACTTGTTCAGATATCCTAATATTCTCAGAAATGAAAAATAAAATGTTTTATACATATTCTACAAAAAAAAATATTTGAGAAGTATAAAATTGTTACAGTAACAATGTTACTTCAGAATGAATCATTTGTTTGTGTGATTATTATAATCAGGGGTTTGCGAAGGTGGAGATGAGACATGTTTCTTGAGTTGACTATCAATATTAAATAATATTTTTAGAACGTTTGAAACGTGTTCTTTAAATTTTCAAATTATTCATCAGATTAGAGTTATCATAGAGTCAATGAACTAATCATATGAAAGCAGTTAGAATACAAAAAAGATTATTATGTAAAAAAAAAGATTCAAACAGACAAACATATAAGTATATAACTACAAATATTTAAATTTTAATATCTCGAATGATTTTTTTTAAAACACAGAAATATACTAACCGTTTACTAGGTCAGTTTTGGAGAGCATTAGGTGAAGGATTAGAGAGTGATTGTTTCACGATGACAAAAGACGATGACTTGAAAAGTCAACTTCAGTCTTCTCTCTTTTTCTCACACCAATGATTTCAATTCTCTATCTCTCCTTCAATCTCATCTTCTTCCTCAATTCCTCTTCACATAGATCACCACACATGTTTCTTCATCCATTGACCTCAAATACTTGACTTTTCTCGCTCGCTCTTCCTCTCCATCGAAGCTATGCAGAATCTCTGTTTTCAAGACTCTGTTTCTCTCTTTGTTGTAACGATTATGGTTACTGTTCTTCTTCTTCCTCATCTCACTCTTTCTGATACTTCCGACTATTCTCGTCCGGAGAAGTTTTACGTCAACTGTGGGTCGGATTCTAATGCTGATTATGGTGGTCGGACCTTCGTCGGAGATATGAACTCTAGTAACAACTCTGTTTCCTTGAGCAGCAAAGGAACTGAAGTCCTCGACGACCAATCGTCCGTTGCGCCACTAATCTACCGGATGGTTAGGATATTCAGACGCCCTTCTTCTTACAAGTTCCAACTCGATCCTGTTGGTCTACACTTTGTGCGTCTCCATTTCTCTGCTGTGTTTTCTAGGGAAGATCTTTTAAAAGCTCGTTTCACTGTCTCTGCTACTTCTGGTTCTAATCATCACTTGAAAAGTTTCCCGCTTCAGAATATCACTAACACCCCACGAGTTGAAGAGTTTCTCCTGATGATCAACTCGCCAAATTTAGAAATTCTATTTGTGCCGGAGCCTTCCTCTTTAGCTCTCGTCAACGCCATCGAAGTGTTCTCTGCTCGTGATGACCTCGAAAAAATTCCGACAAATATCGACAAGAATCTGCATACAATTTACAGATTAAACGTAGGAGGCGTGAAAATCACACCGGCAAACGACACCTTGGGACGAACTTGGTCGCTAGACGATGGCTTTCTCTTCCGAAAAGATTCTGCAAGGAACATTAACTCAACACAAAAGCCTAACTATCAGCCAGGTTCAGTTGCAGCCACGGACCTCACTGCTCCTGATTTCGTCTACCAGACAGCTAAAGCAATGAACCGTAGCTCAAATGAGCGGGTGGGGATGTTGATGAATGTTACTTGGTCGCTTAAGGTCAAAAGTAATTACAGACACTTCATCAGGGTTCATTTCTGTGATATTTTGAATAAATTCCAAACCATTGACTCCGATTTCTATCTCTATGTGAACGGGCATCAGCGAGTAGATGTAAAGCCTTCAGAGTATGGTACACCGGTGACTCCATTTTACATCGATGTCGTGACTGTCTCTGATGGTTCTGGACTCTTGAATGTTAGTATAGGTACTAAGGAAGTCAACAAGGATGCTGGCTTTCTTAATGGTCTGGAGGTGGTGGAGTTTTTGAGTAACTCTGGTTCTAGTTCTTCAGACGGAAACAGTTCCCTGGTTCCCATCATCGCTGGTTGCGTTGCTGCCGCTGCACTGGTTCTAGTCTTGAGTTTGTTGGTTATAGTATTCTTGAAGCGAAGGAGACCAAAGAAGACAAAACCAGACGTTGATGCAACTGAGTGGTCTCCATTACCATTATACAGAGGTGGTAGTTCAGACAATAGACCAATCTCTCATAACAACAACAACTCGCCATTACGCAACCTAAACTTAGGCTTGACGATTCCTTTCACAGACATTCTCAGAGCTACAAACAACTTCGACGAGCAGTTGTTGATCGGGAAAGGCGGCTTTGGAGATGTTTACAAAGCTATCCTACACGACGGAACCAAAGCTGCCATCAAAAGAGGCAAAACAGGTTCAGGACAAGGAATCCTAGAGTTTCAAACAGAGATCCAAGTCTTATCAAGAATCCGCCACAAACATTTAGTATCTCTAACGGGCTACTGCGAAGAGAACTCGGAGATGATCCTCGTCTACGAGTTTATGGAGAAAGGTACGCTTAAAGACCATCTATACGACTCGAAACTACCTCCATTGACATGGAAACAAAGACTAGAGATCTGTATTGGAGCAGCTAGAGGATTGCATTACCTCCACAGTGGAGCAGAAGGAGCAATCATACACAGAGACGTCAAATCAACAAACATACTACTAGACGAGAACACTATAGCCAAAGTTGCTGATTTCGGATTATCTAAACTAACGATTCGTAATCAAGATCAAACACATATAAGCACAAACATCAAAGGAACGTTTGGTTACCTTGATCCTGAGTATCTCTCAACGCACATCTTAACTGAGAAATCAGATGTATACGCCTTCGGTGTTGTCCTCCTCGAGGTTCTTTGCGCGAGACCAGCTCTGGATCGTTATCTTCCTCACGAAGAAGTGAATTTAGCGGAGTGGGCGTTGTACTGCAAATCCAACGGAGAAATCGAAGAGATCGTAGATCCGAGATTGTTAGGTCAAATCGAGACGAATTCGCTGGTGAAATTTATGGAGATCGCTGAGAAATGTTTGAAAGAGTACGGAGATGAGAGACCGAGTATGGCGGATGTGATTTGGGATCTTGAGTATGTTCTTCAGCTTCAGGCGGTGACGGTTCGTAGAGGAGGGGTTCATGATGAAGATGATAGTACGGTGATTGTCTCCGGTGGTGAGTTGGTGGTTCCGAGGTTGATGATGAGTGATTCGTTTAGTATGAACTCGTTTGTGCACAACGGTGATGAGTCGAATAACAGATTTGGTGGGGTTACGGATTCATCGGAGACTCGAGTTTTCTCACAGTTGAAGATCTCTGATGCAAGATGACGTCATTATCCTTTAGCTTTATTGTTTCCGGTTATATCCGGTTTAAATATGATGATTTTAAAACATACGCAAATTAAAATTCGGTTATATCCGGTTTAATGGTAAAAATCATAAAAACAAAATAAATTAAAATCCGGTTATGGAAGAAACAAGTCAAGTAACGAGTGTGATGTCATTGATGAACAAGTTCAGATTCTGAGTTGAAGAACCACCAGACGCCATCGCTAATCTTGCTGCGTTCTTCAACTCCGCCGCTCTCCTCCTCATAACCATGGCGGATGGACCTTCCATCACAGCCTCAATGCATCTCTCAACCTCAGCAACCTTAAGCTCTCCGTCGACGACATCATTCCTCATCCTTACTCCGATTCCATACACATCCACAAGCAATCTCGCGTCAAGCGGCTGATCAATCCAACTCGGGTACGCCACCACCGGAACACCGGTCACCAACGTCTCGATCGTCGAGTTCCATCCACAATGTGTGACGAAGCAAGAGATAGCCTCGTGGCTTAATATCTTCTCTTGTTGACCCCAGTCAATAACAACTCCTTTGCCTTCTTTAACCATCTCCTGCAAAATTTGAACGTTTTGAGCCTGCTCCTTGGGCCGTATCACCCATAGAAACAGAACTCCTCTGTTTTTCAAAGCTGTAGCTATGGTCTCGATTTGATTCTCTGACGATTTGAGTATGCTTCCGAAACATATATAAACCACTGAAGACCTAGCTTGCTTGTCAAGCCACTCCATGCAATGATCTTCTGATTTCCACATATCTAGGTTTTTCCCATCATCTAGGGTTTTGTCTTCATCAGCTCCCAACAGAAATGGAGAAACCAGAGGACCAATCGGGATAACAGGTTTTAAATCAAACATCGATTCGATTATATCCGATTCGAGTTCATAGAACGAATTAACCAAAACCCATTTCACATCTTTCAAGCAATCTACGAATTCCGCCATTAGCTGATTTAAGTGAGCACCTTCAGAAGGTAACATCAAGGACGGGAGATCTCGGACTTGTAATAACGGTAAGGCTGGTAACTTCACGGTTTGATTAGGATCTTCGAGATTTGGGAAAGGGTTTGTCTTCATGTAGTAACGGTAATAAACCGACAAAACAGCACAAGCTTCGATCCATAGGATTGCACAAGGAATGTTATGAGCAGCTGCAACAGCTGGAACCCATGGAGTAAACGGCACAGAGATAATGCAAGCAAATCTCTTTTCTTCGATGATTTTCGACAAATTCTTGGGTCCGGATTTTCTCAATGACTCTGCAAGCGCTTCGGGGTCTCTTGGATCATCTTTAGGCAGCCCATCGGAGAAAAACACAAGGTCCACGAGTCTATGAGATTCTTCGGTGGATGAGAGACGGTCACAGGCTTGTTCAGTGGTGGCGAGAGTGAAGTGTAGGTTGGTTCGTGCGAGATGTTTGGCGATTTTGAGCATCGGATTGAGGTGACCTTGGAATGGTAATGCTACCATTAGAACATGAGTCTCTTGAACATCTATACTTCCCATTATTACGTATAATAGTAATAATTCTTTTTTAATCGTAATTTAGAGGTATATTAGACTTGAGTTTCGTTTGAAATTGTGATAGTTCTGATATTAGTGGTATATACATATATATAACAATGGTTGTTCAACGTGAGATTTTGGTAACAAAATCTATTATTGCTAACCCAAGAAATATTGTTGGTCAACACATTTGAAGGAGATGTATTCAACTTGACATTTTAAGTAATTTTTGTAAAATTTAGAAATCATATGTTATTCAATCATGAATTTTAAAAAATTTCTGAATCTACTATTATTCAAAATAGTTTTTGAATTTGGATTTTAATAATTTTTAGGGATTCTGGAGGATATGAGAGGATTTTTAATTTAAAAATATAAAAATTCAAGTCTCATGGTTTTAGATGAGATTTGAAATTTTTTCACAATAAATCATATCAACTTCCCTAAAATAATCAAAAACATTTAAAATCTCATGAACACTAAAACCACTTGGAATATTAGACTAAATTCTCCCCCTAAATTTAATTGTGATTCTCTTAAGAATAAAATTGTTGACACGAATTCAAGTTTTTACCAATTTCACAAAACATTTTTAATGTCATTAATAATCCAATCCACAAAACATTTTTCAATACTGGTGGATTTTATGTTTTCATATCTCCAGCTCAAAAACATTGAACTTTATTAGAATTTTTTTAATTTATAATTGTAAAAGATTTGTTATATAACACAAAACACTAAAAATATTTTTTAAATACATACAATTTTAGTCAATACAATAAAAATCATTGGTTTCGAGGGGATATACCTCAGCTTTTCCAATGAAGCATGTGTTGACACATCAATTAAAATAGTTAGCCAATGAAATTATAACAAATAATACACATAATTTTGGTTAACCACTAAAAATTTAATATTTGTCTTGGTGTAATTTAATGAATAAAAATAAAACCCAAGATGTCATTAAAGGTTTTACGAGATTAAATGCAATGGTTGCGGTTGTGAGAGTTTATAGAAAGCATGCGGTTAGAGTTTTAAGTGGTATTAGAACTTTTGAGTAACTAATTTAATTGTTAAAATGTGTTGTTTGCAAAATATTTAAGAGTGAATGACTAGCGGGTACGACAAAAGATAAACAAGAAAATTATCAAAATAAAATGTAATATATAATTATAAAAATCTAAAACACCAAACAGCTACATTTATGAAAATATAATAGAACTGAATATAATTATAATGAAAATCTGGAAGTAAATAATTAAATAAGTCACTAATTAGTTACTCAAAAGCTAAAATAAAAATAAAAACTTAAACAAAATTAAGGACTATTCATATTGGGAGATTTAAGCTAAGGAATTGAGGAATTATTAGTGTTTTTAATGTTGTGATGTTTTCTTGAGATAACTATTCTCGAGAGATTCAAGATTATACTGCAATGTTTGATATTTAGTTTTTGAGAATGATTGAGTTCAAACAACACATGATTATGTGAAAATAATAACCTTAGTTTTTTTTTTCCACAAATAAGAAATATATTGATTAAGGAAAATCTTTACAAAGAAGGTTATTTAGCCATAACAGCTTTGAAACTATCAATACAACCAAATTTTGATAAACTATCTGCTACCTTATTACATTCTCTCTTTGTAAAAACAAAGGAAATTTTATTGAATTTTGAAGACCAAACTTTGATATCTAGAAGTAAATTTGTTAGCGAGACATTGATTGTATGACCATGAACTAAGTTGATCAGCACCTCACAATCTCCTTCAAAAACCACAGATTGATGTCCTCTTATCCAAGCTTGTTAGAAGTGCAACTAAAAGACCCTTTGTCTCAGCTTCTAATGGTGATCCTGCATAAGTCAGTCTTGTAGCACCCCATGCATGAGCTTCATTGATGATTCCTAAATATCCATCTGCTCGTTCCCGTTTGGTTTATTATGTCATAACTGACATCATAATTACATTTAATAGACAGATACTCTGGGGGTCTCCACGAAATGGAACTCGGGCGAGATACTTGCTGTGTGGTGTTTGGAGTTTTGACATTACTAATCCATTCTTTCGTATCCGACTTAGCTTGCAAAACAGTTTTCGTATTATTTTTGTTATTTTTACTACAAAAATAATAACCTTAGTTATCCTTTAGAATTTCTTATGAACGTTTATGTTGCTCTAATGATAAGTATTTTTTTTTAACAATAGTTTATAACAAGATAAAACAAAAATAATTTTAATAAATTATATTAAATTAAAAAATAAATTAACTAAAATTATAAAATTTTCTCACAGCTTAGCGCAGATATTTATCTAGTTTTGTCAAAGAGACAAAGGAGTGAGTGATAAGGTGGGTCTGTGTGTTTGCGGAGCTCATGTTGTGATAAGGTGGGTCTGTGTGTTTGCGGAGCTCATATTGCCATGGTGGTCTGACTCATGACCAACTCTATATGTACGTGTGTTTTTTTTTTTTTAATAAGGCGGTCTGTTTAACCATAGTAGCACCACCGCCTTCTACTCTAGAAGACATCGTATTACTCTCGCTCATGTCATTGTTAGCGTTTACATTTTTGTGTGCCTCGTCTATCTTCGACAAACTCTCGACGACTCGACCCTCTGTTAGTTTTCTCTCGCTGTGGATTTTCACATCTATATAGTTTATATCCTTGCTCTTTACAATGAAGGGAAATATAAGCATATATCCTTGCTCAATTTACAAATTATTAACATATCAAAATAAATCAAATTAATTACATAAATCAAACTACAATTAATTTTGAGATATTTTATCAATCATTATAGATGGAGACTGGTTCTTTGTATCTAGACAACTTGGGCATGAATCCATAAATTCTTGAGAGTCTCTTTTGAATATCCAAATTTGATGACCCCTTTACAAAGCAACTAGACTCAGGTGGTTGTGATATCACTAATGAACGACTCCAAATTCCGAACCGAAGATCCGCCAGGTGCTAATGCTGATCTCGCAACATCCTTCAACTCCGCCGCTCTCCTCCTCATATCCATGGCATCAGGTCCCTCTGTCACGGCCTCAATGCATCTTTCTACCTCCTCGACCTTGAGCTCACCATCGACAGCGTCATTCCTCATCCTTACTCCAATTCCAAACACATCAACCAGCAACCGCGCGTCAATGGCCTGATCAGACCAGCTCGGGTACGCCACCACCGGAACACCAGTCACTACCGTCTCGATCGTTGAGTTCCATCCACAATGCGTGATGAAGCAAGAGATTGCATCGTGGCTCAATATCCTCTCTTGTTGACACCAATCAATAACGACGCCTTGTCCTTCTTTTACCATCTCCTGCAAAACGTGGACGTTTTGGGCTTTCTCCTTTGGTCTTATCACCCAGATAAATCGTACTTCTCTGTTCTTCAGGGCCTTGGCTATGGTCTCGACCTGACACTCCGATGATTCGAGCACGCTTCCGAAAGATATGTACACAACCGAAGACCTAGCTTGCTTGTCAAGCCACTCCATACAACAACCATCAGATTTCCACAAATCTAGGTTTTTACCATCTAGGGTTTTGTCCTCATCAGCTCCCAACAGGAATGGAGAAACAAGAGGACCAATCGGGATTATGGGTTTCAAATCGGACATAGATTCGATTATCTCTGGTTCAAGTTCATAGAACGAATTAACCAAAACCCATTTCACATACCTCAAGCAATCAGCGAATTCCGCCATTAGCTGTTTGAAGTGAGCACCATCAGAAGGTAAGATACACGTTGGAAGATCTCGAACTTGCAGCGATGGTAAAGCTGGTAACTCCACTTTTTGATTCAGATCTTCAAGGTCAGGGAAAGAGTCCGTCTTCATGTAGTAACGGTAATAAACAGAGTAAGCTCCACAAGCTTGGATCCATAGGATCGCACAAGGGATGTCATGAGCAGCCGCAACAGCTGGAACCCATGGAGTAAAAGGCCCAGAGATGATACAAGAGTATCTCTTTTCTCCAATGATTTGAGACAAGTTCTTGGCTCCAACTTCATTGAGTGACTTTAGGAGCGTGGCGAGGGCTCTTGGATCGTCTTTAGGCAGACCATCGGAGAAGAACACAAGGTCCACCGACGATTTGTCTGCGGCGGCGGCGGCTGAGAGGCGGTCACGGGCTGGCTCCATAGTGGCGAGAGTGATGTGTAGGTTCTTTGATAATGATGAGAGCCGTTTGGCGAGTTTGACCATCGGATTGATGTGGCCTTGAAAGGCTAGTGTAACCATTAGGACATGTGTTTCTTGAACCTCACAACTACCCATTATTAATTTTATTTTTTGGACACAGTTTAGATTTTTTTTTAGGCTGGAGTTACTATGAAAATGTGAGTCATAGTATTAGTGGTATATATATATATCTTACAGTGGTTGTTTAACGATAGGTTTAGCTTAATGGAGACATAAAATGAGTATGTGGTAAGAAACTCTATCTATAGTAATGGCTAACCCAATCAAATGTTGGTAAATAGATTCTAAATTATCTTGCTTTTTTATTTTACCTATTATGTTATTGGTCATAGTTACAAATCTTATATATCTCGGTATTAACTAAATACTTTTTTATTATGTGACACTTTACAGTTACAATAATCATACTTTTGATATATGTGTCAGAAAAAGTTCATGAGATTTTAACATCTGTTTAGTCTTTGCTTTTTTCTTTTTTCTTAATAAAGTCTTTATTATAATAAATTAAAGAAGTATGAAAATATAGAATTGAAATTCAATATATGGGAAATATATACAACGGTAAGATTTCCTAAACAAATAAAGAATCAAAAGAAGTGTTTAGGTGGCATGTACGATGTACCAAATCAAAAATGTTCAGTACATTTTGTGAATGTAAAAGTTAGCCAAAACATAAATTTTGCAGATTCACTACGCGCGGTAAGCCATCAATAGTCCACAATCGGTTAAACCGGTCCAAAATTAAATATTGGGTGGGATGGTTCATTCTGAAAGTTAATTGCACTTGTATCTGTATGATTTATATTTTAAAAAATTCGCCTTTCACCATGTCCTGCAAAACTTGGACGTTTTCGCCTTTTGGTGGTATATATAACGATGGTTGTTCATCGATCGATTTTGGTCAATTATTAAGTCAGAATGTATCCTACCATATTAAGTAGGAAGTACAAATATAAAATTAATTTTATAAAGTGTAAAAACTTACATGATAATGCCATTGGCTTTAAGGCAACTATTATTTTTTCAATAAGGGTACAAATATAATTTTAATATTAGACTAATAAAATCTTTTAAATAATTATTAATATACAAAAAAATTCTCTCTCTAATTAATTAATTACGAAAATTACTAAATAATTTAAAAAATTGTAAACCAATCAGAATTTTAAAAAGTAAGATTTTATATCTAAGTATCCAAAAAATATTATTTTAATAACAATATTTGGAAGATTTCGTTAAGATTTTAAATTATGATATTGCTATCATTTTTCTTTTATTTTCTTTACATTTTTTTTGAATTATCATATAATACATATGATAAATAAATATGTAGATTTTTCTGCATATATAGTGATTTGAATTTTAAAAAAGACGAATATATATTACTCAATCTATGAAGAAAAAAAATGTGTGTTTTAACTTTTTAGTATTCTACATCGCCGGGTTGGTAAATCTAAACTTATGTGGTTGATAAATTAATAATTTTATTTACTCACAATTAAAATATAATAATTACTACATTAAAATATTTCATAATATAATGATGCAAATACAACAAACAAACAATATAAAATAGTAATATACATCAAACAATTAAAATACTATAATATTATAAAATAATTAGTATTTAAAAGGATATATGTAGATTTACCAAACAATTGTAATATTAAAAGTAAATATTGTTTCAAACAGAATAACATTTTAAAACTACTATAACAATAATTTTTATTATTATATTATAAATTTTAGAAAAAAAAATATTGATCTGTGCTTTATAGCATGGGATATCTCCTGGTTTATTGTAATTGCTGATCCAATAAATGTTGGTCAAAGATACAAAATTAACTATTTAATTTGTTTCTATGTTCTTGTGAATTTGTTGGCAAAGAGAGTGTTATTACCAATTATAGTATAGTTATGGTCAACAGTCAATTAAAATTTTAAAGTTTTTTTTTGTGCACTATTAAAAATTTAAAGTTAATCAACTAAAGTTTAATATAATAGTATGACATGTCATATACAGTAAAATCACTATAAATTAACAATGTCAGAACCCGTGAAAAATTATTTATTATCTATATTAACTTATAAAGAGAGCTTTCTAATTTCTTAATCTCTTAAAAAGTAAATATTTTAAAAAAAGATTTAATCATTATTATCAAAAAAAAAATTAATTAAGTTACAAAGGAAAACAACAATTATTTTGTCATAAATAGTACCCCAAAATTTTAGACATAATAAAACATTAGAGATGAACTATAACAAAAATTTAACGTAAATAAGAAGAAACAACAAAAAATAATCATATTTCACTAAATTATATATATATATACTGATAATATTATATATTTATTAATTTATAGTATTAATGAGACCATATATTGACATAAGGTTTTCAAGAAAAAGTTTATTATTCTATTATTTTATCGAATTTGTTCCAAATTACACCGGTCTAACATAGGATCAAATAAAATTTATTAATTTATCGAATATGAATTTATAAAAATTTTACTATAGTTTTTCAAAAAGATTAACTTTTTTTTTGTCAACGTAGGGCTAAAACTGGCTGGCCCATTAGTCAAATGTCCCAATCTCTACATTCATAGGGAGCATGACTCGATCTTTGGTGTAATGATGTCTATTCTTAGTGGACTTATCATTTGCCACTAGACTAAGATCAATTCACTTTTCAAAGGTCTACCTTAAACACTAGCATTTGAAATATCTGCGATCCGTAGATTTTGAAATGATGAAACATCATCCACTAGACTAGATTCAATATCTAATATTCAACGTTTTTTATAATCTAAGTAAAGATTTTTGAAATGATTACATATAGTAATATAGAAATTTTAATCAACTCCCAATATATAATTCAGGGTTGCGTCTACTTATTGTAATTTTCATAAAAGATATATTTTAAAAATATTAACTATTAATATTTTATTTTCAGATTATTACTTTTTATTATAAGTTTTGTAAATACTGATATATGGTGTTTTTATCGGTTTAGAGTCTTTGTTTTCTTTTTTATTTTATATATTTTGTTGAGTCAAAGTGTGTTTTTAGAATCTTTTAGTTTTTTATCGAGTCTTTAAAGGTTTTAGGACACTTTAAAGAAAAATGAACAATTATGGGTGCAAACATTCATAAAAGAAGACAAAGGCTTCAAAGAGAATTCTGGTGGTCTACTACCAGCGGTCGACCTCCTCAAATTGCTTGACCGCTGTCTTTATCGAGGATTCTGGTGGTTCTGTACCATCTGTCTACCTTCTCTTGTTGCTTGACCACCAGTTTTTGGTTACTCAATCCGGTTTGATTTTTTTTTCTTAGGTTAATCCGGTTTATTGTATCTCCTTTTAAATACTTTAAACCTAATTAGAAAAGAGGTTCTATGTTATTTTTTGAGTTTTTGGCTGCACTTGAGACTTTTTGTGAGACATTTTTTGGGATTCTAGAGATTCATTCTCTTTGACAATTTGGAGAAGAATTTTAAATCTCTTTCTTATTTATTTCGTTAATCTATTATGTCTTCTTCACCTCTTTGTGTTGTTCAGTTCAATATTTATGAGTAGTCTTTTTATTAAGTTTTAGGGTTCTAATTAGGAGATTCAATGAATTGATGTTTTGATTATTGTTTGGAGTTCTTGATCATTAGGTTCTTTGATTCATATGATCTTAATGCTAGAATATGATTGATCACATTGTTTTAGATTATAGGTTTTTCTATGAATCAAAAGTGTTCGATATAATGCCTGAACTAATATGAATTGAGCAATATATTTCTAGCATGTGAAAGTTGATCTTTGGACGCATTGTGAACTTAATGTACTTGATCGTAATGTGAATTTGGTGAGGAGGTTGCAAATGAAAGTTTAGCAAACTAATAGTCAAATTTAGTTTCTCATGCCTTGAAAGAGGGTTAGTCTATCATTGTCTTCATGTTCTATAACAGTTCTTAATTATTGAATTTCATTTTCTCATTAGTCATTGATCTGTGAAATATCCTATGACCCAATATTTTTATCTCATAAGGTAAACTATTTTATTTTGTATTTTTATTTACAAGCTGAAAACAAACATTCTTCCGCTTTAGCTATTTACAAGTCTCGCAAATATTTAGTGTATCATTAGTCCTTGTGGATTCGACCCCACATATATTGCCTGACGGTTATGTTTATAGGATAATTAAATGAGCAATCAGATACATTTTAACTTAAGATTAGATATATATTATAATTATAAATATTTTAATAGGAAATTGTATCTACTTATTGTAACTTAAGATCATGTCTTTTAATCATAATATTTTTTTACTAATAATACTAGATTAAGACCCGTGCTAGAGCACGAGTTGAAATTCATTTTATTTATATTGCATTTTTTATATAAATATAATTTATGTTATTGTTTTTTAAAGGTTTTTTGGATAAAAAATTATACAATAAAATCATATGCTAAATATGAAAGATTGAAAAAACACATTTTTTGTAAATGTTATATTGTTAATGATTTTAGATAAGTACCCGTGCTATAACACTGGTTAAATTTTATTTCGTAATCTATCTTGTAACTCGTCATTTAACTTGTAACCAATCAATCTATCAATTTCGTAATCTATCTTTGGTTAACGTTGTGGTCTATCGATAAAATCTGTGGAAAATAAATTTGTAATATTGTGTTTAATGATCTTTGGAAACAATGTGATATATGACTAAAATCTTCCAAAAATACAGTTTGGAATATCCATGATTTTATTTGTTACCATTAATATATCAATTATCAATTTGGAATATCCCCAATATTTAGGTGTGACCATTAATATTAATATATAGATTAATCTATAACCTATCTATAACCTATTTGTAACCATTTATTAAAAATATAAAGCCTATAAAAACTATGTTGTGTATTAAAAAGGGGATAAATCTCAATAAATGCTTTTGAGAATTGTATGTCTTTACCATAATTCTTAATAAAATATCTTATGTCTATAATCATTAAAAAAAATAGTTGATACTTGTTGACTTGCATTAGAGTATTTTTGCTATAACATTTCAATATAATAAATTTTGTCAGAACTTTTCATTTTGATGGTTGTGTTTTTTACTAACCGTTATATAAGTTAAATATTTATATAGTTTTAGCTCTAACTATTTTCTCTTGGATAGACTATTAGCACTATTATTATCCTATTTTATTTTTATCAGTAGCATATACTTTTAAACTATTTCATCACTTTAAAATCATTTTTAAACATATAATTTGGTATTTGAATTTTAAAAAAGATTTTCCACATATTTCTCGCGCGAAATCGCTGAGGGTTATAAAAAAGAAAACAGATGCAAAGTTACAAACTGAAAAAACAATTCAAACCAACTAGAGTCAGGTGGTTGTGATATCACTGATGAACGACTCCAAATTCCGAACCGAAGATCCGCCAGGTGCTAATGCTGATCTCGCGACTTCCTTCAACTCCGCCGCTCTCCTCCTCATATCCGCGGCATCAGGTCCCTTTATCAAGGCCTCAATGCATCTTTCTACCTCCTCTACCTTGAGCTCACCATCGACAGCGTCATTCCTCATCCTTACTCCGATTCCAAACACATCAACCAGCAACCGCGCGTCAATGGGCTGATCAGTCCAGTTCGGGTACGCCACCACCGGAACACCAGTCACTACCGTCTCGATCGTTGAGTTCCATCCACAATGCGTGATGAAGCAAGAGATTGCCTCGTGGCTCAGTATCCTCTCTTGTTGACACCAATCAATAACGACGCCTTGTCCTTCTTTCACCATCTCCTGCAAAACGTGGACGTTTTGGGCTTTCTCCTTTGGTCTTATCACCCAGAGAAATGGAACTCCTCTGCTCTTCAGCGCCTTGGCTATGGTCTCAACCTGATTCTCCGATGATTCGAGCATACTTCCGAAAGATATGTACACAACGGAAGACCTAGCTTGCTTGTCAAGCCACTCCATACAACAACTATCAGATTTCCACAAATCTAGGTTTATACCATCTAGGGTTTCGTCCTCATCAGCTCCCAACAGGAATGGAGAAACAAGAGGACCAATCGGGATTAAGGGTTTCAAATCGGACATCGATTCGATTATCTCTGGTTCAAGTTCATAGAACGAATTAACCAAAACCCATTTCACATACCTCAAGCAATCTGCAAAATCCGCCATTAGCTGATTGAAGTGAGCACCATCAGAAGGTAACATAAACGTTGGAAGATCTCGAACTTGCAGCGATGGTAAAGCTGGTAACTCCACTGTTTGATTCAGATCTTCAAGATCGGGGAAAGAGTCTGTCTTCATGTAGTAACGGTAATAAACAGAGTAAGCTCCACAAGCTTGGATCCAAAGGATTGCACAAGGGATGTCATGAGCAGCTGCAACAGCTGGAACCCATGGAGTAAACGGCACAGAGATGATACAAGAGTATCTCTTTTCTTCAATGATTGTGGACAAGTTCTTGGGTCCGACTTCTTTCATTGACTTCAGGAAAGTGCCGGGGTCTCTTGGATCGTCTTTAGGCAGACCGTCGGAGAAGAACACAAGGTCCACCGACGATTTGTTTACGGCGGCGGAGGCTGAGAGGCGGTCACGGGCTGACTCAAGAGTGGCGAGAGTGATGTGTAGGTTCTTTGATAATGATGAGAGCTGTTTAGCGAGTTTGAGCATCGGATTGATGTGGCCTTGAAAGGCTAGTGTAACCATTAGGACATGTGTTTCTTGAACCTCACAACTTCCCATTGTTTTTTTTTTTTTTGTTAGTTTAGATTTTTTTTTATGACTTGAGTTATATGAAACTGTGAGTCATAGTATTAGTGGTATATATATTACAGTGGTTGTTTAATTAAGGACATAAAATGACGTTTGTGGTAAGAAATCTATCAATAGTAATGGCTAATCCAATCAAGTGTTGGCAAATAGATACTTTACCTTACATTACCTTATATTTTCATCTATTGGTCAACAGGCCAGTTACAAATCTTATCTCTATATTAACTAAAAACTTTTTTATTAGTGTGACACTTGACCGTTACGATAATCATACTTTGATATGTGTCAAAAAAAGTTCATGAGATTTTAACATCTGTTTAGTATTTGCTTTTTTTTTCTTAATAAAGTCATTACTATAATAAATAAAAGGAAGTATGAAAATATAGAATTGAAATTCAATATATGGGAAAATATATACAACTATAAGATTTACAAAGACCAAAACAATTAAAGAATCAAATGTTTAGGTGGCATGTACAATGTACCAAATCAAAAAAGTTCATCTGCTAACTTAGAATCTGAATGGTAACTGTGGTCAAGGGCCAAATCCGTTAGCGGACTAGACTTTTTTTTATTTACCATTCACAAATTTAATATGCAATGGTGCGATCCAAAAGATACAGAAAAAAACCGTTGTGGACCAACTGTAAACTATTTTTGTGTGCAAATAAAACTGATCAATAGCGGTTTGGTTTCAGCCCTATTTTTGGGACAGACTAAACCACTAATGGATTTGGCAGTCCTAACCGCAGTCACCATTCAAACCCTTAATAAATTGTGTGAATGTAAAAGTGATTAGCCAAAACATAGATTTACTGATTCACAACGCGGTAAGCCAGCAATAGTCCACAATTGGTTAAAGCGGTCCAAATTTTGAAAATATTGGGTGGAATGGTTCATTAGAATCCGCAGCAGCAATAAAAAAATTTAAACCGAACCGGATCAAATTAAACCGAAGAAAACCGAGTTGATGTGGGCTCGGCCCATACACGAAACTCTGATGAGTCTCTCTTCTCTCTGACGGCGTCTCTGCATAAACCGGCGATGCTCAAAGAAGGAGGAAGCTGAGAGAGAGAGTTACAAAATGGAAGATGATGAGGAGCCACCGATGGCTATTCAAATCCAACCGGATGTTTCTGTCGGAAAGAACCTCTCATCAAGCGACGCTGTTCCTGTTTCAGTTGGTGTCAGTGTCATCACCGGCTATCTCGGCGCGGGAAAATCCACCGTAAGCAATGATAAAGTTTCTTCCTTTCAATGATTTGAGGTGTTGGGTTTTGGTTGATTGATTTGTTTTTTGGGCCCCCAGCTTGTGAATTATATACTGAATGGGAAACATGGGAAGAGAATCGCTGTGATTTTGAATGAGTTTGGGGAAGAGATTGGTGTTGAGAGGGCTATGATTAACGATGGAGATGAAGGTGCCATTGTTGAGGAATGGGTTGAGCTTGCTAATGGCTGTGTTTGCTGTACTGTTAAGCATAGCCTTGTTCAAGCCCTCGAGCAGCTTGTTCTGAGAAAAGACAGGTGCTTTATTGCTTCTCTATACTGTAACGAACTCTGAACTGTTTTACTGAGTTGTTGTTGCTAACTACTGCCTGCATTTTGGAGAAAAGAATGCTTATTTGGTTTTGGTTTTGGTTTCTGAAAAATGCAGACTTGATCATATATTGCTGGAGACTACAGGTTTAGCAAATCCGGCTCCACTGGCTTCTATCCTTTGGTTGGATGATCAGTTAGAATCAGAAGTCAAGCTTGACTGCATTGTTACTGTGAGTAGTGAACTCTTTAAAATCTGATTCACTTCTCCTTTGTTGATCTTTACATTGCTTTTATAGTTCTAGTATCATCTTATGCACAGCAGAGGGATTTAAATACATCGAAGTTGTGTTATCCACACTAGTTTTAGGTCTCTTCGTCATTTATAGCTAGTCTTCTTCTTCTTGTTCTAATGCCCTTTACTGACTTAGCTGCTTGAACAGGTTGTGGATGCAAAAAATCTTCGTTTTCAGCTCAATGAGCGCCGTGACACATCCTCGTTTCCCGAGGCTTTTAACCAAATAGCATTTGCGGTAATCATATTGTGTGTGTGAGACTCAACCATAACTTATCGCCTTCCGCATCTTCCATCTCACCTCATTTTGACGAGATTGTTTTGTTTGTGTTATAGGACACAATAATAATGAACAAGGTGGACTTGATTTCTCAAGAGGAATGTGATGAATTAGAGAAGGAGATTCATTCCATCAACTCGCTCGCCAATGTCATCCGATCTGTTAGGTGCCAAGTTGATTTGTCCAATATATTAAACTGCCAGGCATATGATTCAACTGTTAAGTCTCTCGGAAACCTGTTTTCTCTTCTTTGTTCGATTACTACTTTATGCTTGTTTTGTCTGTAAAAACTGAACCTGTTTCCCCTGTTCACTGTTGAAAATTAGCATGTTAGTCGTCTGGAATCACTGCTGGAAGCAAATAAATCATTAACGACGACAGATCTTCACGATAGTGGAGTAAGGACTCTATGCATCAGCGAACCGCTACCTATAAACCTCGATAAGGTAGCAAACATTCTTGGACAACTAGTTTAAGAAAATAGTGTTCTTCATGACACGTCAACTTGTTCTCGGTTTGACAGGTTCGTTTATGGCTGGAGGAAATTCTGTGGGATAAAAAGTTGGAGATGGATATATACCGTTGCAAGGCTGTGTTGAGCATTCAGAACTCAGAACAGCTGCATATATTGCAGGTAATGTAAGTCATGAATTAAGGTCTTGTGATCCTCCTCAGTATGTTCTTCACATTCCTGTTTGTTATTGAATATGCGTACGTACGTAGGCTGTTAGAGAGATATATGAGATTGTGCCAGCGCGGAAATGGAGCGAGGAAGAGAGCCGGACGAACAAAATAGTATTTATAGGTCATATCTCCTTTTTTTGCATCATTGCTCCCAACACTCTTTTTTTCTCTCTGTTTGCTGATTCAAGTAACTGAATACAGGACACAAACTGGATGAAGAAGTTCTTAGAAGCGGATTAAGAGATTGCAGACCCTAAAGGAAACACGCAAACTTGCATTGACACAACCAGATTGGTCTATTTTGGTATTTCTCCCATCTGGCGCTTAAGTTTTACCGTCATGCACAATACTTTATATCAATCGTTAACTTGATCAGTTTATGTATTATAAATATGTAACAACTGTTTAGTTAGTTGTTTCAGTTAACGTTTTTACACTCTTGGTTTACCCAATCCTGCAAAAAATGCATACCTGCCGAGACCCGACCCGGTTACGTAAGATCTATTAGGAGTAATAATAGATAATGTTAATTATGGAGTTATTCACTTACCTAAAATATCTCCTACAAATATAACCGTATATTGTGATTAGAATCTCTATCGTATATTCGTATGTATAAATAGGGAACATCTGTGTTTTAGGGTTCTCGAAAGAAGATCGATCATGATAACACGCAGCAAAAAGACCAAAATCGTGAACAATCTTCAAGAGGAAAACAAGTTTGATGAACTCCCTCCGGACCTAGTGATCGAGATATTTAGGCGGTTGCCTTTAAAAACTGTAGCTAGGTGTCTCATACTATCCAAGTCATGGGCAACAACTATCCGCAGTCGAAGTTTCTTCACATCTTTTCCGTCGCAGCCTTGTACCCTAATCGCTTTCGCCCGGCCCCTTTACATCGCTAACCGCAAAAAAGTGCTGTTGCGCTTCTTCTTGTCGTCATCCTCATCATCAACGTCGTCGTTTCTATCACGTTTCAGGACATGTCCGTCCTTATGTCCTCCTGATGACTTGGCGTACTATTATAATCATGCTAATGGTTTGATAAGCATTGGATATGGTCGAGAGCATCTCGTAGCTAACCCCAGCACTGGTAGATTAATATCTTTACCAAGAGTCAAAACAAGAGGAACGGGAAGGGTCGTGAAAAGTTTTTTCGGGTATGATCCAGTTAGTGATCAATACAAAGTGTTGTCCATGACGGAAAGACACCATCAACAAGAGTCATCATCTCAACATCAAGTGTTCACATTGGGAGGAAAAAAGCAATGGAAAATGCTGGATTGTAGCATTCCTGATCACCGTCCTTGGTCTAACGGTGTGTGCATAGATGGTGTTGTGTATTATGTTGCTAAAACAGGGCAAGGTATGTCACAACTAAGCATAATGAGATTTGAACTGAGGGCTGACAGTTTGAATCTTTTAACTAGTTTACCTGAAGAGATTCAAACTCCAAGTCTATATAGTGACATTTTGATGAACTACAAGGGGAAACTAGCCATAGCTACTGAAATCACAGCATTTACATTTGATGTGTGGGTTATGAATCTGGATGGTGAAAAACATGAAAAACCCTTGAAGAAAATAACTTTTGGTATCGAACTTAAGCAACGCTGCTTACGCTTCAGAGGCACTACTCATACGGGTGAGTTTATCTTCGCACCAAGGCGCTATTATGGTGATTTTTATGTCACCTATTACAATCCCGACAAGAATAGTATTAAAGAGATTAAGATTGACGTTTCCGCAGACTGTGATGAGTTCAAAAGTCGTTTTATAAGCGATATAGTTTTTCCGGATTACCTAGAGAGTTTTAGGTTGTTGTCAGAGAGACAATTCATGATTTGATTACTAATAATCTTATATTATTTCGTTTACTCTCGTTGATTACTCTGTTGATTTGTTAGTTTCATTGCATAAACAATCTCACCATTTCTTTCTAAAATCAGTTGGACTTTTTTTTTTCTCTTTGTCCGCTTGTTTTGTTTGAGACAACCATTGCTTTCCAAACAAACAATGAAGCAAGAAACTTCAAATTTGTATTTTTTTTTTTTTTTGTTAACTCAGAGAGTAAATTCCCAGATCTATGGAGGGATCTGAGACTAATCTCTCTGGAGAAGGGTATCCAACGGGTAGAGTCCCTCCACCCGTTATGCAAATGGGCCGTAAGCAATGGGCTCATACCCATGTGGCCAAAGGGATAAAGCTGAGTCCCTCCACCCGTTATGCAAATGGGCCGTAGGCAATGGGCTCATACCCATGTGGCCAAAGGGATAAAGCTGAGTCCCTCCACCCGTTATGCAAATGGGCCGTAAGCAATGGGCTCATACCCATGTGGCCAAAAGGATAAAGCTGAGCAATTCTTGCGCTTGGGGAGAATCGATCCCTGGCCTAGACCAAATCAAATTTGTATTTACAATTTATCTATCTCTCCTTGTCTCTCTTGTACTCATCTTCTCTCCATACCTCTGGAATATGTCAGCCAAATCAAACAAGCTCACTTCTCTAAGTTTCTTGGCCATCTCTTCAAACATAACCCCACCTTCCTCATTAGAAACTTAGCTTTTCTAGTAGTAATTTGAAGTAAGAAGCGAAGTCTATGAACTCAAACATTACGGTCTTGAATTCTGCATTTTTATTAATTATAAGTATTATATGAAAATTTTAAACAATTAGTAAATAAAATAAAAGAAAAATGATAGGAGAATCATAATTTGAAATCTTATTAAATCTTTGAAATTTAGTTATTAAAAATAATTTTATTGTCTACTCGGATATAAAATCCTAGTTTTAGAAATTCTGATTGGTTTATATTTTTTTTTTTTAAATATATAGTAATTTTCGTCCATAATTTTACTAGAGAGAGAAAATATTTTTTTTAAACTAATAATTATCTAAATTTTTAATAAAACTTAGCTATTAATTTTTATTTTTTATTCTTTTCCAAGTACAAAGTAGTTTTAATTTGAATATACTTTCTAACTTTTCTAGATTTTTATTTTATTTTTGATCTCTCAGCGTTTTTTAAATTTTAATTAATTAGATTTATTTAACTAATCAATAAAAAGAAAAAAATTTATTTAACTAATTTTAATTACATTTTTCAATTGGCAATTGAATGTAATCTTTTACACATTTTAAGGTTAGTTTTATATTTGTACTTCCCAATTTATAATTACGGTGAAATTATCACTTACCTAAAATATCTCCTACAAATATAACCGTATATTGTGATTAGAATCTCTATCGTATATAGGGAACATCTGCTTTTTAGGGTTTTCGAAAGAAGATCGATCATGATAACACGCAGCAAAAAGACCAAAATCATGAAGAATCTTCAAGAGGAAAACAAGTTTGATCAACTCCCTCAGGACCTAGTGATCGAGATATTTAGGCGGTTGCCTTTAAAAACTGTAGCTAGGTGTCTCACACTATCCAAGTCATGGGCAACAACTATCCGCAGTCGAAGTTTCCTCACATCGTTTCCGTCGCAGCCTTGTACCATAATCGCTTTCGCCCGGCCCCTTCACATCGCTAACCGCAAAGAAGTAAGGTTGCACTTCTTCTTGTCGTCTTCCTCATCATCAACGTCGTCGTTTCTATCACGTTTCAGTACATGTCCGTCCCTATATCCTGATAAATTAGCGTACTATTATAATCATGCTAATGGTTTGATAAGCATTGGATATGGTCGAGAACATCTCGTAGCTAACCCCAGCACTGGTAGTTTCATATCTTTACCAAGAGTCAAAACAAGAGGAAGGGGAAGGGTCGTAAAAAGTTTTTTCGGGTATGATCCAGTTAGTGATCAATACAAAGTGTTGGCCATGACGGAAAGAAGTTATGACCATCAACAAGAGTCATCATCTCAACATCAAGTGTTCACATTGGGAGAAAAAAAGCCATGGAAAATGCTGGATTGTAGCATTCCTGATCACCGTCCTTGGTCTAACGGTGTGTGCATAGATGGTGTTGTGTATTACGTTGCTAAAACAGGGGAAGGTATGTCACAACTGAGCATAATGAGATTTGAACTGAGGGCTGACAGTTTGAATCTTTTAACTAGTTTACCTGAAGAGATTCAAACTCCAAGTCTACATAGTGTCACTTTGATGAACTACAAGGGGAAACTAGCCATAGCTACTGAAATTACAGCATTTACATTTGATCTGGATGGTGAAAACCATGAACCCTTGAAGAAAATAACTTGTGGTATCCAATGCGTCAGAGGCACTACTCATACGGGTGAGTTTATCTACGCACCATGGCGCTATTATGGTGATTTTTATGTCTCCTATTACAATCCCGACAAGAATAGTATTAAACAGATTAAGATTGACGTTTCCGCACACTGTGATGAGTTCAAAAGTCGTTTTATAAGCGCTATAGTTTTTTCGGATTACCTAGAGAGTTTTAGGTTGTTGTCAGAGAGACAATTCATGATTTGATTACTAATAATCTTATATTATTGCTTTTACTTTCGTTGATTACTCTGTTGATTTGTTAGTTTCATTGCATAAACAATGTCACCATTTCTTTCTAAAATCAGTTGGACTTTTTTCTCTTTGTAACATTTGCAACGATTTGCAACGATTCTCGTATCAAATATACATGTACTGAAATATATCAAAGAAAGTTTTTTCCGTAACCAAAGAAGGTGAATATATAAACATAAATTTATAACGCATCAAAAGAAATATCCTCCATTCACATATTCATCGTCAGACAGTAATTTCCACCAAACAATTTTGTAAGGTGGTTTTAAGAAGAATAAAAAAACACTCAAAGGTTGAAAAATCAACAATCCAATACTTTCTCATGACCTTTCAAAGAAGGCTACTTTGAATGGAAAATAACAACAACGTGAGAAACAAGAAATGTAGAAAGCTAGATTGGTGTCTGAACTTTTGAAACATCGATCAAGTTTTGACGCACCTAACATACTTAATTTTCAACTTAAATATACGTTGACTTAGTGTATTAGAAATCGTGAATATTGAAAATTAAATTATTTTAAATTTAAACAATGGGACAAATCGGACAATTAATTAAGCGGTTGTCACTAATTGGTAGTACTGGTTAAGAAAAAATTACTATATAATTGTGAACTCAAGTTTAGAGCACTTATCTACAAATCTCTTCTAACCCTTATAAATCTTTAACTAATAAAATGGCTCAACTTTCTACAAATTTGAAGATTAATTTCACTTTGATTTGAAATTTTGTCAGTTGTAACTTATAACATAGGAAAATAAAACATTTATAAAGATATTTTATTTACAAGGATATGTGAAAAACGAAAGGCCAAAAAAAAAAACTCTAGTTTATTAAAAAAACACTTTAATTTAAATTAAAACTAAAATTATATTAAAAACATATAAATAATTATTTTTGACTTATGTTTGTCATCAATCGTAAATTTGGTGATGTACAAGTGAAAATAGTTACGAAAAATATGTAAGTATTTATATCATCACAAAAAAGTTAATGTTCTGTAATTCAATCCTTAGAAAACTCTATTATAAAATATACTATTTGACTTAATAGTGGCCTATTGGTATTCTTAAAGCAAGGTGGGGACAATAAGGTTTTGTCACTGTATGATATAGTCTACAACTAAAAGTCTGCTCCAAACAATCAGAGACCAAATTAAAATCATATTTTTTTCTTCAAACAGGGAAGAAAATATAACTAATCTCCATTCCTTGTTGATGGCTTTTTTTATGTTGGCAAATTACGTATATATAGAAATAGGGAGACCAAGAACAAGAAGCAACCTCTGCAGTTTCCCAGGCAGGAGCCTAAATTCAATTCTCGCGTCCTGTTGAATTTTAAACTTACGAAGTCAAAAACTGAAAATGTCAAACTTTTCTTCTTCTTCAAGGCTCTCCACGTTACTATATAAATCCGACTCCAAGTCCACAAAACTACTCACAACAAATTTAATCATCTCATAAGCCCACAAAGGAAAAAAATAAAATATTTTTTGTTTTAATTACTCAAAAAAAAAAGCACACAAAGAAAATGATGATGAACAAAGTTCTATTGGGATCGATTCTGTTTTTCATGTTGGTCAGTTCGGTTCTTGTGGTGGAGGCTCGTCCTTTGAGTTTAACGAAGGCTGAAGAGAAGCTCGTGGCTAAGTTCTTTGATGGTTTGTCACTTGGGGCGATCAAGGGCTCGGGTCCTAGCTCTGGTGGTGAGGGTCATCATTTTGTCGACCGTAGTGAGACGCTTGGGTATGGTAAACACTCCGGTCCCAGCACGAGCGGACCTGGCCACTAATTTCGGACCGGACCAGTTAATCAGGTGGCTGCTTTTGTCTAGCTTCAGAGATTTGAGTGGTTGTTATATATAACAAAAAAAAGATTATTTATTAGGATTTTTCTTATAAATGCTTAGAACTGGGGAAAATCAAGAATTGGTGGAGCCTCACTGGTTCTATGTAGGAATATTCTTTTGTTAATTATTGAAATTCATTTGACAAATAATGCACAATGTAATATTGTAATTCATTCATTATTCTGATTATATGAATAAAATTCTTGGATATTCTTATTTTTTATATAATGAAGGCTGCTTATAACACATAGTTTTAAGCATCAAATACACATACTAAAAAGACATTGCAACATCATGAGATTTTCATTAAGATTTTGCAAAGAGTCATGAGATCATAATGAGGCCATACAACATCTTTCCATATAACTCCAACACTCTCGTCCTTCTTCTTCATCTTTCACCTTCGAGATCAGAATCAATGATTCAATGGCGATTTAATTCATACTAAGGCATTTCTAAAAAGCTCGAATCCTCGACTATGGAATCCTCTGCTCTTCTACATTTTTCACCTCTCAGTAAATTCCCTTCTCATAGAACCTCCACTCTCCGTCTCACTCGACTCAACTCCACCACTCTCCTCATCCCTAGAGATCTCCTAATCCACACCACTATCTCCAATACTCGAAGATCACTTCCTCTTCTCACCAGAGCTACGAATACGTGCAAACACCATAATCACAATCACCATCATCATCACCACGAAGATCAGCACGATCATCATCACCATCACCGACATTGCTGTTCCGTAGAACTCACGGTACCTAATGAACTTCAGAAGCTACTTAACAAGTTCGCTAAATCTATTGGATGGATTCGCTTAGCCAATTTCCTCAGAGAACATCTCCATCTTTGTACCTCCTCCGCCGTACTCTTCCTCGCCGCTGCCGCTTCACCTCACTTCATCCCTAAACCTTACGTTACACCGATTCAAAACTCCTTCATCATTGTTGCTTTCCCTCTTGTTGGAGTAAGATTTCTCTAAACTCTGTTTTTTTTCCTTAGCCAAAACAGAACGCTTAAACAGAATGGTTACTTTTAGATTTCAGCATCTCTTGACGCACTTATGGATATAGCTGGTGGAAGAGTGAACATTCATGTTTTAATGGCATTAGCTGCTTTTGCATCTCTCTTTATGGGAAATGCTTTAGAAGGAGGATTGCTTCTAGTCATGTTCAATCTTGCTCATATCGGTACGTTTTTACACCAACTTGTCTCTTAAGGTTTCTTGATTTATGTTATTGATGAAGGTTGTGACTTGTGAGATTGTTTATGTAGCTGAAGAGTTCTTCACGAGTCGGTCCGTGGTGGATGTTAAAGAGTTGAAGGAGAGTAATCCAGATTCTGCATTGGTGATTAATGTAAACGATGACAATGTACCAAACTTCTTCCATTTTTCGTATAAAAGCGTTAATGTGCAAAATGTACAAGTTGGATCCTATATTTTGGTAGGAACTGGTGAGGTCTGTGTGAAACGAAACTCTTATCTCTTTTTGCTTTTACTTTCTTGAGATTCTTAATAGTTAATACATTTGGCTTGCTTTGAATATTTAGGTTGTGCCTGTGGATTGCCAAGTATATCTAGGCAATGCAACTATAACAATTGAGCATTTGACTGGGGAAGTGAAGCCATTGGAAGCAAAAGCTGGAGATAAAGTTCCTGGTGGTGCAAGAACTTTGAATGGCAGAATCATTGTGAAGGTCACATAATATATAGTTTGAGCAAACGCGTAACGTAGTGCTTTAGCTTGCGTTTATTTATAGAATTCTCAGGGTTAAAGTTGTTCAATCAGGCTATAAAGACATGGAAAGAGTCGACACTTAATAAGATTCTACAGTTGACTGAAGAAGCACACTCTAATAAACCAAAACTTCAGAGATGGCTTGATGAGTTTGGTGAGATTTACAGCAAGGTGGTGGTTGTTTTATCAGTTACTATTGCCTTCCTTGGTCCAATCTTATTCAAATGGCCATTTCTTGGCACCACAGGTAGAAATAGAATGATCCTTTGAAAAATGTTTTGATTAAGTGATCATTTTTAACTTTTCTTGACATGTTTTTTGACTATTTACTTCGGTTTGGTTGTTTTTTTTTCTGATGATGAAGTATGTAGAGGATCTGTTTACAGAGCACTAGGATTTATGGTGGCGGCATCACCGTGTGCTTTGGCAGTTGCTCCACTGGCTTATGCTACTGCTATTAGTTCTTGTGCAAGAAAGGTATCTATCTTACAAGTACTCTATCTAATCACATCTTTTTTTGCTCTGTAGATGTTTTAACACCCACAAGCTGTGTATACTTTTTATAGGGAATATTGCTGAAAGGTGCGCAGGTTCTGGATGCTTTAGCTTCTTGTCATACGATTGGTTTTGACAAAACCGGGACCTTAACAACCGGAGGCCTTACATGCAAAGCAATTGAACCCATTTATGGGCATGAAGCAGGATATAATGCAAGTGCAAATCCTTGTTGTATGCCAAATTGTGAAAAAGAAGCATTAGCTGTAGCAGCTGCTATGGAGAAAGGTACCACCCATCCTATTGGAAGGTATTGCTTGTTAAACTTTAGTTGTAACATACAAGGCTTTAATCAAGCTCTATCTTTGTTGTTTATGACATATCCCATGTTTTTGCAGAGCCATGGTAGACCACAGTGTTGGGAAGGACCTCCCTAGTGTTTCTGTTGAAAGCTTTGAGTATTTTCCCGGTAGAGGCCTTACTGCTACAGTTAACTGTATCGAGGTGCAAGAAAATTATCTTCTAGATTATGTAACATCTATATCCAATATTGTCTCTCACCAGTCACTACAACTTTTTCTTGTTCTGATATAGTCAGTAACCGAAGATAGTAAACTGCGGAAAGCTTCTCTTGGCTCAGTAGAATTCATCACTTCACTCTTCGAATCGCAAGATGAGTCTAGAAAGATCAAGAATGCTGTAAATTCCTCTTTATACGGGAATGACTTCGTTCATGCTGTTCTTTCTCTTGATCAGAAGGTAACACTGATTCATCTCGAGGACCAGCCTCGTCGAGAGGTATCAGAAGTTATAACAGAACTTAAAAGCTGGGGCAGACTGAGGATAATGATGTTAACTGGAGACCATGAGTCAAGTGCTAGGAGAGTTGCAGATTCTGTAGGTATTGATGAAGTCTATTGCAACCTAAAACCAGAAGACAAACTGAGTCATGTCACAAACATCTCAACAGCTTCAGGTGATTTAATCTTCTGACAAAATAGATAATGCTAGTAGAAGGACTGAACTTCAAGTGACTGTCTTTTGTTATAGGTGGAGGTCTAATCATGGTGGGGGAAGGTATTAACGATGGCCCTGCTTTAGCAGCTGCAACTGTAGGGATCGTTCTCGCTCAACGTGCAAGTGCCTCAGCTATAGCAGTAGCTGATGTCTTACTACTTCAAGACAACCTCACTGGTATATCTTTCTGTATCGCCAAATCACGCCAAACAACATCACTAGTCAAGCAAAACGTAGCTATTGCCTTAACCTCGATACTCTTAGCCACTCTTCCTTCAGTTCTCGGACTTCTCCCTTTGTGGTTGACAGTACTGTTACATGAAGGCGGAACGCTTCTAGTTTGCCTTAACTCGATACGCGGTTTAAACAATCCATCCTGGTCTTGGAAACAGAACATAGCTAATGTAATCAGCAACATCAACTCAAGAAGGTCCATGCCTGCACTATAGATCATAACTCGTAACCTAGTAGAGTTTTTATACTACTATAGTAAACTGTTTATATGATTATATATACACTTTGGCCTATTTGATAGATCACAATGATCATTACAACAACACAAAGAATCTCTCATTAACACACAACTCCGGAACACATGATTATGTTATGTAATGGTGCAAAAATCAATCCATTTATTAAGTTTTATTTTGCGAATGAATTGAACAAATTTGGCTCTTCTCTCATCTCACTTACTCGATCTTTCCCATTCCAATAAACTCTCTAAACCCTACATTACTTCCTTGCACCATACACGAACTTGCTCCTCCTCCTCCGCCGCCGCCGCCGGCATTTCCACCGCCGTTCCCTAGGTGCAAATCCGTCATATAACTCCTAACCTCCGTCTTAATCATCTCCTGCAACACTGTCATAAAGTCTCCACCGAATCCATTAATCCCTCGTTCCTTCTCTTCTTCTTCTTCTTCTTCTTCTTCTTCTTCTTCTTCTTCTTCTCTCTTCACCGGAAACAACTCTGCCGTATCTCTTCTCACCGGAGTTGACTCTTTGACCCAAGGCAAAGACAAACTCAAACAAGTCACCGGATCTTTCAACTCCTCCGAAGACGGCTCAATCACAACTCCACCAGCTCTCGCCGTCGGTTTGAAAACGTGAGAAGACGGCAAAACAGATCCACTAGACTGCTCGCTGACGTCAGATCCCGTCGGACTTAACGCCGTCAACATAACTCCAACTCCACCGCCACCGCCACCACTCGCCGTCCGTTTTAACGGCTGTTCATCTGTTAAACTACCATCGTACCCTCCGCTCTGCCTTTCCTCTCCACCGCTACATTTACGCTTCAGCGTAGAGTTCCAATGATTCTTAATGGCGTTATCGGTGCGACCATTGAGAAGCCTAGCGATCGTAGCCCACTTGTTACCGAAGCGAGCGTGAGCGCGTATGATGGTGTCGTCTTCCTCCGCCGTGAAGCCACGGTGCTCAACCTCCGGGGAAAGCTGATTACACCAACGGAGACGGCAAGATTTACCGGAACGTCCAGGGATAGATTTGCTAATGAGAGACCAGTTCCTTGGTCCGTGCTTTTCAACAAGCGTTTGTAACAGATCGTCTTCTTCTGGACTCCATGGTCCTTTGATCCGATCCATTTCTTTCCGGGTCGAACCAGACATCGTCGGATCTTTAAAAAATATATATTAAAATAAATCGAATCGTTTAAAACGCGTTTCTCTTGTTTGTTTGAGAGAGGATAAGTGTGAAGAAGAAGAGGAGAGAGTATTTATACGAGATGTGATGGTTAGAAAGGTAACCGGTTCTACCGGTTAGTCTTTGTTTCTCGTTAGTTAACAAGAACTTAATTAACTAATTTAATTTTCTCTTTTGTAACTGTGACTTTGATTATTTATGTTTTAAAAATCTGCAACCGAATCAAATTTGAATTAAGTATAACTGACACAAAACTAATTTATTTTATATTGAAATAAAATCCGAAAACTGAAATTTAAACCGAAGCAAATATTTTTTTAAAAAAAATAGTCGTAAACAGGATTTGCTCTCGTTGATTAAAATTGATTTTAGTTTTTGCGTAATAGTATAGGATTAGTTATGTATGTACGTAATTATGTAAATGAAGATGTAACGTATGTATTTGAATACAATAATAACTCACGTTAGCGATTGGTGGGTGCGATTGTGGGGAAATGCGTCTGAGAGAGAGAGAGAGAGTGACGTTGAAATCAAAGAAGAGAATCTTTCCAAAAAAACGGTTGGGGATTTGGGATACAGCTGTAATCAGACACGTGTCAGTTGAATAGTTAACTGTGTGTAAGATTGAAGAGTACAGTTGTGGTACTTTGAGAGACTTGAGAGCGTTTTTTTTTTAAAAAAAAATTATTCATTTATTCGAAATCGTTTCGTTTTTTTTTTGTTTTAATTATTATTGTGTGTGAAGAAGAAACATTTCGTTATCAATTTTAAAAGCAGTGACACAAACGTCACATTGTAATTTACGTATTAGAAACGTATAAGTAAAGTATCCCATACTTATTGAGTGTTCTTTCTTTTGTTTCGATTTTTTTTTGTCAGTTTTGTAAGTGCAAAAAAAAAAAAAAGATAAGGATGACGTTAAAGTGGTTTTAGGTTCACTATAGTTTATATATTAATAAGTTTTTTTTTTTAGGTTGAGACTTTTCTGAAGCCAGCCTGTATGTCATTATTATTAGCTTAGAGTACCTCCAACGGGGGCTTTTCATACCGTCTCTGACAATTATAATAATAAAAGAAATTGAAAATGAAGTAGAGATTGAGAGAGTCGTCTCTTGTTTTAGAGATTTAAGAAACTGTCTCTTGCCACTTGTTATCATATGATTAATTAATTTTTCATTTTTGATATTTAAAATTTAAATAAATAATTTATTTATTATAATATGATTAAATTAATAGATTGAAGAGACTCATACCGTCTCTCAGCGTTGGTGATGCCCTTAGCACTTTATTTTTCTATATATAATAATCATTAGAATTCGGATATTCGAAAATTTAATAATAAGCAGAAAACGACAAGATATAAACGAATTAACTAAAATTTATTATAATTTTATAAATAGTTTAAACAATTTTATTAATTTTTTAGTAAATAATTTCTAAAATAATAACTAATTTAAAAATAAATTAAGTAAAATAAAACAAAATTCTAAAATAGTAGATAATAACCCATTCCTCTGTTTTAGTAATATTTTATTATTACGAAAAAGTTATAACCAAAAAAGTTAATTATATTCCAACGTTAACTAGAAAATTTTAAAAAGTTTTATTAATGTAACACATATTATTAATAAATCACCGAATTTTGATAAATATTTTATTTATGATTTTAATTTTTAAAATTCATAATTAGTAAAATATAAATAATTTTATGATTGATTTGTGAATCAAAAGTTTTTATTGAGTTTTAGTCTTGAAGACTTAAAACATTATTTAGATCATTTTATCTCATCTCGATCTTCATTTTCAACTAAATTTAGGGTTATTTATTTCTAATTTATACTAAATTTTAGAAGTTTTACCTTTTTTAAAATAATATAGTTTGAAAAAATTAAATTTAAAAAGATAATCTATCTTAGAAAAGAAAAACGAGATAAGTCTTAAAAATTATACAAAAATTGATTATAGTCATGAATTCTACGTCATTGTTCTTATATTTTACTTATACAAGTCCAAAGATAACATAATGACTTGATCTCTCGTAAACTACAATACATATAATGTCATGACGAAATAAAACTAAGATATTGTTTAATATATATATATTTATAACATATGATCATTTAAAAATGTTTTAAAAACATTCAAAAAGATTTATGTAAATAAAGTTTCTTTTTTTTAGTTGTTTATATTATACAATATAAAACTAAAAAGGAGAATATTAAACCGTATACATGAGATTTGTAGCACATGTAACATGGATTAGTGAATAGATATTCATTGTGGGGTTTAAATGTTTCATCATTTAAGCATTTGAATAAGTAGATACCTAAAAGAGAAGATTCTGCATTATGGAACAAATTATAGATTTAGGACATACTTTACATTGAAAACGACGGTGTCATTAAAGATATATCGAGATTTAGGATATCGGATATCGTATTAAATGGTCTCTATAATTAGATCAACGATTGACATTGACGTTAGAACTTTTAAAATTATATTTTCATGGGATATGAATATGGAATGAACTCTTTTGAAGATAAAATGTCAGAAGATTGTAGACAATATTATTGCGACACTAGACAATATATGTTATATATAGATTAGTAAAATAAGTACGACATTTATATAATTTATTTTGTAATCTTCAAATTATATTCATATTCAATGATTCTTATTGATAAAAATATTAATAAAAATCTCACTTAAAAATCGCAAATAGATATAAAAATATTAATAAAAATCTCACTTAAAAATCTTCAAAAATATGTAGTTGTATATCACTGAGTAAAGTAAGTTTAATATTTATATAGATTTATACTCAAAAGTTGGAATGATTATATTTGAGCTCAACAATTTCTATTGATAAAAAAAAATTAAATTAAAACTCCGCGCATGCGCGGCTACAAATTAAACCATAATAATCGTTTACTACTCTTTTTCTTAATTTTTTTCTTTGTAAAATTTGTTTCTAATAATAATAACATAATTTTAAAAGGGAAAAGACAGCCTGTTGTATAAAACAGCCAAATTCTCCAACTGCCGATAGATAACCTAACCCATTCCTCTGCTTTTTCACTAAATATTTTATGGTGCGCTACGAAAAAGTTTCTAGTTTAACCCAAAAAAAAAGTTAATTATTTTGATTCCAACGTTAACTAGAAAATTTTAAAAAATCTTATTAATAAAACACATTGATTATTAACTAAATCACCGAATTTTGATAAATATTTTATTTATGATTTTAATGAACTTTTTAAATTACATAATTAGTAAAATATAAATAATTTTATGATTGATTTGTGAATCAAAAGTTTTTATTGAGTTTTAGTCTTGAAGACATAAAACATTATTTAGATCATTTTCATCTCATCTTGATCTTCATTTTCAACTCCAAATTTAGGGTTATTTATTTCTAATTTATACTAAATTTTAGAAGTTTTACCTTTCACATTTGGAAAATAATATAGTTTGAGAAAAATCAAATTCTAAAATAGAGCTACTCTATTTTAGAAAAGAAAAACGAGATAAGTTGTTGGACTTAACCAAATTATACAAAACTATTGATTATAGTCATGAATTCTACGTCATTGTTCTTATATTTTACTTATACAAGTCCAAAAGATTGAACATAATGACTTGATCTCTCGTAAACTACAGCATACATATAATGTCATGACGAAGATAAAACTGAAGATATTGTTTAATACTATAGGTTGATAACTTTGAGAACATATGATCATTTAAAAATCATAATTCTCTCCTACAAGCTCCAACATCTCAAAAAGATTTATGTCGAAATAAAGTTTCTTCTTTCTTTAGTTGTTTATATTATACAATATAAAACTAAAAAGGAGAATACGTTAAACCGTACGTACATGAGCCGTGTACCGCACAGAAACGAGGCACATGTTCGAATGCCAAAAGGGGGCTTCTCGTGAGCTTCCTGATCATACTCTTTCTTCAATTACAATATTTGAATAAGTAGATACCTAAAAGAGTTCTTAAGATTCTATCTAATTATCGAACCCAAATTATAGATTTAGGACATACTTTACATTAGATTAAACAAGACGGTGTCATTAATGGAGATACGTATCGAGATTTTTCCCTCACCGGTCCATCGGATTCGTATCTACTACCAAATTCCCATAATTGTATACTATCACCACCACTAATTATATTTGCTAAAATTTATATATTTATTTAGTATTCTTTTATTCAAATAATAATGTCATTGACCAAGTAATATGTAAAAGTCTCTATGTGGTCCGCAATTGTACTTGTATATTCTCATTTAAGTTTGCATTCTCTTCACGTGAGATTTGATTAAATGACTCTCTCATTTTGTCGATACCCTAACACGTTTTCCGTATATATTTATGAATGGTATAACTTTGCATATGAAATATTTAGGCGTTTGAGTGTGTTTTATTTTCCATTTTCAAAGTAACGAAAGGATATTTAAGTTTATATTCAATTTGGTTGTATGTTTAATGGGTTTGTATTAGAAGATTTTTCGCTAGGTTGTATGATTGCTAATATAGATATGTACACGTTCTTCTTTTTTATTTCGTTTGTTAATAATATGAGTATATATGATATATTGATATGTATGATGTATCTTGTCCTTTTGCTATTTTATGATTTTGACTATTGTAGTTTTTCATGCTAATTAAATATGCTATGTCCCTTGATGTTTTTTTAAAGTATTGGTTTATGATGTAGGTTTACATTATTAACTGTTACGTCCTTCGAAGTATTCTTTAAAAAAAAACCCCTTTAAAAAGTACAAATTTTCTATTACGTACGAATTCTGAGGGAGAATGTAATGTAACTCAATTCTTAAGTTATATTTTTTTCACGAGTAAGGAAATTATTCCGTTTGGTCAGTCTAAATTCCATTTTATATAGATACTCACATCGAGACGTAATGTCTACTTTTGTCGAGAGAAAAGCATGTGACTGCCGAAAATAAACCATGTGACTATCTCTCATTTCCTTGTAAAGTAGTTATTTCTCGAAATTGGTTTATTTTTAACTATCTAAAAGTTTTGTTTCCAGGTTCGATGTATGTGCAAGCACATTCCTTTTGCTAATTGATTATATCCTATTAAAACACAGTAGGAGATTTTTGTAACGATATTTTCTCGAATATTTTGTTATTAGAAAACCTATAAAATATATTGATCTAAGTTAACGAAGAAGATAACAAAACTAGATTGGCGTGTCTGTGTGTTCCATCTCTATGGTTCATGGGGGCATTAGAAGTCAAAGAGACAGCTCATTTATTTGTGAGCTTACACTTTGCAATTGAAGGCAGGTTGTCGTCAACGTCAACTCGATAATATAGGTGAGATTTTGTTTTGGTTATCCTGTCATAATGTCATTTTAAAGTCAAACAAAAGATAGTTAGTACATATTTTGCCTAATTATTCACAATTAAACTGAATCTTTATGTATTTCACGTAATTTTACTATTATTTGAAAACAAAATCAAGTAGCAAGGAAAGTGCAGTTGAGCTTTTAAAATAGTGTAGTATAACAGTAATTGTTTAAACTACCCATATAGTGCATACGACGTCATCTTTTGCTAGTAGTTAGTAACTTAATATAGTAAGATCATTTACTATAATTACGTAAGATTTTTTCACTTCTATATGTTGGTCGTTCGCATACAATTTTTCCTTAAACAAGATTGGTTTTAATAGTTTCAACTGCCACTCTGCCAGGGACACGTGAAAGCAACGATCGATCACGTGCGGTCGAAACAGACAGACGTGAGACTTGTTTCCCACCGGTCAGGCGAACAAATTTGACTAGGCCAAAGTCTTAACCTTCAATGTAAAACGGAAGCGCACAACTATAATATCATGGTATATATAAAATGCATGGGGCAGCGAGCTTAAGATATGGTTGTTGGGTTCTACGATATGTGTCATCATTTTTTTCTTCCGTATAGCAAGTATTTTGTATGTACCTAATTGTATATATGAGATGACCCATCATATACCCATTTATAGTTTCTTTGGTCATAGGATAACCCATCATATATATACCCATTTATAGTTTCTTTAGTCATAGGATAACCCAAAAAAAAGTCTAAGATTTAGGATAACTAAAAATAAGGTTTAATCGCTGATCTTAAAATACCACTGAATATATAAAAATTCGCTGAACATAAGCTTTGATTCATTTCGAAATCATAGAGATCACTAGTCTAAAAGACTAAAACAACCAATTCCAAAATGAGATTAAAATACCCCAGCACCAGTTTATCCACTTGCACCAAGAAGGCTAATCTTAATATCATCTTTTGAGATTTAGCAGAAGTCTATTAGCTGAAATTATGAAGCTCATTGAAGGTTGAGAAGCCACCAACGTAAACCTCGACTTATTTTTTTTCTACACGAATCTTCCTTGACACCTATTTCGAAACAAAGACATTAAATTATATTTAAGTATGATCACATATTTGTGTAATCAATACCTCTTTCTCTTCTAATTTAGCTGTCGTTCTAGAATTTATTTTTTTGTTTCATATTAGTTGTCGTTTTAGATTTTCAATGCAGATGTTTGATGAATATTCCAATCTTATCTCTGCTGTTTTAAAGTTTCAACCAATGAAAAAATTATAAAATATATTAATGAAGGGCAAAACATAAAATTTAATAGTTTCCTTAATTTGTGTAAATTAAGGAAGTATGAAAGTTGTAAAGTGTAATGAAGCCGCATGAAAGTTTTTTCTTTTTCTTTTGCAACTAATTCAAAAATTTAGTTTTTCTTATAAATTTCTTTTATATTAGATGTAAGCTGTAACATAGGAACTAAAATGAGGCCTAAAGCTAAATATAATTGAGGCCCTAAAATGAGGCCTAAAGCTGAATATAATTGAGGCCCTAAAATGAGGCCTAAAGCTAAATATAATTGAGGCCCTATTTTGTTTTTTTAGAAGTTATTATCATAAAGCTGTAATTTATTTTCAACTTCAAAAGTTAATGTTTAATAATCTAAGTTTAGTACTAATTAGTAATGTATAGGTACCTTTTATACAAAAAGTTTCTAAAATAGGCAAATCTGAAAGACAATTGATTTAAAATGACATAGTGCCATAATTATCTTACATACAGTTACATGTTTTAAATAAGAAAAAAAGATGTTTAAATTAGAAATTTAAAACTAATGGATCTTATTGGACATTGTTTGTATAATAATAACCCATTTAATCTATCCAGATAACCAAAAACCCGTTTAAGACAAAATACTTTTTGGTTTTGTGTTTGTTTATATTACCAACTAAAAGAAATATATTATTTTTAATCGTGAAAAATGTAAAATCATTAGATTAATATATATGATGAATCAACGGTTGATCCAGATATCAAAATAACCGTTAAAGAAAAGAGTTATGTCGGCGATATACATATCGGGTTAAAAAAACGCTTTTACTTTATATTTTTTCCAATTTTTTTCTCTCTCTTTGGAGTTTTCGCATGAAGAATGGTTTGATTCGACGACTGTGAGGAGATTCATGTTGAGTAATCTTAAGATTAGTTATGTATTTCAATTTCAATTTCAATTTCAAATTCAATTTCTGTTTCTCTGTATCTAATCTTATGTATTTCAATTTCAATTTCAGTTTCTCTGTATCGCGAAATTGTTTCCTTAACGTAAGAAAAGTTTTATGCTACTTTATTCTAGTGGAGTAGTGTGAGATAAATAAATAGTAGCCACAGTTATCTATAATCTATATGGTACTATATATAGTTTTACACTTCTATAATAAATAATGATGACATTCGAGTGTCGGATATACAGACCAACAAGTGGAATCGACTTACGTAACTTTTAATCACGGGGTTAAATCACTTGACCCAATGTCCTAATTGGTATTTTTATTTTGATTATGTCGATGTTACATGAGTACATGTGGTCATATCTTGATCACGTGCTGCTACAAGTCCAGACATTTCATAATTTATTTAGTATGCATACAAATATTAATAACGAATTTAAGATATGGAATGTATCAGAACAATCAATGAGATTTAGTAATAGTTGATGAATTGTGGTGCAAGAAATTGGAGAACTTTATTACATGCACGAAGAGAAGTAAGAGGAACAAGATCCGGTTTATAGGCAACACTTAACGTTTCCGTTCAGAGACTTTGCTTCTTACTTCAAATTACCACTACAAAAGCCAAGTTCCCTACTTCCTAGGTCTAAAGTCAATTGTCGCATAGTCAGAAAAATGTAGTCTACTAGATCGAATAGTTTTCACTCTTCACCGGTGACTCGTAAACTAATGAAGACACTACAACGCAGTAGTAATCATTTTGTTTCTAATTTCATTTCACAAGACCAAAATAGTTTTATAACATGTATATTGCACGATGTAATAGTTGTAGAACGAAAACAATTGGGATAATAATAGCTTTCACATTTTATAACTCAATATGCTCATATAACATTTCATATTTTTTCGTTTAGTACAATAACTATATATTTTATCTATTTTGTTGACAAAAAATGTATTCTTTATACACACGATTTTATTTTTGCAAAAAGGTATTATTCATCAACTATTTTATATTGAGTATTTATACTAGATGACTATACTTTTACAATTAATTCATAAAATAACTATGATCCATGTTTATATATCCTCTATACAATTTAAAATAACGTTCCTCTCTTCCTGTTTCCTTCTTCCTTCTTCCTTTCTTCTCTTTCTTTTCTCTTTCTTTCTCTTTTCTTTCTCTGTTTCTCTTTCTTATTCACTTTCTCTCCACCATATTCATCTCCCTCACACCACCACCATATCCATAATCTTTTCAATTCTTCTTAATTTTTTTATCTTCTCGCTACTACCTTCAGATTTAATCTTTTTTTTCCTTTTTCCTTATCTCCCTTTCATCATATTTCTTTACCATCAATTTTACTTTTCTTTTTTTCTGGAAATCTATCATTCTTTCATCATAGATTCTCTGTTTTCTCCACTTGTCGGAGTTTTCCGCCATTCACCGATGTAACATTTAAAATTAGATCTGATATTCAAAACACGTATA
Organism: Camelina hispida; assembly: GCA_023657505.1. Taxonomy (NCBI): domain Eukaryota; kingdom Viridiplantae; phylum Streptophyta; class Magnoliopsida; order Brassicales; family Brassicaceae; genus Camelina; species Camelina hispida. The sequence goes on from CP094632.1 coordinate 40,720,714, forward strand.
AAATTTCATGCTATGAAACAAAATCACATGATGTTTTTGTCCATATATCATGTTATTTCACATAATCACATAAGTTTTAACAATTCTACACAACAACACACATATTTTATCCATATATCATGTTATATCACAGAATCACATGAATTTTAATAACTTTATACTATTATGTCAATATATCATGTGATTTTTTAGAATCATATAACATCAGATCTCGTAAGTGATAAATGTTCGTTTTGTAAAAACAAAATAGCATAGGGATATTTTAGTATTTTTCCCACTCCACAAAACGTTATTTACCAATGAATTATGATAAAAAGCTATTCTCTTTATTCTTTTAAAAGTCATAGTTATCTACCAAAATTGCTCTTTTATATTTACAATGAGTCCGCGATGCCAAACAAAGATTTTTACAAAACTATCAGAAATTATGTAAAAGTATTAGCCATGTACTAGTGAAATTATTAACTACGAAGTAGGCCTGTAAACGGAGCGGATATCCGGTTTTTTTGAGATATCCGTATCCGTATCCGTATCCGTTTTATCCGTAATTCGTTATCCGTATTCGTATCCGAAAATTTCGGATATCCGTTATCCGGATATCCGTTAAAAATTCGATTATCCGCGAATATCCGCGGATATCCGTAAGTTTTTTTTTTTTTAAATATACGTATTTTGGACTAAAATACATCGTATTTGTATAAAATACCATGTATTTTGGACAAAAATACCGGATATCCGTATACAAATACCGGATATCCGTGAAAAACCGAATATCCGTTTTAAAATTTAGTATTATCCGTATCCGTATCCGAATATAATATATGGTATCCGAGAAAAAACGGATATCCGTTATCCATTTTGAAATTTAGCACTATCCGTATTCGTATCCGTATCCGTTTTATCCGATATTTCACTATCCGTATCCGTATCCGTTTGTCCGGATATCCGTTTTTTTCGGAGCGGATTCGGATACAAATACGGATATCCGCGGATAGCGGATAATAATCTCAGGGCTACTACGAAGTGCATATATAACACAGTTTAATAGCCTCTACTTTTTGGTTAAAAATATGTGTAATAGTTTGACCCAAAAAAAATGTTTAATACTCGAGGATACTAACTAAAGTTACATTAACTGTCTGTGTATATATAGAATTACAAAATCTCTAAACAAAAAAAATTATAAACTGAAGTAAAGAAAAAAAAAGGAAATATTTTTTCTAGTAAGTATAAAACAAGAAACATTTTGAAGTGAATAAAAGTCAAATGGGAAAAAAAGAAAAGAAAGAGAGGCAAATAAGCAGTGATGGAGCTAAAGCAACACTTTACTTCTTTTAAGTTTTAATTATGAATCATTTGATTTGACCTCCACTCGCCTTGGCTTTTTTTGGTTGTTCTTTATTGAAAAGTAAAAAACATAATCAGCACATAACATTAGTTAGTACTAGTATTTTAAATGTATTTTTATAATTTATGAAACCATTTTCTCATATTATTATGATGATAACTCATCCTTGATTTAGAACCCTAATTTTTTTTTTGTATTCATCTTTGATCAATATTATCAGTTCTCCGAATAGAAGAAACATAAGTTTGATGTTATGTTTAAACCGCTTCTTTATTGAGCACTCGCTTGTGTTGGTTCGTTTTAGGTTCATTTAATTTGCTCCATCTTCGTCGATTTTATTTTTAAAAGGAAAATATAGTATATTTGTATAAGTAATAGTTTTTGGTGAAAATAATTTTTGAATAGGTCAATTAGCTCATAATTTAATATCCTCAAACACATTTTTAACTCCTCCAAATTGGTTCCCACCAGAAAAAAAAAAAAAAAAAAAAAAAAAAACATAACAGAGATCGTAAATCATTTTTTTGTTTTGTGAATTTTTTTACACCATTCTATTAATCTGTATTCTTCTTTTTGTCACCCGGGTCGGGGTTTTTCTTTTCTGCTTTTAAACCGATTCAATAAATCGGATTTTTCCTTTCCTTATCACACGGGTCGGGTTATTTAAAAACATTTTATCCGCTTATGGTAATCTGATCTTCCCTAAAAATATAGCTAATACAATTTGCAACATCCCTAAAATATCGATAGTACACAAACAATTTGGTAAGTAGTTATACCTATATTAATCAGAATCGTTCGAGATATATTCTTAATTATTGGATTTCATTAATCAAATCCTAACTGTACTCAAAATAACGATGTGCATCACCATTATTTCCTAAATCATAACAAACAAAATCGCATGGATATTCTCTAAACTTGCGAATCAAAATTACATCTCACGCTTAATGAGAAAACCCTATAGTTAGTTAGATTAAAAATCCTAAACACATATAATGTATATATATCCAAGTTACATATGTAATTATTTTGAAACTACAACATAACTTTGCCAATTGTATGAAAACAAATAGTGGAAGACCAATTTAGAAAAAAAAACAATTGCCCCGTGATGTACCACAGGGTAGATCCTAGTTTAACAATATAATTGTTGCAGCCAAGTAATCCTAGATAAAGAAAATGGTATCTTGCTATCTTACACTGACCAGAAAATAAACCCAAATAGGGATTTTCATAACTTTCTAATGTCCATAGTTTAAACTTAAGTGTATGACTAAGTCATATTAGTTTGTTGGAAAAAAACATATGCCATTATTCTTCTCATGCAAAAAACCCCGTTAGAAAACTAACAGGCTGTGTTTGTTGCTTTTACAATTAGATTCACTGTAGTAATTATAGGGTGTGTCACCAACTTTCTGAATTTTTATCAACTTAATTAGTTATTTATTAAGAAGTGGGTAAAGCTAACACACCGACCTTATACTAAATAGTACTAATTATCTAAAAAGTCTCAAAGCTTATAAGAATACAAGGAAGCAAAAACAAATAAATGAAAAAAGAACATCAATCGAGTGAAATGATGAACATATACCTTTTTGTTTATATGGATGAGATCCAAAATTTTGGGGGCATACATGAGATATTTTATTGACAACATTTGCGTTACATGATGACAGTTAAAAAAAATAATAATAACATATTCGATAATGATGTATTAGTCAAAAAAACAAAAAGAAAAAGTTAAAGTCATGTAAAAATTGCCATGCATGGTGGATGGTATTTGTACCTGATTTTAAGAATAATTTTTCATTGTCAAACCATTTGTATAGTTGTTCATCGTAATTATATACTTGTAGGTAGTTTAAATTTAATTTAATAATTATGACTAAATAAAATGATCAAATTCTATCAAATTTAACATACAACTCAAAAACGTTATGTGAAATCTCTCTATTTGTTTGTTAACCTAATCGTGATTGGGTATCCATCTAAATATATACACTTTTTGTATATGGGGGTAAAATTATCATTTTAAACAAATTAAAGAATATTTTTTTCTCTATTATATCATCATATCCCATAAGGACCATCCTATTAGGGGAACAACAAAAAATGGACCCTCCACAAAAAATTAAATTATTGTCATAAAATTTTTAGACAAAACTGATTTTGTCATAAAGAAATGAAATGTAGAATCTCCGTGACGACTGATATAGGGAAAGCAATAATAATAATCATAGCAAAACAAGCAAATAAAAGCAGCACATGGAAGCCATTTGCACAAGGATAATTCTTGTAAGAGCCCCATTACCTAAAGGTTGATAAATGATAATAATGATAAAAACAGCAGAGACATTCGAACCATATGATAATATTAAACCATTTCCTCTAAAAGAAACTATACTAGATTCGATTTTGCTTGCTTGATCCACTAGCTGTATGAAGTATGAACTAAAGAAACATAAAACAGTAAACAAAGATGAAGGATCTATGTAAAGTCAAAAGGAAAAAAACACTAAATTCTTTAAACAAGCTGTTTCTGCAGATCATGTTATGTCTTTTAGCTATTAAATCCTGCGACTTATAAGATTCTACTAATAGCATCTCTAATTAAAAAAAAACCTATCAAATTTTTGATTATTTATATTTAGTTATCTATATAGAAAACTATAGTCTAAACGATTTGTATAAAAATATATCAAATCGAGTCCATTTAACAGGAGGAGTTAAATTCATTTGTAAAAGGTACCATCACATCCGGATCGAGCCTCGGTTCCTACAAATGTATGAATTTGGCTAATGGACCAGTCAGTTGTAGCCCAATAGTTGATAAAAAAAAAAATAATAATAAATCAAATTCAAATCCTAATGAAATTCATGCATGACCCAGGACAATCAGATTAGGTGAAAAATTAAAGCCATCAACTTTTATTTTTATGTTTTTGGGAGTCATTTTTTCTTTCTTTTAAAAATATAAAATAAGAATTGTTATATTTGTAGGGCCATAGAATTTGTTTTTTACCGAGGAATTTGTAAAGTATTTAGCAAATATTTCTACAATTAAACACATTTTTAAAAGCTAATATTTTTAATCCTACCAAAAATAAAAAGCTACTACTCCTTCCGTTCTAGTTTAACTGTCGTTTAAGGTTTTTGCACATAAATTAAGGAAACTATTAAATTTTATATTTTGGCCTTCATTAATATATTTTATAATTTTTTCATTGGTTGAAACTTTAAAACAGCAGAAATAAGATTAGAATATTCATCAAACATCTGCATTGAAAATCTAAAATGACAACTAATATGAAACAAAAATTAAATCTTAGAACGACAACTAAATTAGAACAGAGGGAGTAATATTTTAAAGATTTCGTAAATAAAGACCACAAATATATTAAGTTGATTTGGGTGACCATTTTCACTAGATTAGTCCCAACATGCAACTATTTATTTTGGTATATAATTTTATTAATAATATTTTCTGTATTTCATTGGACTTGAATATTTGGGTTTGAACTCGAGTGATCGACGTTGACAATATAGTATAACGTCTAAACAAACTATCATGGTATCATACTTGACATACGATTATAGAACCAATATTTTCTTCTTTAAAAAAAAAAAATACTACTCCCAAAAAAAAAAAAAAAAAGAACCCTGATTTTTAAAGAAATAAATTTGTGATATTCAATGATTAATGAACCCTGTAACTGGAAGTGCAAAAATGCATTGATTACTTCAACACAAAGAAAGAAAACACACAAAAAAATGCATATTGATTATAGTATTTATAACAACTGGTGCATATGTCGCAGAGAGAGCAGGAGGAACAGAGAGGTTTGGTCTTGACTCGCGTGAGCTGTTTCCCCCTTCACACTCTCTCTAAGTTGATCTCTCTTTAATAAGTCTCTCTTCTTCTACCTCTTGTCTCTCTCTCTATAGCGATGCGGTGTCTTCATCGGAAGCCATGATGAAAACACCGATCTTCTTCTTCTTCTTTCTCTTCTCCTTCTTCTTCTCTTCTCTGTTTCTTGTCTCCTCTGGTTTAAACTCTGATGGAGTTCTCTTAATGAGTTTCAAATACTCTGTTCTTCTTGATCCTCTCTCTTTACTACAATCATGGAACTACGACCACGACAACCCTTGTTCATGGCGAGGTGTGTTGTGTAATAACGATTCAAGAGTCGTGACTTTGTCACTCCCGAACTCTAACCTCGTCGGCACGATTCCTTCCGATCTGGGTTTCCTCCAAAACCTTCAAAGTCTCGACCTTTCCAACAATTCACTCAATGGGTCATTACCGGTTGAGTTTTTCGCCGCCGGTAAGCTCCGGTTTCTTGATTTATCAAACAACCTGATCTCCGGCGAGATCCCTGTCTCGATCGGAGATTTACACAACCTCCAGACGTTAAATCTCTCCGATAACATCTTCACCGGAAAACTACCGGATAATTTGGCGTCTTTCGGAAGTTTAACGGAGGTTTCGTTAAAGAACAACTACTTCTCCGGCGAGTTTCCCGGCGGCGGATGGAGAGCGGTTCAGTTTCTTGACATTTCCTCGAATCTAATCAACGGTTCACTTCCACCTGATTTCTCCGGCGACAATCTCCGGTACCTGAATGTCTCGTATAACCAAATCTCCGGCGAGATTCCTCCCAACGTCGGCGACGGTTTTCCCAAAAACGCCACCGTTGATTTCTCCTTCAACAATTTAACCGGTTCAATCCCAGATTCTCCGGTTTACCTTAACCAGAAATCAAATTCATTTTCCGGAAACCCGGGTTTATGCGGAGCTCCGACCCGAAACCCGTGTCCCATTCCTTCCTCTCCAGCCACCGTCTCCGGCTCCGTCTCTCCGCCGACGTCTACACCTGCACTCGCAGCTATACCGAAAACATTCGGTTCAAATTCAGAAACCAAACCGGAAAAAAACTCAAACCCTCGAACCGGTTTAAGACCAGGAGTTATAATCGGAATCATAGTCGGAGATATCGCCGGGATCGGAATCCTAGCTCTCATCTTCTTCTACGTTTACAAATACAAGAAGAACAAAACCGAGGAGAAGAACAACAACAACCAAAGTCTTGAAGCTCATGAAGCTAAAGACACAACTTCGTTATCACCATCATCATCAACAACCACATCTTCATCATCACCGGAACAATCAAGTAGATTCGGGAAATGGTCATGTCTCCGTAAGAATCAAGAAACCGATGAAACCGAAGAAGAAGACGAAGAGAATCAACGGTCAGGAGAGGTTGGAGATAACAAGAAAGGCACTTTAGTAACCATCGATGGAGGAGAGAAAGAGCTTGAAGTTGAAACTTTGCTTAAAGCTTCTGCTTACATTTTAGGAGCCACGGGTTCGAGTATAATGTACAAGACGGTTCTTGAAGACGGTACGGTTCTCGCGGTTCGTCGGTTAGGTGAGAACGGTTTGAGTCAACAACGCCGGTTTAAAGACTTTGAGGCCCATATTCGAGCTATCGGTAAACTGGTTCACCCGAATCTAGTGCGTCTCCGTGGTTTCTATTGGGGCACCGACGAGAAATTAGTCATTTACGATTTTGTCCCTAACGGCAGCCTCGTCAACGCCCGTTACAGTGAGTCAACCATCACCTCTTTCACATTTCAATCTCTTTCTCTCTCATTTATGATTCCATGCGTATTAGTTGGTAGTAGTTAGACCTACATTTTGATAAAGTAAACGGTTGGTCAAACCTTTTGTCACTTGTACAATCTTGTGCATATTTGCTGAATGTGTTTTTGTGATTGGACAGGGAAAGGAGGATCGTCCCCGTGCCATTTACCGTGGGAGACTCGGCTCAAGATTGCAAAAGGTTTGGCTCGTGGGCTTGCTTACCTCCACGAGAAGAAACATGTGCATGGTAACTTGAAGCCTAGTAATATACTTTTGGGGCATGATTTGGAGCCTAAGATTGGCGATTTCGGACTCGAAAGGCTTCTCGCGGGAGATACTAGCTATAACCGAGCTAGTGGGTCATCTCGGATTTTCAGCAGCAAGCGATTGACAGCATCTTCTCGTGAATTCGGATCCATGGGGCCAACACCGAGCCCAAGTCCTAGTTCCGTTGGGCCTATATCGCCATATTGCGCGCCAGAGTCGCTCCGCAATCTCAAACCGAACCCGAAATGGGATGTGTTTGGGTTTGGAGTGATTCTTCTTGAGTTGTTGACAGGAAAAATCGTGTCCGTTGACGAGGTTGGGCTTGGAAATGGATTGACGGTAGAAGATGGAAACCGGGCGTTGATAATGACTGATGTGGCGATCCGCTCCGAATTGGAAGGCAAAGAGGACTTTTTACTTGGCCTTTTCAAGTTGGGTTATAGTTGTGCATCTCAAGTTCCACAAAAGAGACCGACCATGAAAGAGGCTTTAGTAGTATTTGAAAGATTCCCTATTAGCTCGTCGGCCAAGTCTCCATCGTACCATTACGGACACTATTAATAAAAATATACAATCATATACTAACTTTGTAAGTCTCTCTCTCTAAGGCTGAAGTATATACACATAGATGCAAGTCGTTCTTTCTTGTTGTGATTGTCCTCTTGGTTATTTTTATATATGATTTTTAGGATACTACCAAGTCCAAGTGTGGTTAGAACTTAGAACTAAGAATATTTTGGTTGATGATGATTTCGTTTACTTTTAGGTTCGGTTCGTTGATTTGGTAGTTTTTAGTAAAAAACTAGTTGATATATAATCAAGTTATTCTAGTTGGGTTTTGTATTTGATTTGGTTTGTATTCAGTTTGGATTTTTGTTTGGTTTGTGTTGAAATTGGTTTCCAATTCTTGAATCTTTAAAGTAAAGTTTTGTGTTCTACTCAAAACTAATGTATAAAAATGGATAAATATGGTAAACAAATAAAATTAGTTGACCATAATCCGTTGTTGTTTTGGTAGTTTGTGAGTTCGATACTTTGGTGAATGAAATTGGGATAAAAAAAAAAGTAATCAAATTAACAATATTGATTTAATTGAATAACTAGATTAAACTGTTGCTTATTTGATTAAATAAAAAGATCAATATATCCAAAACCGAACCAAAATTTCATACAGTCTAATCAAGATATCCAAGTTTAACCAAGCAGGTTTTGCATACATTATAGTTTGGTTTAGGTTTGATGGTTCGGTTTAGTTTGATTTAGTTGTCATAAAATTTTACTAATATTTGATGGTACAAAGATTCTGAATAGTGATGGAAGCATGTAAATGTGGTTTTTAATAAATAAAAATATAAATCACTCTATAGATTGGGTTATACAAAATAGATTGATGATATGATTTCATTTTCAGCCATATCAAAAATATATACGGTTTAATTAGTTATAACGAGATCGGTAAATTCCAAACCGATACCGATACGATACAGAGTTACCAATAAAAAAACCGTAACTCTATCGTAAACCGGATCTGATGTGAACCCCCAAAACAAAACAAAAAAAAAAATCCCCAAAATCCGAATCTACGAATCTCCGTCTCCTCCGTCGCAGTTTCCGAGGCGCAGACACAGTTAGAGAGAGAGAGAGAGAGAATCACACCGATGGAATCCGCAACCACGGTTAGTGGTATCCCTCCGGCACCGACAACCACCACCAATGATAATCTCCAATCGAGCGAGTCATCATCATCACCAGCCGACGCAGTGAACCGATTGATCCACGCCGTAACGCAGCGGCAGCAACATCTCCTCGACAAAACTGTGCCTCACGTTCTCTATCGATGGATCGCATGTCTCTGCGTCGTATTGATCTACTTCATCCGCGTTTACTTTGTGGAAGGCTTCTACATCATCACTTACGCCATCGGAATCTACCTTTTAAACCTCATCATTGCTTTCTTATCTCCTCAAGAAGATCCTGAGGCTTCTCTCACCACCGGTGGTACTCTCCCTACTCGTAGATCCGATGAGTATCGACCTTTCGTTCGCCGTCTCCCTGAGTTCAAATTCTGGTTCGTTTCCTTTGATTGTTAGATCTGATCTAGGGTTTTAGTATAGAAGTTGGGCATAGTCTTATTGGTTTGATTGAATCTGTAGATTCATATGAGATGAGAGGATGATGAAGTATGTGATGACTTGCTTTGTTGTTGAACAGATCAACTTGAAATAATATAGTAAGATAGTTACAATTCTGCAGAGGAACTATGTTTGCAGTAAGATTTGGAACCAAATTTTGTAGAAGGATGATGAAGTATGGATTTGATTCATTTGTAGACATTGTTGTTTTTGTTGAAGGTTGCATAAAGATGTCACTTGGATTGTTGTTGATTCATTCGTAGACGTTGTTGTTTGATGTGTAGTGTTGTTGTGTTGTGTGTTTTTTTGTTTCATTGAAGGTTATCGATCATAAGGGCATTCACAATTGGGTTTATGATGACGTTCTTCGAGGTGTTTGATGTACCTGTGTTCTGGCCAATACTTCTTTTCTACTGGGTGATGTTGTTTTTCTTGACGATGAGGAAACAGATACAACACATGATCAAATACAGATATGTCCCTTTCTCTTTTGGGAAAAAGGTGAATGTGTTTTCTTGTTATTGTCATTCACCAGAACAAGTTGGAGTAGTTATAGTTTTCTAACTTCGCTCTCGGTTTGTGTTTTTTCTTGCAGCAGTATGGAAAGAAACCAGCTCCAACAGAGAGCAGTGAATGATCAATGGAAACTGTTCAGGTCAGCAATTTTCAAGTCTTTTGAGAGAGAAAGTAGCAGTTTAAAAGGTCGGTCTTTTGTTTTCTTTTGATCGCCTACAAATCTTTGTTAGGGATGAAAGTAGAGAGATAGACTCTCGTAGCCTGTCTCTAGGCAGATTTTGCTTTTTTTTTTTATCATCCTGACTATTTTTTACTGGTTTTCACCTGATGAACAACAATGTATCTTATCTGTTACATCTCTTTCAACGAGAATAATAATGGTTTGTACTTTATACTTTTGTAATCATCATGGTTGAAACTTAGATAAATATCTGTGCAGTTCTATCGATATTTATGCAATGCGTCCTGGTTTTGAAAGACGAGAAATTTAGATATGCTTAGACTATTTGGGACAAAACAGTCACTGAGTTCTTATTTCCGGGTTGATGATACAATACGTTGTTTGATGAATATGAATGCTACTACATAGCTCAGAATCTTACTAACATTATCAAACAGTTAGCTTAGTACATATGTATCATTCGCAGCAGATGTTTGAGAATTGAGATCTGGACAGCTTCCTTCAAATGGTGGTAAGTATCAATTATGACCAGTTTAGCATTAGCACCACTAGCTAAGATTATACATTAAGATCTTTTATAAGTTCAGTAGCTACCTCTAGACAAAGTTACGAAATCATCAACCCGCAAAACGGGAAATCGCAACCATGATTTGATGTAGAGCGGATCTATCTTTTGTGAGGCGGAAAATCTTATAATGGGCCAAATCGCTCTAATAAAGGACATTACGCCTAAGGACTAGAGCCGTGGACCCAAAGCTTGACTAATGAAGCAAATTGGAGGAAAGAGCATCTGTATATTTTGTTTAAAGTGAGAAATCACTTTTGATTTTTGTATGCTTGTCTCGTTCTGGTTCTAATTTTGAATGGGTTATGAATGGTTTTGGGTTTATATAGAAAGAAGTTTGGAGCTATTCAGTTCTTACAAAGCTTGGAAACACAAACTCAAGTAGAAATAAACAACTAAGAGATCAAGTTCCATCTTTTGGGAAACTTAAATGCGACTCGCTATCTAAACGCAATTGGATAGTATAAAATCACGCATATGGACCTAAATGTTTCTACATCTTTTTGTCGAATTTAGACTTCATTTTTATATATAGAAAAAAAAAACTGTTTTTATTCTCACACGGCTCTTCAGACAAGGATTATGAAATGAAACAATACGCACATTTATGTCATGTGCCCCGGTTTAGGTTTATCTCATTCAAAGCCTGAAAACTACATATATCCTCATTTGTTTTCATTCTTATTCTTCTGTATGAATCTAAATTCCTTTAAAACAAGATTTTTACGGGACGCAACTGTTTAGTTATGAAGTAATGTCTTCATCATAGATATGATCAACGTACCTAATATTATGTTTAAGAAGAATAATCTATGAAGGACCAAAAACTCTAATGAAGGAACTTTAGGAACACGTTTCTGGGAGGAATAAAAGGGTTCGAAGGGGTTTCGTCAGCTTTCCGTCTTTGACTTTGAGTGTCTCGTCAGTCAAGTTTTGTGTGTACTTTGTTTTTCTCTCTTTTCTTTAGCGGCCACTTCGACTAATTTAAGTTTTATATTGAGATCTATATAAACTTGGTCACATCTATTGAATCAATCTTATCGTATGAATGTCTTAGTCGTCGTGATCTGGTTAACTAAAGGTTGAAAAATATTCTACACCTAACAAGGGGTTCTTCTTTTGTTTTCTTTTGACAAAATATAACCTAACAAGCGTCTATAAACTAAGAAACTATTGTAAATTTAATAAAGACAAATATACTAAACCTATTTACCGTAGTAAAACCGTTTATCATAATTATACGAGTTAGTAACACTATTCATCATAATATAATCTATCGTTAATTTTGTAGGAATTTTGGTTGTTGTAGAGTTATTTGTAGAACTATTCATTATTTGTAAAACTATTCATTATGTGTTCATGCATATTTATAAGGCATTGTGTTCAGATTTCAGACATGTAATAAACTATTTTAAGGTCTAAATCAAACAATATGTGACAACAGAAACATATGTTTAAAAGCTGTTACATATTGTGGAGAAAAATGAAAAACAAAAACTAATAAGAAACTGTACTAAGATGATATCATCATCATCATAGATATTGTGTAGACTTTTTTAGTGAAACAATTTGATAAATAGCGTAGTGTTTATGGTTTATTAAAGTGCTTTCTACAACAACCAACCTAAAGCACCATTAGTGAAGAAGAAGCAAATAAAAATAGACGTAAATAAGACCCCGAAAAATCCCTACTATTATTTTGAAACACAGTTTATGGACTAAACCTTCGTTTTGTAAGAAATTACAAGGGTATGCCATTGGAGTTATAATCAAATAATATATCTTCATTAAGGGTAAAAACGAATTTTTGTTCATATCCTAAACGGATAAACACGCGGATCCCGGGTCGGATCTAACTTTTTATTTATTTTTTTCACCTTCTCGGTACTAATAAAATATCTAACTTCCACTATACTTTGCAAAAGAGAGTCATGGTCAAATGGTCAAAGGTACGAAATGTTCCACTAAGAGGTCTTGACTTCGATACCTCTTTATGCGAGGAAATTTTTATTTTATTTTCTTTCCAGTTTTTGTTCCATAAATCTCAACCAGATTATTTTCTTTCCATAAATTTCGACCCGACTGTTTACATTAATAGTGATAATCGTAATAATAATTTTCATAGACTTAGTAAAAGTTTCTTAAAATCTACTAATTAGCGAAATTATCTCGACTTGGTTATCAAGTATTTAAAATTGAAAGAGCAATTTCATTGAATATTCTTAAATTCCGCAATTTAATCAAATCAAACAGAATCTTACCAAATAAGGTTGTTTTACATTTACATCCTAAAATATAGCAACACAATAAATAGTTTAATACTACTAAGATCTCGCAATCATTCAATATATAAAATTGAAATCCAACATACAACCTCCCTCATATATCGTGTTAGTTGAAAACCAAAATATATTTTTCAACCGTTTCAAAATTTATGGATTGTTATCTAATTAATAGGAGGGATTAATCGTTTCCAAGTTCACAAATTCACAATAATCGAAATCCCGTATAATCTTTATAATTGGTATCTAATTAAACTCATATTCTTCATTAGACTTTCGTTAGAAAGCTATCTACAATCTTTAATAATAATAATAATATTCAATCATGCATCTATTATTAATTCACGACATTATAATCTTACCTTAACTATTAGTTTCATTCACGGTGATTGAGCCAAAAATCCGCTTGAAGATTTCCAAATCTTAGCTCTCCAATATTTTCTCAAATCAACTTAACCATAACCCTAGACGTCTAAGTCCTCTATAAATATGGTTATTCACTCGACTTTCTAACTCATCAAGCAATTCTCATTTTATCACATTTTTTGTATCCATAAAAATCTATGGTTCCTCCTCAAACCGTGCAAGACAACATGGCGAGTTCGTTTGAGGGTCATTTATACATGAGAATTATACACAGCCAGATTTGGTGAGGCCTTGGATATGTTGTTGGTTTTGATATGCAAGTAAGATGCCATAATTTAGTCAATTTCGTTATTATTTTTGTAAAAACAGTATATGCAATTACTAACAAAAACTGTTACCTGGTATACAGATTCATGCTTTAGTGAGAGAAGATATGAAGAAGATAATCCAGAAGTTATCAGATATTGTTATTATCCCATTCGTATATGTTATATCAATACTTGGATTCTTTACATTTATAAAGCGAAACAATGATAATATTTCTGTTATACTAATGCAACAAAAAAGAACAATCAGTATATCATTCATGAAATCCTTTGTTCATATTGTTTAGCATTAAATCCTTTGTTCACAAATATCCCTACTATTGTAATCCTTTGTTCATATTGAATATCATTTTGTTGTGTCTTTCTAGCACCATCGATGCTACTCTTTATATAATTGATCTCTTTTACTTTTTGTTTCAAATTTTATGTAGAAGACAAATTGTGTAACCTGTTTTTGTAATGTTTTGTGTACAAAGGCAAGCTTGACGCATAAATTCATTTCATATTATTTTTTATCATATAAAATGTGGACAAAAATTTATGTAACCTGTTTTGTAATGTTCTTATCTACAAAAATTTGACGATTAATGGGAAGGGAAATGATAACATCGAACAAAATTAAAATGATATCATCGAACAAAATTAAAATTTGACGATCAACAACAGAATTATTCAAATATTGTTATTATGATTAAAATTAATGATATTAATTGATACAATTATTCCTCAAATAACCTGATTTATTATGCTTAAATGTAAGGATTACATTTTTGCCATATATTAAATATTTTTATAACTTAAAAAAAAACGAAAATTATGGAAATGTAATTAAGTGGGGATAAAAATCTTAAAGAGGTTGCTATATTTCAATATTTGTATCCCGATTTATAATACAAACAAAATTCAACTTGAATAATTCTCTAAAAAATAGCTTTAATTCTTACCAATTATAATTTTAATTACCAGTGCTGAAATCATATCCAAATTTTTATTTTTAAATTTACCAGTTATAGTTCCAATCCCCAATTAACAAGTTATAATTCCCTTCATTTTATTTTGAGAATCTTGGAAATTTAGATACCAATCTTCGTAATATATTTTAATATATTCGTTTAGATTTTTGTTAAAGCTAAACTTCTCGAGTACTCTTCCTTCATCTATAACCCTTGATAAACATTGTTTTAACGTTTTTGACTTTTTGTACAATTGTGTTTTATAGTTCTTTTAGTTAACTTTTTTTATTCTATTTTGTTTTTTATAACCTTTTTTTAACAACTGACCTAATTTTTTCAACATATGATTTTCTTATATGTTTTATATTTGTTTCAAAGTTTGTTACTAAAATGCATCATATATATTTACACTCGATAAATATTTCATGTTTAATGTTTTCTTTTTTCAATATATTCCACTCTTTTATTTCTGATTTACATTTTAAATAATTTGATATCTATGTTCTTTGATATATATTTTTGTTTCTGTCAAATAAATTACAAACTATTCCAAAAAAAAAAAAAAAAAACTTTTTGGGGCAGACTTAGCAGATAGGTTTGACACGTTTGCCAATTTTATTTTGATCATTTGGTTCAGGAAGTTTTAATTTTTTTGCAGCTTTTATCTTATTTGATAATTCAAGTTTTTAATGATCGCCAATTTGGTTGACATTTGATCCAGATTCTCCATCATGTCAATCCAAAGCTCATGGCGAGACGATTATTAGATTAAAACATTCATAAACTAATATAATTTTGTATTATAAATATTTTACCAAATAAATAAATTTATAAATATAATCTTGCATGTACGTATGGATCCATGGTCAATAATTTTCACAACTTAAAATAAAATTCTTCTAAACCATATTTAAAAACAAAAATTTAAGCCCAAATGGAATTGTAACTATATATATTAAACACTCAAATGGAGAATACATGTATTTTGTCTAAATTTTTTAGTCAAAATTTGTTAATAAATTATTATATGAGTGATTATTTAAAAGGAAATGGTTATGTGACATAAAATTTCTTACGGGATGGATCAGGACGGGACGGAAAGGGATGGGACGGGATGAGATTTAACACCCGTAACAAAATTACTTTGACTTTTTTAGCAAACACGATTTGTGCTTGATTATTGCAAAAAATGTATATTTTCCAGCTGATGAAGATGATGATCATATTTATTTTCGCTACGGGTTGGAGTATTTTACATATACACCAAAATATTAACAAAACACCGTAAAAGAGTGGTAGCCTAATTTTTATGGAAAATATTAATATTATATAATTAAAATTTTAGAATCTAAAAATATTTTATTTGACTGAATATATGTTTTTCAGTGTTTTTAAGTAATTTAATTTACTAATTAAGTACATATACTGAAATAGTATAAGTAAACTGAAACGGGTAATTCAAATAAAGAAAAACAATATTTTGATCATTTTTTAAGAAAAGAGAGACATAAATTTTAGATAAAAGTACAAATCAGAAAATATAGGTAGATAAATTCAATTGTCAAGTTTTCACTAATTTAGGTAAGGATTGACTATGTGACATGTAATTAACCACTTTGGAATGGGCACTTTGAAAATTTTGCTAATTTTGAAAACAATTATATTTTTAAAATTATAAGTTTAGATAATTTCAACTAACTAAATAAAAAAATATTCAACGGAGAACTCTGCTATCCCGTCTAAATTTCTTACCTAAATTGTTTAGTAAAATTGTCTACCGAGTAATTATTTAAAAGAGAAAGAACATCAGACAAAAAATTCGATGAATACGGGAAGAGAAGAGACTGGATGAGACGAGACGAGACGAGATGAAACGGATGAGACGAGACGAGATGAAACGGTTGAGACGGAACGAGAGGAGATGGGTTGGGATGTATTTTCCTTTCCAAAGTAAACACGACTAGGGTTTTTTTCTTAATTTACATGAGAATAATGTTTATAAAAATATTTTGTCCCGTGCTACAGCACGGGTTACTACCTAGTAATTAATGAAAAAAACAACAAAAAAGGATGCTGACGAAAAGTCAACTCCACCAAGTTTAGCAGGTGATTCAACCAAATTTCTAAACCCGATCATACGGCTGACGACGAAAGTGTGTCTTCATGCTAATTAGAATTACATATTCTATTTATATTTAGATTTTAAACAAAATGTAAATCCTTTTCACAAAAAAAACATTAAACTCTTCATGTATAAGTTTACATACTTGTAACTTATACTTAAAACTAAACCAAATTTATATTTTTCCAACTGTGATTAGATTGGTGAAGCTAAGTTTATCTAACATTTTGTTACTAGAATAACAATATGCAAATGATCAACATGTAAAATAATACTTCTTCGGTTCTTCCACTTCAAATTAGTTATAGTTTAAATTTTTTGTACTCAAATTAAGAAATTAATTCATTTTTTCTCTTACTCTTCAATAATAAATTTTCTAAATTTTATGACATAAACCATTATGATAATATTAAAAAATTTATCAAATATCTGCATTGAAAATATAAATCGACAACTGTTATGAAACAAATTGTAATTATAAAATAACAACTAAAAAAAAAATGATCAAAATTTTATTTCCAAATAATTGAGTACTTTAATCCTACAGAAAAATGAAATTGAATGAAATTATTTTATTGTGTATATTTAGTATATTATCCCTTAGACCCTTACTGTTGTAAGTTTGTAACAAACACATGCAATAGTTGAACTCAACCCCTCTTTAATTTTTTGTTCAAGGTTTTGACTTTTCGGATCTAACAAAAATAGAAAAATTGACTCCTAACAACAAGAAAATTTGAACAGTTGAAAAGACTCTATTTATGAACATAAAAGAAAAGTCTTAACGTGACACATTTAGTCAGTCACCTACCATACAAAATACATCACCCCCTCTGTACACTTAAATACTTTATAAACTAGTATTATATTACTTAGTCCCCTCAAATCCCAAAAAAGTCCACACAACTCTCTCTCTTCTCCTCTTCTTCTGCTTCTTGTTGAGAGAGAGAGATAGAGATAGAGATTTTATGGCTGTGGAGCTCATGACTCGCAATTACATCTCCGGCGTCGGAGCTGATAGCTTCGCCGTTCAAGAAGCAGCAGCTTCAGGTCTCAAAAGCATGGAGAATTTCATTGGTTTAATGTCTCGTGACAGCTTAAACTCCGGCCAACCATCTTCTTCTTCCGCCACAGCCGATCTCGAATCAGCTCGTAACACGACGGCAGACGCGGCGGTTTCGAAGTTTAAAAGAGTCATATCTCTTTTAGATCGAACTCGAACCGGTCACGCCAGGTTTAGACGCGCTCCAGTTCAGGTTATGAATCAGGAAGAACCTAAAACAACACCGTTTCATTCTCCTTCTCTTCCTCCTCCGCCTCCTCCGCCGCAACAGATGATGATACGTAAAGGTTCGTTTACGTCATCGATCAAAACGATTGACTTCTCATCTCTTTCATCTGTAACAACGGAATCAGAACATAATCATCGTCCCTCCGAGACGGCCCCGTTTAGTAATCAAACTCAAAGCCTCTCGACGACTGTCTCTTCTTTCTCCAAACCAAACTCAAAGAGAAAATGTAATTCCGAGAATCTCCTCGCCGGGAAATGCGCTTCCGCTTCTTCCTCCGGTCGTTGTCACTGCTCCAAGAAAAGGTAAAATCTTTTCATTAGATTTGGTTTTTTTAGATTCAACCCATCAAATACAGTTCCTAGATTTGGTGTTAGATTCGATCTTAAAAGTGTTTTTATTTTTGCTCTGTTTTTACAGAAAGATTAAACAGAGGAGAGTGATTAGGGTTCCGGCGATAAGTGCTAAAATGTCCGACGTTCCTCCAGATGATTACTCATGGAGAAAATACGGACAAAAACCAATTAAAGGATCTCCACATCCAAGGTAAAACTAAGATTTCAATCACAACTTGAGTTTGGTTTTTGTATTGTGTTCTGTTTCTTGATTTTAATTTTGTATTGTGTTCTGTTTCTTGATTTTTGAAAAAACAGAGGATATTATAAGTGTAGTAGCGTAAGAGGTTGTCCAGCACGTAAACATGTTGAGAGAGCAGCTGATGATTCGTCGATGTTAATCGTTACTTACGAAGGTGATCATAATCATTCTCTATCCGCCGCTGATCTCGCCGGAGCAGCCGTAGCTGATCTTATTTTGGAATCGTCTTAAACACCAAATCTTACTTGTTATTAAGGCTTTTCTAATATAAATTTAGATCTCTAATTAGTAAAAAAAACACAAACGATGGAGAACTATGAAATAATGTAATCAAAAGCTTTTTGAAGAAAGATATCAAATTTTAGTTTATGTTAAAACTGCAATATTTGTTAGTTTTAATTTTATTTTGGATTTTTGATTGTGATATACTTTTATTTTCATGCTACTTGATTGGCTACTAGCAATTTGAAGAGTTTTATTATTTGATTTTTTATGTTAATTGATGTCAATTAGGAAAATAAAAGGAAAAGTTTTGGGGTCGAGTTGAAAAGTAAGGTTAAAGGAGATGGGACATGTGAAATGGTCAAAGCATTAGAAAGATTTTGGGGGGACCAAAGTTGTCGTGTTTGACCAGTGTTTATTTTGACCACAAGTGGTTTCTTTTTCAACTTTTTCCTTATTTTAACTTTTTCTCTATTTTTTTTTCTTTCTTTTTTTTTTTGTTGGGAAAAAAAACATCAAGATAGCAATAATACATAACACAATAATGGAAGAAGAGAGTGACTTAATACTTTGACTTAAGATCTATGCAACTATTGTTAATTTAACAGATACTCCAAACTATATTTTACATATACTTTGACTTAAGATCTATGCAGCTATTGTTAATTCAACAGATACTCCAAACTATATGTTACATGGACTCTCATGTACACGATTTCCAGCAATTTTATCAATGCAACATCATCTCTTTTTTTCACCTCGATACACAATTTTAATAAGAACCAAGTCGTTTAGGTCTAATGGTAAAAGAAGGTAAGTCCCACCACTTACGTTCGACTAACATTAACTATCGTACTTCGAGTAATTTAATATGGTTTCTCCTAACCATAAAACTTTTATAAGAGATAGATAGAATATAAAATCCATAGAAAATTTTCAGACCTAGTAATATAATAAAATTCATAGAAATCGTGGTTTTTTTTTTTTTAATATTGACTTGAAATAAAATTTAGTCTGCACGCGTACAAGGAAAATTCTCGATGGCCTTGTGTTAATAAGTTAGTTTTTCGATCAAGAATGAATTTTCTTTTGATTATCATTATTGTTTTTATCTGCCAAATGAAAATAAGGAGAAAAAGAAAGTGGCAGAAGAGAAGTTGTCGCCGTGTTCATGTGTTCGAACATGTGAATTGGTTGGAGTTTTGTGAAGGACGAAAACAAATTAGTTTGGACCTTTCAAGACACTTACGTGTCTTTTTGATCCACTTTAGTCTCCCCATTTAGGTCATTCGTCTCTTCCAACTTCTATATCATTTCTTCTCTTTAATTTTTACCTTTCAATCTTTGTTAAGTAAATTATATACTTTTGTCAAACTCAAATTTATAAGAGTTATTTATTCGGGTCACATGTATATTAATTCCTGTGCTAAAATTGTCCTTTTCGAATTGGTCCGCGCATGAATTATGGCGAACTATGAACTTTGTCGCTGTGAACATACTTCTTCATTGCCATACCCATTTGGTTTTGACTTTTGAGATAGTGTTATAGTTTCGGATTTGGGTCATTGAAATTGACTAGCTGGTTGATATTACTGTTATCTCCTTTGAATTCTATCATTTCTAAATTTTCCTCAAATCAAATTAAATCAAATTTTTAAATAATATGGATTGTCCAATATCCTTTAGTGTAATCCGTTTTGTAGATCATTTAAGCCTATTTTGTTTATAGACTTGTCTATAACCAGTCCATAATGAATTGGACATAGACGAACCATGATAGACTGTCTATTTTGACAACTCTACCCACGTTGAATGAAGTCCTCAAGGTAGTGTCATACATTTTGCTTCCTTTGATGTGGCACGACCTTGAAATTTACCCATTCTTCAATCTAAGAAAATTCTAGTAGAGTTTCGTAGTATTCATCCTAGTCCGGAAATTTCTATCTGGGCATCAGGCTTTCTTGGAACCCCTTATTCACTAATGAAACATGCTTTTCTTTGTTAATAATAATAAAAGACGGATTAGGCCCCAAAATTGACAAGTTCGAGGAAAAGTATTGATCCTATATCAAGTACAAACCACACCAAAATCAAGCCCAGCCTAGATTAATAGTTTCAGTTTTGACCCAAATGGAAACATTTTGCTGCATCTAACAAGTTAGGATTGTGCTTAGGCTTCATAGTTTATTTGGTTACTAGAGATACATGGGCTTATTCAGATGCCCACTAAGTCAACCACCACCTGATGGTTCTACTTTTGCAAGTTCGATACTAATTAAAGTTGTCTCTTCAGTAGGTAAAAATGAAAAATTTGAAACATCGTCAAAAAAAAAAAATGAAAAATTTGAAAGAAAGATTATGTTGATAAAAAAAAAAAAAAAAAGATTATGTTCTAAAATGATAATTATTACGAAATAAAGTTAGTGCTATTAGTATTAGATGTTTTCTTATATCGTGTAATTAATAAACATTCAAAAAAAGACTGTAGGTTCATCAATCGTAAGACGTATTCACCCTTTCACCATACTTTAATTTACCAAGTCTATCGGATTTATGACAAAAACGTTTGTTGACTATGCTACTTTACCAAGTCTAAGTCATCTATAAAAACTAGCTTGAATAACATATGTATTTATTTATAACGTTTTTCTTTTTTTAATAGTTTTCGTCCATAAGACAAGGATTTAGTCAATAAGATTTATGACACGGAAAGCAGAGGACTCAATCTACAGACTACAATATATTTGGAATTTCTAAGAAAATAACACCTCTCAATTTGCAATCTATACCGCATTTTTATTTTTATTTTTAAATTTGATAATGTCTACAGAAAACAAAAAAAAACAAACTTCATATTTTTTTCCTCTGTTTCCAAAAGAACGATTTTCTTGACTTTTCAACTTTTTCACATATACTCCATCTGTTTCACATAAAATGTCATTTTGACATATTTCACACAAATTAAGAAAACAGTTAAATATACATATATGTTCTTATTTAATAAATGTCTAATGGATTAATTTAGTTACAGATTAAAAGTAAAACTAAAAAATCTAATATAAAAGATGCATTGGAAATATGAAATAATGCATTGGAATTGTAAAGTGACATTTTTTTGTAAAACAAAGAAAAATCTCTAGAATGATACTCTTTGTGAAACAAGGAGTATTAAAAAACATTAAATATTTAACTATATCTAGATTATGTTTTATAACTTTAAACATTACGTTTTAAAGTTTTTTGTTTATTAATATTAATTAAAAGAAATTATAAAAACGTAAAAAATCAATCTTTGTGAAACAAACTAAAAAAAATTAGTAAATAAATATGTGAGTTCAAAAAAAAACAGTAAACACTAGTTATTTTGTGTTTTCTGAAACGAGTGGTGGTTTTATCTGATGCTTTATTACCATGTCTTTCATAACCTAGAATCCTAGATGAACTAAAACTTGTTTAAGGTTGGGATGTTAATGAATATCAGGACCCGATAAGGGAACAAGCTGTGAATGTCGTACGCTTTACCTTTTTTAACCCATCCCGCATTGACTTGAGCACTTCGACTGCGACCGGCACACATTTATATCAAACTGATATAAAATTTAACTTTCTTCCTGTTTCCACTTTCCATTTTGACTTGATTGCTGTCTACAAACTCTTCTACCAAACATGGCATCGGTTTTTCTTATGTGATACACAAGTTGGATTGGTGGGTTAACCTAGGCAGTTTGAAACTATCTTAGCGGCTAAGATAAAAAAAATAGCTAGAAAACGGTAAATATAATTAAATTTATTAAGATTAGTAGTAAATGGTTGGATTGCAACACTAGTTATGAATAATTTAACATAGTAGTTTCATGTTTTGATTCTTAAGAAACAAAAAAAAGTTACATTTGAGTTAAAAATGAAAAAAGGTCTAACAATCATTCGACAATCCATAGATCGGCTGTTCAAAGCATATAATATAATATATAACTTTCATAGCCTTATATCTTAAACCTAATGTAAATTATAAAATTTGAAAAATCCAATATTTTCTTGCAGTTTTTATGAGAAAGGTAAATTTGTTTTGGCCAATATAATTTGAGCTCATATCTTAGTTTTTTTTGTCATTGCAAATTGCAAAACGTTGGAAAGATCAAAGATGATGCTCCGTTCACACTTGGAAGAGACTTCTTGGATGCAAAATGAAAAGAAGATAAACACTCA
Organism: Camelina hispida; assembly: GCA_023657505.1. NCBI lineage: Eukaryota > Viridiplantae > Streptophyta > Magnoliopsida > Brassicales > Brassicaceae > Camelina > Camelina hispida. The sequence goes on from CP094632.1 coordinate 40,743,733, forward strand.
CTCTTTAATGACTCAAAATTCAATATATGTTTTTTTTTGGTTTAGTTTAAACTTTATATGAAACCAACGACTGTCCTTGAAAGTTTCTAAATACGTATAACACTAATTTATAGACCCACGAGTACACATGATACCAAAATGTAATGAACTCAATTCATCATACAAAGGATGTGAAAATCAATAATGTAGTGGTCCCTTGGATTCTAGGGTATTTTCTTTAAAAAGGAATAATAATAGATAAAGTTTGAATTTTGGTAATTGGCACCATGTTCATGTGCCAACTAGTTCACAGCTAGTCCTCACCACAATAATAAAGGAGGAAATATAGAACAGACGCTTAATTATACAAATTTAGTTATGTGTATCTTAACTCCAAATTTGCTTATTACATGTGTTCTATTATATTTGATATTTTTAAAAGTTCTTCACACCATTTGAAGATTTTATAGAATGTCTACTAAATTCTCAATCATAAAATACATCATGTATGTTAAAATAAATATAAGTTTTCTTTCTAAAAATTTCTTCTAAATTCTACAGTTAACCGGCATTACTTTTTCTTCTAATTTTTCGTTCTAAACATTGTAATGCCGATTTGCTTGGCTAGTAATTTTGTAAGTAAGCTTGTATACTTTTCTTTTGTAGAATCCAGTACACGTTAAGGGTTTTCTCACATTTCCAAAAGCTTAATGATAATTTTTTTCTAGTTGAGTCTACAATAATTTGACAAACTATCAGTGCGAATAATTGCGTATATTATGATTGGTAGGCAATCCTAAGATAATGAAGATGTTAGAAAGAAAATATGACAAAGGAAAAAAAAATGAGAAAAAAACAAAAGAACTTCATTTTGTCATATTTATATAACAAAGATGAAAGTACATGGCATGCCTCATGCCTGTGATGTAGAATAAGTGGCAAAGTTTAGTTATTGAATATATTTGTACAAACGCCCAAAACAAACAACATGATTGTATAAACTTAATGATAAAATATGGTCCCTAATCTATTGTATAAAGAAACTATTATAATTATATTACAGATTAGGTTTTCATAAGTACAGACAAAAGCTGGATTACGAAAGTCAAACCCTCCTCCCCCTAAAGCTTTTGCTGTCTCCACTCTCCCAGTTCTTAAAATTTAGTTTTTCTTATTATTACTTTTTGTGCATTTTGATTATCTCGATACATGCTACAACTTATGTTTAGTGTGAAATCATTATTTAAAATTTGAGTAAATAATATTTGGGGTTGGGAAAGAGAAAGACATTAGCCCCGAAGAGTAATCAATATATGTGTTTTTTTTTTCTCTCAAGTTTATTGATGTGTTTATGTGATTCGCATGATCATTATTCTATATTTCTATAGTAACGAGAATAGTTCCCACGTTTCTTTTGTCATTGGATAACAATTGACCGGCCTATTAGCCAAATTCCTACATTCATAAAAAACGAAATTCGATCTCTAATGTGATAGTATCTTATACAATTAGACTTATCTTTTACCACTGCATTAAAGTCATTTCATAGCTTCCACGTTTTACTCTACTAATTCTTTTTTTGTTAAATACTTTTGAAAACAATTTGTGTGATATGATAAAAGATGCTCTGGTTACATGTGACTTTACCGCCATGTAAATCCAAATCATACGATTTTTTTTTCTTTTGTTTCCTTTCGGTGTGAATCATATTGAAATGTCGGTCACATTATATATTCACGGACAATTTGAAATGCACGATTGCATATTTTCCTGTGTTTACTAGTTACTAGTTACTACAGTCTTTTGGTAAAAACAATATCATTAATATGATCAACTCAAGTCTCTTTATTGATATAGTTTGATTGGCTTAGAGCCATTTCCTCATATGTCACTTCGGAGTACCGACGTAAGTTGGATTCGAACTCACGTAAGTGGAACTTATAAAGATGGTTGTGGTCCTTGTGGACCATTAAGACCTATATGAAACGGAAATATACACAAAAAATAAAAAACCAAAAGATAATAAGAAATAAAATTTATTAATCACAAAAAAAGAATACTAAAGTTACCCAAAAAAATTGAAGGACAAAAATAAGATCACAATATCTATGGTGATAATAATGTACGTAGCAGATGACAAAAAAAACAACAAAAAAAAACACTAACACATAAGGTATTTGATAATTAAAATCTAAATTATCTTATAAGTGACAAAATAAATATTTTTCCCATGTAAAATCATATGAACTACAATAGAAAGTTTAAAAAAAAAAAAATAATCCAAAAAATTTCCTGCTTATTTTTTTAAAAAATTTATCTTTATATTCCACTTAGTTTAAGTTATAGTGCTGTTTCATTAAAGTGATATCTTTATAAAGGTTAAAAACTCTAGATTTGATTATCAAATTAAAATAGAGAAGAAATCATTATTTATATGTTACCTAAAAAAAGGGAATTATCAAGAGAAATTACACTCAATAGTGATATGTAGTTTACATGAACCAAAACATTTCATAAAGTAATCTGAGTAAAAGTGACATCAAATACCAGCACAATCTTGATAAAACATTTTTTTTTTAAATTATTGTTCCATATAAAAAAGTACAATACTTACAAAATAACTATCAAATACTCTCTCTGTCCCACAAAGATTGATGTTTTGGGAGATTACACATTTTAAGAAAACAATGATTAGTAAGTTTAAATATACTTTTTCCTTTGATTAAAAGAATATTGCTTAATTCTAAACCAATAACAATTCAAAATTTTAAATATTTTTAATGATTACTTCTTGAAATATACAAAACATCAATCTTTGTGGGACAAAAAAATATCATAAAACATCAATCTTTATGAGACAGAGGGAGTAGAGAACAAACAAACAAACAAAAAAAAAACATAAATAATTTGCAATAGTATAAAAATATTTGTTGTAGTATAAATAAGAGTGGGGAGGAGGAGGAGATTTGTTTGTGTGTCCGTGTCTTTCAAATATTTTAAAAAATTAAAAAAAAAATTATAAGTGTCGGTGAATTCCCAATTCTTTTGTCTTCTTCTTCCTCTCTTCTCTTATGTAACCGTTTCAGTTCCGATTTCTCCAAAAAAAAAAAAAAAAAAAACAGATCGGGTCGATGATTCTTTAAAACAACTCTGTGTTTTTTATTTATTTTGTTTTTTTAATAATGGAGACGGGAGCGGCGGTTACAGCGACGGTTACGGCGGCGACGATGGGGATAGGGACGAGGAAGAGAGATCTGAAACCATACAAAGGTATAAGGATGAGAAAATGGGGGAAATGGGTGGCTGAGATACGTGAACCGAACAAGAGGTCGAGGATCTGGTTAGGTTCTTATTCTACACCCGAAGCGGCGGCGAGAGCTTACGACACTGCTGTGTTTTACCTCCGTGGTCCTTCAGCTCGTCTTAATTTCCCGGAGCTTTTGGCTGGGCTCACTGTTTCTGGAGGAGGAGGAATCGGTGGGGATATGTCGGCGGCGTATATAAGGAGAAAAGCGGCGGAGGTTGGTGCTCAGGTTGATGCGCTTGGTGCGACGGTGGTTGTTAAATCGGAAGAGTGTCGCGGCGGCGGTGGTGATTACGAGGTGGATTGTGGTAAGAGTGGTAATAACTACGGGTCGTTGGAACGGGTCGATTTGAATAAATTACCCGACCCGGAAAATTCGGATGATGATGATGATGATGATGACGTGTGTGTGAAGAGGAGATGATGATGATAGAGCGAACCAAAAAAAAAAAAAAAACTAGTTAGTAGAGAGAATGTTTTGTCTTCTTTTATGATGCGCTGTCGTCGCTAACATGCGCTTCCATGGTTTTTGGGTTTTTTGGTTTCTTCGTCCTCCTCGATAATCATCAAATGATTTTATATTAAAAAAAACTCAACTCTTTGTGGAAATTGTCGCTTGCTACTACAAAAATAGATTTGCATTGTTCTTCTTTTAGTATTTGGGGAATAATAATAACGATGTATAATTTGTACCCTAATAACTCGTATTATTCGAGTTTGTGTCCAAACAACTTTAAATCATAACAAACAAACAAGGTTTCAATTTCTAATGAAACATCTATTTTGATTTTTTTTTTTTTCAGTTATGGATCTAAGCATATAGATTCAAAGATCAAAACATTTTATATGGTCATATATATGGTAAGTATTGCCCGAAGAACCGGCGACTTTTTAAACTATGTATTTTGATTTTGAACGGTACCATGTATATGCCGAGAAAGTACAATACGATTCTAACTCTTAACAAAAATATGCAGATTTTTTCAATCGTAACATTTTGTTACTATTATAACTGCACTGTGCGGTTTTATCTCCTTTATTAATATTTCAACAGTTTCGCGTTCTTTATAGTTGACGTAAAATATTTTGTTTTGGAGTAACCCATCATAAGATAGTAGATTCTACATTTTTGTTTTTAGGAGACATATATTTTCATACAAATAAAGTGTATAGTTTTACAGAGCATAGTAGAAAGCTGAAGATACAAAAATATCTCAATCCTTGAAAATAATTCTGATGTGTTTAAAGTTTAAAAGAGTTATAGAAAAACAAAAAAAACACAATTGTGGAGGTTGGTGTTGTAACAACTAAAGTTATAAAATTATCGTAACCACTAAATGTGATTTGATGTTTTTTTTTTTGAGGATTTTTAATGTGGGGGCAAATTATACAGATCAACTTGCTAATTTGGGTTTTTAGGGGCAGAGTTTGGTCGGCAAGATTCTTCGGTGATTCTGATTTTTTTGTTTACTGTACACACACACATTGGCATAAATGTGTTGAAACGTGAAAAGTGAGGAACCGTTTTGTTTTTGTAATAACGGGTGATGTGTGAGTCTAAAGATTGACGCCAAAACTTGTGACCACAAAAGTGAACACAAAAGATTCGGTTCGGACACACAAGATAGAGACTTTTTTTTTTCAGACATGTTTTGTGTGATCCCACAAGAGTTGAACAAAACAAACAAAGACGAGTTAAAAGTAATAACTGAAAGTGAAATTTCGGTTCATGAGTTTTATTCTTGACTCTAAAAAATTCAAACATAGATTCTTATGACTCATGATGAGCCTTTGACGTTGTAATTACTAATTACTTTATTTCTTGTTTATTTTTCTTTTTGGTTTTTAATAACCAAATTGAACTTTGAATAAAGAGAAAAACAATTCTTCCAACTTCATTGTAAAAATGGATAAACAAAAAAAAGTTAAAGAGTAAATTTGCACCAAAAGACAAAACTATTGCTTCTGTATCTACAAATTGTTTGGACGATTTCATCATCTTTTTATTTGTTTATTAATTGTTATTACAAGTATGATTTTTTTTCCCCAATAACATGTTAACTTTAATGTGGTTATTATAATATGGAGGACATTGTGTTTATTAGGAAATTGTATGTTATAAATTTGACATCCATATACAAATAACAAATTATAGAGCAATAAAAATGTTACATGTGATTTTGATCATGAGTTTGGTAAGTGCTAATAAGAGTTATAAGTTATAACTAGTCAATTAGGTATATTTCTTCTTGTTGCCATTAACTTAATTTTTCTTCCAAATCGTCCTATTATTCACCAAATTAAAGATGAAAGCATATGGTAGCTCAACAATACTTAGCTTACTACTAGTTCCCATTGTACCGACAAATTCAGCAGCAAGGCATATAAAAGACATTTTGGTTGAACCAAAGCAAGAAGTACCGTAAAAGAGAGTACTTTGGTGGATAAACAAACCAAAGAAATATGAAGCCTTTATTTTTAACATTTTTTTTGTTGATTAAAAGTGTGGTTAGACTAAGATGAGAATCAAATACCCAAAGCATCTGGTAACCTAACCCATCAATAACACAGAAGCTGATTCTGGTTCTGCACAAAGACAGAGAGAAGTGCACTTACACAGTTTTTTTAATACAGGAATCCTGGCCGCCGCAGCGTCCCCTAAGTTCTTGGAAGCTTCTATATATTATTACTTGGCACTTCCATGATTAGAAATGGCACGTAGAAAGGGTATAAGTACAAGTAGCTAAGCAGCGGTCTTCTACTAGAGATGGGTGTCATCAGATCTTTAAAAACTTTTCCTCATTGTTCTTGTTGAGTAGGTTTAACACTGCATCTGAAAGTCATGGAAATGGTTCATCAGGGTTTACTTGACTAGAGACTAGAGACTGAGATACTGCAAGTGCTCTTTGACAAAATAAGGAAACATGAATTATTGTGTTATATATGGTCATAACTCTAGCATGATAGTCAACTAGATTAGAATGAAAATCATAACGAAAGCTTCAAGATTTTTAATCCATACTATTGCATACCTATCGTGTGAGAAGCAACCTAGTCAAATGCCAATGACAAACAATATGATGATATCATAAGAAAAGCAATCATAAGAAAAACGACATAAGATATCAGGCGTGTGTCAAGAAGCTTTGTTTTTCCACAGTGAGCATACTCTTTGACCCAAAAGCAAAACAATGAAACCAAAGTTATAATCTCAAACAAGCCCAACCAGCAGACAGAATCCTCATAAGCCCCATGGATTGTTTGAAAAGCTATAAGCAGGAACGTATAACCTGAGCATCGAAGTATATTATGAAATTCCCAATCGCCATTTATCACAGGAAAGCTTGTCCTGCAGTTAACAACAAAAACCTCAAACTAATTCCATGGAATTTTCAAAATGCAAGAGTCAGCAAGCGAGCAGATTTAACAAAATTTAAGAAACCAAAACAGACATAATAACAGCAAAGCTAGACTCAAATTCAATCATGCAAGAGAGCTTACCAAAGATGAAGAGTCCACCATAAACCAAAGTGTCCTTATAGAGTAATAACATCATGAGAGCACTCCTTAAAAACTGTTATGATCCCAACATACACGAGAAGAAAAGAAGAACTAGTAAGATGGCTTATAAAAAGTCCAATGAAGTGTATAAGCCATCTTACTAATCCCTTTTCTTCAATTTTTAAAGATTCAAAACACCCAACTTCTCTCCTTACTCATCATAAAACTCACACACCAACACTCTATAAACTCCACTTCACACACTAACACATAACTAATTCAATCAACCAAAGCTTAAACTAACTGTCTACAACAAAAGTACTCAGTTTCTATAGTCAATAACCAGAAAAAAAAAAAAGTTACAAACTTTATAAACACCAAAACAGAGGTATTGCGGCGGAATCATCATCATGGAATAGGTCTGACCAGCTCCAAAGTCACGAGAGGATCACGTGAGATATGGTGGTCCCATTCTCAAAAGGAATCGGACGGCTGAGGGTAAAGCAGACTAATTCTCTTATCTATCTGTAACCGTTAAAAAATATTAATAATAAATATTAATTTTACTTTTAACCAAAAACTAGGGTTTTCAGATTTCACTTCGTTTGTAAAAGACTTGAGCAACTATATAATCTCAAACTTTTCTCCATCACTATCCGCTGCGGTCTCGCCGTGCTGCCCACAACAATCTCCGACTTCGTCTTCCCCTATCATCATCTTCATCATCGTCGTCGTTCCCTAATTTATCTCTCTCTCTTTCTAATTATCCCTAATTTATCAAAATATATACAAAAAACCAAAAAAAAAAACCTCAAAAATCTTTACTTTAGGGTCTTCTTCTTCTCAAATCTCCAAAAGAATGGCTCAGGTTCAAGCTCCTTCTTCACATTCTCCTCCTCCTCCTCCTTCGGTTAACGACGGAGCTGTGGCTTCTGCTACGCCTGGACTCGGCGGCGGCGGCGATGGAATCAATCACGGTGCTCTCTGTTCTCTCTATGTCGGAGATCTGGATTTCAATGTTACGGATTCTCAGCTTTATGACTATTTCACCGAGGTGTGTCAGGTTGTATCTGTTCGTGTTTGCCGTGATGCTGCTACCAATACTTCTCTTGGTTATGGTTATGTCAACTATAGCAACAGCGAAGATGGTTTGTTCCCTTGTCCCCTCTTTTTGATTTGACATTATGCTAAAGATCTGATTTTTCGATTTTGTAATCGTTCCTCTGGCTAATTTGAGTAATGGGTATTGGTTTGAATTTGTTTATAGATAGTAATTTGTAAGATTAAGAATGTTTTGTTAGCCCAATGTTATATATTTCTCTGATTGTGTTTTGGGGTGATTTGGTTGAGTGAGTCTGTTTTGTGTGTTTTTGTTGTAATGACAGCGGAAAAGGCAATGCAGAAGCTGAATTACACTAGTCTCAATGGGAAGATGATTCGGATTACGTACTCATCTCGTGACTCTTCTGCTCGTAGAAGTGGGGTTGGGAATTTATTTGTCAAGGTAATTTGCTTTTTTTTTTGTTTGAATGATATAGCAGATTCTGTTTTTGTTTGATTGGCTAATGATGTGACCTTTTTTTTATTCTCAATGTGAAGAATTTGGACAAGTCAGTTGACAACAAAACTCTGCACGAGGCGTTTTCCGGGTGTGGGACTATTGTGTCATGTAAGGTTGCTACTGATCACATGGGTCAATCCAGAGGATATGGGTTTGTGCAGTTTGATACTGAGGATTCAGCTAAGAATGCCATTGAGAAGCTGAATGGGAAAGTGTTGAATGATAAACAGATTTTTGTTGGACCTTTCCTTCGTAAAGAGGAAAGAGAGTCTGCTGCTGATAAGATTAAGTTTACCAATGTTTATGTGAAGAATCTGTCGGAGACGACTACGGATGATGAGTTGAAGACTACTTTTGGTCAGTATGGTAGTATCTCGAGCGCTGTGGTTATGAGGGATGGAGATGGGAAGTCCAGGTGTTTTGGATTTGTCAACTTTGAGGATCCTGAAGATGCAGCTCGTGCTGTTGAAGCTCTCAATGGGAAGAAGTTTGATGACAAGGAGTGGTATGTTGGTAAAGCTCAGAAGAAATCTGAGAGGGAACTTGAGTTGAGCCGAAGATATGAGCAAGGCTCAAGGGATTCAGGAAACAAATTCGATGGGCTTAATTTATATGTTAAAAACCTTGATGATACTGTCACCGATGAGAAGCTGCGCGAGTTGTTTGCTGAATTCGGTACAATAACTTCCTGCAAGGTCAGTATTGTTGTCTTTCCCATACATAAAATAGCCATGAGAAATGCTAATTTTTGTCCTTTGATTGATTGTAATATCTTGCTTTTTGTCAAATAGGTTATGAGGGACCCTAGTGGTACTAGCAAAGGATCAGGATTTGTTGCCTTCTCAGCTGCTAGTGAAGCTTCTAGAGTGGTAATTTAAATAATCTTGTGTCATAACAATATTAAATTTGTTTTGAGCCTCTATTTTCTTTCTTGATTCATTTGTTTTTTTCTGCAGCTGAATGAAATGAATGGTAAAATGGTTGGTGGCAAACCGTTGTATGTGGCTCTTGCACAGAGGAAAGAAGAAAGAAGGGCTAAGCTGCAGGTAACACTTCCCACACCCATAGATAACAACCGCTACGTGCGGTTATGTTTGCTTTATCTCAAATCTTTTATATGTATTCTTTTTCAGGCACAGTTTTCTCAAATGCGACCTGCTTTTATTCCCGGTGTGGGTCCTCGGATGCCAATATTTCCGGGTGGTGCACCAGGTCTTGGACAACAGATTTTTTACGGTCAAGGACCTCCACCAATCATCCCTCACCAGGTACCACCACCTTTTTTTTGTTTCATTAGAAGTCCTTAGTAACTTGGTTTGATCATGATATGCAGCTTTAACAAATCCTTTTCTACCGGTTCATAGATAGATTATTGTGTTTCTTTAATATAAATCAGTAACCCACTCATCTAATTTTCTTAAATCTGTGACAGCCTGGATTTGGATATCAGCCTCAGATGGTTCCAGGAATGAGGCCAGGCTTTTTCGGCCCGATGATGCAGCCAGGTCAGCAAGGTCCACGACCAGGCGGCAGACGGTCAGGAGATGGACCCATGCGCCATCAGCATCAGCAGCCAATGCCTTATATGCAGCCACAGGTAATAAAAAAAAAAACAAGAAGAGCATTTAAGAATGTCGTTTATCCTAGATCAAGATGAATCTTTAATCCTTTGCGTTCTTCCCTTCTATATAGATGATGCCAAGAGGACGTGGGTACCGACACCCTCCTGGTGGTAGAAACATGCCCGATGGTCCAATGCAAGGAGGAATGGTTCCAGTTGCTTATGACATGAATGGAATGCCTTTTAGTCAGCCTATGTCCGCTGGTCAATTGGCTACTTCCCTTGCTAACGCTACACCTGCTCAACAGAGAACAGTAAGTCTCTCTATCAATATATATCTATCTAGTTGGCCACATAGTGTACAAGAAGAAGAAGAAGTTCACTTACATTATCTGTGTATGCTTTGGGTTTGTGTAGCTTTTGGGTGAGAGTCTATACCCATTAGTGGACCTGATAGAGCATGAGAATGCTGCAAAAGTGACCGGTATGCTTCTGGAAATGGATCAGACTGAAGTTTTGCATCTGCTCGAGTCACCGGAGGCTTTAAATGCTAAGGTTTCGGAGGCGTTAGATGTGTTGAGAAACGTGAATCAGCCACCATCAACACAGGGGAGTGATGGCAACAAAACTGGAAGTCCAAGTGATCTCTTGGCTTCACTTTCCATTAATGATCACTTATGAGAAGCTTTTGTTCTGAGTTTCTACTATGGACTCTCTCCTCTCTCTCTCTCTATCTCTGATTGACAAATTTTTGCGGGAATCTATTTGCTGTTTTAGACTCTTTTGTTTCGATATGATTTGCTTTTGTTTTGACTTGTTACTTTTTTGGGTTGACTTAAAAAGAATGGTTTTTTAAATTTGCGATTATTTGAAGTCTTTTTAGTTATATTTTTGTTTTCTTTGCTAATTGCCAAGTGAGAAAGTAATTAAATTGGGATATGTAGTTCATTAGCTAACTTGATAAATTATTACAAAACTAGTGTTGATACTGTATACATTTGTTTTATTGATTTTAAAGTTCCACCGAAAAGTTTTTTCGGACTATTTTCTTGGCATCAAGACTTTGTCCCACCAAATTAATCTTACACCATTCTGCATCGGTCTTGAAATGTGGAGTTTCCCAGTTAAAAGTGTAAATTCCATACTGTCTACAATTTTTTTTCAAGATTGTTTTGAATATTTTTAATAAATTTTTGTTTTAATGGGTATTTGCATATGTCTTAATGTGTCTAAACTTTATGTCATATAATTTAGTAGTTGTTCACATGTTTTTGATGTTATTGACTTCTATTGTCATATCGGAGCTCCAAAGCCGGTATGAAAGGTAAAGTTTGGAGAAGATGTTATGAAAGAATTGAAGGAGCAGCTCAAAATGGCTCAAGAAAACCTATCCCAAATGAATGCGAAGTTGGAGAAGTTATCCTGATGAGAAATGATGTAAAAGAAAACTTCAACATGCGGTTAAGAGATTGATCCAATCTTGTTCTTTTGCAATATAAAAATCTATCATTAAGTAGTTTTGATTGTAATATATATATAAATGACTGCAATTCGCAGGTCTAAGCCTAAACATTTTCAATTTTCTATTCTCTGCTAAAAAAAGACTATTTTCTCGGGTTTTTCCTTTTTGTCGTGTACATATTCATTCATGTCAATATTTGTAACAACAACAAACTAATAAATATTGTTACGTATTGCATAGAAAATGTAGTATTGACATGTTTATATAAGATACATGAACCTTCAATATCAATCAAATATGATGATATGATCTTGTTTCCCTTGTCGTATGGTATTTTGTTATGACAGCAAAAAAACTTAACTTTTGTTTAATTTTAATCAACTAGTTAATGCGACGATGCTTTAAATAAGTGCAATTATAGTATCCCAAAGTCAAGTTAATTCAAAAATTTTGAGGATATATCTTCTTCTTTTTTCTTTTTTTCTTTTTCTAAAGCATAATTTTCATTCGGTGACGATCAAAATTTCATAATAGTAACCAAGTTTTTGCAAGTACAAATCAAAAAAGTCTATTAATAACAAATGAGATTAATTCGAATGGAAAACGTAACATGAATAGGATAATGCTCACTCACACATTTTCCAACGATTTTGTACAAAATTTGGAACAACACCACATTCAATACTACACAATTGTCTAAGTTCTCATAAATATAATAATTAGAATATAATACGTTTATTTGACATAAAATATATACATTTTCTTTTAGAGTTTTGGAAAACAAAAACCACTAAAACGGAAGACAACCGTAATAGCTATTGTACAGGGTGATTCAGCCAAAGCTTTTATCCATATTTAGATCGTATCACTATATTAGTGGATGCATGTCTAGTTATATACACAACTCAAATTATATTAGTGAAAATAATATATCTTAAATTCAATTTTATTTCTATTGTGAATCCTTTAAGTTTATGAAATGAGAACTTAAATTAATAATGAAAGGAATTTAGAACCTGAATTATTAAACTAATGTTTTAAACATCCACAATATCTCGTGATATTTTTTGCTTTTATATAAAAATAGTATAAAATATCAAATTTTGATTGTTTTGATAAATTTTCTACTTTTTTTTTAAAAAAATATCATATATATATCATGTGCTTCCAAAATTTATTACTTAATTTTTAATCAATTTTTGGAAGCGGCATATAGATAATAAATCTCGAAAAAAAAGTGAATTTGATAAGAAATTTGAATTTAATATTTAAAAGTAAATTGAAATGACACTAGTTTGGACTGATGAATGATTGCTTTTATAGAGATCGAAACCAAGTTATGGAGTTGTGTTTCTTCATATACAAAGATCGTTCACCTAAAACTTAGTTGCCTAATTACATCTTTAATTGGGCCCATCATTTGAAGTCATTTCTAAACAAAGAAGGCGTAAGCTTGTTCATAAACTGATTAACAAATAATATGTTCGAAAAGCTAATTAAGTGAATGGTAGTTAAGCCTCCTCCTATAACAAGAAAGTAAGAATCTACCACATTGGATTCGTATGATCCAAACATGTCCAAACAAACCCCATGGAGCAAAGCAAGTTTTATAGCTCAATAAACTCCAAACAATTTATTATTTACGGAATTAGCTTTTATGATCCACCAAAATAGTAATCAATTCATTTTTAGAAGTTAGAGTAGTTAAGAGTTAAAGACACTGATTTTATTAGACAATCTAATTATTTATTACTAGAAAGTAGAAACCAACCTCTTATCTATTTTAAGATAGAGATAGTAAAGTAAACTACAAAAAAAAATCAGTTTCTTAAAAGTTTGATTAGATTGCACACTTAACTCAATTAATTATTCATTAAGCATAATAAAGCATTCATACTATAATTACTCCTCCCTAATCTAATCACTCTTTTTCATTTGTCCTCTTCACTCACTACTAATTTATTAGACTTCCGAGGTCCATCAAAGTCATAAACATGTCTCCCCTTAAAATACAAATTAACTTTTTTTAATTTCTTTGCTTACATTAGCGATATATTATAAATCTCGTACGATCCAACGTTCATTAAGCGTACATGGCCCATTTCGATCAGATCCTACCCGACACATCCTCTCTCTCTCTCTCTCACACAGTCTCACTCTCTCTCTCTCTACAGTTGTTTTCAAGTAATCTTAACTTTGCCTTTTTTTCATTTGTCCTCTTCACTCTTTCCTCTGTTTTTAATCTCTTCCATTGTTTGTGTTCCTTCAGAGACGATCTGTTCTTAAGTTTTTTTTGGTTAAGAAGGTGAGGAAAGTTTTGATCTTTATTTATGGGTTTCTTTTAATTTACCAAATCTTCTAAATGTGGATTAAAAAAAAGATGACTTTATTTTGTGATTCGTCATGGGTTTCTTCTAAAGTTTTCAACTTTATGAAATTGGATTTTTCTTCTTTTTAGTGTGTCGTGCATGTATACGCCATTGATGTAAAGCTAGCTCGTTGATTTCTGATTTGGGATTTTTTTATAAGTACAATGAGATGGTTTTGTTTTGTTCTTTGGTCTTAATCCGGATTTGAGTCGCATTCACTTTTGTAAATGCGGTGGTCCATTTTTGAGGAATGTGGGATCAGAGAAACCAAACAGAACTAGAAAAAATATATGTTCCTTTTTTTTGTTTTTGTTTTTGGGTTTGTTTATGTAAATGTGAGTTTTAAAGCTATTCTAAAGTCTTTCTGTTTTGGTTTCTGTGTGATAGGATATTATTGTTGAGTAAGAGTAGTTGTGTGTGGTTTGTGGAGGTGATAAATGGAGCATAAAGCATGGCCTTGGAAGAAGAAATCAATGGAGAAAACGGTTGTGGAAAGCATTGGAGAGGTAAGTGGATACATGATGATGATTGCATTCATGATGTTTGATGTTAGGTTGGAAGATGGATCTTCTTTATGTATCTTTTACAGATGTGTGTTTTTAATGTTAGTAGTTAGTATCAGAGTGTGATCTGTTTGAGAATCAAGTGTTGTTTTAGCTTATTATGTTTGAGGTTAAGTTTCTCCTTTTTGATGCTCTTTTTGGCGAAAAGTAAAAAAGCCCTAAAGTATTGAAAACTGAGATACCAATGATTGTGAATCTTGTGTAATTTGGTAAAAGTTCTCCTGATGAGTTTGGTTTTGTATCGCCTCATGAGCTTGATTGTTGTTGTTATTAGACTGAGAAGGTTGTGGCTGAGAAGATAGACCTAGAAAATCGCCTTAAAAGTCTGAATGATAAGCTTACCTCTGTCGAGGCTGACAGCAATAAGCATGAGACTGCGGCGCGAGAAGCAATTGTTGGTAAATTTCCTCGACTTTTGTCCTCTTTACACTCACATATATGATATAGCTTCCTGTTCCAATTGCATTTTGTGCTAACAGGCTGGGAGAAGACAAAAGCTGAAGTTACATCTCTCAAGAAGAAACTTGAAGAAGCTTTGAATGAAAAACACAGGAGTGAGGAAAGGTCTAGTCAAACAGATGCTGGTCTAAAAGAATGTATGCAGCAACTTCGTTTTGTTCGCGAGGAGCAGGAGCGAAGGATGCATGATGCGTTGACAAAAGCATCGCAGGAGTACGAACGGCGATTGATTGTTATAAAGGCGGAACTGGCAGGTACTGGTAAGAAGCTTGCAGAAGCAGAAGGCGAGAACACTCAACTCTCAAAGGCTTTGTTATCAAAGAACAAAACTGTTGAAGATTTAAACAGAGAGAGGGATCGAATAGAAGTTGATTTCAATGCTTTGGTGAGTAGTTTAGAGTCGAAGGAAAAAGAAAACGTATCGCTGAGATATGAAGTCCGAGTGCTGGAGAAAGAGCTCGAGCTTCGGAATGAAGAGAGAGAGTTCAGTCGTCGAACCGCTGAAGCATCGCATAAACTGCACTTAGAGAATGTGAAGAAAGTTGCAAAGTTAGAATCAGAGTGTCAAAGGTTACGGATACTTGTCAGAAAACGGTTACCAGGACCAGCTGCTCTGTCCAAAATGAGGAATGAAGTAGAAATGCTGGGAAGGAGAAGAGTCAATGGAAGCCCTAACAGTCCGCTGATTGATTCTGAAAAGATCAATAACCTCTCTGAGCAATTATGCTTACTGGACGAAGAGAACAAGACTCTGAGGGAAGCCTTAAACAAGAAAGTCAGTGAGCTTCAGTTCTCAAGAAACATGTATTCTCGAACAGCGTCTAGACTACTAGAATTCGAGTCTCATGTTGAAGAATCTTCTAAAGGCACAAACATTGAGCCAAGACGGAGAAGCAATGTGTCGTGTGAAGTCTCTATTGCATCACTATCAGAGTTTGACAATGATGATAAAGTTAGCTGTGCTGATTCTTGGGCTTCTGCTTTACTTTCAGAGCTAGACAATTTCAAGAACAAGAAGCAAATGGGCTCGAGTTTGGTTGGAACCCCTAAAGCTTCAGAGATGAAACTAATGGATGATTTTGCTGAAATGGAAAAGCTTGCTATGGTTGCTAGCACAATTGATAACCGACCTGGAAGTTCTCATATTTGTTCTTCTGATTCCGTTTCAGCTACTGGTCCGGTAGAAAACGAATCAAATGAAACTTCATCAGAGACAACAAAAACTCCTGGAACAGATTATTCATTAAATCCTGTTGCATCTCCACAAGATGATGATTTAATGAGGAAATTACCTCAGTCTCTTCATATTGTGGTGAAAGCGATAATGGAGTACAAGCGTCTTGCGCAGAGAAACACTGATGAAGCACTTGAAGATATCAGAAAAGCTCTGTCAAGTGTAAACCATTCAAGCTCATCTGTGATAAACCATCAGGAGACTAAAAATCTCACTGTGGATGATAGACCAGATATGGAGTGTGATATTAGCAAATCGATTCATAGTATCATTGAAATTATCGAAGGAGTCAGCTTAAAAGATGAAAGTCATGTGTCCAACGGAGAATCAGAAAGGCTTTCAGGATACACTGCTCGCGTCTTGCAATGGAAAACTACAGAGCTGAGTAGTGTATTGCAGCGATTTCTTCATACTTGTTACGATCTATTAGACAGAAAATCAGACATAAGGAAGTTTGTAGAAGAGCTAAGCTCTGTGTTGGAATGGATGGTGAACCACTGTTTTTCTCTTCAAGATGTTTCCACCATGAGAAATGAGATTAAGACGCAGTTCGAGTGGGATGAATCACGGAGTGGAAGTGAAGTTGATATTGGAATATGTCGTCAGGTTTCTTCAGAAGCAGATAAGCTGAAGACAATAGATGTTTCCTTTTTGGCTTGCAAGGATCAGTCAATTGAAGACAAACCTGGAAGTCAAAAGTTGTCAAACAATATGGCTGAAGAAGAGGCAAAGGACAAGACAGTAAGGTAAAAATGTGTATGCTTGAAGACTTCATATCAGCAAAATCCTACATTTATCTCTGATTCATCAAATGGTTTCTTGTTGCAGTGCTTCAGAGAACGAGCTCAAGCTGGAAGAAAAACAAAACATGCGAACCGTAAGTTCAAAGCAGAACAAAATATTGAGAGATTTGCTTTTGTCCAAAATCAATTTGTTTTATGTGTTTAATGATTCAGGAATTGGAGATCACTGCTGCTTCAGAAAAATTGGCCGAGTGTCAAGAGACGATTCTAAACCTTGGAAAGCAGCTCAAGGCATTGACTAACTCAAAAGAAACAGCTTTACTCTCTGAAAAACTCATGTCTGACCTTACCGAAAAGTCGGACAACCTAGCTGGTGTACAACCTTCACAAGAAACAAAACCAGAGAAGAAATTGACCAGCCAGAGATCATCTCTTTTAGATCAGATGAAGGCAGAAGATCACGACACCGGGGAATCCAAGGCTCAGAAACCGCAAGGAGCAGAGAAAAATGGAAAGGGAGGCAGTTCTGTGTACAATGAAACCATCGAGGCATTGGAACATATTCTCCTCTCAGACAAAAGCAAAGGCTCTGACACAAACTGTTTCGCCATTGTTCCTCAGAAAAAGAGCGGTGGAGTTAAAAGCCTCTGGAGAAAGCTGTTGGGAAGAAAAAAGAAAGGTCAGAGCAAGAAGCTCCCTATTCCATTTCCCACTTAAGAAGATGGTGTCATTTAGACTATAATCTAATACATTAATCCTGTTTCTTAATATGGTCCCAAACTATGCAAGCTACTAAAACTGTCATTTTCGTAGATTTTTTTGGCAGTATATATATAAACTTCCACGTAGATTATTGTTACCCAATAAGATGATCATGCTATCTTATTTCACTTTTGGTTTCAGAAAAGATACAATCAGTTATCTTCACCCAATGAATCTTTAGCAGGGTTAATGTAAATCTCCAACGTAGACACCAAATGCAAAGATCATTTGATATAAATGTAATCTCAGGTCTCAAAGAACAAACTGTGGACTTTAAAAGAGGCTTTTCAATCTCTGTACAGAACAAACTTGGCGATGTCGTTAAGTCCAGCTTCCTTGTAGCATTGAGCAACCCGATCCAGTGATTCGTCCCATGTCCCTTCGAGTGACGCTAGATTCAGTAAGAACGCAGCCTCGTCCAAAAAAGCCTGACAGTTACAAGTTCTGTTTCAAGTCCTTGAATCCAGAAACCAAGATATGAGAATCTAAATATGAATAGAGGCAAAGAACGAACCTGAGAAATCGGCTTTCCCCTTTCTATATCTCGTTGTCTTCCTTCTCCTGTAATTCTCTCCTTGTACTTCACAATTTGCTCCTCTTCCCACTCTGCTATTCGAGCAATTTCCTGGGCACCATTTTATATATTCAACCAACACCTTTCCCCCTTCTTTTTTCAATTATCAAAATGGTATTCAAGGAATTGTACCTCGTATCTGCATCCTAAGGTCCACCATGAAGATGTCAGAGCACCCCGAGCCGCGTCTTTCGCTTCTAAGCTACGGCCAAGTCTACAAAACCATAGAGGTCTTAGTTTTTTCTAGAAAGGGCACACGCATCAACTCATGGATATATTAACAAGGAGATAGAAGGCTGATAAGAGAGGATCATACGAACTTCAATAAAACCTTTGCGTTGAAAGCAAAAGGCCGGGCAAATCCGGGGAAGTTCCCTCTCTTTGTATAAAACTCAGCAGCCACCAAAGCTGAAACCTTGTATTAGCACGTGAAGATAGTTTAAAACGAGAAAACAAGTCAACTACAACATGATAGGTTTTACTACTAGCCTTACATGGTCTCCATTCTCGATATGTCGAATAACTTTACGTTCTAGAGAATCCGGAAACAGTCCAACCTAAATAACAAAGCTCATAAATCATCCACATGCCGAAAAGAGTCTGAAGTTTACAGGTTCACTATATGTACCTTTCTTAATAGATAGGCATCCAAATCTAACAGTTTTGACTTGGCAAAGTCACCCTTACTGTAAAGTTTCTTCCCAGCTTCCCCTGCAGCATTGAAGATTTCTTGACTTGATTCTTCGGGTTTAGAAACATCTTCCTCCACCAATATTCTGTGAATGAACTGATCAACCTGAATGATGGCCAAATGAAAATCAGATATGAGAATAAAACAGCCAGAAATAAATGAACCTACATCAACGCACCAGTAATGATATAAAAGACCACCCATTACATTATTGGCTAAAAACCAAACCCCATGTTTCTGAACTTCCACCACTTGCATCTCCATACTGCAAACACCAGAAAACAATGTTAAAATAACAAAACAATGATAAGTTATAACAAGATAAAAGAAGCCTCCTAACCTAGAAGGAGCTGTTGGCCACCGTAATAAAGCAATTGAAGAACCTGAACATTGAAAGCCATACAAACTCAATTTAAAGTGCTTCAAACTCAATATAAAAAAACTTATGGTACTATGTCCACGATCATATACATACCAGGGCTCATTCTCACCAATGGTATAGTAAGTGGCAACAAGCCTTGCTTAGCACCAGGAGAAACTATGGATTTACCTAATAACAACGTCACCAACTCACACACAATTACTTTCTGAAAATATGATCACAAGCCAAGCAAAGCCAGTGTAAGACTTGAATCTACCTCTAGCTGTGAATATGTTGAGCAACTGACTCAGATGCTTAGGAGGCTCAGCTTTTGCTATGTCCTTGATGAAATATTCATGGTCTAACAAAAAACACAGAATCAATTCAATTGGTGTTTCAGTTCAATCTTCAACTCCGTTAAGAATCAAAAACCCGATCTCGAGAACATTTCCAGAAGTGTGAATACTGAAAATACTCACCAGATAATTGAGAAGTAGAAGATAAAAACGATCTGGAGAAGTTTCTGCTGCTTAGAAGTATCATCAGTCCACGTTTCCGTCCGTTCACCGCCGCGCCGTAATGCATTTTTTTCCCGATCGCCGTACTGTTTCTCTTCCGATGAGAAACCTTCGAGAAGCTAAATTAGGAAGAGAGAAGGCTGATTGAGAAAAAAAAAACCCAAATTAAAGCCCAAATCTTAAGGTTTAAAAAAGCCCATTAGGCCCAGTAACATTCAGTATCGTTCGCCGGAGAAGTACTTTATGTACAGTAGATAATTCAAATCGAGCTGCCACGTCGCTATTTTCCCACCAACTTCTTTTTTTTTTTTTTTTAATTTCACGAATCCCAAACTCTTGAAAGTAATTGAGAATTTTCTAATTGGATTTGAAGATTAAAAAAAAAAAAGCAAAAAAAAAAAAAAAAATTGAAGATAACTTTTAGGGTTTATAACGACCCGCCAAATTCGCTTGTCTCCTCCTCCGACATTTTTCAGATTTTAGCGACCCGGATCTTGACCCGGACCCGCATTTTATTCGGTTCCGATCTGGTAACTTGACAATGGCGTCGGGAGCTTCGCCTTCTTCTTCGGCGACCAGATCGGAGCCACCTAAGGAGTTTACTACGGTGCGTTTTAATCTCACTCTCTCTCACTCGAAATCTCTTCCTCAAAATCGGGATCCTTTGAAAAGTTTCTATTTTTATTTCTGGGTTTCTAAAAGTCGTAACTTTTTGTGGCATTGACTATGATTTTGTTTTTAAGTTTTTAGCTTCGATTTGGTGTTGTTTTTTGGATCTAGAGATTGCTGCATTGTGAGCTATAATAGTTGTTTTAGGGTTTGAGAGAAGCCATTATGCTGCAATTGGTAGTTTTTTTTTCTTTCTTTTTTCTCATTGAACACTTTGGAAATGAATATGGTCTGTGCAAAGGAACCTCATTTTCATGGTTTGATTTCTTTGAAATTTCAGCCGGAAGAGAGAAGTCCAGCTTCTAAGGAAGTGTTAGCAGTAATAGAATCGCTAAAGAAGAAACTTTCTGCTGATCGGTGTATATCAGTTAAGGTTTGTATTTGTTCTTGTTTAATTCATAAATGCCTTTTGTGTGTGTGTGTGTGTTTCTGCAACTGATTTGCTAGAAATGGAGGATTCGGTTTTTTTTTATAGAAAAGGTTTGATGAAAACAAGAAGAATTTGTGTGGCATTACTCAAAGCTTTATGAGGTCTTCTATGGAGAGAGGAGGTAGCTGTAAAGATGGTAATGATCTTTTAGTTAAGAGGCAAAGAGATTCGCCTGGTATGAAAAGCGGAATCGATGCTAGTGATGGTGATAGGAATAACCACAGATTCGTAGAAGATGGACATGCCATTTCAGCGATGGTTCAAGGATCTAGTGTCCCTGTTAAAATTTCCTTACGGCCAATCAAACTACCTGATATCAAACGTTTGTCACCTTATACCACTTGGGTTTTTCTGGACAGGTACTTTGGCATTAACGTCGCAGAAGTACTTGAAAGTATTCAAGTTGAAATGTTAACCCTTGTGGAGTATCTTAACATTATAGTCACTGCTCTTTAAATAATTCAGGAATCAAAGAATGACTGAAGACCAGTCTGTAGTTGGTCGAAGGAGAATTTATTATGATCAAACTGGCGGGGAAGCGCTCATTTGCAGTGATAGTGAAGAGGAGGTGATTGACGACGAAGAAGAAAAAAGAGAATTTTTGGAGCCTGAAGATTATATTATTCGGTTAGTCAATCCTTTTTCATTGCCTGGCTGTATACTTGCATTTTGGTCTCTGATTGGGAACAACTTGGCTTTACTTTCATTGATATGGCTTTTCATTCTCACTTTAATTTCCCTTCACTTATTCAGCATGACCCTTGAGCAACTAGGTCTTTCAGACTCTGTCTTGGAGGAACTAGCAAATCTCTTATCCAGACGTTCTAGTGAAATCAAGGTATCAGTCACTTTTTCTCTGTCTGTTGCCAGTATGAACTATGATGTTCCTATTTTCCATTAGAATCCAGAGCTTCAATTGTAGGATTTTAAAACAGAGTGAGTGATGCATCGTTTAAGGATATCCAATTAGTATTGTTCCAGCCTTCTCCCAATTGGCTTTTTGCAGAGATATGAACACCGACCATCTTATACAGGCAAGACATGGAGTGCTTATGAAGGAAAAAGAAATATCCGAGAGTGGCGATAATCAAGCAGAGAGCTCCCTTCTCAACAAAGATATGGAAGGAGCATTAGATTCTTTCGATAACCTGTTCTGCCGTAGATGCCTTGTTAGTCCATTTGATTTCTCAGGCTAAATTTTTCATGGGTTATTACTTGATGTTCTAGCAAAATAATTCTCTTTTTTTAACCTGTTATGCCCTTATGCAGGTATTTGATTGCCGGCTGCATGGGTGTTCACAGGATCTTATTTTTCCTGTGAGTTAGTGCCCCACTTAAAGTTCGTATTATAACTTCATAGTTACTTGTTTTAATGTTTATCGTTTTTAGGCTGAGAAACCAGCTCCGTGGTGTCCTCCTGTAGATGAAAATCTAACCTGTGGTGCACACTGCTATAAAACGGTAAATTTGTTATCCACGCAGCTAAGCTCATGTCGTAGAAAGACTGATTTGACAAAAGGAATTGTTTTCATTCTATCAGCTTCTCAAGTCTGAAAGAATTCCGGGATATGGCACCACCGAAAATAAAACTGGCACTTCATCAGATTGTGCGGGTACTAAGACCACATCCACGAAGTTATCAACCAAAATTAGTAGGAGAAAACCAAAGACCTTCCCAAGTGAAAGTGCATCGTCTAATGAAAAGTGCACACCAGAGACAAGTGACTCAGAGAACGGACTTCAGCAGGATACCAATTCCGATAAAGTTTCATCATCACCAAAAGTGAAAGGTAGTGGGAGACGTGGAGGTCGTAAGAGGAACAACAACCGAGTAGCTGAGCGAGTTCCTCGTAGGACTCAGAAGAGGCAAAAGAAGACAGAAGCCTCAGATAGTGATTCCATCGCCAGTGGAAGTCGTTCACCCAACGATGCTAAACTTAAAGAAAATGAAGATGCTACTTCCTCTTCTCAGAAGAATGTAAAATCTGGGAACTCCGGGAAGTCAAGGAAGAATGGCACCCCTGCAGAAGACTCTACGAATTCTGTCAAGGATGACGATCCTGTTTGTCAGTTAAATGAGGTTGCTTCTGAGCTTGATGCACCATGTAGCGATGAAAGTTTACGGAAAGAAGAGTTTGTTGGTGAAAATGCATGTCGAAGAGGATTGGCTACAAACAAATTGTGGAGACCACTTGAGAAAAGCCTTTTTGAAAAAGGTGTTGAAATTTTTGGAATGAATAGGTGAGTAATAGGTGCATTTAGCTGCTGCTAAATTATCATTCCGCTTCAGGTTTTGTCAATCTGTGGAAGATTGTCATCTTTCTTTGTTTCTTTGCAGCTGCTTAATTGCTAGAAACCTTTTGAGTGGTTTCAAGTCATGTTGGGAGGTCTTCCAATACATGACTTGCTCGGAAAATAAAGCTTCCTTCTTTGGAGATGATGCATTAAATCCTGATGGCTCTTCCAAGTTTGACATCAATGGAAATATGGTATAATACTTATTCATTTTGTATACACATTCCTGATATAATGGATTTATTTCTCTTAGGGAACTAATGCTTTAGTTACTGGACTATCCAGGCTAATAACCAAGTGAGGAGAAGGTCAAGATTTCTACGTAGACGAGGCAAAGTGCGTCGCTTGAAGTATACTTGGAAATCTGCTGCATATCATTCAATTAGGAAAAGAATTACTGAGAGGAAAGACCAGCCATGCCGTCAGTTTAATCCATGCAATTGCAAAACTGCTTGTGGGAAGGAATGTTCTTGTTTACTAAACGGGACTTGCTGCGAGAAGTACTGCGGGTATTGTAATCTATGATCATCCACATCTGTATTATCTAGCTTTGAATCTCATTGCCAACAAACTTTATTCTCTGTGTAGTTGCCCAAAGAGCTGCAAGAATAGGTTTAGAGGTTGTCATTGTGCAAAAAGTCAGTGTCGAAGCCGTCAGTGTCCATGCTTTGCTGCAGATCGGGAATGTGATCCAGATGTTTGTAGGAACTGCTGGGTCATGTAAGTCTTATTGGAGATGCAAATGTTTACTCTACGGTTTTGTGCTACTAATTGGTCGCTTAGTAGAGGATCAAGAAGGCATTACTACTTTTTTTTCGCTACTAATGGAACCAAATACACTAATACTATGTCTGAATGAATTTAAATGTGTAGTGGCGGGGATGGTACGCTCGGGGTGCCAAGTCAAAGAGGCGATAATTACGAGTGCAGGAATATGAAATTGCTCCTGAAACAACAACAAAGGGTACATACTTAGCTTTCTTAACGATGGCAATATGAATTTGCTCCTGCAATCACATGACTAGGAGGAACTTCAAATGATTAAAGATGAATTTGTGAAGTTAGCTCTCCTTTTTGTCAATTTCAGGTTTTGCTTGGAAGATCTGATGTTTCTGGTTGGGGAGCTTTCTTAAAGGTAAAGGAAGAATGCAAGATTTGTCAAATAGAATGGAAGTCCTTAAATGATGAAGTTATATTTGGAGTCTTGATTTGCCTTAAATAACAAATCATGTTCCTTCTTACAGAACAGTGTAAGTAAACATGAATACCTTGGGGAATACACAGGAGAGCTGATCTCACATAAAGAAGCAGATAAACGGGGGAAGATATATGATCGCGAGAACTCCTCTTTTCTCTTCAATCTAAACGATCAGGCACGTCTTGTCTCAAAAATGTTCATACTCTCTAGGTTGTCTTTCGAATCTGCCATAAACCAGAATATCTTTTTTTGAATGCAACTGCAGTTTGTGCTAGATGCTTACAGGAAAGGAGACAAACTGAAATTTGCCAACCATTCTCCTGAACCAAATTGTTACGCAAAGGTAAACATGCGAAAATGCAAGTTAACGACATGGTTTTTGTATGATGGGTCTATTCTTTTTTTTCATATCAAAATCTGACAAGAGGACTATGTATCGGTTTAAGGTCATTATGGTTGCTGGAGATCACAGGGTGGGGATTTTCGCAAAGGAGAGGATAATGGCTGGAGAAGAACTCTTCTATGATTACCGGTATGAGCCAGATCGAGCTCCTGCTTGGGCCAAAAAACCTGAAGCTCCGGGTTCTAAGAAAGACGAACATGTTACTCCTTCTGTTGGTAGACCCAAGAAGCTTGCTTAGCAACAACAACAACAACAACAAAAAAGGAAACCCCATTTTTTAGTCAATTCTTTTGTTACAGGTGGAAGAACACATTACTCCTCAATCATTCTACTCTCCACACGGGAAACACAATGAAACAAATCCATACATTTTGCTGAGTCTAAAGAAATTTGTATTCGTTGGATCAAAATCTCATTTTCAATTTCATGATACGAGACTTCAGTTTTCTTTCTATTTTGTTTCTTACAAGTTACAACCAAATCTATTTCCATAGTTAAGTAAAATTGTTACTGTTTATATATGATCTGAGCAACTTAAAATGTACAATAAAGCATAAAACTAGGGGTTACACAATACATAAGAATAAAAATAGATATACAAGAATGTTTGCAGTAACCAACCAGGATGTAAATGCATCTATTCTAATTTCTCTTTGAAGGGTCCATCTTCATGCATCAGTTTGATGACATAATCAACCTGCGATGTACAAAGTCACATTATTTTAAAGCAACGACCATCTTTGTTTACTTTACCAAATCACCATAACTTCAAAACGTACCTGATTTGATTCTCGCACTAAAAAATCGTCTATGGCTTGCTTGAAACCTTCATCGAATATGTAATGGCAACTATACGTTTTTACAGGAAGGTAGCCCCGCTGGATCTTATGCTCACCCTGCGCTCCAGCTTCTACCGTTTTCAGGTTAAGCTCTATCGCAGCTTCAATTGCCTGTGAATCCCATTACCCCATTTGTGAACTTTTTTCCATCTAGATTATGGTTCCAGAGATTTTGTTAACAACAAGACCAACCTGGTAGTAGCACGCTTCAAAATGAAGACTAGGATAATAGGAATCTGGACGACATCCCCATAGTCGCCCAAATAGAGTATCTCCTCCAATAAGATTCAATGCTCCTGCAACAGGTTCCTCATTTTCTTCAGCGAGAACAAGCAAAACCTTGTCTCCCAACTTTGATGCCATGTCGTGAAAGAACTCCCTTGTTAGATAAGGTGTGCCCCATCTACAAATATCCGGAAAACGTCAAGCATGTGAAAGTACAAGCAATATTAACAAAAAAATTGTCTCAATGATATGGACTAAACTTGTTATCAGTTGTGTTCCTGTAGAAGTCATAGAAGGAATCCCAATGCCTAGCCTGCAAAAACATTAGAAACAAAGTCAATGATTTAGGCTCGATACAAGTAAATTTTCAAGACACATATATGTCCTATCAATTCTAACATCTGGTGGAAGATTGAGATCCCAAAGTTGATTATATAGCCACTAAAACGAAAAGATACGCCGAGTAATAATCATTATAATAAATTGTGTCATCTCGTGGCAGTCCACTTACATACCTTTATTTCATCTCCTCGCAGCCGTCTCATTTTCAAATTCTGGGTAACAATCTACTAAAGAAAAGGAGCATTAGAAGTCAGCAGCGTACTTGAAAAACGCCACAAGGACAGGATAAAGAAGTGAGGCTAGAGTTCTAAAATTGCTGGGAGAGAACTAAAGAATAAACCATTCCATTTACCTATCTAGTATTCACAAGGGCACGAGGACTTGAGAGAAAATGAATATATATCTCAACCACTCGCACCATAAGGATGATATGAAAACAGGAAAAAATAAACAAACCTTTTTACGTTCCTGCCGGATATTTTTCCTTTTGCTTTGCTTCATGTCCATCAAGAACTCATCAAAACTGAAGGATTACACATTAAAAGTTAACATCATTCATATGCTATAACTTTTAAGTGGAAAAAGTTGCAAGTCAACAGATCATGACCAGACAGAACCATTTCCTAATATTAGTAACAGAATCAAAATTTAGTTGTTCAATCGTTAGAAATTTTAAGAAAATGTACCTAAACTGTTAGACAACAATGTTCTAATTCGAAGAGAGCATCTACAAGTGAATCCTACGACTTAGAAGTAGTGTTTTTTGGTAACAATTATAATAATAAGCAAACTATAAAAGCAATTCCGGACGGTACAGTCATTGTTAAAACTATATTGGCATTGAGACTTCAATTACTTTTTATAGTCACGATTTTGCCAGTGATACTGCATTCCAATTCTCTGCGAGAAGCCTTTCTCTTTCAATTTATTCCACTCAGCTCCAGACGAAAATGTAATGTGCAAAGATGAAATTTGTAACTGCGAAAGCGCACAGAATAAAACTAGTCTGTCAGCAGATAACATATGTTGAAAGCAAAACTCAACGCAAGAGAACCAATAAAGCTCTAAGGTAAATCTCTCCTTTTGTTGTCATCTACAATACAACGCATTTCATAATGATACCATACCTTAGCTGCCAATTCTGTCATGGCAGAAACAATAGCATCAAAAACTTGGTCTTTGCAAGGATTATCACGGATTAGAATCCTAGGGCCAGTAACTGGAGTGAAAGGAACACAACACTGAAGTTTAGGATAATATCTTCCACCAAAACTTCGGTATGCATCAGCCCAAGAGTGATCAAAAACAAATTCTCCATAGGAATGACTGTGACACATACATACAGTACATGAGAATACTCATTGAAAAAATCCATCATTAGACATAAGAATAAATGCATTCAAGACATCTAAAAAAACCTTTTGAGATAAAGTGGGACAACGCCTAAAATACTCTGAGATTCATCTTTAGCAACAATATGTAATGGCATCCAACCTGTTTCCTATAACAATAAAAGAGATGCCCATAAGAAACACACAGAAACATCTAACGCTTCCTTAAATCTAAAGAGAAATTGTTTTTTTAACTAACCCGGACGGCACAACGTGTCTCTTCCAAACTAGAAAGAAACCCATGACTAAGAAATGGATTATATCTTTCAGGTTGAGAAGAATCCAAAGCACATGCATCCCATTCAGCTGGTTGTATCTCTAATATTGAAGTAACAACCGAAAGTGAAATAACGTTTTGCCTCTGCTGTGCTTCCTAAACTCGAGAAACGAAATCACTCTGATTAGGAGAAGTGATACGAAAATAATTTTGCCTCTTTTGACATCAAGAAAGAAAGAATTCAATTACCTCAATGCCTGATTCAGTTAGAGTGTAATCCCTAAGTGATATATCGAATTCTCGTACTTCCGCAGGCTTATTGGATTTCCAAAACATAGCAGTCACCATTGATGATCGTCTTGAGCTTCGAACATTTTGTTTCTTCCAAATATTTCCCTACAGAAGAGATGAGTTAATCTAAACTGCATAGCCCTAAGTAGAACGATTGAATCAGAGGAAGACTCACACAGCGACGATGGAATCGACGAAGAAGAGGAGGCGAAGGTTTGGTGTAGGAGAGTACAACAGCCATGGAAAAGATGAGAGTGTGGTTTTACGTGACTGGTTCGTTTGACGAGAATCGGAAAATGAGTCCCGGCGGAGGCGGCGGCGGATCCGGCTCCGGCGATCAAGTAGAATCACAGTGTGCTCTCTCGCTCAGTGATGAATCATTGAAGGCTTTCGAATTTGGGGATTTGTTTAGTGACGTGTCACTTTTGGGGTCTTCAGTTGTTTTTGTGTTGTCGATAAGGTGTGGGCTCAAATACTTTGATTTGACAATTAGGCCCATTAAAAAGTGAGTAGATATGGACCTTTAAAGCCCAAACTCTTTCTCGCAGAGAGAGATATGAAAATTGTAATGTTGTTATAGATCTAGGTTTTTTGAGATATTCAAGTTTCTTGTGTAGCAAGATATTGGTTTTAGTAACAAAGCTGATACATGTCTATAATAAGGCAAAGCAAGGAGAAACAAACACATCACTTGATTTATTTCGATTCACGGAAACAAATTACAATGATACTTGAAACAAAGAGCTAATAGTTTTGGTAAGAAACTACACATGAAGAGAGAACAAAATCGAGTGGAACAAAGGATCAAGCCTTAAGGCCAAATCGTCTTTCCCTACGCTGATACGAAGCGAGGGCCTCTACAAGCGTATCCTTACTGAAATCAGGCCAAAGAACTGGCGAGTAGAAGAGCTCTGTATAAGCAAGTTGCCACAAGAAGAAGTTACTAATCCTCAGTTCTCCACTTGTCCTAATCAACAAATCAGGATTTGGGAAGTCACTACAATTCGTCAGAAGCTCTCTCTGGATCAATTTCTCGTCTACATCTTCCTCTCGGATCAACCCTTTTTCAGTCTTCTTCACAATACTCTTGCAAGCGTGCATGATGTCGAATTTCCCGCTGTAATCTATTGCCAAGATGAGATGCTTATTCTTGTAGCCTTTCGTAGCTTCCTCTGTCTCATTGATTACTCGGATGAGAAACTCAGGGATCCTCGTTTTATTCCCAATAACAGAAACGCGAATTTCCTTTCTGAAAAACAAGATCTTGGTTGTAAATGAGCAGACCATATATATGTCATTAACTAACAAAATAATCTCAATGGAGTTTGTATTTATACCTTTGGAAGTATTCGTTGTTGGACTTGAAGTATTGTTGGAACAAAGACATTAAGCACTCAACCTCATCCTTAAACAATATATAAATAATTTTGTTAAAGAGTTG
Source organism: Camelina hispida (assembly GCA_023657505.1). NCBI lineage: Eukaryota > Viridiplantae > Streptophyta > Magnoliopsida > Brassicales > Brassicaceae > Camelina > Camelina hispida. The sequence continues at coordinate 40,773,116 of CP094632.1, forward strand.
ATAATTGTATGAGAATGTAATTAAGCTATACTACTAGTGTCTAAAATGTCACACCTTCTCTCTTCCCCAATTCTCTGTGGAGAAAGCAAAAGCTGAGACTGTATGAATCCCAAATTCAAAGCAGAGCTCGGCGATCTCTGTAAGCCAGTTAATTCCGGTCTGGTGGCCTTGTGACGTCAGCAATCCGACTCTTTTGGCCCATCTCCGGTTTCCATCCAGTATTAGTGCCACGTGTCTCGACATCAGCTCCCTTCGTAGCTCCTTCTCTCGGACAACATAAGTTCCCTCATTACTACATCAAAACACAAAACGCTAAAGCTAAGTTATGAATATATTTAATTTTGCATTTTGTTCTTGTGTCCTTGGCTACTCCTTGCTTATTTCACTTAACCAAACAAACCAATTATATTACCTTTGTAAATACTCTTTAAGCACACTTCAATTTTTTTGTGACTACTTCAACTTACCACAAAATATATTTTTACAAACTTTTACAAAACATATTTATAAATTTGTATCAGGTTTTTGTAACATACGGGGATATAGATTCTTTATAAAGTTTACGTGGAAATAAGATTAGATGTGTAATAATAATAGATAGCAGGTTATATTATTGCAGTGGACATAATTGGCTAAATGCCAAAACACCAACGTATGACAAGTTTTAAAATTTGAGTTAAAACTATAATTAGTATATGATTAGAAAACACAAATGTACCGTTTCTTGTTGTCATCATCGTCTCGAGTGGCTTTGATTTTGGTGAGTCCGAGGAGTTTTGGCAAGAAAACAGGGAAGCACACATAACTTGTCAAAAAGAGACAAGGGATGCTAAAGAGAAAGAGGAGGGATGATAGAGAAGAGAGAAAAGACAACATTGTTGTTGTGATTGCTTACGCTTATTTGGCTTTGCCTCGGATGTTTGTTTGAGTTATGTATTGAAGCTTTCTCGTATACAGTATATATACTAAGAGTTCTAAGACATCGCTTGATCAATCAATTAAACTATGTAACAAGACACGCCACACATAAATCTCATCAAATCATGCACCGATCCGTGTTTTTTAAATTATAAAAATCTAACAAATCAACTAAAATATCCTAAAAATTCATTCAAATCTTTCCAAATCGTACTTTCATCAAATCTTTTAGAATTCTTAATCCCACACACCCCTTAATACATTATTAGTTAATCTTTTTCCAGCCTTCGACAACCCACATGATTTTGCTTGTTTCACACACTGATGATATCGATCTTATACATGACAAAAATATTCAAATTTAAACAGTTACAAATTCATTTATCAATTCAAAATATTAAAAACAATATTTTATAAATAAATTGAACTGGCATACTTATTTATCGTAGGGATTCAAAAGTATTATAATTAGGTATAAATTTTATATAAATACATGATTTATCAATCATTTATGTGAGAATTTACTCTCGAAAGTTTTGACATTTGGCATTTTGAATACTTAGACATGTGCTATCTTCTTCTTTCCTAATTATCACTATTGTTTTTTTTATCACTATTGTAAATACTTAACAACTAATTTCTCCACTTTATTGACCATAAATAGAAAGACTTTTAAATTTTTTAAATGTTATATAAAATCTATTGTTATTCAATCAAAATTTTGTTAAAGTCTGATAAAGATTATGATTTGTAAAAAGTCATTTGAAATCTTAATAAATTTGGGGTTATTGGATTCAAACTTTTAAAAAGTCAATAATTTTTTTTGTGTTATTCAGTTAAAACAAAAAAAAATATAAAATTGTTAATGAATTCAATTATTATATTATTGGTTCATTATTTTATATACTTTCTTCACAAAATAAAATATTGGAAAATATCACAAAAATACATAGATGATAGATTGTTTGGAAGACTTTACAAGATTTTAAAAAACTAATCAACAAAACTATATAAATCCCTCTAGCAATCCTTAAAAGTATTTCATTTATGGTCATTTATTCACTTTTGATGATTTTGTTGAAGTCTTTAAAACTCTTTATAAATTAAAATTCTTTATTGACTATAATAATTTTAAATTTTAAATATTTTTTAATCTTTTCCATATTCTCCATACATATTCAAATCAATGCAGGGTGGAAAACAAAATTTAGATATATATGAGTCATATAACACAGATAATTTGGGGTTTGACATCAATAATATGGAGAACGAAGTGAAGCTGTTACAAACTGATTAAATTATCCAGTCCAAAAGAAATAAACTGTGTTATAAATAAAGACATGATTTATCAACCCTATCAGTCAATTAAGCTAAATACTAGCCAAAAAAACTCAAGAACAAACACATCTTCTACCCAAAAAAACTTAAATCCATTAGAGAAATCTTGTGTTAAACAAAATTTTATTGTTTTTTCATCTATTTATATGAAAATTTTAATGACTACTCTTCTACATTTAAGATATAGATTACTAAATACATCATTGTTTTACTTGAAATATATTGAATTATTGTGTTGTATATTATTTTGCAAATATATTCACTGTAAACTTGGATACTCTCAGTTGATATTTAGTAGAGACAACTTGCTAATACAGTAGAGGTGCCCTTGTGAAATGATATTTCCTCCATTTCAAAATATAGGATGTTTTAGTAAAAATACGTATATTAAGAAATAATTACTTTTAAAAAATTTAACCAATCAAAAATAAGTCTGCATAATATAAAATATAAATTTAATCTAAAAGTTGGAAACATCCTATATTATGAAACAAAAATACTTATCTAAACATCATATATTATGAAACAGAGGGAGTAGTTTTTTTTTTTTTTTTCTTGTAATCAATGTTTGTTGTCTTAGACAAAATGAAATTTTACTTTAATGGCTTATTTTTGAGTTTTTGTTGCAAGATGTCATTAAAAAAAATCTATCTATACGTTTTGTTTTTTTTTTATAAACATTTTCTGTTTAGATGTATATATATATAGTTTAAACACATTATATGGGTTGTTGAAGACTTGAAGTTTTGAGTCAAGTCTTTTATTAGATGAAGTAAATTGTAAATATATACTACTAGATATATATTAGATGGATGGAGTACTTTTTTTGGACGGGTTTATTTACCATTACCGGATAACTCGGTTTTGACTTTTCGTACATGATCTTTAATTACTCACCGGCAGACATGAACATTTAATTTTGATCATGCATGCGTTCGTTTCACGATTTCAATTATTCATTTCACTAGTAGTTTTTTACACTGCACTACTGCTTAAACAAACATTGATATTTGCTTTGCATCATAATGATTTTTAACCACGTTTTGGAAGGTTCCTCAAACTGGACCACCTAACGTGCATTTCATTGCTACTCGCTTAATTATATATACTTCCTCTGTTCCAAATTATGAAATTTCTTAGCATTTTATTCTTGTTCCTTTTTATAAGATTTTTTCAAATTTTACAGCTTTATTTATATTTAGCCCTCCTACTTGAGATATTAAGAAACATTCACCCACGGCATAATTATATTTTATGTGAAACTGTATGCACATTTAAACTTAACTAACGTAGGCACATAATTTCCATTAATATTCCATGGCTAATCCATAGTTTTCTATAAAAAAAAGTTTTAGTTTATGTTGAAAAAAAAAAGTTTTAGTTTATATTTTCTTTGTATTAATTTGTCCACTCACTCTTTCGTTTTCTTTTATCACATGAACTTTTTTTTGCCAAATCCTTATAATTTATGTTCTTTTACGTGTATTTGACAACTTTATAAACATACAAAAACTATATGTTATTGACTTTTTGTTGGACTTGAAGTATTGTTGGAAAAAATACATTAAGCACTCTACCTCATCCTTTATAACACAATAACAACAAATTTTGTTAGAGATAATTGTATGAGAATGTAAGCTACTTGTGTCTAAAATGTTACTCCTTTTATCTTCCCCAATTCTCTGTGGAGAAAGCAAAAGCTGAGACTGTATGAATCCCCAATTCAAAGCAGAGCTCGGCGAAGAGACAATATTGGTCACAATATTTACATTTTTTTTGTAGCGCCAAGAGAGTTAAAAAAAGGAGAGAAGCAAATAATAAACCATACATGGTCATCATATACGTTGCTTAAATTCCAAACACTTTTTAAAAACAGAATTGAAATAGGCAAGACTTTTTAAAAGTGTTCAATAGTAAGCAAGCAAGAAAGAGAATCACTGAGAACACGAAACTTCAACAAACTGATAATCATGCAAGATTAAGAGACTCTCTTTGTGACTTTGCGGTAGAAAGACCAGTCAGGATGAGAAGAATCGATCTTAGGCTGTCCAAAGGAATGCTCTTTTATATAAACCTGAACATCCGATGATTTTGCTAGACCATTCAAGTAAGAGCAGAACTCTCCTTCTGGATCTAAGATAATCAAAAACAATCGAAACCACAACTAAAAAGCATGTCTAATGATAAGAGGTGAACATCACACGTTTAAAAACTGTTTACATACCAAGTAAATGATCTTTAACGTCTGACGGATCATAACTCAACGGGAACAGACCCGTATTGTCCTGAATGCATGCACGCACAATAAGATCAATAAAAGTTAAGAGCAAGAAAACCGAAGCTGATAAACAAACGGTATTAATTACAGAGATAAATGTATGTATACAGGATTGAGAAGAGCTTTGTAAGGTTCTTCTTCAATGAAGATGGTGTTTGATGCAGAGAAACCTTTGAAGCACTGAAACACTTTAGAGAGATCCTTAAAGAACAAAGGCTTGTAACTGTTCTCTAGTGTTTTAAATCCACTGTCCGTACACTTTTCTTGATCCTGTAAGGAAAGAGAATTCGAAAGTGCATATATATACACAAAAACACACATATAACATATAGGTATTTAATTAAAAGTCTCTTACCCACACGAACAGAAGCTTATCTTCTAGATCTTTAAGAATAATGTTTAGTATTATATCAACATTTTTCCTATCAGTCAAAATTATGAAGAGTCAGATCAACGTAAAAGAATTGACATTATGTAAAGTTTAATCTTTGACTAATTCGCAAGCAGAGGACCAAATCCCGACTTGAAATCTCTCAAGACAAAACTTCATAAACTCTTCAACAAATGGCCTCTTATACACTAAACAACAAAGAAATTAAACAATCCCAATCAAGCTAATTATATTTAAACAAAAAAAAAAAAAAAAAAGGAAATTAATATTGAAATTAATGTTACCAAGATTTGGTCCACATGAAGCATCAGGAGAACGGTTCTTGGGAGCTTTGTGCAAAACTGTTTTATGCACACGGTGTAGAAGTAGACCATTCAGACTTAAGACCAAGAGTTTCTTTTCCTCCTTGTTTGGCGGTGCTAAACTAAGTTTATCAAGAATCCAACTAAGTTCTGTCTCTTCTGGATCCTGGTCACATGAGTAGTCATCATCATATTCATCGCTGCCGTCGTAGGATGCAATGAAGGTGGTACTCTTCTTATTATTCTTTTCTTCCGCCATTTCGCTGTGCTTCAGATAGGCGAGACTAATATGGTGGTGCATATATAGTAGAGGACTTAGTTGATTTAAGGTGGTGGGTGGGCGATTTAGCTTCACGAGATCAAAAGCCATTTATTTGGCGTTATTCTTCATGCGGCTCTTTGGATACTGTAAAATCTTTTTGTACTTATCACTAATTTTCGTAAATAGTGACATTTAGGGTTCTTTTTCTTCGAAAACCATTATGTAGCATTTGACTTTGAACTACCAATCGGAGATTTCACCTGTCACACATGGGTAAAAATAAAACGATGTCGATACATCATTCCATCTCTTTGAAGTTTTTTTCTTTCTTTGTTGACCAAAAATTACTTGAGTACTTAGAGTCAGAATGGTTAGAGCATCTGCATCGGCGTATGCTCGGTTGGTCCGTCACAAATTTTTTTAAAAAAATAAATCGAAATTAAGTGAATATTGAAGAAACGTATCCACAGAACGGACGTATTTTCGTTGGTCCGTGAGGACACGTGGCGGCGTGTGATTTAATTTGTGTTATGTGTTTGGTGAGTCCAAAAAAAATCAGGGTTGTCAAGTTATTTTTTTTTCTCTGGTTCTCTTCACTCTTTATCTCTCTCGACGGCGATCTGAATCCTTCCACCGTTCTTCTTGAAAATTGGGTGAATCAAAGAGAAATCTGCCGTCTATGTCCTCACGCCGGTTGCAATAGAAAAAGGTTTGTCTATGAGTTTTGATTCTGAAGTTCTCTCTGATTTTAATTTCGATTCATGGTTTGTTAATATGTTTTGGGATTTCGATGTGGGGTTTGAAAATTAGGGATTGGTTTTTTTTTTAGGGGTTCGATTTAGGGTTTCTTATTAATATGGTTTGGGATTTCGATTTAGGGTTTGAAAATTAGGGATTCGTTTATTTTTTTAAGGGTTCGATTTAGGGTTTCTTATTAATATGGTTTGGGATTTCGATTTAGGGTTTGAAAATTAGGGATTCGTTTATTTTTTTAGGGGTTCGATTTAGGGTTTCTTATTAATATGGTTTGGGATTTCGATTTAGGGTTTGAAAATTAGGGATTCGTTTTTTATTTTTGGGGTTCGATTAAGGGTTTCGTTTGAGTTTCTCTCTGATTATAGGGTTTCGTTTAAATTTGGTTGTAATACTTTTAAATTTTTTTCTGGTTGCAGATTTCAAAGGCTAAAGTCCGTGGCGTTGGTCGTATTGGGGGTGGGATAGCAACCGTTATTCATTCCGTACATGGTAAGGCAACCAAGTTCTTTATGTTGTGAAACCGTATTCTTGTTGTTGTTGTGACACCGTATTCTTTAACCAACAATCTTGTTTGTTTCGTATGAGTTTCAACAGCGGGAATTAAAGAAAGCCTCACAATAACGAAGTAGCAACAATCAGTAAGTGAAAGGTAAATAATCTATTTATTGCTTTTTGTTGATTTGGTAGTGGTCTCATTAATTGATTTGATAGAGTAGTTAATATGATGTGTATCTTTAAGTGTTGTTGTCTATGTAGTAAAGAACAGGGTGTAGTTTTATGATCTCTGTTTTAACTTAAAAATCTCATCAGTATGTAACTAAAGCTATTTTTGTTAAGTAACTATAGCTATACTATTGTAACCACCGAGAGTCTATCTCTATTGTATGACTGTTTGTCTTAAATGGGATACTCTATTTATTTGTACTTGATATTTTGTTGTCATAAATTGTGATTAGACTAGGTAGTTGAAGCTGTGGTAGATAAATCTCTCTTCAATCTTTCTCCATCATATTCAAGCTTTAGTCATTATATATCTCTTCCGTCTTTCTCCATCATACTTTATATCTCTTCCTTCTTTATCCATCATACTCTATATATCTCTTCCTTCTTTATCCATCATATTGTATCTCTTACTTCTTTATCCTCTTCCGCACCAACAACTTACACTCCTCGCGTCTTTTTCCGCATAAACCTAAACGCTTCTTCCTATTTGGTATCACGGATTTCAGCATCATCTTAAACTCTTCTACCTCGTTCGTAAACTCTTCCTATGGATTCTTACAATACATTCACTCAGTCCTCTTCTAGTTATGTAGAGCTTCTGAACAGTCAAGGCGATACCCTTAACCTAGATGATGCTTACGAAGTTCCTCCATACTCGTCTCAAGAATCTCATCAGGATGTACCTCTTTCCCAAGAGACACCTGTAAAGAAGGATAGGAAGAAATGGAATCCGGCTGATGATGAAGCTCTTATCAGTGCTTGGCTGAACACTTCAAAGGACCCTATTATTGGAAATCAGCAAAAGGGAGGAAGCTTTTGGCAAAGGGTTAACAAATATTATGCTGAGACTCCGCATGCTATAGCCAATGGTGAACAAGAGATGAACATAAACTGTAAGCAGAGGTGGTTTAGGATCAATGAGTGGACCAACAAGTTCTGTGGGGCTTTCGCAGCTGCGGAAAGACTAAACAGTAGTGGACACTCGGAGACCGATGTCCTGAAGATGGCCCACGATATCTATTTCGCTGAACATAACACGAAGTTTACTATGGAGCATTGCTGGTGTTTATTAAGGTTCGAACAGAAGTGGCTGAACCTTAACACTATTAACAACCCTTCAGCTACAGTCAGAACGAAGAGGAAATCAGTTGCTGCAGCTTCACAAGTTGCTGCAGCTTCACATTCGGAGTCAGCTTCACATTCCGAGTCAGCTTCTCAGTCCGAATCAACCCATAGTGAACAAGACTTTGAGATAAGGCCTCAAGGTATCAAGGCTGCAAAGGCCAAGAGGAACACTGCTCAGGGAAAGGCTCTCGCTGAGTACAAGAGCATGTGGGATGTAAAGAGGGTGGATATGGCTGAAAAAGAGAAGCTACAGAAGCTTGGCATATTAGACACACTTCTTGCCAAACCAGAGCCACTTAGTGAAACTGATCAACTTATCAAAGATAAGATAGTTGCTCAGTATTTCTAAACATGTAACTTTGTATGATTTTAGTATTATGTAAGTTCGAGTTGCTTTTAGTAGTATGTAATAAGTTTGAATTGTTTCTGCTTTAGTCTCTTCCATTGTATGATTATCACGGATATAAGTTCGAGTTGCTTCTGTTTTAGTATCCAACTTTATTTTGATTGTGTTTCTGATTGTGTGAATTTGTTCTCTATGTCTATATGTTTGAAATATATAAGATGGGCCAAGACTACAGCTACTCTCAGCCTGATTCGTCAGATCAATATGATCGATCCTCTTACGATACTGAGCAAAGGGAAATAGAATCTTTGATAAGGCAGGATGAGGCTGAGAGTAGTTTCATGAATGCTCAGGCGACAGTTTACCCACCTCAACCTGAGGTTGAGTTCGGATTCCCGAAGGTTTGCTATTGTGGTGGTCAACCCCTCTTATCTACAAGTTACAACAGACGGTATATGGGACTCTCTCTAATATGTATATTGCTTTGTTTTAACTATTTATGAATTGAAATTGCTAATTATAAATGTCAATGCAGGTTCTTCACATGTGGGAATGTTGATGATGGAGAGATGCATATTCACAAGTGGTGGGATGAAGCTGCCATGGAGGAGATGAGAGAGATGGGCAGACAATATGAAGTGTTGTCTCAGAAGGTAGATAACTTGACATCTATGTGTGACTACGGATCACACATGAGTGATGAAACAGAGCAGAAATTATCAAGGATCGAGAAGGAAGTTTTTGAGCAAGGCAAGATCCGAAATATGTTTGTAATTGGTTCTCAATTGATAGCTTTGGTACTCATAATAGGTATGGTATTGGTAGCTTTTGTTTGTGGTTAGGTATCACGGATAAATGTAAGTTTTTTGGCATTTAGGAATCACGGAAAATGTAAGTCATTGGCATTTTCTGAATGTGTCACGGATATTGTCGTATTTGGTATCACGGGTAACTGTCAAAGTAAGCAAATTGGCATTGTTTTTAGTATCACGGACATTTGTATGATTTTGCGTATATATATGTTACTCAAATTTCTTACTCAATAACAAAACAACAACACTCAAACGAGCATATATACTCAAATTTCTTACTCAAATTTCTTACTCAACAACATAACAACATTCTCTCTTCTCTTCTTTCTACACTTATCTTTTTTGCTATATGGCATCTTCATCATACCATTATCACTACCAAAGAGATGGTATGGATGATGATTTTGATGCATATTTTGATAATTATGCAGAAAATCTCATTCAAGAACCAATAGAGCCAAAGAAACGGATATTTATCCCAAGAAACCGAGAAGAAGGCCACAATAATCTTTGGAATGATTATTTTAGTGATACTCCAACATACCCGGACTATTTATTCCGGCGACGGTTTCGCATGCACAGGCCATTGTTCATGCGTATTGTGCAACGTCTCTCTACAGAAGTCGAGTATTTTCGTCAATCCCAGGATGCAACCGGTCGAGCTAGTCTGTCACCAATACAAAAATGTACTGCAGCAATTCGCCAATTGGCATATGGTATATCGTCCGACACAGTTGACGAGTATGTACGAATTGGTGGATCAACAGCTCGGAAATGTTTGCACGAGTTTACCGCCGCAATAATCCAGTTGTTTGGCGACGAATACCTAAGACGTCCCAGACCCGACGATCTAGAAAGACTACTCTATGAAAATGAAAAACGTGGATTTCCCGGGATGGTTGGGAGCATTGACTGTATGCATTGGGGGTGGAAGAATTGTCCGACAGCTTGGAAAGGGATGTATTCACGATCAACCGGAAAACCAACAATCGTGTTGGAGGCAGTTGCTTCTTACGACCTCTGGATATGGCATGCTTTTTTTGGAGCTCCGGGTACTATGAACGATCTTAATATTTTAGATCGTTCAAATGTTTTTGATGACATTCTCAACGGTAAAGCTCCGGAGGTCAACTACTTTGTCAATGGAAGGGAGTACAATTTGGCGTACTATCTCACCGATGGTATTTACCCCAAATGGGCAACTTTTATACAATCTATCCGGCTTCCACAAGGTATGAAAAATTCTCTCTTCTCTAAGAAACAAGAAGCTGTGCGGAAAGATGTTGAGCGTGCGTTTGGAGTCTTGCAAGCTAGATTCGCCGTTATTAAAAATCCATCTCGTTTATGGGATAAATACAAAATAGCAAATGTTATGAGAGCATGCATTATACTCCATAATATGATTGTCGAGGATGAAAGAGGAACATACAGTTACCGACACATTGTTTCTGAATTTCAACACGGAGAAGATGTGGATCAAACATATACTGTCGGTGCCGCTACTTTGGGTTCCAATATGAGCAGTACGATTACTCGTCTTACAGAAATTCGGGATAAAAAAGTTCATGAACGGTTAAAAAAAGATTTGGTTGAGCATATTTGGACTAACTTTGGACATCTTCCAGATAATGAAGATTAATTTAAATTAATCTATGATTTTAATAAAATGTATGTTTTTATCTTTGATGTTTGTATGGTTTATGTTTTTTATCTTCCATGTTTTAATAGTATAATTTGTTTTTTTCATGTTTTTGTAACTTTTGAATTTTTTTATGTTTCTAATGTCAATGTTATATGTTTTATTTAAATTAAACAACTTTAATATGTTTTACTTTTTTATTTCTATAATTAGTTTTTTTAATTAAAAATAATATTTTTTTCTCTGGGGAACCAAAGCTGTAGGACACCAATGCTAATCTCATACTTAAGAAACTATGAAAATAATATTAAACAAATTGAAGGACAATATTTTGTCCTCCACCGATGCAGATGACCTTACAACTTACAACGGTTGGGGCAGACAAATCCATTTGCGGATTATACCACTTTTTATTTACTACTTACCAAGTGTAGTAAAAAAAAAAAAAAAACCGTAACAGATCAACTGCGGACCGCTTTTGCATACAATAAAGTTGGTACGCAGCAGTTTGTTGTATGCAAGACTGTTATTGGAGATGTGATTTCTAAATCCATAAGTAATTGTAAATTCTAAAAATAAAAATACATGGATTTTGAAATAACATGTTTTATCCTTTGATTTGAATCCTTCTATTTTACATTTTCAAATCCATTCAAGTCCATTTAAAATATAATGTAGATTTTGGAATTCAAAAACAAATCATTAAATGAATAACATGAGATTTTAACAAGTATTTGTAAATCATAGAACCAATAACACATAATTTTAATAATTATTTTAAAATCAATGATTGAATAACATATGATTTTTGTTTGGATTACCAAATCCATTAAAATTATAGAACCAATAACCCTCTAGAATAGAACAGTGCAGACCGCAGACGGATTTGACCACTCCAACCGCAATTACCATTCATACAGAGCCGTGCCTATGTGTAGAAAAAAAGGCATTTGCCTCAGGCCCCCAAAATATAAAAAAAATTTAAAACCCCAAATTTTAAGAATATTGTGTATCATAATAGTTTGAGAAATTTTTTATTTTATGAATAACATTGGTTGAATTTTTCTGCTTTGATTCTTTAACATAAAAAACTGTATTTCTCATAAAAATCATGAATTCAGTTTTAAACTCTTTTGTTTATTTACTTATTTTCTCTAAAACGGTTAAAACCTGGTACTTCTAAATCTTCATTAACTTCATATACTAATTCACCTTTGTATTAACTTTTTTTATGAGTTATGATTGTGATGATTTGAGATATATATATTAATCTTTAGAATCTAGATTATAAGCATTTTGATAAAAAAGTTTATTGAAACATAAAGAAAAAAAAGACTATGCTTTATTATTTTATTTTATTTTGACAATGGCTATGCTTTAGGTTTTTTTTAGCTATTTCTATTTTCAGTAATTTTTTTTAATTATTTTTTTTAGAAAAGCTCCCAATTTCAATCTCGCCTTAAGCCCCGATTAGTCTGGGCACGACACTGCATTCATACCCTTGAAATCACTATATCGTTTCTCTCCTTGAATATGTATTTCCTACCATTGTGAATTATTAACTTCGAGATATGTATTTCCTATAATTCAAGTAATTTTGAGATATTTTAAATGTTTAAATATTTGAAGAAGAAAAAATTAATAATTTGAGTTCTCCAAAGTCCAAACTGCCAATATATCCTATTAGTGCCATTCTAGAAATTGTTAGGAGAAAATGAAATTGTTATATCTGCAGTAAGAAATGTATCGAGTATCGCGAGCATAAAACAAATTCTAATGGTAAACTATGGTCGACGTATATACACCATCAACAAGAAAGTGAATTATATGTCATCCTTTATCAAGAAAATGAGTAAAGGACATATCACATATATATACAAACTGACAGACAAAGGGCAAGTATTAATTAAGACATTTGATAAAAACTAAACAAATTAAATGATCATATATATTCCATTTGTAAAGAATGTGCGTCATACCATAATTATCATGTGGTTCTGATCAAGATCCATATTCTGAAAAGTCATTGTTGAATTTTGGTGTGACTTTTCAAGATATGAGAAACATATAGAAGAAACTGTGAGTTTTTTTTTTTTTCTTCTTCTCTTGACAAAAACCCATCATTTATTTTTTCGGTCGTGACAAATCCCATAATTCCAATAGCCCAACAACCACGTAAAATTAACCTAGTTTTTTTTAGTCTAATGATCTAATAATATGAAAATAATTAATTAAATAAAACCAATAAAGGCTTTTAAAAGAAGAAGAAGACTAGGTCAAAGTCTCTCGTTTTTGCCTTTTGTGTGGTTGTCGTCGTCTCTTTTGAACACTTTCGTTTCTTCTTTTCCTTTGTCCACTCCAAAATACAAATAAAAAAAACAAAACAAAACCAGTGGTTTCCTTGTCCGTTCACTCTCTCTCGTAAATCACACACACTCATACACATACACAATACGAAAGCCAATTGTATTGTTCCACACACAAATTTGGAGACGTCGACGACAATGGAGAATGGCTCAGAATTGACGACTAAGATCATTGACGGACCAACCAATCCTATGGTCACACCTTTACTCAATGATCTTTACCAATTCACCATGGCTTATGCTTATTGGAAAGCTGGCAAACACAACGAACGATCCGTGTAAACACCACAATTCTCAATTCTCATTCCTCTGTTTTTTTTAATGGTTTTGTGTTATTTTGAAATTGATTCTGTTTTTTTGTTGTTGTATGCTTATTATAGCTTCGATCTGTATTTTCGTAAGAACCCATTTGGTGGTGAGTATACTGTGTTTGCTGGGTTAGATGAGTGTATTAAGTTCCTTGCCAATTTCAAATTGAGTGATGAAGAGATCGATTACGTTCGTGAGTCTTTGCCTGGATCTGAGGTAATCAAAGAAAAAGATTGTTGTTGTATACTTTTTAAATCGATTAAAGTTTGGTTTTTTTCAATCTGGGTTTGATGTTTTTGATTCAAATCAGGAAGCTTTTTGTGATTATCTTAGAGGACTTGATTGTTCTGATGTTGAAGTTTATGCAATTCCAGAAGGTTCTGTTGTTTTTCCTAAAGTACCTCTCATGAGAGTTGAAGGACCTGTTGGTGTGAGTAATAATTACACACTCTCTCTCTTTTATGTGAAGATGGTTTAAACAATAGTGGATGATTCAGTTTATTTGTTATGAATCCATGTAGGTTGTTCAATTGTTGGAAACTCCATTCCTCAATCTTGTCAATTTTGCATCTTTGGTAGCTACAAACGCAGCTAGGCACCGGTTTGTTGCTGGGAAATCTAAGAGTCTACTCGAGTTTGGTGCTCGAAGGGCTCAGGTTTTTATTCTCTTGTTTTTGTGTCTAAACTAGATTTAGATCTTACTATGTGTGTCTGATGATCTTAGTTTGGTATCTTAGGGACCAGATGGCGCAATAAGTGCATCCAAATATTGCTACCTTGGAGGTTTTGACGCAACAAGGCAAGTCTTGCTTTTTGTTGTTTTTTTCTGGAAATAGTTGAAAGGGAATGTAGATATGATTTGTTTTTGTATTGTTGGGTAAATTGCCAATGGCAGTAATGTAGCAGCTGGAAAACTTTTTGGGATACCTCTACGTGGAACACACTCCCATGCTTTTGTTAGCTCATTCATGGTCAGTTTACCCTAAGCCCAAAGTTTTCATTTTTATAGGGAGTTAATACTATTTAAGCAGTATATTGCTAAGCTCATTACAATACATACTTGAGTTAGCTAATAGAGGCGATAACACAAAGTTTCTGGGATCAAGATGTTCTTGTCAATTGTGTTCTGTTAGAAGTTTATTAGCAATGGCTTTGATTATAAGTTAGAATCCTCCTTCCTATCAATATCACAAAAGCAATTTCGATTTTAACTTTGCAGAGCACTGATGAGATTGTTGACAAAGTACTTCATAGTGCTGATGGGAAAACCACATGTGAGGATTTTGTCAGTCATGTTCAGACATGGTTAAAAAAGATTCAGGTTTGCTATTGCAATTTAGATTTTGCTCTTACTCTGCCTGTTTTCTAGTCTCAGGACCAGTTTGCTTATGTTTTTGTTTCCTTGTGGATGACAGTATTCACCATCTCTAAGTAACATTTTCTCTGAGACAAATCAAAGCGAGCTAGTAGCTTTCATCTCATATGCGCTGGCATTCCCCAAAACTTTCCTTGCCCTTGTAGATACATACGATGTAAGCATCAAACACCATAGTAGATAGCTCATTTGAGCTTAAGTTTTTTAATAAACTGTTGTATTAGTGTTTTGCCGACTGCTTTTATAGGTGATGAAGAGTGGAATCCCTAACTTCTGTGCAGTTGCTTTAGCACTCAATGACTTTGGGTGTGTAAGAATCTTTGGCTTGCTTCTTAAGGATTTAGTGACTTTTTACTTCTTCGGGATCATATGGAATCTGAGATGCAAGTGATGTTTGTTGTGCTGTGCAGATATAAAGCATTAGGTATTAGACTGGATTCAGGTGACTTAGCATATCTATCTACAGAGGCCAGGAAATTCTTCTGCACGGTAGAGAGAGAACTAAAAGTGCCCGGTTTTGGGAAGATGGTTGTCACTGCTAGTAATGATCTAAATGAAGAGACGATCGACGCTTTAAATAAACAGGTGATTCCCTAACCTCACTCTCAAGGGCTCCATAAGAGTGATTTTTTAAGCATATGTGTTTTTAAATCTTGGTAGGGACACGAGGTGGATGCTTTTGGTATTGGCACCTACTTAGTCACTTGCTATTCGCAAGCGGCCTTAGGTTGCGTTTTCAAACTTGTTGAGATAAACAATCAGCCTCGGATCAAACTTTCTGAAGATGTTACAAAGGTTATCACTCCCTCTCTGTCTCTCACTGGTTTCTAATCCTTTATTGTTACAATGCACTTGATTTGATTACCATTCTGATTTGTTCAGGTATCGATACCATGTAAAAAGCGAAGTTACAGATTATACGGGAAAGAAGGTTACCCTCTAGTGGATATAATGACTGGAGAGAACGAACCACCTCCAAAGGTAAAAAGTTATATCTCTTTCAAAGATATTAGTCGTTTTACCTTATTGCATTTTACATGATATCTTTCTTGATTTTTAAAGGTTGGTGAGCGTTTACTATGTCGTCATCCATTCAATGAATCCAAAAGAGCATATGTAGTGCCACAACGTGTCGAAGAGCTCCTCAAATGCTATTGGCGTGGAAGTGCAGGTAAAGTTTTCTTCAGTACTGTAAGTTTATAATGACATTGCGTATTAGCTAATAATTGCTTCTCTCGGCCAATGAAGATGGAGCAAGAGAAGAGTTACCGCCATTGGAAGAGATAAGAGACCGTTGCATCAAACAGCTGGCAAACATGCGACCTGATCATATGAGGAGACTGAACCCAACTCCTTATAAGGTTTGACTTTCTCCTACAAACTGTTTGAATAAACCATGTTTTCGGTTTTCTCTGTTCTGAGAAATCTGTGTTAACAAACTTGTTCTCGGGGTACAGGTTAGTGTCAGCGCGAAGTTGTACGATTTCATCCATTTCCTATGGCTCAACGAAGCGCCTGTTGGTGAATTGCAGTGACAGAACAAACAAAAAGAAGAATCTGGTATTGGTCGGAGTATTGTATATAGATTTATATACCACAGCATCACAAACTTGCTTTAAGAGCTTTGCACTTAGTTTCTCTTCTTACCACATTTTGATGGTTTCTCATATTTTTATTGCCGTAGTAAGAGTTTCATCTTCATACTGAAGAAACAAACTCTCTACGTTCACTGGAACTCTGTTTTCAACTGATTCGATTTGATTTATTTTACCACTGTAAACATAATGGAAACAGTGAAAAGTTTACTCAAATGAATGATTTGGATAAGATCTATGTTGTACTTTTCTGTTACACAAATAGAGTAAAGTGTTTGATTAAACTTGTTCAGATTCGTTCCGTGGATCAGGTTTAGGTTTCGCAGTAAGGTATTGTTGTTCAGAGTTCATGTGAGCGCTTACTATTGTCACTGCACTGGTAAGCTGTTAATATAGTTTTTTTTTTTTCTTTAGTAGAGATTCCATGACCATAGCAGTAAAAAACTGTTTGTTTATGTCTTCGAAGTCAAAAGTTATAGGTGTGAAGACTATTTTAACATGCTCTGATCTCAAATTCATTTCGGCAAAGATTGAATCAACGGGTTGAAACCTATGATCCAGAAGTATCTAAGCTGTCCATTTGTCCTTTCTGGGGCTAAAACGAAACACAGGATAATGTCTTCTTTCATACGAAAATTTGACAGGAGTTATGGGGTAATCCTATTCCTTATCTTTGTACTAATTAAACCAATTTGGCCATGAACGATAGTTTTGTTTTGTGCTTACCATACACATACGTAAAACGTAAACATTCAATACGGATGGTCAGCAAATAGCCGTGGCTTGGAGGGCAGGGCATTGGATTTGGCTATACATAACCTATGAGTCTATGACCATACATTATTATCTTACCTATGCTTGTGCTGTTGTGCACATAACTTATGACCTTATTCGTTTAACCCGGTTGTTCTCCGAAATGGTAGGGTCTATATAAGTTGATTGGTTAGACGATTTGCCCAAATGGTCCATGAGAGAGTTTTGTTTTTTTTGTTATCAAGTCTTTGGACATTTGGTCTAGTAACAAAAATGGTCCAGGATCATTTGTTGCGGCATATGGGAAAAATGGGATTTAAACAAAAATGGTATTATTATCTCACATCTGTCTTAACCATCGGGTCAGTAGTATACATATAAGCTCCTGATTATATGACCTTTTACAGATCTAAAGTTTTATTATTAGTATTAGATTAGTAAAAAGTTTTCAAACATATAGTTTCGCGTGATAGAATTGTTGAATTGCCTGATTGGTCGGTGCTGAATAGAAAACAAAAAGTGCAGTGAAATTTTCTATAACTTCAGTTGGTGTGGTTGGTACGGTTTAGTTCAACAAAAAAAGTGCAGTGAAATTGTCGATTTGTTGATTAAAGTTATAAAAAAAATATCAACTAATCTCATAGTAGTACTTTCCATGTCAAACGTTGTAATTTTTTAACTTAAGGTAAAAAAAAAAAAAAAAAAAACCATACTCCTGATATTATTATTAAAATAAAGAAGAAAAAAAAAAAAAAAAAAACTCAGTGAGTGTGGGGATAGAAATACAATATGATTATTTTGTCCACAAAAACAAAAATGTACTTCTACCCATAAGAATATGCTAAAAGATAGTACATAGGATTCGAGGGAAGATGAGGTAAAGAAAAAAAAAGTTGAGCTAAAAGACACGACTTTTCTGGGCTCTAAAAATCTGTTAGAAATAAAAAAAAACTCAACAAAAAGCTTTTCTTACTTTCTGTGCCAATTTCGTACTTCTAAAAACATTCCTTCTACAAATCTTCTTTTCCCAATTCAACAAAATAAAGTTAAAAAAAAAAAAAAAAAAAAAAAACTTATTCTCAGAAAAATTAAAAGCTAAAAAAGTTAACTACTAAAACATCCTTTTCTTCTTCACTCTAACTTAACCCATTCGTAACGTCCTTCTAATGGCTTCTCCTTCTCGAAATCGAAATTATACCTAATATAATAACCAAGTTAAAAAAAAGAAACTTCACTTAGCTGTAAAAATTAAAAATTTTATGGATTATATAAAAAACCAAACTCATGAATACTTACTTCTTCTCGAATTTTTTACTGAGATGTTTCTCAGCCTCAGCGAAAAAATCTTCGATTTCTGATACCGTTGGCATCTCCGCCGCCATCGTCTTCTCTTTCTCCTTCGCTACTACTCTCCCGCCGCTACAACAACTATCTAACGACTCTTTAACCACCGTAGGTTCATCAAATTCCGATGAATAATTCTCCATAAATTTACTCGTTTCTCTCTCGTCTTCTTCTCCTCTCAAATTCTCAAACAGCTTCCTCTTCGTACTCCTTTTTTAAAAACAACAACACTAAATTTATTGAGGAGAGAAGATAACAAATAACCGGGAAAATAACCAAAACCTTCAAAATTCAAATAATTTTCATATTTTTTCGGTTTTCCACTCACTCTACTCACCGTCGATACGTCGACGTTTCGGTGTCACCATCTTTATCTTCCACCTTCAAAAAAAACACAAAATTTCAAAATTTTCAAAAAAAAAAAAAAAAAAAAAAGGAACAAAACATTAAATGTCTACAGTTGCTAAGAGAATCTAGAATCCCTAAACATTTAATAACCACCTCCAGATCTATGTTCTTATTATTATTATATTCATTGCTCCCACAACAAGACGACAAAACTCCATTATTATCACCACCACCGACGACGACTGATGAGCTATTAGCTTTCTCCGATCTGATATAAACGATTCTCCGGTTACGAAGCTGCATATACGTCGACGAAACTCCAGTTTCCACTAATCCTTTACCTTTCCTACATTTCCTCACCATCTTTTGATTTTTTAGGTTACGTGTGCGTGAAGTTAATATTTTCTACCAAACAGATAGAGAGAGAGAGAGAGAGAGAGAGTTATGGTTAAAGTTGAGAGGATGAGGAGGAAGACGAAGAAGATTAGAAGAAGATGATGATGATGATGGTTGATTGTGGTTTTAACGGCCAGGATTGAGTATAGAGGAGCTTTTGTTTTTTGGGGTTTGATTGATAGAGAGAAATGGCGTGTTTAAAGTGGTCCTGTTGTTTACAGTGACGGGGAATCTTTAACGGGGAAACTGGAGGCGCCGTTATTTCGGTCGCGTGTCGAACGATTTAGATTAGGTGACACGTGTCGGTTTTAAACGGTGACTTAAACGGAACGGGAGGCGTAATAATTGTGGTGTAACCAACTATTTTAAACACCCTCTCATCTCTTGCTAATTCACAGCTTTGCCATTACTACTCGGACCCCAATTGTATAATTAGGGTAGACGATTTAAATCATAATTGATCATGACGATGATAGTGTTTAGATAGTTAAACTTCAACTATGAAACAAAAGACTAATAAACACATAAATATGACCTCTCCTAAATTAAAATTTTACCTACTAGACTGAGATGAATATTGCCATATCTACCATACAATACATCAATCAGCCTCCACCATCATAAAATTCATGGTAATTTTGCATCCACCACTCGGTTGATCTGTTGCCATGAATCAATCAGCCTCCTTCCTAAATTTTATTGGTATATAGGATAACAAATATATTATTTGCGCTTGCGCGTATACACATATTAAAGCATATATAGCATTAGTTGATTAAGCTAGTACTGCCGACATCCAGGAACAAGAAAAAAAAAAAAAAAAAAACATGGCACACGTAATTATACATATTGAAAGTTGATTATATATGATGGGAACATGATCAAAATTGTTTAGAATACATAGTGTGAATACCTCAGGTTCTGACATGTACTAGAATGATTATAACAATGTAATGGAGGTACCATATATTAGTTAAGTGCAACTTCCTAAAACTCTTTGGTACATAACATAGATTTATATGTATAATTTCTTCGTACGGATCTTTCTAGTTCCTAAGAAATTCAAATACAAGGTCAAACCTTTGCTTTAAAATACTACTACTATGTATATCTACTCGAATTAAACGTATGCTTATAGAATTTGGTGAGTGATGCTAGGACCACATTTTACATTAACTGTTCAATGGGAGGTTAATATTTTTCACTAAAATAATATTGAATTTGGTTAGATTTGGATTTGCTCATATATTCCAATAAAATAATAGTAGGATTATATATTAGATTTGCTCAGATATGTTTTTCCATTTGGTTTCACATTAAAAAAAAATAGGGGTGAACTATAATGGAGTTAACTGTTCTGATGATAAATATGGTACTCACGAACCCGAACGCCATATTGAAAGTTTAATTTAATAAATTTGACATTTGGGTGGTTTTAGTTGGGAATATAATAGTTGAGAGGTTTAACAACATAACATTAATAATAACCATGTATAGATTTTTCACTCCTTAGGTTGTTTGTTTGTTTTCGTGGATGAATCTTTCAATCAATTTACAAACATTCATTTGCATTAATTGAAAATATTAAGCTTTTCACACTTTAATAATTGGCATGACGTAACGCACGTACTGGTGATTGTGTTTCTGAATAAATAATACTAATACTCAAAAAATCATGTACTATTAGTCTATTATATGTGTATTCATATCGGTTCATTAAATGGATAGATCTGGGGATCGAAGATGAATCTTCTAAGGTCGAATCTCGTTTTGTCTCTTGATGTCACCTAAGATACTTTGTTGACTTCACCGTTAGTTAAAAATACATACTTCACTCGTTAGTTCGTTAAGACATGATAAAATTTAATTAGTAGTTAAAAACAAAGTTCAACATTATGATTTTGTTTAAGAAAATATCATTAGATCCTGACAGTGCATCTGTGCATGCATAGTCGAGGGGTCGTGCGGTATATTTTACTCTTTTATGATTGATTGATATTTATGATTTACAAGTGTTGGCTTAAAAATTAGATTCTCAAATTTAAAATTAGATTCTTTTTTAGTTGATTTAAAAATAAAATAAAATTAGACAGTATGTATTCAGGTATGGAATTGGTTTGTTTATATCTAAATGGATAAAATGTAGCAAAATAAAAGAGAAAGTAAGTATTACAAATGCCAGACTGCAGTAGAAAAGCAAAGAAAAAATACACTGAAAAACTCGTGCTAATATGCAAAATCAGTTAAAAACAAACTTCGTTAGAGGTTTCAAAAATGACAAAATAAGAAACCGACTGTTCAACGAATATGAAACTCACATTTCAAAAGACGTCTGAATCCCATATACAAAGAGAGAGTCCTGGACATTACAGAATCATCACATGTTGCTCGTCGTAAGTGTACATGTCAAATGTAAAAACTACATATAAGTCTCCGAGTAAAATAAAAGAGAATTGACACTTAGAAGGAGATAATCGTTGTGTTATGCTTACTAGCTTGGGTCAAGTTATCGACATCACGATCGTACGTTTTGCATCAGCATTACCATGTGTTGTGGATTTGGGCTTAATAAGTCATATTTTAGTATAGGTTTTCTAACAACTAAACTTGGCCTCCATCCCCTCCCCTGGGCCTAGCCAAACCCTTTTATTAGTACTCTAACAGAAGCAACTTTTCTTTTGTTTGAAAAAGGGTTAAAATTTTGGTTTTTGTAACAGGATTCGAACCCTCAACGTTAAAGATTGTAGTCTCTCCTCCCATTCAGATTCCTTTGTAAAATTGTTGTTACATTTTTCCAACTTTTCTTTATATTAATCTTTTTTTTTTTTTTTTTTTTTTGATAATCAATTTTTCTTCATGATTTCTTGTACTACAAAAGTTTCAGCTGATTTGTTTGGTTTGAAATGGTTGAGCTCATAGGTTAAAATTACCGAAATTCATTTATCACACTTTTTAAAAAAGTTTAAATTTCATAAATGATTACCTTATATATTACAAGGGGGAAAGTAACCTAAAACTCCAAAAAATAGGATCCATAAGGGATATCCATGTCTAGGAGAAAGGACAACTAAGTTTAAATCATGAAAGGTCAAGTTATATGAATTACGAAAAATAAAAATAATTAGATACAATTAATTAATGCTTAATAGTTTTTTGTTATGATAAAAAATTAATACTTAATAGTTGTAAAGCACACGGACTCTTTTAATCAAATATTTAATTTAAGTGTTGCCCATGTGATGAAAATTTCATCCCTATAAATAGACCAAATGGTCCAAGAGGTTTCATGCACCAACACATAATACATATTCGCCTTCGACTATATTCTATAATTTAAATTTTATTTTTCTAGTTCTCGTCTCAGTTTATATATCAATGGCGAGAATTAATGTTTATCTTTTTGCAATTATCTTGCTTTTGACTATCAATATTGGTTCCATTGAAGGCCGAACACTCACCATGTCCACCGTAAAGACGGCTGGGGAACTCGGAGCAGATGGTACTGCGCTGCCATCGTCACCGGCTGAGCAACTTGAGTCACCGCCGAGCCACGGGGTTGATACCTTCAGACCCACGGCACCTGGACATAGCCCTGGTATTGGACATTCCGTACACAATTAACGAAGAAGAACATGGTTTATGTGACTACACATATTAATGTGCTGTTATTTTTTAATATTTAGCCCCTTACTGAATATAGGATTGGGCTGTGCTGTCTTTTACGTTTTTCTTTTTTTTCTGAATATGAATTTTTTTCCTATCATCAATATGTATTTACGCAATTTCTCTTCATATTCAGTTTCTTGCAAGTGTGATTCTGTGATTGTAATAATATTTAGTTGATTAAACTAAGTTTCTGTAATCCATCTTATTTTACAAGCAGCCTCTTTTTTTTCTTAAAGAAATAAAATTGATACTGTTTTTTTTTTTCACCCTCAAATTTTCTAATTGAAAAGCCTATCTATTTATTTATGCATTTTTATAACGAGGTGGTGTCTCATTGACTTGATCAACTGAATCTAACTCTAATAACAATATTTTTTCCTTGTTATGTCCTCAAATCCGTACGTAGTCAAACATATATCCTTACAACAATTTGGTATAATAATTTCATTCAACACAATAACTGAACATCTTCTAATCTATTGGATTCCACTTCCACTACTAAAGAATACCTTATGTCTCCCATTGTAGATTTGACGAATACATTTACCTTATTTTGCATGGACGAAAAGAGGTATAAGAAATCTATACAAAGTAAAAGACAATAAAGAATACTGCAAAAAAAAATTCTATTAACAATATATATAAGATTTATAAAATACTAATGTACAGTTCTTATACACAAACTTAAGACAACGAATAATTGAGAAAAGCTCGCAAATTCGCATTATAAGTTGTTTTTTCTCTTTTCGACAATGCGCCATAAGAAGTATTAACCATAAAAGATAATTGATATTTTATGGTGACATTTAATCCATTTGCATTCTAATTGAGTTATATATATTCGTTATGGGTTTTGGAGATGTTTCAGATGATTACTATCATAGAGGAAATTATGGTTCATCAGAAACTTTGTATTTTTAAATTTTTTTTTTTTATTTTGGCGATTACGGGTAGGTTCATTGCTATGGATGAATTTGACTCAATCCTCATCTGATCGAGATTGGATTTCATTCTTTGGTTTCCGTGTGCCCGGAAGCCAGTACCATGTCTAAACTTATATATGGAGGCTTATCGCAAATTGTTATACATATAAAACTTTTTACTTACAATCGTTTGCAACCAAGATTTTATTTGGTTGGAAAGATTTTAAAGTATTTACAGGCATTTAGAACATACGTTATGGCAACAACCATGAATGAGAAGACAAAGAATTTTTCCGAATGATCATTTAGAATCTTTGCCGGAATCATCAAATTAATTCTTTGATCTTAAGAAGACTCAAGACCTGGAAACATCTCCAACAACAATAAAATTACATTCCTAAGTGAAGTGATGCTAATGACATTTTGAAGTTTCAACAGCAAGTTGATGGCCAATAACAAGTGTGCGAAAGGGACTTAACATATTACATTTGTTTTCTATAAGACTACCAAACGATAGCCTAGTTTTTGACACTAATTTTAATCCCCGATTTATTAGTAGTGTGGCTAAGAGTTTCAAAACGGAAGTAGTCTGGTTTTAAAGATCTTCAAAATCGAACTAGTTTATGAAATCTAGTGTAGTTACAAGTTATTTTTTTGTATATGTGAAAATTAAGAAAACAAAAAATTTAGTAGAACTAGTATGATTTGAAAAAACATTGTGTAGTTTATGGATTTTATATTATATTTGTGTTGTAGTCATCTACATAATTAGTTATAATTAATATTATGTGTGTATTTTTTAAATAGCGAAGTGATCTTCCAATAAATGAAGATTTAGAAAAATGGACAAGAAAATTGAGGGACCAAATCGAGGGTCTCGATCGGGAACTTTACAAGATCATAGAGATTTTACTAAATTACATGAAAGTGTGTCTAGAGTCCTTTTGTTTATTATAGAAATGCTCAAGTTGAGCTTGAAATGGTAGGTAAGCTATACATGCGGCAATTCTATATACATTTGTAAAAGCTAACCGTACACAAAGAAACCAAATATCATGGGATTTATTAATTGAATGGTCTTGGACCAAAAAGCGTTAAGTACAATGATAAATAAAACATAAAGTAATTTCAGATGGTGAGTGAGATTCGAATAGTGCTTAAAAGATTCTCAGTCTAGCAGCTAAAAATATTTCGTAGGCTTCAACAACCAGTAGGAGGATTTATATATTAGCATCGTGTTCGTTTCATTTATTAGTACTCCTTTTTTCTTGTTAATTTGATGTTTGTTCAATAGTCCTAGTACTAGTACGCTTAACTAAAATATTATGTGGCCGGCTAAAAGAAAGGACATAATCATTTCACTAACCCTTTACGTTCATTTCGTATATTACTTCATTTATATCTTTTTTCTTCTTCTTCTTCTTCTTCTTCTTCTTCTTTTTCTTGTATATCTTCCTCAACATACTTCAAGATTCTTGAATATAGGCTAAACTAATCGTCGTAATTTTCAGTTTTAAAAGTAAAGTTGTTAATCATGCATGTGGTGCGAATACAACCTACTATCATATAATTTCGTGGTATGGATAAAATTATTAATAGTTACATTGTTTATAAAGTCGTTCACTGTGTTTCAAACTATGCGTACGTGAAGGTAAAGGAATCTGTGTCCTATTTCTATGTGTCGCTGAAAATTTAGCTTGGCTAGCTTTGAATGGTAACTTAGTAAGGCTAGTACTGCTGCAGTAATACTAAAAGATTTACGAAAATAGTTTTTCTGATATCAAAATAGAAGCTTCTCCTTTAACAACTATTTCGTATCGTTTCACTATTTTACTACCATTTTCATTTGACTGTTTAAAATTTTGTACCGTTCTTTCATGAGGTAAAAATTCATTTGTAATGAAAAGAAAAATCATATATAGATGAAAATATAAAGAAAAGATTGAAGGTTAAAAGGAACAACATTGTACTCAAAGAAAATTTTATTCTTCTCACGAGACTTGCCACTTGTGAATTGGGTATCAGAGAAGAAGAACCACTTTGCTTTCTAGTTTTGCAACATACAGTGATTGAAATCGAACTTTGAAAATAGGCACACTAAAAAGGACATTTTTTCAAAAAAAATCTATTATTCTAGGTAAACTCAACCATAACAATAACCATCCAAAACTAAATCAAACATCTTTCTAACTGTGATGGGTATAATTAAGAAAGTGCTATTGGAATAGAGTTTGATGGGTATAAGAAAATTGCATTTTTATTTCAACTGTGTGCATCTTTTATTACACTTCATATATATATAGTGGAATCTGAACTCTACTCTAATTGGCTCCTGCCTTTTCGGAAGTCCCTTGAATGGACCTACTTAGTTTATGTGCACCACTATATAATAACTTAACGCAATCTTTATTCAATAGATTAAAATCCTAATGATTATAAGAAAATTATATTTAAAAAAAAACAGGAAAAGAAAAAAAGAGTTAGTTGGCTACTGGAAATGAGAGGAGGCCATATATGATATTTGGTGTTAGAAAATCTCATGCGCCACCAAACAAACTCATTTATGTATTAATTAAATTTGATTTGCAAGGCTGTTTTGTGCATTTGCCACCGTTGAGTTTTTTTATTCAAAAGCACTTTTAAGTACAAAGTACGATATCATCATTTAATATTGGAGTGTGTATCGTGGAATATGTTTGACCCATTTATCAAATACATTGAAGTTATAAGAATTTGTATTGACTAATAGTCATATATACAAATATTGTGGTATATTTAATATGATGTTAAAAATGACTTCGTTATTAATTAGAGTTAAAAGTATTGTACAATCATTTTTCTTCTTTAAGTTGAAATATGCATTGATTTATTTACCACAAAAGAACATTTAGCGATTGTGTAATTATTGGTTTAAGAAATTTTCAATTCATTTTGGAGGTTATAAACAAAATGTGATGAAAAAGAAATAAACAAAATAAACCTTAAAGCCCAAGAAACAATGTCAATCCCAAATAATAAAGAAAGCCCATACGATAGTTATAGAAAGATAAAGATGCAGTCATGCAGATCCGAAAGAAGCACATTAGAAGGCTGTGTATTGTGTTGTGACTTCTGTCATCATCCTTAAAGAGCTTTCAATGTAAAAACGATCCTATTATAATCTTATCACGATAGTTGTTTATCCATTTATTGTGCTTTGGATTGGACTGTGTCCGTTAACAAAATGGTTCCTCAAATATTCAGTTTCCTATATCATAGAAAACAAAGTAACAAACGACGATGTCACATTCTTCTGCCGACGCAAAGTATCGCACGATACTGGCTGTAAGTGAGTACATGAGAATTTAAATGGATGAAACAGCACTTTGTTTTGGGTTTTGCAGTACCTCGAAGCAAATTGATATGTATGTTTTGTGACAATCACAACGTCATTCACATTGCTCCTAATCTCGCGTTCAACAAAGGAATAATACATATTGAAAGTGACTTTCACGCTAGCCGTGATGATCCTCTTCAAAGGTCTCACTATACTTCCATCGTCGTTCATGTTTTAACTAGGTATCAACTTTATAGTATTTTCACTAAAAGATCTTAATCATAATCCAATTCTGAGATTGGGATATATACGATATATATGCGTAATCAAAGAGATTTAGACACATTTGACTTTCATGCTGAGATAGCTCTACCGTTTGTGCTTGAATACCTTTCGTTACAGTTTGACATTTATTTATAACATTTCATTTCAAGGAAAATAAAACACTATTAAAATAATCATATAATTGGGATACTTTTAGTTTAGCAAAAGAAGGAATAAAAAAAAAAAAAAAAAAAAAAAGAAGAGAATATTAGACAGGGAGGCAAAACTAACATGCAAATGCTTACAACTTTCCCTGAATATCGAACATTTTATTTCATTGCGGCGAGTCTGAACATCTATATTAACCATCAATTAATATCATAAATTAATAAAATATATAAAACACACGAACATAGGGTGTGCATCTTAAGCCATTACAACCTCTTTTTTCCAGCAAAACCTTTTCAGTTTTTCACATGTTTATGTCTCATCGTTTCTTAAAACAATATTTCAGTACTTTGTAGTTTGTTTCATATTCCTACGTATCATTTCGTATCCTTTTTTTTTTTTGTCACATATCAAGTGTGTGTGTGTGTGTGAGTTTACTATCCCGTATCAATAATTTAGCCGGTACTGTACTAGCTAGTTGCCCATTCTATAAAGTCACGAGTTTCCAAACACCGGTGATGGGAAAAACACTAATTCAGCCTACTCTGATCCCGAATCGAAGAGATCAAAGACCTCTCTAGATGATATAAATAATACATAATACATATTGTTGTATATTGTTAGCTAGAGCTAGAGAGGTTTAATCAATTTTATGAAGATAAATCATTTTCATAAAATATATATATAGTGGAAGCCAGCATAGATCATGAGTCTCATGCAATGAAAGACATAGATCGGTAAATGAAGTTATCGTAATTTGTTCTGTGCTTTTTTTTTTTTTTTTTTTTTTTAGTATCGGTGCCAAACGTAACGTATTATCTTTCAGTACTGGTTAATACTAGTATAAACTTTAGGCTAATAGACCAATTTGTTTCTATACAAAGCTTGATCTTCTTGGATATACATTTACTACACATTTTTATTGCAGTTACAATTTCTATTGAAAGGCTTTGGCATGTTTTCGTTATCTTCATGCAAAATTCTACGGTGAAGAAGATAGTTTAATTTTGTATATTTTCAATATATAAACATGGGCACCAAATGCTCTGCTTAAACCCACATATAGATTCACATCGAATAACTTAGAACAATATGTCATTCAAATAAAATAATGTACTAATTAACAAAAATGTTCCAAAGTTTAATGGTACGAGAATAAAATATTTTTGCATACGATAAATATATAAGTCCTAGATTACAATAATAATCATATATGGGGTCTTGCATGCTCCACGAACAGTAAAGGGTACGGTCGTTTTCCATCAATAACTTAGGAACATCGGAATCAATCGTTTAAAGTCCACTTTGTCTTTAAATAGCCGCAGATTCAATCTCAAAACTCTTAAATCATTATTTTAAACCTTTCATAATACATCTATATTACTCCATTACTCACGATCAAAGACTTTTAAGCCTAAGTAACAAAAACATATACTATTATATTTTTATATATGTTTCTAGTCTGGATATGGCAAAGACCCGTCGTGTAATTTACCTTTTCCTTAGTATTCTAATTTTCTGCGTACTCATCAACGAGGCGCAGGGTAGTCGTTTGATGTGTCATCATCCAGAAGATTATTCATGTAAGAAACGTTCAAGCCATCACCATCACCATCATCATCATCGTCATCACAAGGACACTCTCAATGAATCAGATGATCTTCAACGAAGCATCAAGACGAGGAGGAGCAATGATATTTATGGTGTTGATGCTTTCCGGCCTACCGAACCAGGTCATAGCCCCGGTGTTGGCCACTCTATCAAGACCTGACAAATTCGAATTTATTTAATCTTGATTTCTGTTTCTCCCTTTCTCTTCTTGCCTACGTTGTTCCATTGACCAAAGGTTGTCGAGGACTAATGAGGTTATATGAGTCATGCTGTTTTCTCATACCGTAAATACTAAATAGTAGATTGTGCCATTGTGGTTATGTCTCTCAATAATTGTTGTCCTTTCATAGTTTATATTTCCACTGTTAACTTGCGCTTGCAAAATTTACAAGATGTTTTTATTACCAAATATAAATAAGAAACTATATATATTCCATAGTACTCTCTTAGGCTTAACTACGCGCGTAATTACATATACTTAACTGTATGTCTCTTCCATATTTTTTCTAGACGTGTACAACTAGAGTTAGAATTAGGCACTTAGTTAGACTAAATAATGGCCAGTACGTTGATTTCAATTAGTTAACTGAGTTACAAAGCTAAAAGTAGATATTTGCATCCATATCTTGTATAAGAAAATATCTTGCATACATCATTACCTCGGATTATGATAAATGGTAAATGATCAGGTATTACATGAATACCGGCAATAATTAATCAACATCCAGAAAAAGGTTAAAAATGTTAACAAACAAAATCTAAAGTTACACACAACTCAAAATGTTTGATTGTGTGCAAATATAATCTTTGATAGGATCCACAAAAGTAAGGGCGTGTATCAAAAGCATATAAATTAAATATCTAATAATTTCTTAAAGTTTATGAGAAGATTATAAAACGAAACACAGAAAAAAGTCTTATAAATGTAGGTACCGTTCAAAGGTGTAGTAGGTTAGGTAGGATTTATTGAGCTCTATTTTCGTATTTAAGTCAGATTATAAAAGATCAAAATAAATCAAATTCAAAATAAATCAAATTTAAGAAAGAAGCATGAAAATCAATTTCAAAAATGTAACCGATTTCGCGTCGTTACTTAAAACAAAATAGTAATAATTTCTCTTAATTATCTAATAACTTCAAGGGATTAGTAAATGGACTATCTAGAGCTAGTGTAGTTAGGCACATCAGTTTTCGTCCTCATATCCGGAAGCATGTTTGAGGTACATTTAGTGATCTTTCTTTTTGGGAAAGTTTTTGTTTTTTTTTGGTTTTGAAAGATTGGTTCGACAAGGGAGATGTAAGTTTTGGGTTGGCCGTACACATCTTTTATAAATAACATTAGCAATGTATTAGTGTAATTCTTAAGGTTTGTTTTCTCTTGTTCTTAGTTTAAGATTGTGTTCTCTTCATCTTGTTTCAATATTTTTTTGCTTTGTGTTTCTAATGTCTACTATTGCCCTTACATAAGGTATATTTGGGAAAATCACGTTTATCTCCGATTTTGTTGACAAATTTTTTTTTGCATCCATCAGTTTAGGTTTCCTTGCTTTGTGTATGAGTGTATGATACCACAACAATTTTCAATAACAATAATAAATATATATTTTCAATAACATAACTTTAAATGACAAAAAGAAAAGTATATAATACTCCCTCCGTTCCACATAAAGTATTATTTGATACATAACACACATATCACTTACTAATTGATTTATAACTTAAGTTCAGTGAAAAGTAGTTTTGGTTTAAAACTTAAATTAGAAAAAGTAGTGTAAAAAATATATTGAAAATGTGGAATAACACTTTCTGTGAAATAAAAATAAAAAATTTAAATAACATTTTTTTATAAAACAGAAGTAGTGTTTTTAGCCAACGTACTGTTTAATATACATAGTGATAGAGAATATTTCTTAAGCAATATATATATATTGATTGATAGAGAATATTTATCGTAGCTTTTGGGCCAACATGCTGTATAATTATTACTGTTTTCTAAAAAGATTTTGATAAATGTCAGCAAAAAAAGTTACCTCAGCTAAATGATAGTGGAATATAGACTTTTTGGTGCCGTGATGGATTGATAAACGATATCTAATATTTTTAAGAAATTGTAGTACCTAATAATAAAATCGGGTACCTATCTATATCCATAAGATAAATCATCATACGGTACAAATAATGCAATTATTGCCACTTTTTTAGTTACTTTAGTTTCTTTACAAGTTATCAACAAACTTCATATTTTTATATGATGGAAATTCTAAGAGTTAAGACTCAAACAATTGGTATTGACTAGTCACAATAATTATCTCATTACAAGATAAAAAAAAAAAAAAAAACAAAAAAACAAAAAATTAAGTGAGTACAAAAAAAAAAAGTTTACAAAATTTAAATCGGCCGGGTATATATACTATAATCTAAACCGAATAGTAATTTCTACTTACTTTGTTAGGCTTCAAAATGCATACAGGATACAGTAAGTAAATTGTCATACTGATATATTTCCGAGGCCCAACATCCAATGCTGCATGACGTTCAGTTCAGTTCAGTTCTGTTGTGTTTGTTACATTACAACAATAAAACAGTTAGCGATGGAAAGAAACAAAAAATTGAGCTCACAACAGAAAAAAAAGAAATCGGGAACCAACCGATTCTTAACGATTCTTAACCGATTCTTAACTTTGTCAACATTAGATCCCCCATTAGTAATTGTAGAGACAAGAATACCGATTCTTAACGATTAAATCTAAATTTCGATTGAAGGTATTATAAACTTACAATTTTGCTATATAATTAATTATAATAGTCGGTCAATAACATATGTTATTCCTAATTTCCGGGAATGTTTTGATGAGTAGAGTTTATCTAATAAGAGTAAGTGAGTAACAACATTACGTTCTTCGTCAAATTTGTTGACTATTTGTCCAATGCCAAATCGACTCTACTAATGACTTAAGACAAATAACGATAACATCAAAATCCTTTTTTTTTTTTTTTTTTTTTTTGTAGTTGATTCCTACTCCACATAGGTGTAGAGTCTGTAGACTAATAATGGTGGTTGGCTAACTAATTCATGCTATAAACTTTCTTTTTTTAGGGACAAACTCATTTTATAATTGAGACATTGTAGAAAGAAGAAAAAAAAATGTATGGATTTAGTTTCCGTGTTCGTTAGCAACTCATTAGGACACTAATAATAGCTGAAAACGCGTTCAAATCCTATCTCAAATTCAATCAGAACAAATTTTAAATTAATCTGTTTCTTAAGTCAACCAAAAACATCATTATAATATATAACCAACCACTAATTTGTTTACGGTACAGATATGTAAGATACCTTAGTTCAGAAAATTTTACTAAACTTTATGTGGTACTGATTGAAAGATCTTGTTTCAAGATCGTTTACATTATACAACTCATGAATAAACCTGTTTTCTTCATTGTTAACATCTCTACTTAACATTATGAACACTGAATGATGTAAAAGCTACATGTAGAGGGACTTATATTTATAAACAAGAAAGTGGTAAACGTGTTTTAAGATCTTCATTATCACCTGGGAATGTTACCCAGTAATGTATTTGTCGAAGGTGAGCTTTGTGCACTTAACCAAGGATCTTGAACTGACACAGGTGAGCTATCGTTAATCTCTTCGACTGAAGCGAGGGATTCGGGTTGTTTCTGAGGGATAATGACTCTTCTACTTCCTGTTGATGGTTTTTTAGTCGATCTTTCGCTTCCCTGATCAGATGACCGGAGAGAACCGTTCGGTGAATCCAAGCTCATGTTTGGGATCCAACCGCTGAGCCGTATCTGTTCAAGCTCGTCTGCTACTTCAGTCATAGTCGGTCTCATGTCGCTGTGGAAAGCTAAGCATCGAAATGTGAGCTCAGCCACGGTGTGTATCGATGAGAGAGTCCATGCGTCGAGCTCCAGGTCGAGAATCGGGTCAATAATCTCATCGATACAACCTGATCCGATTTTGTCAACAGCAAGAGCTGCTAGGTTGATTTCAGTATGTGGACGAGTGAAGTCAACAACTTTCAATCCTGTTATAATCTCAGCAAGGACTACACCGAAGCTGTAGACGTCGCTCTTATCAGAAAGATGGAAGCATTGATGATACTGCGGGTCAAGATAACCAGGAGTCCCTTGAGGAGCGGTTGATATGTGGGAAGTTTCAGTCATTCCCAGTCTAGAGAGT
The DNA here is from genome assembly GCA_023657505.1 of Camelina hispida. Taxonomy (NCBI): domain Eukaryota; kingdom Viridiplantae; phylum Streptophyta; class Magnoliopsida; order Brassicales; family Brassicaceae; genus Camelina; species Camelina hispida. The sequence continues at coordinate 40,806,644 of CP094632.1, forward strand.
CCGAAATCCGCAACTTTGGAGTTGAAATCATAATCAAGAAGGATATTGGTAGATTTAATGTCACGGTGATAAATCGGTGGATTCATTTCAGAGTGGAGATAAGCGATAGCTTTAGCTGTTTGAGTGGCAACAGTGAGGCGCAGGGTCCATGGAAGACCAGTCCCTCTATCTCTTTGTAGATGTTCTGATAGAGTTCCATTTGGCATGTACTCATAAACGAGAACCGGATCGCCTTGCTCAATACAGCATCCTAAGAGACGGACAAGATTCGGATGACTCACTGAGGAAAGAAGCTTGATCTCATTCATGACTTGGTCAAGACTTTCTGAATCTCTATGTCTGAGTCTTTTGATAGCAACCCATTCATCATTTTGGAGCTTTCCTCTATAGACCGTACCATACGCACCTATACCTAGCTTCTGCTTTTCAGAGAAACCATCTGTCGCTTTCTCGATTTCCTTGTAAGGGAAAAAAGCAACACTTGAGTTGCCTGCAGCTTCAGACAAAAGACGCTTGGCGCTCAAATGGCTTCTCAAGGGAGTAGACCGTCTCCGCTTACAAAAGAACAAAAGTGCCAAGCCAACTAGCAAAGATGCTCCACCAATAGTTCCTAAACATAGCAAATGAATAATAAACCTAGTCAAAAAAATCCATAAAGTACAAAACTTAAAAATGTCACAAACACTAAAGCGACAGTTACCTCCTACAATAGTAAAAAGTTTCGATCTACAATGTCTCCAGACGAGCTTTGAACCGCGACACTCCGGTAGTACTGCAAAGAGTATAGAAGAAACCAATTAGCAAAAAAATAAAGCTTTGTGTTCTTACTACTTAGCCTGACTATAAATTGACTAACCTCTTTGACAAAGATTGTTATACCCATCTCCGTGGTAACCTTCGAGACATGAGCAATGGTATCCAGCCTTTCCATCAGGAGTGTCAACGTGAGTACAATTGGCGTTTGCAGCGCAAGGATTACTTTTGCAGTCTCCGTTAAGCCACCAACCTAACCTAACTCGCTCAAACTCTAACGCTATACCCTCATTCAAACCTACAGACTCGAAAGCTATGGAAGAGAACAACAAACTGCAAGTACTGTTCCTCAATTCATTCATACCGAAGAACTTTTTCGAACTCGAGTTACTATCTAAAGAGAAACAGCTAATGTTTCCAGTGGAATCACAGCTTTCAAGTTTCAGCACATCCTCCAAAAACTTCTGCTTGATGGAGCATCCGTCGGTTGTCTTGTTGCACTCCTCCATTAAGAAACTGTTCTCCACCGTCGGCGCGAAATGCTCGCTGAATAGCGGAGTCATATCTTCGATCTTCCGAGTACAATTGTGTGGGAGGCTGACGAATATACTGTTCTCCGTCACGTTCTGTATTGAAAAGCCTCCGATCTCCGCGTTCCCCGCCGCAGAGCAATTGAATTCGATGGCACAACTAGGAGAAAACCCAAAAGGATAAGGAAAATTCAATTTACCGCATCTCCCGTTACAAGGTTCGATGAAATTAGCAGCGGAGGTTCCTCCGATTACGATTACGATAACCAAAATCAAATCCAATCTATGAGAAAACGTCATCATCATCATCTTCGTTGATTGAATAATCGGATCTCAACGTTCATCACCTTCCTGCAAAATCATAAAACGAGACCCCCATGGGATGATTCAATTCTGTAGTGAAGCTAAAACCCTAAGACCTCGAAGAAACCACAGTTGGAATTAGTTGAAAGCTATTAAAAGCTCTCAAAGCTCCCCAACTGTACACACAATAAAATAAATACACAGAGAGAGAGAGAGAAACTGATTCCTCCATTAATGACTGATGTTATAGACTCTCTAATTAGGGTTTTAGATCATCATCATCAACGAAGTTTGGAAAAAAAAAAAAAAAAGTCAAAATACCTTCTTGTTCATCTCTGAGGTTTCTATTCATCTTCTTACGATTCGATTATTCTAGAATACAAAAGAAGCTTCGAAATAATATCAGTTTCTTCTCCGACGATGAAGTTATGATCGGAATATATTTTTCCCGGTGGATTCGTTCACCTAATCGCGGAAATAATAACAATCACGGGGAGTAATTAAAGACGGAAGAAGAAAGAAGAAGATACGTGCGCCTAGTGGATGTCTATTTTTTAAAAGACGAAAAAGCCCTTGGGAAAATGCGTGGGAAGAGAATTGAAATGACGAATTTACCCTTCAGTGGTCAACGAGCAACTTGAGATATCTTTGACCGGGTTTGAGCTTATTACTTTATTTTATATTTTTTTTGTTGATGCGTGTGTGAGTGGACAGCATAACAATATGCTCAAAAAGTCGTTTTGGTTTTATTATTATTGAAAATACACACTTTTATTGAATCGAATAATTATACTTTTTTTTTTTCTTTTGGGGTCAATTGGTCGTCAAGTAGGCCAAAATTGGTTTTAAAAAAAAAGTGATATGTTGATTGGAAAGAAAATTGGATAATGATGTAAATTCAGTGTTGTAATTTATCTATCATCTGTATACGAATTTAATCTTATAGCAAATTATGACAAATTTTTTTATAGATATGATATTGTAAGTTTTATCGAAATTTGAAATATATAATTCAAAACCTCTGTAGCTAACAACACTTCAGTTAATTTTTGGAGTTTTATCAAAAAAGATTATAGTTGATTACGGTTACGCATGTATTAAAGGAGGAATGTAACCGATTACATTTGTTAGCTTGCAAGACTTTTCAATTGAAAAGGTTGGTCACTTCTACTCATCATCAAATTCATTAAAGAGAAATACCCTAAAAGTCATCATTAAAATTATGTACATATTTTTTTTTAATGGTTGCATTATAATGGTTTTCGTACCAAAAAAAAAAATTTTTTTTAGACCAATGTTGAAAAGAGATTTAACTCATTCAGCTAAAAAATTTGAAAAAATATACAAAACATAGATAATTAAAACAGTGAATTGTTAAATAAAAAATTGAGTTAGAAATTAATTGGATACAATTTATTTTACTGAATAATGAACTAAATCGTATTCAATTCATTTTTAACTCAGTTTTTTTTTTGTTATTCATCTATATACACACCTTAACATATTTAATGGACGAACAATATTTGTTTAACAATCTTTTCTTTTGACGAAAAAAAAACAATCTTTTCTTTTTTTAAGTGAAACAATATCTTTAGTACAGTATATTGGTGGTCATATTTAAGTCTCTTATCTTATTTTTTTGGGTAAAAGTTATATTTAAGAATTAAGACTCTAATAAGCAAACAGAGTACAATAGTTGTTGAACCGCTCGAACTGCGTCATTTGGGTTATCTAACCAAATTTGGTCTTTTGTGTTTCTTGTCCTAACAAAGACAAAACTACTATTTGAAGAATCAGTATCACCGGATATCAAATGGATGGATCAAAAGTTTTGAGCATTATCTCATGTTTTTGCTAAATATATCATACTAGAGATTGATAAACATGTTTTCATGTGTACACAAACATTGAATTACCGACAAGATACTAAATTCACAATCTTATTTCTATTTGGTAAGCCTCATCCTTATCCAATCCAAGACAGATGAGAAGTATTAATCAAATAATCTTTTTCTCATTTAAGTACTCTCTAGTTTTCTTGTTTTATTTCTCAACATTTCATTTATAGAAATTCTTGGCTTAACATCCTAAAGATTTTGTTTTCATGCATATACATTGAGTTTATACTAATTACAACTCTAGTATATACATCAGTTATAAGAAAAAAAGAAAATATTTTACAATTCGATTTTTTTGTTCCTTCTAAAAACCTTTATTAAACAATCTGTATTACAACTGTATCGAGCTAATACAAAACTTCACATAAACAATATTACATAAGCAAATTTATGAACCATATGCTGAAGATGACATAAGCAATTTTAAAACAGAAAACTAAAGAGAAAAATATAGATTTAGTGTGAACGTGTTATCGTTGGTCACGTTTACGTACGATAAAAGGAGAAAACAAAAGAAAAGGGTTAATAGTATTTTGTCAGTTCCTGGATGTCGACTCTCGGGCTCATCGTCCGGTCACGAGCCTTGTTCGTTATCGACAATTACTTGCCGTGTGCGGTGGGGTAATCAAATCCATTTTCTAAATGACGTAAAAGTCCTCTTTACTTGCAACCCTTGACTTCTATAATCTTTCTCAAGAATATCATAAGTTATAAATACGTGCCTTCGTATACACGTATATATTTTAATACGGTAACGTTAATTTCGTTTTACAAATTCTTCTATTCGAATTGATTCATTATGAAATGTGACCTTGATGTAACTCATGAGTTTGAGAGTGTGTGCACGTAACTCAAATCCAAAACCGACATATACTATGACCTTTATCCGTCAGTAATTATCGACGGATTTCCAACAGAATAATTTTTTCGATAATTTAAATTCGACGGACGTTTTCGTCGGTTTTTTGGTCGGTAATAGGTGTTTCCGACAACTATCTAACAGATATGCTTGTCAGTTCTAAGCTGTTTTCTTGTAGTGAACATATGAAGGAACATTTTTTATTTTTATCAATATCAATCAACATTTATTGAGACACACTTTTTAAATCATTCTACTACATTTCTTATCATCAGGGCCGTTCCGGGGCTAAAGCCCAACAAGCAGATGCTTTAGGCATTAAAAATATATGAAACATTTAAGAGCATTACTTAACAAAAATTTTCTTTGGTACAGTGACTAAGTCTATGTTAAAGGCATTATGGATGTTGGGTTCGAATCCTCAAACACAGACTTTTTGCCAATTTTAATTTTATTTTGGTTTGTTAATAGGCAGTTTTGCTTTAGGCAGCAAATATATTCGGTCTGGTCCTGCTTATCATGGTTGCTGTAAACTCTTTAAACGATACGAATGCAAAAGCCTTGATATTCCCCGGTAAATTTTTTTTATTAATCTGTTGTGATAGATAGTTTTGTCTTTAGCAATCCCACCAATATTGAATTATCATATGAGTATGAAAAATTGGCAGATAATTACCATTTAATCAGTTTTGTAGACCCAAATGCTCAATGATATATTTTCTTTTCTTGACTTTAAAGGAAATTTGGGGGAATGATTAATAATAATTGGCTTGAATTCCGGTGATGAGAGGAAAGACCAAAACTCAATGATTAAGATTGGAGATTTTTGTTTTTGTCCCGATAGAACTTTTCAACACTTGATTTATTCTCAATGTTCTCATGCGGAACTTTGGGGGAATTATCAATGTGTCAAGTTTTGGTTGTTTCTTCCCACTATAGTGTTAGAAATTTTATATATTATTATGGTAAATACGTTTATCGGAATGACAAGATTAAGCTTAACAGAGTTGTCAAGTGTTCCACTTTCGGAAGTTAAAAAAAATCTAAGCGTACATGTCTACCGAACCTAGGAAGGAATTAATGGTGGAATATTTCTCCTCCCCTAGCTAAGAAGGGGATTAAGTGCCATAACCTCTTCTTGAGTCTTTTTTTTGTGTGTGTGTAAAGCCTCTCATTCATTGATTCATTCATTCAAAGGGGAAAAAGGTTACAATGCTTAGGGTTTTAGCCAACAATGGGCATGATTCAAGACAAAAAATAAACACAATTCAAAGAAAATACAAGGGATAGAAAATCCAACCGCATATCCAAGAGATATTGAAAACTTGAGCAAAGAAACACCGAATCACAAAAAAATCCAAGGAGAATCAAATCCACATTTACAAGCAGAGTGGGAACATGGTACATAGTCCTTATCAAAAGACTGAGGGACGTTGAGAAGGGCTCCATGGCCAAGAGACTAGGTTCATTGGCAAGGAGGATTGATGGTTGTGGGTTTAGGGTTGGGTATGATTTTCTTGCAAAGGTTTCGATAATCGCATCTCCATGGAGTTGAACCCCTTCTTGAGTCTTGGGTGTAATCATCAATAGTCAACACACACCACAATGTTCTTCCTTATCATTTTCTACTTTTCTACTTTGAGAGTAAGATACATATTAGTGTTCATCAGTTAATGATTTCGAGTGTCTGGGAAAAGAGAAACTAAAATCGTTTTATCGTGAGAATCTTAAACATATCAAACTCGTATACTTACTTAAACATAATTAAGGAGAGAGATAATCATCTGGACTTTAGATTATTTCGATTATTCTATACACTACAAGAAAACAATTTAATTTCTGACCACCATTTCCAACCAATCTGGTGGTCAATAAAATTTCAACCATTTTCTGACAAATTTCTAAACAAATTATTTGAAAATTTTCGACCAAATAAAAATATTTGGAAACTAGACACAAACTTTGGTTGGAAACTTTGTGGTTGTCTGAAATTCGTCGAAAAAACAATTTTCTAATTTTTGGATTTAAAACTCCAAAATGCTACCACACTATCTAACCCTAAGTTTGGAATGTTTTCCGACTATTCAGGACTGACCCATTGCTTTAGGCCATGTAATATATCTTTATTATTTGGGTTATTTCACAAAAAAAATTCTTAGTTGAGTTGGTTATGTAGTATGAGAAGAATTACTTTATCGAGGATTCGAATCTCTAAATCGGCAGTTTTTATACTTTTTCTATTATTTCTATCATATGCATACAATTAATATATATTTATAAAATATTATAAATAAAAAATAATTTAGGCCTCGGTAACAGTAGGACCGAACTGCGACTATTGTCCGGGGATAGTCAGGCCGCCTGCATTTCTAACTAACGTATAAACCAACTAGACCGATACCCACTTCCCAATAAGATGTTGTTAACAACAGAAAGGAGGTTCGAACTTGGGATGTGTGAGTTTCACCCTCTCCTCATTTTTTTCTTGATCCGATATAATCCCCATCTACCATAGAGCTCCTACTAGATTCCGAAAATCCGATTTCTCACTCTTTAATCTTGTTATAGACTTCCCATCACTTCTCAATTGGACCTAGAAAATCAACATCACTTTTCCTCTCGTCAAACCAATTTCTCCGTCCATTCATATTGTCTCATTCAAAAATAAGTTCCCGCTAACTAGTGAGAGAGAGAGCGTCCCCGTAGGCCGTAGCTAAGTAATGGGCCCAAAGGGTAACTTTATTATTCATTAATGGGCTAACATAAATCTCAAATCAGAAGATTTACCAAAGCCCAATAAATAGAAAGTAAAACCCAAAAAAATTAACAAATATCCTAAAAAAAGAAAATAATTTACCGTAAATTTCGCAACGAATCAAAGAAAAAAAGTGAAAAAGTTTATTTTTTAATAAAAAATTACTGTTCATGGATCCCACGTGATCAGACAGCTCAAATTCCGATCTCGTAACGACGTCGAATAAGACAATTTCGGTTTTGTCTCTAAAACCTGGGTCCCACGTTTTTTTCTTTTCACCCCTCTCCCCTCGATCTTAAGAAAATAAAAATTCCAAAAAGCAAAAAAAAAAAAAAAAAACAAAGAAAATTATCGCACAAGATTCCAGCTAGCTAGCTAGTAGTAGTGGTGGTTTCTTCATCTTTTTCTCAATCACACTTTCTTCTTCTCCATTCTCCTCTCTCTCTCTCTCTCTCTTTCTCCCACTTGTGTGAAGAAGCTCAACAAACGAACCCTAAAAAAAAAATATGATTCTTCTTTGATTTTTTTTTTCTTCCTTACCTATACAATTTTGCTTATTTCTGAAGCAAAAGAAAAATCCTTAGGGTTAGAAATTGAAAAATGCCATTGAAGAAGAAGAAGATGACGAAAGAAGTAGTTGATGATTGTTGTTTATTCGCTGAAGAATACGATGGTCCACCATTATCATACAACATACCTTGCGCTGTTCCAATTAACGTCGAGAAAATCCCCGTCGCCGCCGTTGTTTCTCCGGTTTGTATCTCCGACGACATGTCTTTCCCTGTGATTCAACCGATTTTGCCTCTTGATAATAATAATAATAACAATATCAAGAATTTTCTTAGAGATTCTGTTTCTCCTACCTCTGTTATTATAGCTAACTGTGGTGGAGGATCTAGTGAGCTTGGATTGGTTTCTGATTCCGTCACTGTTTCCCCTACTTCTGTGATTGAAGAGGAAGAAGAAGGTGGGGATGGTGATGGTGATGGTAGTAGTTTTGATCAGTCTAGGGTTAGTAGTGGTTCAGTGAAAGAAGAGAGCTTAGATTTGAATGAATCCTCCAATGCTTTGGTTGTACCTGATTGGGAATCTAATGATTCGGTTATGAGTATGGACTATCCATCTTCTCGTGTTACTGGGGATTGTGTTAGTGAAACTGGTAAGAAGCAACCAGTTGTTACTTTCTTAGGTATTGCTTCTGATGATGGATTTGAAGAAGATGATTCTTCTAGTAATAATAACCACCAGAAGCGGATTCGTGTTATCCCTGTTAAGAAACTGCCTCAAACCAAAGGGAAGAAAGGTTCTTGTTATCGTTGTTTTAAAGGAAGCCGGTTTACTGAGAAGGAAGTTTGTCTTGTTTGTGATGCAAAGTATTGTAGCAGCTGTGTGCTTCGAGCTATGGGTTCTATGCCTGAAGGTAGGAAATGCGTTACTTGTATCGGGTTTCCTATTGATGAGTCGAAGCGAGGGAGTTTAGGGAAATGTTCTAGGATGCTTAAGAGGCTTCTTAATGATTTGGAAGTTAAACAGATTATGAAGACTGAGAGGTTTTGTGAAGCTAATCAGTTACCGGCTGAGTATGTGTTTGTTAATGGACAGCCTCTTTACCCTGAAGAGCTGGTTTCACTTCAGACTTGTTCTAATCCTCCAAAGAAGCTGAAACCTGGTGATTATTGGTATGATAAAGTGTCTGGACTTTGGGGAAAGGTGAATAATAATTATTTACTGTCCTTTTTATGAGTTTTGTGTCTTAGAGTGTGTCAAAAAACGTTTATATGTATTTTGTTGGGATTCCACAGGAAGGAGAGAAGCCTTATCAGATAATTAGTCCTCATCTGAATGTTGGAGGTCCTATTAGTCCAGAAGCTAGCAACGGAAACACTCAAGTTTTCATTAACGGCCGCGAGATTACGAAAGTAGAGCTACGAATGCTGCAGGTTTTGAAACATTTTTTTGAATTATACAATTCTTGATTTATAAGAGATTTTGGTTATCGTTGATGATTTAACTTGTTTATTTCTGTATTACAGTTGGCAGGAGTTCAATGTGCGGGTAACCCTCATTTTTGGGTTAACGAGGATGGATCCTATCAAGAAGAAGGACAGAAGAATACCAAGGGATACATATGGGGAAAGGTTCGTTGTTTTTGCGTAAAATCTATATTCCATTCGGTCTTGAATTTGCGTATTCCTCTTTGATTGAAGGTGACAAACTCGTGCTGCTTTTCAGGCTGGGACGAAGTTACTTTGTGCTGTATTGTCACTTCCTGTTCCATCCAAATCTACTGCGAATGCTTCTGGGGAACAACTTCATAGCGCAAATAGCAGAAGCATTCTGGACCATCTTGAGCATAGGACTTTGCAAAAGATTCTGTTGGTTGGAAACAGAGGTTCTGGAACTAGCACGATATTCAAGCAGGTATGATATCTGTTTGTTATATGTCCTACTACTTATCAGCCTAAGCCCTGAAATCTACATTATAACTGAATGACTTTATCGTTCAGGCAAAGATCCTTTATAAGGACGTACCATTCTTGGAAGACGAGCGTGAAAATATAAAGGTGATTATCCAGACCAATGTGTATGGTTATCTCGGTATGCTTCTTGAGGGCCGGGAGCGGTTCGAAGAAGAAGCTCTTGCTGTCCAGAGTATGAAGCAGTGTGTCATTGAAGATATTCCTGCTGCTGCGGATGAAGGTGAATAGATTTCACACTCCTACTTTTTTTGCTAAGTAGCAGGACCTGAAATTTGTTATGGACAATCATGAATTTATATATGTTACCCATTTGAGTCTTAACTTGGTTTATGTTATGAGCAGGAGATGCTAAAAGCAACAACAAAACTGTGTACTCCATTGGCCCAAGGCTTAAAGCATTTTCTGATTGGCTATTGAAGACTATGGCTGCTGGAAATCTTGGGGTCATTTTCCCTGCAGCTTCTCGTGAGTATGCTCCACTGGTTGAAGAGTTATGGAGGGATACAGCGATCCAAGCTACATACAAGCGAAGAAGTGAGCTAGGACTCCTTCCCAGTGTCGCTAGTTACTTTTTGGAACGGGTAAATAAGTGTTTCAGTATTTCTTTTGCACTCAATTTTCCGTTGGATAGTTGGTTACTGGGAAGTGAAACTATGAGTTTATTAGTTTCCTAAGAAGCTGTTTTCACGTTCTTTAGGCTATTGACGTATTGACACCAGACTACGAGCCATCGGATTTGGATATATTATATGCTGAAGGAGTCACTTCGTCCAGTGGTCTAGCCTGTCTCGATTTCTCATTTCCACAGACTGCATCTGAAGAGAATCTTGATCCGTCCGATCACAATGATTCTTTGCTCAGGTAAGTATTATCTGATTCCCTCTTTGTGTGTTTGTAACATTCAAGTCAGTTCGAACATGTTTGAAGACATTTTATTGTGTTTTTTTCAGGTACCAGTTAATAAGAGTACCCTCGAGAGGCCTCGGTGAAAACTGCAAGTGGATTGATATGTTTGAAGATGTTGGGATGGTTGTGTTTGTTGTCTCCATGAGTGACTACGACCAGTGTTCTGAAGATGGAACCAACAAGATGTTACTCACCAAAAAACTATTTGAAAGCATCATCACTCATCCCATCTTTGAGCACATGGACTTCCTCTTGATACTCAACAAGTACGATCTCTTGGAAGAAAAATTGGAACGAGTTCCTTTGTCACGCTGCGAGTGGTTCCAAGACTTCAATCCCGTGGTCAGTCGTCACCGTGGTTCCAACAACGGTAATCCCACTTTGGGCCAGCTTGCGTTCCATTACATGGCGGTTCAGTTTAAGCGGTTTTACTCTTCCTTGACTGGGAAAAAGCTGTTTGTTTCTTCGAGCAAGAGTTTGGACCCGAACAGTGTTGATACGTCGCTCAAGTTTGCTATGGAGATTCTGAAATGGAGCGAGGAGAGAACTAACATCTGCTTGAGTGATTACTCTATGTACAGCACTGAGCCAAGTTCCTTCTCAAATTGATGTTTTCACGTTCAACGAAAGAGTCTAATGTAAATGGTAACTACTTTCTTGTGTATAGATGGCTACGTAGAGTTTTAACAAAGTACTCACGCTTCAATTTACAGACAAATCTCTGTGTACTATATAAACAGTTACAATTTAACTGATCTTATCCTTTATGTTACAATTGAGTTTTGTCGAAAATGTATCTAACTTGCTCTTCTGCACTCAACAAGACGTTCTTCACAATCCAACCTTGTTCTTGCATTTGTTTGTTAAGTGTGATAAAATCATCTCGTGCAGCAAGCTTACTCTCTCCGGTGAGTAAGGACCAATCTTGCACCGTCAAGTCTGAAGATGTTTCTCTTCTCTTATTGTTACCAAGGGATTTACGTATGTAACATGTCTGAACATATCAACCAAAACATGTTATCAGTTCAAGAAGTATAATGAATTTACACTAAAAATTGACGATACTTAGTTGAGTCCTCTTTACCTGTAACAAACTCGTGATAATGTCCACACTGTTGGCTCCTTCACGCAAGCAAATGACAATTCCCAGCTAAACATTTTACAAATGGCGAAGATCAAACTAGAGAATCGTGAGGATCTGAGAACTTATAAGTTAGCATATATAAAACTCACTTTTGGTATTCTTCTGAAACCTTGAGAAGAAAGTTCCATGGTTATGAAGTAGCCATCATCACTGGACAGTGATTGCATTGCCATCATTGATTGCGCAGGAATCTGAGCCTTTGGATCTAAGCACCCAATTCTGATGGGCCAAACCCTTTTGCTACCTACAAAAATACAAATACCATATGAAACGATTCAGCTTGTTAATCAGTGATAGACACCATCTTAAGAGCCTTTAGAGGTTATATTTGTTTTTCACCTCTGCTCCCTAAAAGGTCAATTCCTTCCTCTTCACTCACTTCGGCAGGGGAAGGTACTTGCCTGAATTCAATCCATCTTTCCAGAATTATTTCAAGCCTATTCTGATAAGAAAAAGGAAAAATTAAACTTATAACAGGAATTATTCTCCATTGTTTGAGTCTCTCATCAACGAGGTTATAAAAGCTACCTTGGTTAATGTTTGCAGATTGATGTGTTTAAGCCCTTTATAAATGCCAAGGAGATCAAACGTGGAGAAAATTGGATATAGAACAAAAGGTAGACTTGCCTGCAATCTAGCACATTAGCAAGTCAGTACATTCCAGAACGATCTCACTAATGAAATAACCGAAACTTTACTAAAATCATCTAACCTTTGGTTGTTTTGGAAGAGCATATTTAGAAGAACCGCCAGTAAGAGACCAAGGTTATCAAAACACACGGTTTGAATCTGAAGCGTCACAAATAAATTCAGGGCATGTATAGTGTGATACAAATGATACAAATGATATCAAGTAGGTATCCTAAAAGAAACCTGCGCCTTTGCAGAGACTTCACCGAGGTTATCCGCTACAGCAAAGCTTCGATGTACAGCTGACTACACATAACGATACATCGGTTGTCAAAACCAAAACACTAAACATATAATAACACTTGAAGTCACAGGGAACAAAAAAAAAAAAAAAAAATATGAAACCTTACACCGGTTGCTAAGTAGCAGGACAAGCTAATCTGTTTAGCAATGTTGGCAATAGAAGCTAGCAAAAGGAAGTACTTTGGGAATACTGGAGTCATTAACTCAACTCCAATGCTGAGACTAAAGAGTACAGACGTCGAGAACCGAACTCTCTTCGAGAAAAAAATAAAATGAGTATAAGTAACAAAAGGCTCAAGAACTACAGTTTGATAAAGATAAGTCCACAAAAGTTAATATACCTTCAAATTAGTATCAAAAGCAGAAGCAAGACTAGCAGTGTATATACATCTACTTAACCGTCCAAGCCCATCTTTCAATATCCAATTAAAAGCAGCAGATGAAGCAAGTGACCGAGATTGTCCAATCCCTATGGCTCTAAACATGGCCTGCAGCAACACATGACTCAAGTTCATGACAGTTCACCAAATTCAAAGTCTAGTAGAAGTATATATGTTCAATAAGTTACCTGAGTGGCAAGAACTTGCAGAGCAGAGCTGAAGACTCTGTGCAAAAACTTCCATTTCACATAACTTATGTAATTCTCAGTGACTTGTTTCGGTATGAAAAAATCTTTTGCAGCTGAAGATGAAAGTCTTATCAGTTTCAAGAACCCATCTTCGAGGCGGCCATCGTCACCAACACTATCTTCTTCATCAACACATAGCAGTAACTCCAAGGAATCACCTTTGATGAAGTACCTAGAAACTTTGCCAGGGGTTTTGATTGTGATTGGAAGACGACGAGTTGCGTTACTGGGAACTACTACGAGTTCTTCTTCTTCGTTTTGCTTGTAATCAATGGAAGTTCTCAGAGAGTTGACGAGTTTTCTTGAAGCAAATTTGGGGAAATTGAAGATTGGGTATTGGGTTAACGTTGACTTACATGGGTTTAGAAAAAGACGAGAGCTTGGTTTCGATGAATGCATCAGAGTTTCTTAGGGTTTTAGGGAAGGTTTTGCTTCTTCTTCTCCTTCTTCTTCGTTGGTTCTGTCTGTGTGTGGGAACGATTCTAATGTATTGGGCTCGATATGGGCCTTATACACTTTTTTTTTTTTTTTGGGGAAACTCATTTAAATATCGTATGCGCACGTTAATAAATCTGTGCACGTTAATCTCTTACTAGTGGGGTATATCAAGTTTCTACAAGAGTTTGCGAAAAGGTCGGTCACTCACTAGTACATATTTTTCTGAATGATAGTCTTAGATAAAAAAATAAATGACTCTTATTTTTAACATGTGAGCAACAGAACAAGTTAGAGCCCCTTCCATCTCCTTCTTTATAACGTACGTAGGCTCTTGAGAGTTCACATTAGCTAATAGTTTGCCTTTTGTTTTCTCATGGCATAACACAACATTCACTTGTTTGAATCGGCCCGCCGCAACTCGGATTCGCTCATAATCTATACAATAATAGAGGTGTCGTTTGTTGAAAACGAAAAATCGCAATTGTTGTTGGCATTTATTTATATTGTTATTATTATATACATTGGCTAATTATAACGTGAATTAAGATTGTTGCAACAAAATTAGTCTCTTATTATTATTTTTGTATGATTTCACAAAACAAAAGAAAATTAGAAAAAAAAAAAACAAGCGTTACTCTAGAGCTTTCATCTCTTCCTTAAACTTAACCATTGCAATTCTTGGCAATGTAACCACAATCTGAACTCCTCCGACCATATCCGGTTCCAACCTAGATGGTCGCATGAACATATTAACCATCCTAGCTGTCTCCGATGGGACTACCGGGACAATATTCACCGGCTCATTCCACCCGAAATCCATCGATCCAAAGATCCCGATATTCCTCCAATCCGTCAAACAAAACAACCCATCTTTTTTTCCTTTGATCGTTAAATTCATCTTAATGATTTTTTCAGTGTTTGCAAGCTCTTCTTGGAGATAATCTTTATCGTGAGCCTTTCTCTTGGCTTCTTTTATGAGATTTACGATATCTGAGATCGGATATTCTTCCACTTCTCTAGCGGTTAGTGGCACGTACATATCAATATATGCATTACCGTAGTATCCATCGGGCAAAGGTGGATCCACAACGTCGCGGATTCCTACTGATAAACCCAAAACAGTGACTCCATCTCGATCCAAATTGAGAGCTTTAACTCTTGACTTCCACAAATAAGCTCCTATAACTTCGAAAGTAGTGAGAACCTCATTAGAGAATCCGTACTCTTTCAATGTAGCTTCTTTCAATCTTCTTATGCTATCAGCTCTAATATTTATTTTCTCAGTTACCTAAAACATTTATAAACAAGGATATAATTAAAATATTACCATAAAATTCAAAAACATATAGTTTTGTGCACACACATGCATACCCAATCATCCGTTGGTAAGTAGGGTGAAGCTGCCGTGTCGCCACCGGGAAGAAACGGAGGTTGATCATCGTCTTCCGGCTTCCCCACAAGTCTTTCTCTTTCCCAGACCGGCGTCAACGTTGGTTTCTTCTTCCCGCCAGCTAACTCTGTTAAGGCACACATGATATGACCTTCTCCATATCCATCGCACATTGCATGTGACATGGCCATCCCTAACACGAATCCTCCACATCCAAATTTGGATACCTGTCGTAAATCAATAAGGTTATTATTTTTATTTTAGTTTATTAATAGAGAATTTGTTAAAAATATATTTTTTGATATAACCTTTTCAAAAATACCTCTTTTTAGCCATTTTTATTTTTGTTCTCCTTTAAATTTTAATGACCATTTTATCTTTAGATGAAAAATATTTTAATTAATAAAAAGAAAACAAAATTTTCCTGCCAAAAAATTTCCGACATATTTTCCCATCAAAAAATTTTTCGCCAAAAAATATTTACAAGGTTTTTAAAAGGTTTTATAAGGTTTCTACCTTATAAAAGTCTTATAAACACCTTGTAAAGGCTTTTACAAGATTTTTTAAAGAGGTTTAAAAGGTTGTTTAAACACCTTGTAAACGTTTTTACAAGGTTTTTAAAAGATTTTCAAATGGTTTTTAAAAAGATTTTAAAAAGTTTTTTAAACACATTGTAAACGCTTTTACAATGTTTTTAAAAACCTTGTAAACGTTTTTATAAGGTTTTTAAAAGGGTTTTAAAAGGTTTTTAAACACTTTATAAACGCTTTTAAAAGCTTTTTAAAAGCATTTACAAGTTTTTTAAAAGCGTTTATTTTTTAAAAACGTTTACAATGTTTTTATAAGGTATAAATTTCAATATTTTTTTGCAGGAAATTTTTTTAATTTTGACGGGAAAAAAAAATTTGGCGGGAAAATATTTTTGATTTTGATGACTGTACATTCTTGTTGTCACCCGAAAAGGGTAATTTGGTCATTTTGTATATAAAGAGAGATAGTTTTAAAAATAGTCAACATAAAATAGTATTTTTAAAAATGAATATGGAAAAGGGGTATTTTTATAAATACCCCACATAGTACATCTGAAATTGATGTGAGAAAAGTTTGGTCACCTGCCACAAGCTGTGTGTCATTTACATGCGTCTAAATTTACGTTGTTCTAGAGAAACTCTTTGGAAAAGAAAAAAAAATGTTTACCCTACAAGTCACATGCACGAAATTAAATAGACAAGACAAAACTAGACAAAAAATATGCGGAGTTTGCAGATTTCATGCATGACCGGAAGGATTAATTAAAGAGGTTTACGTATTACTTTTTTGGTTTTTTTCCTCCAAATTATAACTCGATCAAAGATACATAAAATAAGAAGCTTATTTATTTATAAGTTTTCAATGGATGTAATCCGTCCTTGATTATATTTAACAAGATGTTAAACCCGTATAACGGTATAAGCATAAGGGATAACAAGCTAGCCAACACAACCCAAGCCGTGCACAAAAAAGTGAAAAACTCATCTAAAAATGAAATTATATATTTTTATACGGTTTAAGCGGATAATTTTTGTTTTTTTTTTTATTTGAAAAAGCGAATCCTAATTAAATAACAAATTCGATCGAAAAACTTAGTTTTTATTTAAAGTCAAGGATAAATGTGATAATAACGACCTAAATACTAACCGAATTCGTATCAAACCATTTCTATTAATTATATTATAATTTATAAACCAAATGATCCGGAACCAAAATATGGATTTTGAACACACCTAAAAACAAGAATGGCTTGTGTACCTGCAAAGCAAAAGGTCGATAACCATAATTCTCCACGTGAAGTTCAGGCAGGAACTTTAAGGCCGTATCTGAGTCAATGTTCTCCAGATTATTCAAAGAAGTGAGCTCCACATTTTCAGTAGCCACCGTGAACGGCACACCACCTTCGTCGCCACCACAGCTCAACTGAAGTTTCCAGTCACTATCCTGCCGCTTCAAAATCCCTGCCGCTACACAAGAAGATCGGACAACGCCTTCTTAAGCAAAGATTCCGGCAGGTCAGCATCATCATCAACAACGTTCTTGGCTTTGAAAACGTAGCATGCCTTGTAAATGACCTCATTATAAGGATCATTGTCAAGTGTTGAAAGGGAAAGAGTTTGTAGAGGTATGTGTTTTGAGGGTTTCACCATCTCGGTGAGCTTTTTCTCGACCATTAAAGGGATCGACATGTTCTAATTTCTGTGTGAATAATTTTATGAACACTCTTGTCCTTTATAAACAAAAGGTTTGGCATCATGTTGGCCACGTGTAGCCTTAAATGTTGTAACAAGTTACAACTTGCACTTTTGTTTATATGCTAAGTTATCTTTGTTGTTCGCATGCATGGCCAATAAATTAAGGAAATGGAAACGGTTTGACATAGTAATTTCATTTAAATGCCATTGTATATCTTCATCTTTATTTGAGTGGTAAAAGCAAACATACGTAACTCGTATCATGTTTAGGCGGTAGCAGCGGCTGGGAGAGACAAAAGAAAATAGTATCAGGGGCTGTTCATTTCATCATCTGGAAGCAGTATCTAAATATGCAGTTATCAATTCTTGTTCGTTTTTCTCAAATTAAGCAATGCGTGTAGATGTAATAGTTGGATGCAAAATAAAACTCATCCCAAAAAAACTAGATATTCTGGATGAGTTTGAAATAAGAGTTTATACGGGTCTCGAATTTACAAAAATCTAAAATATCCTCATTTATTTATAACTTTAAAAATTATTTTTAAAGATTTTTTTTATAAAAAATTTAAAATAATGCTTTTCAATCAAAATAACAAAAGTAAATATTTTTAGTCATTCTATTTTTAAATCATATTTTTATACATTAATTTTTTTTTGTTTTTTTCGTTTTTGTTGCTTTTTTAAAGTTGAAACAAAAGTTTGGTGGGTTTTTAATCTTTCTACATAAAATTTGTGTCCTTCTAGTAATAAAATATGATGAATTGTTAATATAACAATTAATTGTCAAACTGGTGTATTTTCATTTTTTTTTATAATTAACTTATCAGGTATGTAGAAAAATAAAAATGAACACCAGACCGGTTACGTAGTTGGTGGATGAATGTTCCATCAGATTTCTTACTTTGTGCATCATCAGATTTTATTTGGTTGCCTTAATTCAACAGAGGTCTGGCAATCCTTTTTCAATTAATAATCCAATGGTTTCCCCTCCTTCGCTTGACAATATAGAGGGACGTGGGTTCGGTCTGCGACTCGCAACTACAAACTTATGTCAATGTGTAAGCTAATTCTCCAAGCAGTTGTTGTTTACAGTGTGTGGAAAGAGCGCAATTTAAGGCTATATTCTTCTGTTTCAAAACCGGCACATGATTTGAAAAAAAAAAAAACCCGGCACAGTAGCACATGTTACAGTCAAGGAGATTCAATTACTCTTACGAGACAAAATTTGCAGGCTTCCATCGTCGGGTAAATCGGCACATTCTTCCGCCTAGTACAATCATCAAAGCTTCGTGACACTTTCATTCAGCTGTAATTAAGGACTTTTACTCATTATGTCTCATTTATAATTATGCTTGTTTTACATGAGTTTTAAAAATAAATAAAAATTAATTGTCTCTCTAAAAAAGAAAAATTAGATGTACTCTAGAGGATTATTGAAAGATGTTATTATTAATTATTGATCTTATCATGAAAATCACCACATACAAAAGAAAGACTAATTAAGCACACTTTAGTCTAGAGCATTGATCTCTTCCTTGAACTTAACCATTGCATCTCTGGGCATTGTAGTCATAATTTGAACCCCTCCAACCATCACCTGATCCAATCTTGATGGTCGCATGACCATATTAATTGTCCTAGCTGTTTCCGGGGGAACGACTGGGACAAAATTCACCGGTTCATTCCACCCGAAATCCATTGGTCCAAACATTCCAATATTCCTCACATCTGTCAATAAACATAATCCATCTTTCTTTCGTTTGATCTTTAAATTCATTTTAATGATATTTTCTATGTGTGCAAGCTCTTTTTGAAGGTAAGTTTTACTATGAGCATTCTTCTTCGTTTCTTTTATGAGTTTTACGATGTCTGGGATCCCAAATTCATCTACTTCTCTTACGGTTAACGGCACTTTCATATTAATGTATGCATTGCCGTAGTATCCGTCAGACAAAGGTGGATCCACGACGTTTCGGACTCCTGTGGTGAAAACCAAAACCGTGACTCCATCTTTATCTAGTTTTAGTGCTTTGACTCTTGATTTCCATAAATAAGCACTCATAACTTCAAAAGTTGTGAGTGCCTCACTAGAGAAGTCATATTCTTCCAGTGTAGCTTCTTTCAACCTTCTTATGCTTTCCGGTCTAATATTTATTCTTTCAGTTACCTGATTACAATTATTAACGTGGAATTAATAAATTTTGAACTAAAGCAAATATAATAAACTAAAGGATCTATTTAAAACAAAACTTAATTTTGATAAATAATTTTTATCAAGTAACTATATCGATCAACGATCTTCAGAAAAACTCTTTTAATATATATCTTATTATATAAAATTTGGACTCACGTATTCATGTGTCAATTTTATTGATTTGAGAGTTTAGTCATAAATAATATAAATTTTTATTTTAACAAATTAAAAGATTAAAAAGATAATTATAAGAAATTCAAAAACTTAAATAATTTTAAAAATATAAAAAGATAATTCTACTATGTATGTAAAAATATAATATTAATTCTAACTTTAAGTACTAATTCAGTAATTCTACAAGAAAAATGATTAAGCAGATTATAAATTAATTAATATAATAATATATAAACAACTAAGTTGTCTCATAGCAAAATATGGTTTCTTTAAATACACAAGCAAATGATTAAACTTTGTTCTATTGTTAAAGAGTTTTTTTTTTTTTTTTTTTTTTTTGTGAAAGTTATGAGGTGTTCTCATGAAGATGCTTCATTTCGTAAAGTAAAGATACACGACAATTCTGTAAACTATCTCATATTTTTTTCTATTTTTGAGGTCAAAATTTAATTATGAGGTAACGCTTTTTTAAAAAAGTTAATATGTTTATTTAAATTAAAACATATTTAAGTATTATGCATATATTGTGCTTTCATTTTTTGGTATTATTAAATTTACCTTTAGTTTCGTTTTTCTTTTTCTGATTTTCAGGATATAATACAAATTTTGACAAAAATAATGAACTTATATGAATTTTTGATTAATTTATGATAATGTTAGTATAGTTTTATTTGAAACTCTTGGACATATAGAACAAATATATTTAAGAACATCACAAAGCAAACCAAAATTTTGGTTCTAGAAATAGTAGTAAATCGGTTATATGAAGTGTTTTTAAATCTTTTGAAAACCTTAATAAACAAACATTTTTCTTGTATCATTGGATTTTTCAAACATATGTTAATTCTATAAAAAAAGATTCATAAAATATCAGAAAATTTCTCTAACCAATTTTACCCTCTTCATTAATCATAAAAAGAATCTAGTGATGCTTTTTGAAACTGCCCAAAATTAACCACATACGTACCCAATCATCGGTAGGTAAGTAGGGCGACACAGCCGTGGTAACCCCGTGAACTAATGGAGGTTGATCGTCTACAGGCTCCCCCACAAGTCTTTGTCGTTCCCAAACCGGTGTCATGGTCAGCTTCTTTTTCCCGCCAGCCAACTCCGTCAAGGCACACATGGTATGACCTGTTCCATATCCATCTGACATTGCATGCGACGTCGCGGTTCCCAAGATGAATCCTCCACATTCAAATTTGGTCACCTGTCATTATCACTATTATTCCCACCACAGCTTTGGTAAATATAGCATGAACCATGTAATTCATACTACTAAAATTTGTGTTGGAATAATTTAAAAAATAATTATTAGTGAGTTTTAAAAAGGAAGATTTTGAAGTTTGTGGGACTGGACATTCAAGGATGGTAGTCTACAATAAATAAAATTAGACCTAGGGTTTTGATACCCAAATCACTTTAGTATGGTTGCAAATTATAACAAATATTGAGATGATATTAAATTCGACATAAAATATAATATAATATAAAATTAAAGTATTAGCAATTAAGATATTGAAGATAATTTAAAGACCAAAACATAAATAAATGGTAAAATATTGATAATGTATGTGTAGGATTTATAATATTTATAACTTATAAGGTTTTATACGCGTGCGTATGAAGGTAATTTTTGATTATTTTATAAGGTTACACACATTTCGGTAGATTTGACAAATTAGCTGTCAGAAAATATATTTTTATAATAGGGACGTTTTTGGAAAAAATATTGGGACAGATACTTTTGTCAAAATTTCCTAATAATAATTCAAAGTTGTGAATTATTTTGTTTTTGATTTGCTAGGCCAGGCTAAACATTCAGAGATACTAGCAAACATCATCGAAGACATTCACTACTGGTCCACAATGTTTTCACAAATATCATATGTTTATGTGAATCGTACTTGTAATGTAGCCGATTACCTAGCCAAAGATTGTTTAAGTTCTGATAGTAGTTCTCAAAATTCTAATACTCTACCGTTAAGGTTCAAACAGGTGTTAAGAGATGATTTAAGCTAATAAAATTTTCATTGACGAAAAAAAGAAGATGCATATTACTTATTTTACTGACACTAATATATATAAAAAAATTAATTAATCGTATATAATTTATATATTTTTCTTATAAAATGAATTTTTGAACAGCATAATTGAAATTTAAAAGAAAGATTTGGGTTATAAAAAACAAAATAAAACTTTATAGTATGTCAATGTAGCTACTTAAATGATTACTAAGCCTAATTTTTTTATAAATTGTACTTCAAAGTTTATATAGTTTAATTAATTCTAATATATTACATCATTTATTTTCTATACAACATTCAGATGTGATCTAAACTGCACAAAATAGGTATTATTTTCTCTATTTAATGTATTTAAGTTTCGTACTTATATATGAAACATCAAATGATTTTGAAGCTTAGCTAGTACCTGAAAAGCAATAGGTCGATAACCATCCCCGACTTGGAGCTCAGGTAAGAACTTCAAGGCCGTATCTGAGTCAATGTTATCTAAATAATTCAATGAAGACAGTTCCACATTTGTAGTAGCCACCGTGAATGCCACACCGCCTTCATCACCCCCACAGCTCAACTGAAACTTCCTATCACTCTCCCGCCGTTTCAAAATCCCTGAAAGTGGATAATAATACACAAGAAGATCAGACAAAGCCTTCTTGAGCAAAGATTCTGGCAGGTCAGCATCATCATCAACAACGTTCTTGGCTTTGTAAACGTAGCATGCCTTGTAAATGACCTCATTGAAAGGATCATTGTCAAGTGTTGAAAGGGAAAGAGTTTGAGGAGGTATGTATTTTGAGGGTTTCACCATCTCGGTTATCGATGCGCTTATTTGGACTGCCATGTTTTAACTAAATACAACTAACTCAAGAACCCTCTTGTCTTGTTATAGCAGACGTTTTGGCTTCTTGATTTTGGATTGATTTTCGTTATTGGAAATACCAAAATCTATAATTAATAGTTATTACTTCCGATGTAGTGTGAGTCAGTGTCCATTGGTAACAAAAAATAGGAGTCTTAAATAAAAAATAAATAAAAATAAAGAAAAGTAATATTTGATTTTTATTTTGTAAAAATAAAGAAAAGTGGCATTGGTTTGTTTATGAGTTTTAATGATTTTTTTTTTCTTTGCAAACGCAACATCTTCCTCTTTCGATTCCACCCACACAGAAAGTTTATAAAAGTCTCATTTGTTATTTTTAGTTCTCTCTTCATTTTCCTCTATCGGTTCCACCCACACAAAAAGTTTATAAAGGCACCTACATTGATAAGGTTCTCAAAATGAGTTTTTAAACCTAACTAATATTAATATTTTAAGTGTTTTAATTTAAAATATTACAAAGCGATTATTGGGAAAAAAGCTTAAAAATACGCCGTTTAATTTTTATTTGGAAGTTTAATACCCCATACTTTTAAATTGGAATAAAAATACTTCGTTTAAATATTGCTGGACTAAAAATACCTTATCTTTATAATAGGTCTATACTCACGATTTAACATTTGCAAAAAGACGTGACGGAATAGTGTAACGGTGTTAAATTTCAATTCAAGTGTTTTTAGTAGCTATATAAAATCTATTTACATACGATACCATTAATGTTGGTGTAGTTTGGTGGTAAGGATTTGATTTTAAACACCTACCTTACGCGGGTTCGATTCCCATCGCGAGTTCAGTTTTTTTTTTTTTTTCCTTTGTTCTTTTCTCTAACCCACGAACGGTGGCAGTGATCTCGGCTTGGCGGACCATCGGCGGAGGAGCAGGAGCTTGGCAGTGATCTCGGCTCGGCAGACGATCGGCGAAGGAGGAGGAGCTTGGCAGTGATCTCGGCTCGGCAGACCATTGGCGGAGGAGGAGGAGCTCTCGCGGCGGGAGGAAGCATAATCACTAATCAGCACACTATACTATTGTGTGCAAATAAAACTGGTCCGCAGTGGTTTGTTGTCCGTCCTATTTTTGGAGCGGACTAAACCGCTGACGGATTTGGCCGTCCTGACCACAGTCATCATTCAAACTCTAAACGGGAATTAGTCGGAAACTAGTTTTAGGGTTATTTTATTAAATTAATAATAAAAATTAAAAAATATTACTAAATATATGTATAATTTGGTTTATGTTACAAGAAAAAAATATCAAATAAAATATAGAATTATAGTATTGTCAATAAAATTATGGTAAACACATATATAAAAACGTCATTTAAAAAATATATAATTTTTATTAAAAGTTTATATATTAGTTATTATAAAACATCATAGACTCTTAATTTAAATGTCTAAATAACAAAAAATTATAGATTTGATTTATATTTGGCTCCAAAAACAATCAATATACACAAAATAAAGTGGAAAGTAATCACATTAGACGGATTATAATCAAATTAGACATGCATAATCGGATAATTGATATTAGACAGAGATTAGTTATTAATCGAGATGGAGAAAGTGAAACTAGCGATTTTACCGAGCGTAATCAGAACTAAGCAATGATTTTTAAAATAGGGGCCACGAATAATAAAACTATATATCCTTTACCCAACCCAATCAAGGGTACCTTTTTTACGAGAACAGTCGCATAAGGGCATCCTCTTATTGACCATCATCTTTACTAATAATAATATCAAAAAGACAGTGAAGACAATGGAGATGCTCTATTATTAGTTAACAAAATTGTAAACAAAATTCCTTCAGGTTGTTATATAACATATTTGGACTGGCATGTCTTAAGTTTTTATATGCCTTATACGCTTTGCCCATTTATTTTACCAATAGGTTCTCTGTCCGATTGTTCGTTCAAACACACTGTCATGGCTTAGTATCTTAGACTTTTCTTCTTGATTTTATTAGTTTGTTCAATTTTTTTTTTCCCAAATTTGTCAAAATCTTCATTGAAAAAAATTCAGTTACGCATAACAACAACATTAGATCACTAGAGTTTTATTCAAAGATTATTGTTTATTGATTTTATTTTATTATTCAGATTACCAAATACAACAGAAAGACTATTTATACTTTAGCTAGAGCGTTTATCTCTTCCTTGAACTTAGCCATTGCAACTTTTGGCAACGTGATCATAATTTGAACTCCTCCAACCATCGCTGGTTCCAATCTCGACGGTCGCATGAACATACCAATTGTCCTAGCTGTTTCCGGCGGGACCACTTGGACGATATTCACCGGTTCATTCCATCCGAAATCCATAGATCCAAAAATCCCAACATTCCTCAAATCCGTCAAAAAAAACAACCCATCTTTTTTTTCTTTATTCGTTAAATTCATCTTAATGATATCTTCAGTGTTTGAAAGCTCTTCTTGAAGATAATCTTTATCGTGAGCTTTTCTCTTCACCTTTTTAATGAGTTTCACGATGTCTGAGATCATAAATTCTTCCACTTCTCTTGTGGTTAATGAAACATACATATCAATATATGCATTCCCATAGTATCCATCGGGTAAAGGCGGATCCACGACATTTCGAATTCCCATAGGTAGACCTAAGACTGTGACACCATCTTGATTTAAACGCAGAGCTTTAACTCTAGATTTCCACAAATAAGCACCTATAACTTCAAAAGTAGTTGGTGCCTCGCTGGAGAAGTCGTATTCTCGCAGTGTAGCTTCTTTCAACCTTCTTATGCTATCCGCTCTAATATTGATTTTTTCAGTTACCTGATTACAATTATAAACACGGAACAAAAAAAATTTGTTAGACAAAAAGTAGCTAAAAGCCTAAAAATAAACTATAGTATCTGGTTTATTTTTTCATTAAAAACTAATTTTGATAAATAATTTTATCCAAAATAATTATATTTTTAGCAACTTAATCTACCAATTTTTATATATACGTAGTACTGATTTCTTATATCAATATACTGTATGCAAAAATCGTGTGGTTCTGACGATTTTCTTGTATTTTGTTTCTTTTTCTAATAAACTTATAATTTTTGAGAAAAAGAAACATGAAAATATCTGAAAATGTCCTCACAACCCAATTTATTTGGTTTCTTGTCTGTTTATCAATCAACTCGAACCAAATCTAATAATATTACCCAATCATCAGTAGGTAAGTAGGGCGAAACTGCTGTGTAGACAGGAACAAAGGGAGGTTGATCATCTTCTCTAGGCTTTCCCACGAGTCTTTCTCTTTCCCAAACCGGCGTCACTCTCAGCTTCTTTTTCCCGCCAACCAACTCCGCCAAGGCACACATGGTATGACCTAGTCCATATCCATCACACATTGCATGCGACATCGCTACCCCTAAGGTGAATCCTCCACACCTAAATTTGGTCACCTGTTATCATTATCATTGTTACTTTCGCAACAGTAATCGTTTATTAATACTATTAAACTGATGTTAATCGTGCTGGTCTTATGACACGAAATGTTAAGGTTGAAACATGACATGTAACTTAATTTCGTACTTATATAATGAAACATCAAAGGGTTGTGTACCTGCAAAGCAAAAGGCCGATAACCATCCTCCACTTGGAGCTCATGAGGCAAGAACTTCAAGGCCGTATCTGAGTCAATGTTATCTAAATAATCCAAGGAAGACAGTTCCACATTTGTAGTAGCCACCGTGAATGCCACACCGCCTTCATCGCCCCCACAGGTCAATTGAAGCTTTCTATCACTTTCCCACCGCTTCAAAATCCCTGAGAGTGGATAATAACACACAAGAAGATCGGATAAAGCCTCCTTAAGCAAAGATTCCGGCCGGTCGACAACGTCGTCAAGAGCTTTCTTTTCTTTGAAAACGTAAATAGTCTTGTAAATGACCTCATTGTCTGGATCATTGTCAAGTGTTGAAAGAGAAAGAGTTTGAGGAGGTATGTGTTCTGAGGGTTTCACCATTTGGGTGAGTTTTTTTTCGACCACTAAAGGGATCGATGAGCTTATTTGGACTGGCATGTCTTAAGTTTTTAATGCCTTAAAGAGTATAACCCTCGTCTTTTATAGAGAACGTTATGGTATCGAGATTTTGGAATATCTTTTAGTTATTCTTTCCAATGCAGTTTGAACGGAAATGTTTTTAACGGGGATATTTTTGAGATAATATTTTATACTTTTTAATTCAAAAAAATAAATTAGACTTTTTCTCAAGGTTCTATATATATATATATATATATATATATTATTCTTATTTTCTTTTGCACAAATTGTTTTTTCTTTTTATCAAACGCTATTACTACAAATAGTGAACAACTAATCTATCATATACATGATAAAATTGGAACACATGAACAAATCCATAACCTGCGATACATTTTGATTATGATAAATGACCACGAACAAAACCTCTCCTCACAACATTTATATATTTCTACTTACGATTCTCACCTTTGCCATACCAAGATAGACAGTTTTATTCCTAATTCTCGAGACCAAGATGAACGACTCTACCTCCAATACTTTGAAACTTTTGATTATTCCTACACTATTAATAAGGAACTGCATTATTTAGGACTCTAACCCTAGATCTGGTGTAAAAACATTTTAACCTTTGACCACTAGCTAGGTTAAATGACTTCCATTCTTACCTTACTTATGTGAACAAGACGTTACACTTACATAGATATTTTGGAGTGACTCATATGGGGTTTACGAGTAATACCAAAGAGAGTATATATCCATGAGCCCCACCATTTGGATTATTATGTTATATTCTTCACTGCCATAAACCTATTTCGTCATGTGCTTAAAAGGTCTCTTTCTAATTTGGTCGATTAATTCGGAAGTAGATGGTAAAGTAACATTTTAAGATAGATATGGTAAAAAAACTACATCCCCTGTTACATAATTAAACCTTTGTTATTTGAATATATATCAAAATTTGAAGTTATTATTTGTAATATCCAAAAAAAAACATATTTAAATAATTCTAAAAGAAATTAGTATTCATAATTGAAAATATTTTATATACTTTTAACTTGCTAAAAAAAATTTGCATTCTTACGGATCATGTTATGGTGCAGGTTAGAGTTTACATAAATATGATTATATATTTTTTTACGGGTTAGTCTACTTAAATACTCAAAATATTTTAGTCTGATATCAAATGAAATAAGTTAACGAGAGGTATTACGCCAATCCTAAATGGTACTAAACACAAAAAATATAATTCATCTACAATTATAGAATCTAAATTTTAATCAAAACATATTAAAACAAACACAAAATACAACATAAATTTTCTTAACAATTATTAAACAAATTGTTTTGATGTATACTGTAGATTAAAATATAGTATACTATAATAGTTAAATACATGATAAAATCTGGACATACGAAGAAGAGTTTTTTCTTTTCTTTTCCTTTTAATTAAAGCTTTTTGTGAATATTACAATTTTAAAGAAATATACATATACTATACGATTAAGAAACTAAGCTCATGGCTTTCACTATTAGATGGTCATGCTTGTGATTTGCATAGTTATTATTTGTAATATCTGAACAAATATACTTAAAATAATTTTAAAAGAAATTAGTATTCATAATTTGAAATATTTTATATACTTTTAATTTGCTAATTAAAGCTTTTGGTGAATATTACAATTTTACAGAAATAGACATATACTATACGATTAAGAAACTAAGCTGGCTTTCACTATTAGATGGTCATGCTTGTGATTTGCATAGCGGATAAATCACGGAAGTTGAGTAATGTATTAGGCTCCCAGAACCCCTCGTTAGCAGACTAAAGTGTTGGAGTTCGTCAAACGACATAATAAGTTCTCTCTTTATAGGTTTGTTATCTTTTGGTGAAACTATCTTTATTTTTAATGGGTTAACCTCTTGACATTCGTCCTATGTAAATTGGTAAACAATCACTACATTACACGTCAATTAAAAATGACTTGAAACAATTAACAAATGTAGGATGTAGAAACTGATGTTTCTCACAATGAATTTGTTTAGAAGGAAAACAAATTCAATAACAATCTCTTGAAGTATTTAGATCAAAGTAAGCAAGAAAAGAAGAAATGAAATCTCTTGAGGAACAAGTTAGGTTTTGCTCAAGCATAAAGAGGAATTTAGGGTTTTGTATTAATGATTTGATGATCTTACAATGAGAGGATTGCCCTCTATTTATAGGTATTCAAAGATCTACAGAATATATTCGAATATACCGGATATATTGACTTTCCTAACTAGATGGCGAGCTAATAAGGAAAGTCTTTCCTTTTTTGCTAGGTCAGCCGCTGGACGAGTTGAAGTGCCGAATTCGTCACCTCGTCCATGGGCCTTTCAGTGTTATTGGGCCTTCAGAGATGAAGTCCAAACCTAGGCCGAATTCCCGGTTTAGATAGCCGGTTCTTTAACGGGTCTAAATCGGTATGTTGGGGGTGCTAATTCCCGCACCAACATAGGAGAAAATAAGTGTCTTTTTATATATATTTTTAAGGATTTTTCTATTCGAAATACAGCTACCGACTTCTAAATACAGCTACCGACCTTACAAGCCTTCAAGAGACATACAATGGATGTTCCCAAATAAATGTTTATTTGCATTTCACTATTTCAAGGATATGCCTTTACCATTTCGACAAGACGTTACACGTACAAAGAACTTATGGAGTGATTCAAAAGGATTTTACGTTGAAGACGACAGAAACACTGTCCACGAGCCCCACCATTTGGATTCCTTTGTCATTTCCTTCGTTACCATAAACCCCATTTATCATGTGGTTAAATATTTTTGTTTTTTGGTCGATTTATAATGGGGAATTTCAAAAATATATTTTTAACATCACTTTTTAAAAATATTTTCTGTTTAAAAAATTATTAGAAATACTACTAAAAACTAATATTTATTCAAACAGGTATGTAAACTAATAAAAAATATACACAAATTATCTTTCTATATATGTAAAAATATATAGTTAGTTTATAGAAAATATGCACTAGATAGCATAAAAACAAAACATAATTAAGAAAATATCACAATTGTTCGGTTCTTGTATAATTAAGAAAATATCACAATTGTTCGGTTCTTGTCAGAGAGTATTCTCTCTCTTCATATACAATTACACTTATATTCATTTTATATATTATAAGTTATTTTTTTAAATATCATATCATTCTTTTTTTACATAAATAACAAATTATCTCTCCTTCATGCACTTTCTCTCTTTCAGCTCTCTCTATTACTCTTTTTCTTTCTTCTCTTTCCCCATGTTCACTCACTTGAAACATTTGTCATTTTTTTCTCTCTTTATTTCTCTCTCTCTTATATTATGTTTTGAAACATGCTATTTCTTCGAATTACATGCAATATTAGTTAATTTCTCTTTTTAATATGTTATTTTTTATATAACACTCTATTTTTATATATTGAACGTTATTTAGTTTAATATAACATACGAAATATAAATATTACATGTCATTTTAAAAAATCTCATGCATCATTCATAATTTCATTATTTCTAATCCCTTATATATTAAAAGATAAGCATCCCCTATATATTAATAGAGAAGTACTTTTTTGAAAAAGCTGATGTGTCACTGCCAGAGAGCTCGAGACATATTTAGCCATTTACCCTCATTTTGATTTATTATTTACAGTTATATGCCATTGTGTTTTTAACAAAAAAAACAATAAGAAATCAAATGTGTGATTCTTAAAAACTTTATCACATAATTTTATTAATATTAATTAAGTTTAAACTTTAAATATATTCTATATTTAGAAAAAATGATTTATTGAAATGCATGTGGGTTATTCGCGGATCTCATGAATTCAAACGGGACGAATACAAAGACATTTTGCAGCTCAAAATATTTAAATCTGTTGCGGGATGGCTTAGCAGACGGGTTTGACCCGGTTAACAATTTTATTTAAATCATCCGGTTCATGAAATTTAATTTTTTTTTGCGGTTTTTATTTGATTTGATAGTTCAAAATTTTGACAGAAATCTAATCGATCACTAATTCGGTTCTCATTTGATCCAAATTTGTCATCATGTCATTCTATAATTTATGATGATATGATTACTATTTTACATTTTCATAAACTAAATGAATTCAAACTAATAGAAGTTTGTATTATAAATGTTATACTAAATAAATATATTTACAAATGTAATATCTCAAACAAAAATTTCATCCGTACAACAGCATGGGTTATTACCTAGTCTAACATTAAAACACAATAGGATAATTATGTTTTTCACTCCATAATTAACGTGGGTCCAGTAGTATTTTCCTATAAAAAAAATATTTTTGTGGTATTTTCTTCGTTTCTTTCCACAATTGTGGTATTTGCTAATATTACCCTATTTTATAAATAGTGTATAAACTCTTCTTAGAAACCTTTTAATACTTTCTAAAAATCTTTCAAAATATTTGTAAAACCTTTTAAAATCTTTGAAAACCTTTTAGAATCTTTGTAAAACATTTAAAAAAAACCTTTACAAAACTTAAAAACTTTATTAATATTTGGGGCGACTCTCTGAGTAGTCGTACGTGACTCAAGTACACATGATCACAATAGATAGAAGGGACATGGGTAGAATAGGAAACTACAAAAGGTTTTAGAAAATCTTAAGAACACAAAAGAGAACAACCTTGAAGCTAAAAATCCCACAGAAGCGTCTCTCTTGCGGCTAGGGTTGAGAACCTTATTTACATACAAAGATTTTCAGCCCTCGAATTGAGAAAAAGGAAAACTTTTAAAGTCTCTTATGATCGGTACAAAGGGTGTACCGCTTCGTATCTAGCGTAATCTCTACCGATCAATGGTAGTTGAAAACTTATCGATCGATAGTCATCTTCAATCTTCTCATTTCTTAACGCATATTGCTATATTTATCTTCCATAAGTCCACAAACCTATTAAGACTCAAACGCATCAAAAATTATATCTTATTCTTACTTAAAAGATTCAAGACTCAATGTTAAAACGACTCTAAAAACCAACATAGATATTAGTTTTGCCATCAATTAATCTTTTAATTATATTAGAACATAGCCATCTTATTTCAGATTTAAAACAGTATCTAATTTGAACTTCTCAAATTTATTTTCAGATGATCTAAGTTTCTTCTAATAGTGATATATATGCTACAAGGTACTTGTCTAAAATAGTGATTATTTTCAGATGATCTAAGTTTTGATCTGAGTATTTTTGGGCAAGGCAAGTATCGGCCTCCTAACAATATTTGTGGAATATTTCTCTTTCTAAAATCTTGTATTAAGTAAGACGGTAAGTGTAAATATGTTTCACGTTGCTATAGCTATCAACTAGGAATAATGAATCCCGATGGACTTATTTCACATTTTGAATATCTCTTTTCGAAATGAGGATCTCTTTTCGGTTAGAGTAGTAATATTTCCTACAAAACAGGTTCAATATTTTAAACAAATTCAATTTACGAATATGTATGAGTACTTAACGAGGTTTAGTGTGAGAGCAAATGCTTAACTCTGTTCCCTTCCCCAAAAGTGGAATCGTTGGCCAAACCATGTTCTGCTTTCCAGTTTACAAGAACTGTCCTCCTATCTCATATTCCTAAAAACTGAAACAGAGCAAAACG
The DNA here is from genome assembly GCA_023657505.1 of Camelina hispida. Classification (NCBI taxonomy): domain Eukaryota; kingdom Viridiplantae; phylum Streptophyta; class Magnoliopsida; order Brassicales; family Brassicaceae; genus Camelina; species Camelina hispida. The sequence continues at coordinate 40,838,808 of CP094632.1, forward strand.
GAAAAACTATATATAGCAATATCCTCTAATTCACAGTTTAACTTTTTACCCTCCTTCCATTTCCAGAACCGCGGCCGAGCTCTAGGACATGTTAATGGCTCAGGCGTTATCAAAAAAAGGCGAATTCTTTACGCAGCTGGTTCAAGCCCTTTTGAGTCGTGTTCAAAAAGTTTTTCAAAGAATTAATCACGTCTCTGAATCTTCTTCTGCTTCTTCTTCAATTACAGTCGGGAGCGAACCTTCTCTGCTGAAACCGGGGTTTAGGAACTTGGCAACAAAAGCCCACAGCTTATAAACATCCTCAAAGTTTGTCAAAAAGCTGAGAGATGCTGTGACAACCTCAAATCGCACAAACCCATTTTTTCCACCGCGCTTACCAGCTTCTCTCTGAAGATGCAAAGAGCTATCTTCCTTGATCCTAGCACCCCCACGGTGGTTTCTCGGAAGATCCATTATGCGTATGTGACTCAAGATACCAATACCAAGAGATACACCTTCTCTCTCAGCCAGTTTCAGAACAACTTCTGGACTTACAAACCCTTTGCTTTTGTCTTTCACGTTGAAAGCAACCGCTGCTCCTCTTTCGTACTTTATCTTTGGGCCATAAATCTGCACAAGGTTCATGTATCTGCTGCTACCGTCACTGCCTGATTCAGGCACTTTCAGCTGTAGCAAAGAGATCACAAGCCAGTTAATCAGAAACCTGAGCCTAGTTGTCGTTTTATTAAGACCTAACATATTCACATGATCAATATGGCTGCAAACAATCTCTGGCTCTCTTCTGTCCCAATCATCCTCATTTTGGTTTTCACCATCACTTTCGTCATATACACTGGCCAAAGAAGCTTCACCTTGGTCCAGACTATGACTGATACGGTCCATGTTAAATGAAACCCGTGTTCCTCTACTCGGTTGTTCATCTTCCACACCCAAAAGCCTCCCACCAGTACCCCTTCTCCCCAATAACCTAAACTCACCTTCTGTTTCTCGTCTTATTGCGTTATCTTTCATCTCTGAAGAAATCTTGGAGCTTGAGCCATTTGATCCAAAACCAGATCCTGCGCGATACACAATGTTACCGCAGTTTTCTTCCTGTATCTCTTGCATTTGGAGATTACTATTAGCGTTCCTCAGATTCCGTGATGGCGTTGAGTTTGTCTCCTGAGTAACTGACATAACTGCAGCATCAAACGAGAGTACATCTTTACCATCATACATAGGGCTACTGTAACTCTTTGCTACCGGTTTTGGTGATTGACGTTTGCTGGTAAACCAAAACGGTGGCAATGGAGATGCGATTTTATGGTGGTTCAAGTGACCTGCACGGTCAGACCCAAGCGGACTTTGACCTAAATCAATCCAGAACGAATTATCCGATGACTCATCTTCACTGAAAGCAGGGCTTTTCATCAACTCTCCAACCGAAACACTTTCATTTTCTTCAAATATGGTACTACTAGTCCCATCTCTATCAGAGGTATTATCTTCTAAGAGCTCTGTCTCAAACACATCCCTCACTTGAGCTGAAGTGTATGCACCAGAGAATACCGGCATCTGAGCACCTCTACGAGCAGCTTCTGTGGTTGCCGGTTTATCTCCGCCATATGTACCAACGTCATGATCTTCAAGACCAACCAATCCGTCGAGACCATCTATCGAATCACTGAGATATAACGGATACTGAGGTGTGATCTTCACTATTCCAGATCCTGTTTTACCAGACTGACTCTGAAGATTACCCATCACTGACTTCTTAATCAACAGGCAACCAAAACCTGTAGGATCATGCCCAAATACCTTGTAGAACGAGGTGATGATAAACTCTGGTCGAAACAATGATAAACCGAGCGAATCCATATCTTTGGGACCTAAAGAACCAGCATCAAGCAACACATGCCAGTTGTTCTGCTGAGCAAGAGCCATCCACTGATAAGAGTACTTAGATCCAGTAACCCTAGACTGAGCAGGAAACACAAACAACCCCACCGCAGAATCTTTTTTCTTCCTCTTCTTATGAGATAAACGCTTCTTCAAATCCGTGGAACACAGCTTCAAAGTTGGCCATTTAAACCAAGCGTTATAAGCTTTTGCACCTTTCTCTCTTGCAGTCTGAGCCATCCAATTCACAGACTGACTCTCGTGATCAAACATCGTCAAAAGCCGCTTATTCGTATGGAAAGGATAAGATTCCGCAAGCAACCTAAACGCAGAGCCTCTACTCCCAGTGAAAACAAGACCATACTCACTCTCAGGGATATTAAGATAATCCATTATCCTAGTCTTGAGATCATGTTCCACAGTTCCACTCTCAGCTCCACCATAAAGCGCATGGTTACTCAAATTGGCAGTAATCTCAGATAAACTAAACGTACAAGAATCCCAATAATGCAAAGTCTGAACATATGAAAAAAGCCCAAATCCACAGTAATCAAGACATACCTTGGAATCTAACAAGTGAGCATACTCATCAGATCTCAACTGATCAACTTTCTCAGAAGTCTCATACTTTGGATACATTGTAAGAAACTTGTTAAAAGCTTCAAGAATCTCAGGTATATCATCTTCAGACTCAAAAGTGCGTTCAGCTGCTAAAGCAGTAGCACGTAAGAACTCGCGTTGAGCGTGTAACCTAGCCAAGGATCTAGAACGACCCAAGCTCTCATCTTGATTATCATCTTTCTCAACTTCTTGAGATTTAAAGAGTGAACCATTCTCAGACGCTTCCTCAAGAGCATCTCTAAGCTTATCTTCATACAATTTACGAAGCACTGAAGCTTTTCTTTTAACATCGATTGGTGAATCAGAGCCATCTCCATCTCTTCTCCTGCTCTTACTCTTATCCAAGATCAGAGCAGCACAGTGATGAATTTGCTTCCACAGAGGAAAATGCATTAATCTCAATTTCAAAAAGACCTTCTTTTCTTTTTTTGTTAGCCCATAAGAACAAAAACCCTAAAAAGTGAAGATCTTGAAAACAGATCAAAGAGAAGCCTCTAAAAACGGAAACTTTCACAAAACCCACAAAAATTAAACGAGTTTTACGGAAGAAATTTCAACAAACAATCCTAAAAGAGAACCCCCACCAAGAGAAAACAGATCCCAGAGCTCTTGTGAAACGAAGAAGAAGAAGAAGAAGCTAAGCTTTGTTTGCTCTGTTTTTTTTTATTGTTTTTTTATTGGATTGTTTGGAAGATTAGAGAAGATGATAATAAATGCAAAGCTGACTCCTTTCACCACCAATCTCTCGTTTCATTTACTACACTCTCTCTCTCTCTCTCTCTACTCAGTGCGTTTCTCTCTCTCTCTTTCTCTTTCTCTTTACAGGTTCGGTCAAAAAAGGCATTGACTTTTTTTTTTCACAAAAGCAAAAGAGTAGTAGTGTAGTGGTGGCGTTTAGGGTTTTTGATAAGCTCTAATTATTTCAATTTTTTTTTCTGTAAATCATTTGAGATTTTTTCTTTTTTTATGAGTATGAAAGATATGTTAAGCTCATTTTATGCATTGTGAAATAGACAGTAAATTTTTATATAATTTTATATAAAATTTTGTTTATTAGTTTTCAATTAGAGTAAAACAAAACAGAAATGATTTTTTATTAGATAAAAAAACATTAACTTTTTTGTCTTATTTTCTGCCCTGAAAAGAATGTATGAATTAGTCAACTCTGCCAGTAATATGAGTATTTTTTTGTGAAAAAAAAATCTCGAAAAAAATATATTTATAAGTTCTTTTTTGGTAACTTAGAATTATAATTAGATATATACTGAATAATTGAAAAGATAATTTTTTGTAGTAAATTTAAGAAGTAAAAAAGTTCATATTAAATATGTTGGGAGTGTTTGGGTAAGCAGACCAAGCGTATTAAATATGGTTAGGTTGAGAACAGTGGAAAGATTCTTGCTCTTTTTAGACTCCACATTTATGAAAAAAAAAAGATTGCAGAATATTTATTCAAAAACAGCTTAAAGAATGTATACGTGTTACTATTAGCTTCTAATTCGGAACAAATTGACAATTACAAATTATTTGAAACGACTTTATTTGGTAAAGTTTTCCCCTATTATATTTGAAAGTACTTTTTGAATAGTAAACTTTGGAAATTTTCGGTTCAGGCCTTCAGGGACACTTCTTTATAAATTTGCTTTAATTTTAAATTAAAACTAAAAGATTAACAAATGACAAAACATCACTTGTTGTCAAAAAAAAAAAAAAAAAAAAAAAAAAAAGACAAAACATCTCTTTTTTTTGCTGACGAAAAAGTTTTTACCTTTTAATTAACAGATAGAGTAAAAATTCATTTTGAAATATGGAACTTTTATAATTTAAGAACTTTGTAGATTTAGTTTCCTAATCATCCTTAAATAGAGTTTAAACAAAGGATGCTTGCAAGGATTCAAGAGGCTTGCACATAAGCAAAAAAATACCAAAAAAAAAAAAAAAACAGAGAGTCATCTTGTAGCTTAACAAAAGAGATGTTTCTTCTGGAACTTGTTCTAAAGCTCACTTTGGATCTTTCGGCGCTGCCTCAGTCTTCCACCAATGCTATGTGGATTAGGTTCAAGAGCCGCCTTCCTCTTACTTCTCGTTACTCGAGTCCTCACTGAGTTGACCCCGGTCTCTCTCTCATCGCTTAGGACCTCGTTATGAGCTTTGACAACAGGAGTCTGACTTTCTCTAGATCTTGTCTCCAAATTCTGGTCTTGTCCTGTCCTCTCTTGAACTTCTGGAAGAGCATCACCAGTGTGGGCACATGAATGTTCTTGTTTATCCTGCTTTGGTGTCTCAAGATAACTCAGGACCTGAACATCAACCCATGGAGTCTGATCATCCACAGGAAGCAAGTAGCTAACTGGTCTCGTCTCCATATTCGAGTTTTGTCCTATCTTTTCCTGAACTTCTGAAAGATTATCACCAGTGTGGGCACATGAATGTTCTTGTTTATCCTTCTTTAGCGGCTCAAGACAACTGAAGACCTGAACATCAACCCATGGAGTCTGGTCATCCACAGGAAGCAAGAAGCTAACTAGTCTTGTCTCCAAATTCGAGTTTTGTCCTGTCTTTTCCTGAACTTTTGAAAGATCATCATCAGTGTGGGCACATGAATGATCTTGCTTTGTTGGCTCAAGACAACTTACGGCCTGAACATCAACCCACGGAGTCTGATTATACACAGAAGGCTTGAAGCTCAGTGACCTTCTAGCTAAATTTGGATTCTCATCCTCCTCTTTCTTCAAGGAATCACCATTCTGATCTTCGATCTCCGGAAGCTTTTGTACTTCTTCAAGGAGATCACCGTTCTGATTTTCATTCTTGTTTTCACCTTCCTCTTGCTCCAAGGAATCATCAATCTGAAGCTTTGGTACTTCTTCATCATCAGCAATCTTTTCTTTAAAGGAAAGTGATCTCTTAGCAGAAGCTTGATTTGGGGTTGAGTCATCAGTTTCAGTTTCGGACCGTTTGGTTTGAACGAGATAATGTGCTACAGACTTATACCCAAGTGCAGCTATCTGGAAAACAACCCCAATACAGAAAGAAATCTTAAGCTCTTGATACTGTTCAAGATTATACAAAAGAACAATCGAAAGAAAACAACGTACCCTTCTGTAGATCGGGCCAGTTGGAACCCATCCTTTGTTATTCCGACACAAACTGCAATTGCAAATACCGCGACAAACAGGGCAAGTCCAGTTTGCATTCTCCAGAGCTTCCAACACATGTTCACCATATCTGTTCATCAAACAACATTAAATATACATTCACCACCAATAACAGAACAAATAACTCTATTGCTACCTAGTATCACCTACCTCATGAACAAACAATCACCACAGAATTGTCCTTGGACCATGTTGCATTCACTGCACTGTGTACGATATCCCATCGTTTTCTGCCTGAAAGACACACATACACACTGAAGCATGAAGCAAATTTCATTTCACTGAACTGCAATATTAAGTTCTCAACAGATATGGGTTTGGTTTCTTTTACCTGCACTGGTGACAAGTCTTACCCTTAAACGGATCATAAATCCGTTTGCCATCCTTATCATAGCCATCAACAAAACAAGTCCAGCTTCGTTCTGTATTCCCAAGAAGCTTCTCATGTTCCTCAGTGTAAATCTCTGGCCTTGCCCCTTCACCAATCACCAGACTCACTCGTTTCGTTGCTTTTTTACCCTTCTCATAGATCCCATCAGTGTAGACAACTGGAGTTGTGTTCTCCAATCTAACAACAATCACAAAACAAGAAACAAATCATAAACCCTATTTCCCCAACTCAAAACAAAACCCTACTTTGATTTCTACTCAAAAACCCCCAATTCCTCCAGAAAAATCTCTCCTTTAAACTGAAACAAATCGATTCAAAAACCCTAATTTCTACTCAAAACCCCCAATTCCTCCAGAAAAATCTCTGCTTTAAGCTGATTCATAAACCCTAATTGTGATTCATAAACCCTAATTCCCACAAACGGAGAAAAGGAAGAGAGATTACCGAGAAGATCGGCGAGAAGGCTGAAGAGGAGGAGTCGATCTCAGAGCGGCATTAGGGTTACCGTGAGATCTTCTATTGACGGGTCGGTTCTCGGATCTGAGTTTGCGAGAGAGATTCAAGATGCCAAGATTTTGCATCCTCTGAAGATTCTCTTTGATCCTATCTTCTCTGCATTGTTCGTAAAGAGACACCTTTTGGGTTCCTTCCATCACCATTTTTACTGGGTTAAGGTTTTTTTGATTCGGGTTCTCTTGGTGATGGATGAATGATTTCAAAAGTCTCTCTCTTTATGGCTGCTGCTCTTGGTGGTGGAGAAATGATTAAAAAAAGTGTAGTTTTTTATTTTGGGTTGAGTTGAATGTTACACAGCAACGGTCATATTATATTTGAAAATGTGCAGAGAATTTGGGAATTTGTGTTGGAGATAAAGATAAGTACACCCTAATGATGGATGGGACTTAATCTTTTTAAATATTTTGTGGTTTTTTTTTTTTTTTCCTTTAATTGCAATACAGCTAAGTAAAATAATGGGAATATAGAAAGATGTGAAGCATTTAGAAGAAAATATTATCCCAGTTGGTATTTTATTTTTCTATTTGATACCAAATTTGCAAATTTTGGATTTCTTTTAAAAGGATTTGTTTCTTAAAGGATTTTTTTTTTTTTTTTTTTTTTTTTTTGCAAATCTTGTATCTGTTTTACTTAACTTCCAGAAAATATTAAAATTAAATTTTAGCTATTAATATAGAAGAGTGTTGGGGGTTAAAGAAGTTTCACACATATATGTAATTAAAACAAAACAAACAAAAACTTTAAGAAAAACATTTTTAAAGAAGTTTCATACATCGTTTGAGACAGTCTATTTCTTTATAAAAACTTTGTCACTCTTCTATTTCAAAATCTGACTTTTCTAGGATTTACCTTTTCACCCATTTCGTTAGTTTGTAAATTGTAAAAACAAGTTTTTTGGCGTTGATACTTTTATTTCTTGTTCCAACAAATTTGAGCTACTTAGATTAATTACGAGTCAAAATACATATAGAGTTCAAGCGTCTAAAGAATTAAATTCTCGTCATTATTTTCTTACTAGCGTGAGGAAAAACTAGGCCACGTTGATGAACCACCACTAGAAAAATCTTGAAGCCTCTCCTTTATATCAAAACGGTCAAACCAAATTCATTTTAACCAATTAAACACAACCTCACAAGTTTCCCTTCGATCTCAAACTAACACTTTGTTATACTTGTTATATAATCTCAAACAATAACACCAAAACTTCTCAAATCCGAGAAATATGGCTACGACCAGAGCTTCTATGTCAGGCAGGGTCTCTCCAGCTTTCACTATCCTCGTCTTCTTCTTCTTCTTCTTAACTCTCACTGCTTCAGTGGAAGCTGCTGGTCGTGGAGTAAACAATGATAAAAAGGGCGGCGGATTAGGAGCTTCGTTCATATTTGGAGATTCTCTAGTCGATGCCGGAAATAATAATTATCTATCGACGTTGTCTAGGGCCAATATGCAGCCTAATGGTATCGATTTCAAAGCCTCCGGAGGAAATCCTACCGGCCGGTTCACCAATGGCCGGACCATCGGTGACATCGTTGGTACGTAGAAAATGGAAAAAAGTTGCATCAATATATTCAATATTATCCATGCATGTATATCCTATAACCCATTTATGGTATATGATATATGTGGGTTCAATCACTAGTTTAGATAGTTCAACTAACATACCTACACATTTATGTTGACGTTTTGTTTATTTTCAGTTTTTGTAAATCACACTATTAAAATCAAATAACCGGATAGGAGATCCAATTAAGTTGGATAAATAGATTATACAAACGTTTTAGCAACATGAACCTTTGTTTGTTGTATACATGTTGAAATTTTGATATGAACGGTTCTAAAAAGTTCAAAATGGTTATCCAGGGGAAGAACTTGGGTCGGCCAACTACGCGATTCCATTCTTAGCACCGAATGCGACAGGCAAAGCTTTATTAGCCGGTGTGAATTATGCATCCGGAGGAGGAGGAATCATGAATGGCACCGGGAGAATCTTTGTACGTACCAAACTATTTAATCGGTTTTTGGATTTGGAAATAGTATCTTAAATTCATTTTAGAGTTCTAAATTTTTATGGTAATGTTTATATTTGGTAGGTGAATAGGTTAGGTATGGATGTACAAGTTGATTTCTTCAACACTACACGGAAACAGTTCGATGATCTACTTGGAAAAGAGAAAGCAAAAGAGTATATAAGCAAGAAATCAATATTCTCAATCACTATAGGAGCAAACGATTTCCTCAACAATTATCTATTCCCACTTCTCTCCGTCGGAACACGGTTCACTCAAACTCCTGACGATTTCATCGGTGACATGCTCGAGCATTTACGTGACCAACTAACCGTAAGCAACACCAAAACCAATCTCATCATACTAAATTTTTAGAGAGTTTTTCTTATTTGATGTTATAAGCTTAACATCGAACTGTATGGTTGCAATACAGAGGCTATATCAAATGGATGCGAGGAAGTTTGTAATCGGTAACGTTGGACCGATCGGATGCATACCGTACCAAAAAACGATTAACCAATTAAAAGAAGACGAGTGTGTGGATTTGGCTAATAAGCTAGCAAATCAATACAATGTTAAATTAAAGAGTTTATTAGATGAACTAAACAAGAAACTTCCCGGTTCAATGTTTGTCCATGCCAATGTCTACGACCTAGTAATGGAACTCATTACCAACTACAAAGAATACGGTAATACATTTTTCTTGCTCTTCTACAAAATTAATCCATATATTGTGACTATGTGACTTAAATAAATTTTTGGATTGACAAAATTTGGCAGGGTTCACATCCGCGACAAAGGCTTGTTGCGGTAATGGAGGACAGTACGCGGGTATAATCCCGTGCGGACCGACTTCGAGTTTGTGCGAAGAGAGGGATAAATATGTGTTTTGGGATCCTTACCATCCGAGCGAAGCAGCAAATGTTATCATCGCAAAGCAATTGTTATATGGTGATATCAATGTTATATCTCCGGTTAACCTCAGCAAACTTAGAGATTTGTGATTTGAATTGTTTGTTGAACTAAAAATGTCCCTTTATATACACAATTTCTTACATTTACGTTTGTTATACGCCAAGTTAAAATCACTTCTTTGTATGTATATGTTGTCATGTTAAAAAAAATTGAGAAATGTGATACAACTTTGGAAATTATAGCTCTCGGCAATAAACCAGCTCAATTTAAAACCGGTTCTTAATTCAAATCAAATCCGTTTTCCGGTCCGATCCGGTTTTCTAAACAGTGTCTCTCTTTCGTCGTTAATGGTCTTTTCTTCCTCAACTCGCCGGTCACAGAAACCCAGAAATGTTGGTTCTTTCGAAGCAAAGGCATCAACTTTGCGGTCGTTTCTGCCGCAGAGCATCCCATTCTTCTCTAAATCGAAGCAACGGAGCATTCACATTGGCCGATGTTCACCTGGGATTCTCAAAGGTACCTGCTTTAGATTGAGTACGTTTACTTTGTTTTCTCTTGTTAGCCTAATTGCTTCAGTGATTGTAGTTGTTTGATGGGTAGAGGGAATTTGATGAAAAGTTTTTGTCTTTTCTTGAATCTAATTGAGAAAACAATAACTAGTGTCTTCTGTAACCAATGAAGGGTTCGAGAAGCCAAATTATTCTGTTATTTTCATCTTACATTTATTAATCATCACTCTGCTTATTTCTTATACATATAGATGCATTCTCATATGACTTATTCTTATTGGTGGAAGCTGTAGTTGGTAACTCATTTGCAATATTTATCAGCAATCTCTAGGAGAAGAGCACACACTTCTTGAGGCGTGGAGAACATTGGCATATGATCTGCACATTTGATCTCCATTACTTCTTTTGGTGGATAGTTACTGATCATCCAACGCTGGTAATCTTCTGACACTAAACAATCCTCTCCGCATACAATGTATATACGTGTAACGGATCCGTATCCTTCCTCACTGAAGCTTCTTGTCCCTGCTAGATTGTTTGTTACTAACGGGTTTGTCTTCACCAACGTTTTCGCCGATTCAAGATTCTTATTCGACGCAACAACAATCAACAAAAAGATTGAATGAGGTTAGTACTAGCACAATCATATTTGTGTTACTTAAAGAACTGGATTCTTACTTGATTTGGAGAGTGTTGATACATTTTCTTGGCCATGAATTCTGGTCCTAAAAGTGTATACTGTAGAGGACAATCAGGTTCTCCATAGGTTCCGCAGGTGGTGTCTAACCATTCCTCTTGTGGAATGCTTCTGAGAAACTGCATATTTCAGTCAAATATTAGAATCACTCAGAAGAGAGATATCATAATGTGAAACCAAATCATCATGTTTGTTTTTATACCGTTTCGTATACATGAGCTGGTGGGTTTCTTGTGTCAGGCATGAAAGCTGTCAAGAAGACAATAGCAGCAACTTTACAAGGGAAAGTGTCAGCAGCAAGTGCAGCTGGTATTCCTCCCATGCTGTGAGCAACAAGAATCACCTTATCGTCATCTGAGCCAAGCGAGTTCATAAACTCAAGCAGTGGTTTGCAGTAATCCTTCAGAGTCTGAATCTCTTCAACTTTGGTCATGTTTGTACCCGATGCAGCAAGATCCACTGCTGTCACACAGTGACCTGCATCCTCCAGTTGCGTTTTCACCTTGTACCAAGTCCATGCGCCATGGCACACGCTATGGACGAGCACAAACTGCTTCTGGTGCGTCTTCTCCATTGCCTTTTTTACTTTCAGCATCTTGGTTCAACACTTATATATACTCTTTTGTGTATTGACTGTTAGTTTTTGGTCGTTCTCTGAGATCATCCAGAGAAGGCTAAATCAACACTACGTTGACTGTTAGATTTCTCATTTCAACTATAGTAAGCAATAAAGTCTGAATGTTTAGAAAGATCCATTTTAGAACACATTTAATTGTATCAAATCTAGATACATTTTTTGAAGGTGGACGTGAAGACTCCATACATTTAATTTGTTGTGGTGATTGTTTCAGTGACCGTCACGGGTGAGAAGTGGCTATCGTATAGGCAGGAATAAGTTTTTGAAAAAAAAGATTGTATAAAGTTTTAGTTAATGAGTTAGTTAGTTGGTAGGTCGACCTTTGGATTGGATATAATTATTTCTTAGAGCATAATTTTTGGGTGAGAAACTGCTTACATATTTATTTAGGCAATATTTTTACTTGCTATCTTCAAAAGAGATGATGATAGAGTTCTTGAGGCTTTGATAACATGGACATATGATCTGTATCTTTGATCTCCCATCACTTCTTTAACCTCCTCAATGTTCTTGTTCTTGATCCTTCTATGTTGAAAATCCCTGGGCACACCTTATCCCCTTTGCATAGTCTCTACTCTAGATCTACCTTTTCTCCTTGAAACTTCAACTTGTTTTCATAATCCACGAACCAGCACATACCGCTCCTGGTCATTTTTCTTCCATTTTTAGTTTTTAGCCTCTTTATTCATCTATTCTTTTGACTATTAGTTTACCTGGTTATATAAGATATAGAGAATGGTTTACTAATATTGTATTGACTTAGTTTTAACTCAGTAGAAACTTATAGCTATGATTATATGGACTTCAATATGACTTGGAGTAATTAGTTTTTGTTGTTGTTCGTAAACCTTAAAAGAACTCTTATTCGTACTGCTAACATTCTGGCCTTGCTTATTCATCTCTTATATGCATATTCAGCAACTGCTATATATAGCAGATCACTACCATCTTTGTTTTATTTTGGTTAGAAGCTGAAGTTCATAGTTTATAGCATATGATATACATCTTTTGATAATTCAATGCTGGAAATCTTCAGGTAGTGTGTAATCTTCTTCTTACATTCTTATTCATATGATACAAGCATTCTTACCGATAATATTATTTGCTTATTTCTTATAAATATAGAATGAAGTCACCCATGCATATCACTCACATCTCGCTTAGTATTGTCGTGGAAGTTGAGTTTTGTAGCTGTGATGCAGTGAAGATTTTATTTTAGGCATATTTATCCGCAATCTCCAAAAGAAGAGCACAGAGTTCTTGAGGCTTGGACAACATCGCCATATGATCTGCATCTTTGATCTCCATTACTTCTTTTACTGGGAAGTTCTCAATCATCCAGCGCTGGAAATCCTCTGGTACCGCAAAGTCCTCTCCGCATACGATATATATACGTGTAACGGATCCGTAGCCTTCCTCACTAAAGCTTCTTGTCCCTGCCAGACTGTCTGTAACGACGGGGTTTACCCTCACCAACATTTTTGCTAATTCAAGATCCTAATCAGCCACAACAGTAATCAATAAAAGACTGAAGTTACAAGCAATCGTTTGGGTTTTAATTAGGAGTCTTTACTTGGACCGGAGAGAGTTGATACAAATTCTTGGCCATGATCTTTGGTCCAAAGAGAGCAAACTCTAGAGGGCGATCAGGTGTCCCATAGGTACCAAACACAGTGTCCAAGCAGTCCTCTTCTGAATCGCTACTGACCAGCTGCTAATTTCAAGCAGATATTAGAATCAGTATGAAGAGATCACACCGTGCAATTGAATCATCGTTTTTTATGTACCTTTTCAAAAACATAAGCAGGTGGTTTTCTTGTGTCGGGCATAAAAGCTGTCAAGAAGACAACAGCAGCAATCTTACAAGGAAATATGTCAGCAGCAAGTGCAGCTGGTATTCCTCCCATACTATGCGCAACGAGAATCACCTTATCGTCGTCATCCGGACCAAGAGAGCTCATAAACTCAAGTAACGGTTTGCAGTAATCCTTCAGAGTTTGAATCTCGTCCACTCTAGTCATGTTTATACCCGATGCAGCCAGATCCACTGCTGTCACACAGTGACCTGCAGCCTCCAGCAGTGTTTTCACCTTGTACCAAGTCCATGCACCGTGGCACAGCCCATGGACGAGCACAAACCGTTTCTTCTGGTTATTCTTCTCCATTGTCTGTTTCTACTTTTAGCATCTTGTGGTTGAACACATTAATTTTAAGGTTCCCGCAATCACTCTTTGGATGTTGACTAATAGATTTTTGGTCGTCTGAGATCTAGAGAGTTTCTAAACCACACGACATATTGACTATTTAGTTTTATCTACTTATATATTTCAAGTTTTCAACCGTAAAAAGCAATGAATTCTGATACGTATAGTTTTTTTTACACGTATCTTATTCATTACCATTCTTGCATACGGCTTCCCAAGTTTAATACAGTTCTCACTTATGAATCTTTATTCTCATATATGGTTTATGGTTGTGGTGGAAGCTATAGTTGGTTATTTATTTGCAACCTCCAAGAGAAGAGCACATAGTTCCTTAGGCTTGGAGAACATTGCCATATGATCTGCATCTTTGATCTCCATTACTTCTTTTACCGGGAAGTTACTGATCATCCAACGTTGGTATTCCTCAGGTACTATATTATCCTCTCCACATATGATATATGTACGTGTAACCGATCCATACCCTTCCTCAGTAAAGCTTCTTGTCCCTGCTAGATTGGTCGTAACCAAAGGGTTCACCCTTACCAACAATTTCGCCAATACAAGATCCTAACAAATGACAATATTGAATAGAAGAGTGACTGAGGTTACTAGCAATCTCATTTGTTTAAAAAAGAGGTTTGGTTAGGCTTTTGGAGTCTTACTTCTACTGGAGACAGTTGATACACTTTCTTAGCCATGAACGTTGGTCCCAAAAGAAAAGACTCTAGAGGACAATCTGGATTCCCGTAGCTCCCAAACACGCTGTCCAACCATTCCTCTCGTGGAGTGCTTCTTATTAGCTGCAGATTTCAGTTGGATATCAGAATATATCACTCAGAACCGACCATACGGTGCAACCAAAACATACCTTTTCGAAAACATAAGCAGGTGGGTTCCTTGTGTCAGGCATGAAAGCTGAAACGAATACCATAGCAGCAATCTTACAAGGGAAAATTTCAGCCGCAAGTGCAGCGGGTATTCCTCCCATACTATGAGCAACGAGAATCACCTTTTCGTCACCCGAGCCAAGCGAGCTCATAAACTCAAGCAACGGTTTGGAGTAATCCATCAATGTCTGAATCTCTTCCAACCTGGTCATGTTTCGACCTGACGCAGCCAGATCCACCGCGGTCACACAGTGACCTTCAGCCTCTAGCTGTGTTTTCACCTTGTACCAACTCCACGCGCCGTGGCAGACCGCATGCACAAGCACAAATCGCTTTGTCTCCATTGCCTTCTCTTTGTTTCATCTGCTCTTATATATATAGTCTCTACTGCTGTACGGTTTCAACATTCTTCTGGTGGCTTGTCGCGTGCAAACTCTTACGTGATCAAAGAGCTGAAATTTATATCACATATCTTTACAAGTGAATCTTGGAATGATATTAATTGATGTAAAACTCTAACCACCACGAAACCGGCAGTACATTTTGGACTTTTATTACGGTAGATGACTAGATGTTATCAGACTATTTGTAGTTGCATACACGTTAGATTAACATATGATCTTATCTTTACCGCAAATTTTTTTTTTTTTAACCACATATAACAAAGACTGCAAAAATGATTATTTTTATATCCATTGGTCGATTTATTTATTTGTTTATTTATTTTTTGCTTTCTTGCTAAAAAAAAAAAAAAAGACTTTTGTTCTATCATTATGAAAAAAATACTACAAAAAGTAAACATAAGAGAGAATCATAGTGAGTTGCACACAAAAAAAAAAAAAAAAACAGAGAATCATGTGCAAATAAGGAAATATGAATCTGTGATAACATTGAAAGTCACCCATACTATGTCACTCAAATCTGGCTCATAATTTTGGTTGAAGCTGATTTTTGTAACTATAATGTTGTGACAATCTTCATATCAATTTATTTTTAGGCATATTTATCCGCAATCTCCAAGAGATGAGCACATAGTTCTTGCGGCTTAGAGAACATAGGCATATGATCTGCATCTTTGATCTCCATTACTTCTTTCACTGGGAAGTTCTTGATCATCTCACGCTGGTAATCCACGGTTACCGCAACGTCCTTTCCGCATACGATATATATACGTGTAACAGATCCGTACCCTTCCTCACTTAAGCTTTTTGTCCCTGCCAGATCCTTTGTAACGAACGGGTTTACCCTCACCAGCATTTTCGCCAATTCAAGATCCTAAACACAACACAACAAACAATGAATAAAAAGTTAGACTTATGTTACTAGCTAACAATTTCCGGTTTGGTTTTAATTAGGCCTGGATTCTTACTTGGGCTGAAGATAGGTTATACAAATTCTTGGCCATGAAGTTTGGTCCAAAAAGAGCAAACTCTAGAGGATCACCATTAGGCTTCGTAATTTCTGTATCCATCCAATTCTCTTGTGGACCGCTTGTGATCAGCTGCTCGTTCCAGGCAGATATTAGAATCACGTTGTTCGAGTTAAGAAGCTAATCCTAGTAATTTATACTCTTCTTTCAAGTTAAAAGTTCAAAACCATTTTATTTAAGGATGCATATAATGTAACAAGGTTTTTTTTGGTTGAATAAAATTTTACATTCGTTCAAAAAAAATATGTATATATATATATATATATACACACATTGAAGAGATCACACCAATGCAACTGATTCAACGTTTTATGTACCTTTTCGAAAAAGAAACCAGGTGGGTTTGTTGTGTCGGGCATGAGAGATGCCACGAAGACAATAGCAGCAACCTTACTAGGGAAGATGTCAGCAGCAAGTGAAGCGGATATGCCTCCCATGCTATGAGCAACAAGAACTACCTTACCGTCATCCGGGCCAAGTGAGCGCATAAACTCAAGCAGCGGTTTGCAGTAATCCTCAAGAGTCTGAATCTCTTCCACTCTGGTCATGTTTAGACCCGATGCAGCTAGGTCCACCGCGGTCACACAGTGACCTGCAGCTTCCAGCTGCGGTTTCACCTTGTGCCAACACCATGCGCCGTGGCAGATTCCATGGACCAGCACAAACCGCTTCTGGTTCTTCTTATCCATTCCCTGCTTATGGTAAAGAATGTATAATCCTATTATACATTGTTCAGCTTTATAGAATCTAAGAAAATTACAATTCAATAAAATAATACTGTATCAAATTAAAAAACCCCCAAGCAGGGCTGCTAGCAAATAAGAAAACGACTTAAATTAACCCTTTCTGACTTCAGTGAAATAAAATAAAATCCATTGAAAAAGTAAAACAATAGTAATGACTTTGATGACTATATGTAATTTTGTACGCAATTGAATACCATCAGATTAAATATCAACTTTACTCATACATTATATATCCATAAACCATACTATATTTAGGTTGGACAACAATTGTTTTATTTGTCATTTTCATCAATTTTATTTATTTTTAGTTTACCAAATCAATATGAAACAGATGGTAGTAAGATCAATGGTTTTGCTTAACTTAATTTTTAATTCCATTTTTTATACGATACCCTTGATTTACATGAGGGCATGATTATTGGGGGTTGTAAGGGAGGTTTTTAGATTTTTGGTAGGTTAAAAATAAATCAAAAGTAAAGAAAATAGAGAAGAGGCTCTCTTATATAACATACTGAAATCATTCTTAATAGACTCTACGTGTCCATTTATTGTTGGTCCAAGAGAATAATAGAAAAGAGAATAATTTTTTTTTTGCGGACAGACGATTTCTTTCTCTCTTTCTCTACCGATCAAATTGTTGATGACGGTAGTGATGATGATGAGATCGCTGCGGCGAGGAATGAGAAACTAAAAAGAATTGTGAATTGTGAATTGTGAATTGTGAATTGTGATCTAAAGTTTCGATTTGCATTCTTTTTTTCGATATGAAGTGCTCACGGCATTGGTGATCTCGGTGAAGAAGCCTTCGGTTTCATCGATTGGCTTCATTCTACTGGCTGCTCCATTTGGCAGGTGAGATTTTGTCTTGGTAGATAATTTTGATACCGAGTTCTTTCAAATTTCAATTGAACTTTGAATCTATAGAGTTAGAGGAACTTTGAACTTTGTTAGTAATATATATATTCCATGAACCATGTTCTTCCTCTTGTTCCTCCAGACGAAGGAGGATCTCCTTATGCAGGATAGGTCTGTGTTAAGAATTCTCCAGAGAGATTCTTGTTTTTGGTTTCTCAGTTGTTATTATTGCTAACTAGTTCTAGTTCTAGGATGCAAATTGTGGGAACACATTGTTGATTTCTTTGGATGAGCTTGTCAAGGATGGCTTTTATTGAAGGATGAGCTCCCACTACCAATGTATTACTAATCTTCTACATGATTTCTAAGTGGACTTACTTTTATTCAGGGGTCTCATTCTCTGTTATGATATTTTTATATGGACTAGTGATGCTGAATCTATGAACTATCAAACTGCCAACAAGTTAAAGAGTCCCTTGATAACTAAGGTAAAACAACCATCTTGCTTGGTACTAGTGAGCTAACTTATCTATTGGCTTGAGAAAGTATACTTTGATCATTGACTTTTTCTCAGGCAGCAAAGAGGCCTCTATATCATGTGAGAAAATATACAATTTTAAAAGATTCAGTTGTTTACATTGCGCTGGCTTTAATTAATTTGGATTACAAGATTTCATTGAGGATGCCATGTTTTTACTATGTATATAGGTTGGCTTGAAGATGCTGCGTATTTTGCTGCTATTGACAATACTTTAAATGCATACAGTTGGTTTGAGTGGCCAGAACCACTTAAAAACCGTCATCTTTCAGCCTTGGAAGCTATATATGAAAGTCAAAAGGAGTTTGTATGATTTTGCTAGCTTCTTGGATTTGGTTTCATCATGAATTAATAATGTTTTGTGAAATTCCTTTCAGGGTAACCTCTTCTTCTTTGCTAGCTAAACAATTTTTGTTCCAAAGGCAGTAGACTTTGCTGCAGAATTGATCGTTTCAGAGGATTTGCAGGGTTTTGGGCGCACAACTTGTTACATGTTGTTGTTACCTGGTTCCTCCTCCTTCATTTGAGATGTTGATGCGTCTTACATTCCCCACTTCATTCGCAATAGTGACGGTAAGTAGTAGTACTATTGGAATTTATGGAACAAAACCTTAACGTGTTTGTTGATTCTGATCACAAGCATGATTCTTTGATTGCACACAGACTACAGAAAGGTTTGAGGCAATATATCCCTTGTTGAAAGAAGTGGCTCTTGCTGGTGCACCAGAAAGCAAGGCAATGAAACAAGTCACACAACAATATTTCCCTTATTAATGTTTTTATTATGTTTTTATGTTTGAAAATTAATTAAAATGCATTATTTTCTAATTTTATAAAATCTTAAATGTTTACACATTTATACCAATTCTGTTCTATTTAAAATTTAAATATTTTCAAAAATAAGAGACCCAAAATAAGAACCTACTAATAAAATAGATAATTTTATCTAAGAGGTCATGAGTTCTTATATTCCAAACACTACACAATTAATTCATTAAAAAATTAAGAACTCCCTTTCTAAGAGTTTACCTATAATCATGGTCTGATTTACTTAATAGATGAGCCGCGTGACTTTTATTATATGCAATCACAAGATGCACTAAAACATAGTGACAATATTGTATTAGCATTTTTTGTTTTAATGAGACTAATAGAAGATGTTATCATTCCATTCAAGCAGAAAGTAACATACAGGATAATATAATTATTATCTAAAAGCAGCTAATTAACACATTCTAACATTCATTCAGTGTGTACTGACTACTGTACTCGTACTCTCAGTAGTCTCATGCTTTTTGGCCTCCTTGGACACGTCTAAAAATAGGTAATAATTCATCAATTGTTTTTGTATAACCAAAAAAAGTTAAGCACTATCGGAAAAAAGATAATCTTTAAGGATGACATACAAAAATCGAGAAATAATCCAAAATTGATTCTTTCAAAAAAAAGAAAAAGTGGGTGTAAGCATTATACTCCACTTGTTTCTTATCAACATAAGTTGGTCCCAGATGAATGATTTTCTGTGCATTGGCTTTTGGAGATTGAATAGGAGTGGTAGATCTAAAACATTTTTGTTACAGGGTCATTATTAGTATAACTATATACGAATATTTTATTTGTGAAGTAAACAAATTCAAAATGTTTAGGTATTACTGTTATTATTTTAATGAAGAAGAGTGTTCACCTATAAATTGTAGTTGTTTTTTGGGGGACTATTGTTCAAAAAGCCAAATTTTGCCTAACCATATTTTTAATTTGGCATTTGCCTAAAATATTTGAAATTTGTCATTTTAGGGAAAAACATTTCATAAAACTGCATACTTTATAACAAATACTATACCCTAAAAGAAAATAGAATTTAATAAACTCAAACATAATGTGTAAAACTATGTTTTTAAACATAAATTTGGCAAATTAAAAACTATTTAAGGGAAAATGGCAAAATATATAAATACCACTAAAAGGTTCATTTCTCATAATTGATTCTTGTTTTTTTTGTCTATATAATATGTGTGGCAGGTGCAATACCATGTTAATTATATAGTTGTTTTGAAATTATTCTATAGGGGATCGGTATAAGGTGCAATACTAATATTTTACTCATTCTCTCCATATAACTTCATGCATATCCCGTGAACATCTCTACTAATTAAAAGATGATTTTCCTTGGTCATTATGGGTACATAGGTACTTGATTCACTTGTTATCCACTTTGATGGATTGCTTTCTCGATCTCTAATGAGATTTGTTTTGGTACTTTGTCTGGTCAGAGAGATTTATTTATCGTCCAGCTGTTACTATTCTGCATGATAAGTCGTATTAGTAACTGAAATACTGGAGTAATGAAACTCCACTAATAAAAGATGATTTTCTTGGTCATTATGGGTACAAGACTTGACACTTGTTATCCACTGAGTTGCTTTCTCGACAATGAGATTTGTTTTGGTCTTTGTCTGGTCAGAGAGATTTTTATCGTCCAGTGACCAAGTAAGAGATTTCAAAGGCTACGTAAGGAAGCTGAAGGGCATAGTACGTAGGTGATTCAAAAGCAAAAGATATGGTTGCAAATGAAATTATTCCTATTAGTGATATTAGTATTACCTATTGACTCATGATGCTGCAGGTATGCGATTAGTACTGAATATATACACCAGTAAATTAGTCGGTTGGAACATAAAATTATTAAAGGACAGGTGTAAAAAAATGAATTCTTATCCATCAAACATCAAATACTATTATATATAGTAAAAAAAACTATTATATATATATATATATTGTTCAGACTCTTTTGGTCTTTGTAAATGTATATATATGAAGGTTTTCTATGATCAAGTAGCTAAAAGATCCGCGGACCGCGGTGATGGGAGTGTGATACCAGATGGATGTTTGCGTATGTCGAGAGTCGTCCTTGGTAGGTTCTTTGTCAAGTGGTTTAACTTGGCGAATTAAAAATTTCGAACAACAAAAAATTGGAAAATGGACTTACAAGTTGGGGTGGAGAGAATCGGATTGTAGTCGTGCCCATTTAGTCTTTGTCGACACGTACTCCTTTATATATAGTAGTCATTTTCCTATACGAGATGCCCTTTTGTCATGTAGTATATGAATTATAATACAAGAATAGTAACATTACAGGTACAGCATTAGAACAAACGATTGGGTAAAATTTATAGTATAATAGTTATCCGGCCACCGGCCTGGCCATGAACTAAAACCTCAGAGAACATGGATGACAAGTTGACAACGTTCTAAAGTAATTGATGGCTCAGTTGGTCATATTACATTAAAATCCTCATTTTAGTAAAGACCATGATTTATTGTTATTATATATTTTTAAAATCTTATTTAGTTCAATTCAAAATATGCAACATTAATCAATTTTTTTTGTTAAATTAAAGAAAGTATATAAAATATCCATGTATTAATAAAATCCTTAAAAACAATATTTACATTAACAAATTTGATATATGAAAGGGCAATTTAGGTTATTTATCTTGTGAAGGATAACATGATCCTTTGGATCCGCTAATCATATGTTGTTGGTAAAAACATATTTTGCAGTAAAAACATGAAAATATATTTATCTTGTGAAGGATAACATGATCCTTTGGATCCGCTAATCATATGTTGTTGACACCAACATTTTTTTGTAACTTCTGTTTTTAAATTTTTTTTGGGTAAGGTTACACTCTATAGGTTAAGCTTTTGTAAAACCTAAACTCTTCATATTAATATGATATTCACATTCTTATCAAAAAAAAAAAAAAAAAAAAAAAAAAAAAAAGTTCAGTATAAAGGGCCAATGGTTTTGGTTGAGGCCCAATTATAAAGAAGTTTTTGTTTTGTTTAAAGCTAACTAAGCTAAGAAGAGAAAGAGTGTAGAAATGAGTCAATTACCTAGAACTAGAAGTATAGACTAGTGGAAGAGTCATGATTAGAGTTTAAGTGTGTGGAAAGTGGAGAGAACCACTATATGTCAGTCTATATGTAATGTGTGTGTGTGTGTGTCAGTCTATATGTAATGTGTGTGTGTGGAGAGAACCACTAAGTATGTGTGTGTTAATACCGTGTAGACAGTTAAAAGAATTCATTCTCTCTTCTCTCTTAGTTACCAACGATTTGTAACTATGATGCAGTGACGATCTTACGTTTATTTCGGCATATTTACATGCAATTTCTAAGAGTAAAGCATATAGTTCGTGAGGCTTGGAGAACATTGCCATAATAAGAAATAAAGTCTGAACTTACAGAAATATCCATTTTAGAACACACACTTAATTGTACCAACTCCAAATACATTTTCCTCAATTAAGAGAATTTGTCGGCGATTTCCAATAGATGGTCACTGAGTAGTTGAGGTTTGCAAAACATTGGCATATGATCCGTCTCTGCCATCTCAATCACGAAATTCGCCGGATAATTATCGATCATCCATCGTTGATATTCTGGTAAGATGATCTTGTCCTCTTTGCACACAATGTAAGCTCGAGGAACAGATCCATACCCTTTGTCTGAAAATTTCTTTGTCCTCGATAATTGGTTCACAAATAATGATGCGGGCCTCTTTAAAAGCTGTCCAAGCTCAAGATCCTAAATCAAGATTACCACAATATCAAGATTACCATAAACTATTATTATTATTATTTTTTTTTTTAAACAAAAAATAAATGTTTTTTTTTTTTTCTAAAGATGAATTATAAATTAAATCACCTCAATAGGAGAAAGCTGGTAGAGACGGTTCTTCATGAACTCATGCGTGCTCAAGAACACAGACAAGCCAGAATTGTCTAAGCCGTACGGCTTGTGCTCAGTGCCCATCCATCCTTCTGGTGTCATGTAGCTTGCAAACTGTAACGTGAGTCATATTATATGCTCAATATTTGTATTTTTCCGTCCTTATGCTCTTGACTGATTGGTTAATACTTAATACTATATGTGTAGTTGAATGATGGGCATAGAATTTTTTTTTTCTATGTCAACCACAAAATTAAACTAAAATATGAGATATACCTTTTCCACGACGAACGAGGGTGAGTATTTGGTGTCGGGCATGAGAGCAGTCACAAAGACAGAAACAGAGATTTTTTCAGGAAACTTATCCATGACTATGGCTAAATTCAAACCTCCAAAGCTATGACCAACGAGAACAACCTTCTCATCATTTGGCAATGAAGTCATTAGCTGAATCAATGGCTCAGAATATTGTTCGCATGTGGAAATGTCAGTGAACGACCTGGTGGTGTCTATACCGCTGGCAGCTAGGTCTAAGGCGATTACACGATGTCCCGAAGCCTCGAGCAGCGGCTTCACCTTGTACCAGCACCATGCGCCGTGGCATGCACCATGGACGAGCACGAAGTGTTGCTTCCTCTTCTCCTCGCTCATTTTCTTCTCTCCTTTTGATTTTTATCCACACACTACACATATTAGTACAGGGATCATAAATTAAGCTTATCTTCGAATTTTCAAAAATTGTCGCTTTCTTGAGAATCTTTTACGATTTCACGTGATAATTACAATCGAATATTTCTTTCAAGAAATAACATTTTCTAAAATATTAACTGTTTCACCGTAAATTTTAGATTGACATGATAGCAGATCTGGATCAAATGACAGAATTAGTAATTGGCTAGATTTTTATCAAAATCTGGAAGTATCAAATCAGATAAAAACTACCAAAAAAAAATTAAAATTTCATGAACCAAATGATTTAAATAAAATTGTTAACCCGATCAAACCCGCCCGCTAAGATATCCTGCAACAGGTTTAAATATTTTGTGCCGCAAAATGTCTTTGCATCTTTCCTGCTTGCATTCATGAGATACACAGATAACCCCACATGCATTTTAATAAATCATTTTCTAATATATAAAATATATTTAAAGGTTAAAACTTAATTTATATTAATAAAGTTGTGTGATAAAGTTTTTAAAAATAACACATTTGTTTTTTTTTTAAACACAATGGCATATAGCTGTAAATAATAAATCAAAATGAGGCACATGCATTTTAATAATAACATATGCATTTTAATAAATCATTTTATAATATATAAAATATATTTAAAGGTTAAACTTAATTTATATTAATAAAGTTGTGTGATAAAGTTTTTTAAAATAACACATTTGTTTTTTTTAACACAATGGCATATAGCTGTAAATAATAAATCCAAATAAGGCTAAATAACTAAATGTGTCTCAGCTATTGGTATAATATTATAACTTTTTCATTTTTATTGGACTGGATTTTCTAAATTTTAAGATTTATGTAAAAATAATATATCTCCATATTTATATATAATGTTTAACTACATAGTTATCCAAATTAAAATATGTATTTCTGTCAATTTAATTGGTGATCATACGTTTTTGTATTGGGCAAATATAGGTATCGTTTTTAGCAAAAAAATAAACGTTGAGCCAGTTTCAAATGATCTTCGATTCTTTCACTATTAGAGCTTTATAAATTTATTAGAAAGGTAACATTATTTATATTTCTGAAGATAAGATTTTAAATATATATATTTTTACATCTCATAATATAGTTATATTATAATATTACAATATATTTCGAAAATATGTAAGAAATAATATTTATCAAATTTTGATTAATATTTAATTTTATAATTTATATGAGTAAAATATTGTGTATATAAATAAATTGAATAGCAGCAGTGGCAGTTGACAAAGAAAAATAGCAGTAATAATTATATGTAATATTATGGAATATTAAGGGTAAATAATAAATTGAATGCAGAGTTCTCTCGCAACGACATGTAAGCTTTATTTGGAGAACGCTTCTCTTTTAATATATAGGGGATATTCTTTTCCTTTTTTTCCTTTCTTGCTCTTATATTATAAGAGAGAATCATAATGCAAAGAAGAAAATATGAATCTTGGTAAAAACATGAAAATATTATTTATCTTGTGAAGGATAACATTTGCTTATTTATGATCCGAATAGTGACAGCGGATTTAGTAGTATGGAACATGCAGTTTGATAGTGCGGTACGGTTCAACTACAGTATGTACGGGAGAAAAGTATTTGCGGGACAAGTGCGGTTTATGCAAAATAGGCGGGACAAAAAATGTTTGATTAGTGAAAAATTATTTGTGGTGCGGATTTCATATTATTTTATTAATAATTAGTATAATTATGTATTATTTGTTTTTTTGTATTGGTAAATACATGTTTTTATACCTTAGACACCCAAAATGATCAAAAACAAAAATTTAAGTTTTTTACATACATTTGTTAAATCAATTAAAGAGTTTAATCACAAAATACAAAACATTAAAAACATATTATCGAGTACTTTGATTTTACCCTAACAGATTTGTAATATTTCTGCTATTTATATTTGTCTCAATCATTATATCAGCGAAATCGACATCTGAAAAATTTATATCGGGTTTTAAGTTGAATTGTTTAATTTAACTGTATATAGCAAATATAATACTTTAATATGGGTTAAATCCTTATTTTACTATTTTAACAACACCAGTATAAATTATATCGAATCAAACTGATTTAATTAAGATTATTTTAAACAAAAATTATTGTACGGTATACCGCGGGTTATATACTAAATCACTATAATTAACAAAATAATACATAAACAAAATTAATATTAAAATAGTACATTATAAAAAAAAAATTTGCCCTGCAATATACAGTGGGTCATAATCTACTTATGTACATGAGGTATATGTGATTTTAGAAGAAGTATATTGTACCTATATAACTTAATTAAATAATTAAAATAAAGATATTAAACTATTATGCAGTGCGTAATTCAAGTCGACCACTGCTTAAAACATTGTTACACAATGAAAGGCGGTTCATGTGTATTATTTACTTCAAATACGCAATTTTTTTTTTGCTTTTAGAAAAAAAAAACGCAAAAAAGTTACTAAGTTTGTTGACTTGTGACCACATGCGGTTTTTGTTTTCTTTTTGTCAATTACGCCTTTTCTTATGTCACCACTCACCCCCTTAGTTATTTGCACAAAGAAAAACAATCAGTGTGGGGCAAAGGCAAGAAGAGAAGAAGTAGATGTCGACAAAGAGAAGAAGATGGTGGTTTGGGCTGAGAAGTATAAAGAGCCAATGGTTTTGGTTAAGGCCCAAATAAAGAAGTGTTTGTTTTGTTTAAAGATAACTAAGCTAAGAAGAGAAAGAGTGTTGTGTTGTCAGTCTAAACTAGAGTGGTTAATAGTGTAAGAGTTAGTAGTTTGACCATTTTACTCATTAAAGATGGGATAAAATGAAGTACGAATACGATTGTAGAGATTATAAAACAAACAATTAGAAGAAAATAATATTCTAATTAACAATAACCTCGAAAACTTGATGTAAATTTAACGGCACATCGCAAATAAGTTCAAAAAAATCTAAACAAATATAATATTTCATCAGAAATTTAAGAAAATAAGATTATTTGTGAAAATATTAAAACAAATCACTAGTGACTCTTCTCAACTCGCACTTGACCATTCTTACCGATGAAACTACTGACCCACGATCTAAGAGAAAAGAGAAAAGATATACGATCTAAAGCATATGTTTTGTCATTTATCAAATTACTTGATTAAATTTTTGGTGAAAAGCCAAATGCCCAAATGCATAAAAGAATAAGTATTTCAATATGAAATTTTTTGAATAATTATTTTAAGATTTTTAATAAATTTTAATTATAAATCAAGTTTAATAAAAATTTTGGTATTTTTAAATATTTATATATTATATATCATATTTATTATGTTCCAACCGCTATTGCACCCGCTGGTCAACCAGTCATAAACCTCCCGCAAACGCACCAATTTTAAACCGCTAAACCAATCTTTCAAAATGCTTAATAACGCTTGAAACCACAATCGCCCGCTTACGCAATCTCCCGCAACCGCAGCCGCAGATTTTGAACCAGTCAGGCCCTTAGTTACCAGCGTTTTGTAACTATGATGCAGTGACGATCTTATGTTTATTTCGGCATAGTTACATGCAATTTCCAAGAGTAGAGCATATATAGTTCGTGAGGCTTGGAGAACATTGCCATAATAAGAAATAAAGTCCGAACTTATAGAAATATCCATTTTAGAACACACACTTAATTATATCAACTCCAAATACATTTTCCTCAGTTAAGAGAATTTGTCGGCGATTTCCAATAGATGGTCACTGAGTAGTTGAGGTTTGCAAAACATTGGCATATGATCCGTCTCTGCCATCTCAATCACGAAATTCGCCGGATAATTATCGATCATCCATCGTTGATATTCTTCTAAGATGATCTTGTCCTCTTTGCACACAATATAAGCTCGAGGAACAGATCCATACCCTTTGTCTGAAAAGTTCTTTGTCCTCGATAATTGGTTCACAAATAATGATGCGGGCCTCTTTAAAAGCAGTCCAAGCTCAAGATCCTAAATCAAGATTGCCACAATATCAAGATTACCATACTATCAATTATATGATGATCAATTGATCATAAATGATTTTTTTTTCTAAAGATATATATAAATTAAATCACCTCAATAGGAGAAAGCTGGTAGAGACGGTTCTTCATGAACTCAGTGCTGAAGAACACAGACAAGCCAGAATTGTCTAAGCCGTACGGCTTGAGCTCAGTGCCCATCCATCCTTCTGGTGTCATGTAGCTTGCAAACTGTAACGTGAGTCAAAGACATATTATATGCTCAAGATTTGTGTTTTTTTCCGTCCATATGCTCTAGAGTGAATTGACTGATTGGTTAATACTACAATTAAACTAAAATATGAGATATACCTTGTCCACGACGAACGATGGTGAGTATTTGGTGTCGGGCATGAAAGCAGTCACAAAGACAGAAGCAGAGATTTTTTCAGGAAACTTATCCATGGCTATGGCTAAATTCAAACCTCCAAAGCTATGACCAACGAGCACAACCTTCTCATCATTTGGCAATGAAGTCATTAGCTGAATCAATGGCTCAGAATATTGTTCGCATGTGGAAATGTCAGTGATCGACCTGGTGGTGTCTATACCGCAGGCAGCTAGGTCTAAGGCGGTTACACGATGTCCCGAAGCCTCGAGCAGCGGCTTCACCTTGTACCAGCACCATGCTCCGTGGCATGCACCATGGACTAGCACGAAGTGTTGCTTCCTCTTCTCCTCGCTCATTTTCTTCTCTCCTTTTGATTTTAATCACCCGGTTTCGTACTATTTTTCCTACTCTTGACACATTCACACACTACCCATATATATTAGTGGAGAGATCATAAATTAAGCTTATCTTCGAATTTTCAAAAATTGTCGCTTTCTTGAGAATCTTTTACGATTACACGTGATAGTTACAAATCGAATCGAATATTTCTTTCAGGAAATAAGAAAGAAATAACCATTTCTGAAATTTTTTTTAAATAAACAAACAATTTGCTGTGCGGATGTAGGACTTACGAACGAGCTGTAAATCGGATGTTGACAAGTGATATATCTCGTTGGAATTATATTGATTAAACATCAGAGCGTTATTATTAATTTAGAAGCAGTCCAAAACATAAAAACGAGCAACATTTCCAAAAATTCCAGCATTACAGTTTTTTTTTTTTCCCCTTAAGTGGAGAATATGACAAATCTTGCAATAAGTGATTACCGTAACCGATGGAGCAATTTTTTTTTTTTTTTTTTTTTTTTTGGTATTTTAAGATGAATGCCAAATGACTTTTTATGTAGTCGTCACCTCATAAAAAGCAACGAAGTCTGAAACTTTTTAACATTCATTATTATTGTTTGCAACAAACCCTTATTATTATCAATTCCAATACACATATATATTGATGAAGATCGATTAAACGAATCTGTAAGCAATTTCCAGGAAGTGATGGCAGAGTTGCTGAGGTTTGCAGAACATTGGCATATGATCTGTCTCCTCAATTTCCATAACTAAATTCACCGGAAAATTATTTATCATCCATCTTTGGTGTTCTTCTGGAATGGCTTTGTCCTCTCTGCACACTATGAACGCTCGAGGAACAGATCCATATCTTTCATTAGAGAAGTTCTTCATCTTTGATAAATCGTTAACAAACAATGATCCTGGCCTCTTTAAAAGCAATCCCAGTTCAAGATCCTAAATCAAGATAACAACATGACCAAAACCAAAATAAGTAAAAAAAAAACAAACATAGAAGTACATTTTCCATCGACCCACAACCCAGTATTAATTTTACATTCATTTTAGTACTCCTTAATTGTTTATAATATTCCATAAAAATGAAGAAACTTAGTTTAAATATTAGAGTTAACTAAAACATATACAAAATTATCAATCTAGCTAATATGGAAAAGTCTCATATAGGTCATTATGGTGCAATAATTATGTAGACCACTTTGTAGGCCACAAAAAGTTGAATTCGATAAAATAAGCGTGCATGTTTTGTTTTATTTAATAATAGAAGTGTAGAACGTTGTAGAAAATTACTGTTCGAGTCACTAATAATATTAGAGACAAAGACTAAAAAAATAAACTGAAAACATATATACATATAGATAAGTATAAGAATGTATGATGATGAATTACATACCTCAATAGGAGAGAGCTGGTAAAGACCCAACTTCATGAACTCACGGCTAAAGAACATACTCAGTCCGGAATTGTCTAAACCGTATGGTTCGAATTCGGTGCCCATCCATGCTTCTGGTGGAATGTTGCTTCCATACTTTTACATAAATTGGAAAGAAGAAAAAAAAGACTAACTATACAAGAAAATAAGGAACCGTATACGGTGGCAAATTTATTGACAACCATGAAAATGAAACACGTAAGAGAAAAAAATCCACTATATAGGATTTAATTTTAGACCTCACGTGTTCGTTAGATTGTCAATACATAATATACAGTTAGCTCATATAAGGCACAAAATTCATAAAGTAGATTCCAGAAAGAACGAAACATGTTCAAAAGAAAGAACTCCAGAAACGAAATATTTCTATCATATACTCTAATTCATTTCTCTGATCAGTATACTAGCCACTAGGTAACTAAGTAGTAACCATTCTAATATTTTTTTCCGCAATATGTATTATCTAGGTTTCAAAACGAGTAGTAAACACAACAACGGTACTACATATTACTAGGTTACATACTTACATGTTATGATTTACCACTTTCAAATTGTTAGGGGAAGAAGATGACCATAAATAATTCTATATACTATTTTCTAGTTTATATTATATTATAAGCAATCTTAAATATTTCTGTAAGACTAACTTGTCCAACTTGGACACAACAAGTTTTGCTAGAGAGTTTAAATTTTGACTCAGCAAGACGCGAAGACTTATTTATGATAAATAAATACAAGTATTGGCGTTGACGAAAGAGACTTTGTAGATACATTCATACATACGGTGATCGATATACATATCATCAAGATCGATCTATCATATTAAATACCAGAAAAGAAAAACGAGGTACCTTCTCCAAGACGAAGGATGGTGAGTGTTCGGTGTCGGGCATGAAAGCAGTCAAGAATACAGCGACAGAAATTTTTTCGGGAAACTTTTCCATGGCTATGGCTAAGTTCAACCCACCGAAGCTATGACCTACGAGGACAACCTTCTCATCATTGGGTAATGAGGTCAGTAGCTTCGTCAATGGCTCTGAGTATTGTTCACAGGTAGGGATGTCAGTGATCGACTTGGTTATGTCTAAACCAGAGGCAGCTAAGTCCACGGCGGTTACGAGGTGACCCGCCGCCTCTAACAGTGGCTTAACCTTGTACCAGCACCACGCTCCGTGGCATGCACCATGTACTAGTACAAAATGTTGTTTCCTCTTTCCCTCACTCATTCTTGTGACCTTTGATATTTTCCTACTCTCGTAAAACTCAAACGCAACAAAATATAAATAGATGATTTTTTGTTGGTCAAGCTTAAGACAAAAAATAAAAAGTCGCTTCGGTACGAAGGAATAGGGTGATTGCTACTCACGATAATACTTATTTAATTTAACGTTTACCATCAACCAAATCTTACATACTATTATAATACAGTCTGTCGCCCGTCAAGATGAGTTATTTTCTAACCAAAATGTACTTCATTAAATTTTATTTCATTGTTGACCAAAAAATTATTTTTATTATCCTAATATATTTTAAAAACAAAAAATAGAGAATGGATTGTTAAATGGACTACCCTCTGCTTCATAATAAATAATTTTTTCACAGAACACATTTTGTTTGAAGTAACGCTATATTTTTCATGAAATTAAATATTCATATGTTTATGATTACTAGATTTTTCAATTTTGTAGTTTGATTTATTAGTGGTCGAATAGTGTTTATGTTCTTTTATTATTATGGTGCATCTAACAGTTCTAATAATAGTATTGTTCTTTATCTATTTACAAAACATAATAATAATAGATAAAGTGTCAGTTAAATCCAATATCTTTATGTTCTTTTATTATTATGTTTTAGTAGTTTTCTTCGTTTTATTTTACTATCTAAAATTTGATTTAGTAGATTGTCTTGTCCGTTCTTCAAAATTGTTAATTTATTAATTTATGAATGTTTTTTGTAAATTTTTACCTTCCTGTTTGAGCAACCAATCTTGAAGTTTTTATTTAATTTATTTAATGTTTGGTTAAAAAAAAAATTCTTGCAGAAATGGATCATATGCTCTTTTCAGATTTAAAACATTAAGTAAATAAGGAGATGATTTTGCATTTACATTCTAGTTATCTTTATTAGTTACCTTTATTGACCCTTTATTATGAAGATAAACTCCAAGGGGAAGATCTTCCAAAAGATGGTTATGCACGATGCATCGTACGAAGGCCTCCCTTGGGATTTATCTTCAAAGTCATAATGAAAATCATATCAAATTAAATTAACTTTCCAATGGAGATTATTTTGGGTCAATCGAAGCAACGTTCAAAAGTTATGACTGATACAGTGAACATTTATTCTCCTAAAAACTTCCAACTGTGCAAATATCTCCTCTAAAAATCAGTATTTAAAGATCTAATATTATTATATGCAAAATTAAAATACTGATCCTTTTTAATAAAAGGGAAGTATACAACATTGTTTCGGTAGACTTTGTAATTTTAATAAATGGTTATAAATAGTTACAAATAGGTTATACATAAGTTATAAATTAATCCATATATTAATTGGTTACAAGTTGATAGTTCATATATTAATGGTAACAAATAAAACCTTAATTGTAACCAAAAATCTTAAACGGGATATTCCAAATATGATCTAACACCCTTCCAAGCTTTTAATATAAATCAATGTATTTAAAACCGGACCAGAAGATGAATCGGAAGTCTTTCGGGTCACTGGGTCAACAAGTTGGACCGATTGAATTACGGGTTAATTAGTTTATTAGTTTGATTACATTTTATGAATATAACATCTACTTTTCTATAAATATATGAACAAAACATACATAATTAAGTAGTAAACAACAAAAGTTAAACTTTTAAATGATTAGATAAAATAACTAACTGATTCTTTTATAAATAACAACATTTATTTATAATTTGGTTTAAGTTTAAAGTGTGACCAAAATAAAATATTTTAATTTGAGACCGACAACCCGATCCGACCCGCCGGTTCAAGCACCGGTTCACGGGATTTTAGCGGGTTTTTTCTGGTTTTTTGCGGGTTTTATTTGTTAGGTTTTTAGAGGTTACCCGGACCGGAATACCTATCGGATTGTGGTTGGATCGAACCGACCGGCCTATCAGGTCCTGGTTAAAAAACATTGATATAAATCATTCAGATATCCATTCACCAAAATACATCTCTCATATTCATAAAAAAAATGATAATAACAATCGTTTCTCAATTTACAATGCTACACGTCTTATAAATTATATTTTATTTTAAAATTAAAATACAAATAAAATGAATTTTAATTCATGCTCTAACACAAGTCTAAATCTAGTTAGTTACTATAAGGATTACCATAATAACTATTTCTTAGAATATACTATTATTCTTTCTTGACACAACTGTATAACCCTGGCCTAAAAGTTGACTTGTTAGTTTTAAAAGGTCCAGTCGAGCTGTAAATGCTAAGAGTTAATTGAATTGTTGTTATCACCCATCTTAATAACCAAAATTTCTCAGCTTAACAATTTTAGAGGGTGTATTGAAATAATGATTTTCGAGAATTTGATGGGATTTAAAAAATTTGGAATTTTTGTAGATTTTAGGAAAGTTGATATGATTTATAGGAAAATTCTTTCAAAATCTACCTAAAACCATGAGATTTGGATTTCTGTATTTTTAACTAAACATATCTTCTCAAATCCTTTAGAATCCTAAAACTTATTAAAATCCAACTCCACAAACTGTTTTGAATAACATTGAATTTTAAAGTAGATTTTTAAATCATTAGTTCAATAACAATGAATTTCATGAGACTTTTTAAAATTCATGATTGAATAGCATATGATTAGTATCTTTATATGTTAGTTTTAGTTGTTTCCTCTATCCCATTTTAATATTTTATTATAACATTTTGGTTAAAAGTGCACATACTAAAAGTTATTTTATTTACAAAATTATTAGATGTAATATTTAATTTAAAATGATTGACCTAATCATTGAAAATTAATAATCACAAAATATTAAATACATATAAAGATAATTTTACAAAGAAACTTATAAAATACATAAAAATGAAAGAAATAAAAAAATCATAAATATTTTAGAAAATCCTCTTTATAATAAAAGGGAAGAACACAACATTGTTTTGGTAGACTTTATAATTTTAATAAATGGTTACAAATAGGTTATATATAAGTTATAAATTAATTCATATATTAATTATAACAAATAAAACATTAATTGTAACCGAAAATCTTAAACGAGATATTCTAAATTGATAGTTCATGGATATTCCAAACATTATTTTCGGAAGATCACATGTATATGGGTCCAAATATCTGGAATCACAATATTACCAATTTATTTTCCACAGATTTTATTAATAAACCACATCAATACAAAGTTATTAAAGGGATAAAATTTTACTTTCAATCATAAAAAGATATCAAATTTCGCTAATTTAACAATATTAACAGTGATCTTTGGGATCGTATTCAGAAATTAAAAATTAAACTTTAATGCTATATTAAGACCGTGCTAGAACACGAGTTGAAATTCCTTTTATTTATATTATAATTTTAGAATAAAATAGAATTTATATGATTGATTATAAAAGTTCTTAAGGTCCTAATCTAGCATTAATCGTGATTTTCGGGATCATATTTTATTCTAAAATTATAATATTAATAAAAAGAATTTCAACTCGTGCTAGAATCATTAACAATATATAACTTACCAGATATATGTATTTTTTTAATAAATCATATTGAACATATGATTTTATTGCATAATGTTTTATCCAAAAAAATTTTAAACACAATCACATAAATTATATGTTATATAAAAATTACGATATAAATAAAAGAAATTTCAATCCACCCGTGCTTTAGCACGGCTCCTAATCTAATAGGACAGAAGAAAGTGGAAGTACTAATCTTGATCCAACTAATCGACAGACTTAGTTGTTAATTGCCATCTGATAATTGACTATCCAACATAATTGATGAGACGAGAAGAGACAGAGAAAGAAAAAAATAAATCTTTTAAGTATAATTCATATAGAAAATCTTGAGAGTGAAAAGATCCTTCAAGTATAACTCCAAAGAGAAAATCATGGTGCACTCTCAATTTATACTTGTTAAGATACAAAGTCTAACTTGACTGTTTGGTTGTTTTCTTTTGGAAAAAAGATGGTCAGCTACACCAACTATACCACAATACATGACCACACATGCCAACTATAGAAATGTATACTCAACTACATGAAGTATATATATTGCATGGTCACATATATCAACTATATGATGACATATGCTCAACATCACAACAATTTTATTCCAGTATACCGTTATCGGAATCTGGAGTTGACCAATATTGACCGGCGTTAACCAACAAAAAAATTCAAAAAAAAAGATTTATAAATAAAAATAACAGAATTCTTTAGGAATCATCTAATAAGAAACCAAAACAAGAAATTTAATTGAATTATTTAGGAATCATCTATGATATTTTATAATTAAAAATATATTTGTATCTAATATAAAGATATATTGTTATGTTTCACTCATTCAGTTTTATAATAGTTACTTTTTTTTCAATTTCAAAACTTAATTAAAATTGAAATAAAAATCATTCATAAGATATTAAAACTTAAACTCAAACCAAAAAATCTTGTTGTAGTGAATCAAATAAAAAACCTATTATTATAACATTATTAATTAATAAACATCAACTTCTTACATAATTTATTTAAATACATATATAATATTATTTAATATTCTCAACCACGAAAAATATTTTCTACAATAAAAATACTTAGAACCAAACCAATACATGTCAAAATCATTCGAATTATTCAAAAAAGTTATATACTCATGGTAAAATAAAAGTTTTATTATCTGAAAATATTATTAATGATTTTTTTATTATTTCACTTTTATTAAGTTTTGCAATGAAAAACTAACTATTATAAGGCTGGATGAATATAATTAACATATATACAAAATATAATTTTTTAATGAATATAAACATTTTGTTAATTTTTGAACACCTTAGATAATTCAATAAAAGAATTTTCTTATTTTTGTTTCTAAAATAAAAAATAAAAAATTTGAATATTTTTGTTGGTCAATATTGGTCAACATCGGATTCCGACGAACGGTGTACCAGAAGAAAATGATTGTGATGTTGAGCACATGTCATCATATAGTTGGTATATGTGGTCATGCAATACATATATTTCATGTAGTTGAATATACATTTTTAAAGTTCGCATGTGTGGTCATGTATTGTAGTATAGTTGATGTAGCTGACTATCTTTTTCCCTTTTCTTTTTGACCAAGGATAATAATGGTTCGAACTCATATTGGAGGTAGTCATATGAGAATGCTTTAACCAGTTAAAGTGAAGATTTTTTAGACTTTACGGCCTGTTGTCCACTAATGTCTCATGTTATAATCCAAATATATGCTTAACTCATTCATGCATGCCATTAAAATTTAAATTAAAAATTTGATATTGGTAAATGAGTATGATTTGATTGTTCGATAGAGAAGTTTTTCATGTAAATGGGATCATAAAGGCAATAAATGTTGCTTGACAAAAAAAAAAAAAAAAAAAAAAGGCAATAAATGTTCGGCTCAATAATTAAATCCAAGCAAATGAAGAATGGGGACCTACCTTCTACGTCTCTTCGTATCGTAGGTGACTCAACGTCTCAACGATATAAATAAAAACATGTGGTTTACATATATCCGAAGATATTTCAACATTAGTAGGTTCATTCATTTACTTTTTGGTTTCTTTTGTTTTGATACATTTTTGATCGATCTCACAATCATCATCGTTCTTTATTTTGACATTTTCTCTAAAAATATTATATTTCTCATGATTTACCATTTGCAATTGACAGATCTAGCCACGATATGTGGAACAACAGAAAATGCTCTAGCAAAATTCAGAAAGAAAATTTGAGAATCGAAGATTAGAAATAAAATCAATGAACTTGAATAAAAAAAAAAAAAGACACTTCTTCATTACTAGTTCTCTTTATATATATATATATATATATATATATATAGATTCACCTCTATCAATAGAAAATAATGCATAACTATTTTTTATTTAAATATTGACTTGCTCTACCTTTCCATTCTTTGGATAATGGAGCCTAGCTCTCCTTGTCTCATCCATCGTGAGAGGTAAGTGCAATGATCGTGCCCCCCACCAGGTGTTGGAACCAAATGGTATATCATCAAACAAATCCGCGGGCGGCTAAAGGGTTTTCCTTTTTTCAGAAACAACCTTAAGCTTGGGATGGTTTGGGTGCTAGTTTCCGGTTCATAATCGGCAGCTCCCTATTTAGTGTTACCTTTTAAATTTCCAGTTCATTATAACAATATTACTTGATTGTTAAACCGATATATAGACTTTTGTGTACAAGGAATCAACGAAAATAATTCCATGTAATACGTATAGTGGGGTTTTATCCATAACATGAATCCTTTTTTTTCTAGACGCCAATAATTAAGGACGTATAGTTCGTATATTAATGGAGTCCGCATAGT
Organism: Camelina hispida; assembly: GCA_023657505.1. NCBI lineage: Eukaryota > Viridiplantae > Streptophyta > Magnoliopsida > Brassicales > Brassicaceae > Camelina > Camelina hispida. The sequence continues at coordinate 40,875,964 of CP094632.1, forward strand.
GCTAATTCTTGTTAACAACGTCGTCGTCATCGATTTTGTCTCAAGAAAATATAGACAAAAAGTATTTATGCTTTTCTTGTTTGATTGTTTTGCAAGTTGTTAGGCTCGTGATTTGCAAACGCATCACTGAAACTAACAGAATTGTCTTTTTGTTAACCGTCACACCCTCGTGGCTTAATTAATAATAATAATAATAACCGTACATGTATATCAAAAGCTGATATATATTATAATTATAGAAAAGTTAATGTAAACTAAAAGCGAGGACGTTTGGCTTTGCCGCAGAAGAGAGCGTTAACAGGAGGCTCGGATTCAGTATAAAGAGACTTCTCGTCGTTCCATACGCGAACATAGAGTTCTTGACCTAAGTATCTCCTTGACCATATTTGTGACCTCAAATTCCACATTCCCTTATTGTCTAGTGATACCAATATGCTCGTCCACGACATTGGATACACCTATTTTTACACACATATATAGAACACTTAGCACCATAAATAGTTCATATGCACGCATGTATTTAGTATTTACTAGACGTTTACAACATAAACTATTATATATGTGATGTTCTAATTTTTGGGTTCAATTTATAGTTTATACATAAAATTTTCAGTGTAGTTTATAGATTTTACCTGAAAAGTGTGCCTTGTAACAGCATCAATCAAATTGTAACCTCTTCTCTTGGCCATGTTCCATGTGCCTGACCCGTATCTGATTATAATTATAAGCATCTTCAATAAATCTAACAAACAAATCTGATAGATCGAGAGTGGTAGTGATAGCTAGATATCAAAGAACTTAGGCTTAATTATTACCCAACAACATATGCGCTAGTGCCGTCCAGGTGCCAAGATTGAATAGATCTCTCGTTGTTCTGGAACACGAACTCGACATACTCATGAAGAGCCACATCAAAGACAGAAGTTCCGAGAATGGAGGGTCCTGGTGTAGGAATGTTCATAATGGTCTTAAAGTTAAACACCCCGGGAATATTGAACCAGTCGGCTAGTTTCAATGGAGTTGCTGGGTTAACGTACGACACACGGTTCACTGTGTACCGGAGTTTCCCATTGATCATCGCTCTTCCGTTGGCTAAAACAAAAGTTCGATTTATCGGTATGGTACCATAGTGAAAGGATCCTTGTGGATTTGGCCTTGCTGCATTCGCCGTCAAATTTAACCTATATTAATTGACCTTCAAATTAGGTGTTGCCATAAAATTGCTCAGTTTAGTTTTGTGTGACCAAATTAAATAGTATAAATTACCTGATGGTTCTTGCTTGTTTCATGGACCAATGGATATGGTAGGTAGGACCCATGGGGAGGGGATGAGATGGTCTGATTTTGGAGCCTTGGTAACTGAGGATTCCTGTGGTGGTCAGTACCGGTTTGGTAAATCGTGTTGAAGCCACAACGAAGTAGTCCTTAACTGGAGCTTTCAGTGTGACCAGCACGGTGACAGACTGGCCAACGTGTATGTCAAGTGACTCATATACCTCTTGCAAAGTGTGAGAGCCTTCTACTTCGACAAGAGTCATCATGTGTCCTTGAATCCTAAAGTTAATTGATGTCGATATCCCGACATTTGATACCCGAAACCTATATATCTTGCCTTTACAAACACATAAAACATAATATCAATAAATAGTACAAAGAACCGAGAGTTGAATTAAGGAGACAAATGGATCTTGGTTATGAGGATTTACCATGTTGACCGGTAAAGACTAAACCTCTAGAGGCACCATTGATGAGAAGGCCGTCCGGAAGAGGAAGAGCACGACCTGAGTCAAGCCTCCTTTGCAGTTCCTATCAAAAACAACAACGAGGCACATATATCCAGATGCTGCGCTTAGTTAAGCGGCCCTAAAAGAAATTTGGTTACTTGGGAAGTTAAATCTTGTATTCTACTAGTACCTTGTGGCCCATCTTATACCAATCACTGACGAGGAGAGTGAAGTCAGCGTCTGGTCTAGGGTAAGGAACGAAGATGACTGACCTCTGGTTAACGTTAAGTGCACCAAAAGCACCACTTGCTCTGTGCATAGACGTCGAAGCAAAGTATGTATAAGTACCGATCTGGTCCTTAAGTTGAAAATGGTAAGTCCAATTCGAGTTTGGTTGGATCGGACAGTTTGTTCCCAAAACTCCGTCTTGCCACGACATCTTCCTCTGTTTAATTCCGTTCCTACGCATTTTTCTAAAGTATCAAGTTCTGGTTCTAGGTTAGAACCTTATCAATTTGTTTTTAAATCTGAACCCCAATTTAAAGACGACCATCATGTATAAATTTTACGTACCAGGTGATGAGGAAAGGTTCATCAAGCTTGTTAATGACATTAACAACCATGTTATTGTTTGTTACACCTTCAATTGCAGGACCAGGAAACTGTCCATTGATAAGAATAACCTGAAAAATTAAAACAATAACAACAGTACAACACATTATATTATAACACATATAAACCAACCACAAAAGAAAATTAAAAGAGACAGAACAGTGTATAACCTGTTGAGGAACACCTAACGGAGATCGGATTCCATAAGTAACAGTCCAAGTGAAGAAAAGATAAGGGTCCTCTGCGTTTACCATAAAAACTGAGCTAAAACAATAAGCTAATAAGAACCCTACTAGCAAGAGATTTGTCTGCTTCGTCATTGTCTAGATAAGTATGTTATGGTCGAGAGACTATTAATTTTCTTGAGATTTCACCAATTAAGGTTGTCAGGTTGATCTTAAATATATATACAAGTGACTAAGTGAGTATAAAACAGAAGTAATCAAATGGAAATGACGAAGTAAGTTCACATTGTGAATCCCCATGCATGCATATGTACACACAAAAGGCACCAATGCTCTTTTGCGCCGTAATTCATGCAATTGCCGCAAACCTTATTTTGTTTCTTTTCTCCTTAAATTAAAGTTTTCTAATGGATTTTATATGAGTTATGAAAAATATGATGGGTACGTAAAGTAAGAGAACCTCTTGGTATAAAATAACTCACCCTTAGCATAAAATTCGAATTCCGGATCTGAATTCTAACATATTCATCTACTTTTGTTTTTTTTTTGGGTATAATTTTGACCATCTACGTAGTTTCTTGTCATGCAAAAATCTTATTTTTTATCTTTTTCTGTAAAAATATTACAACTGCGGTTATGCTATTATGTTAAAATATAATTATTTACATTATAAAATTTGTATTTAATAATAAGTTGCGGTAATTCGCCGTGCATCTAGGATGAAATCATGAATTTATATCTTGCTTAGCTTCGGTTTACATATATTAGAAGGTTTTGCATTAACATATTGTTGTCCTGTACAGTTGTGTTTGGCTGTGGTCGATGACTCGATGTCAGTAGAAGAGAAGTTATACTGTAGATGGCAGACCACTACAATTCCTTCATAATTTTAGACCGCATGCAGTCCATCTGCTTTTTTTGTATTTTAAACAAAAAAACTTCTAAATTTAGTTGTACTTGTGAATGGTAACGTTAAAGTGGACGAACCCATCTAACAGGTCATCTGTCTTTGATACGCTCTCCACTCAAAGCCATAGTCACCGCCACGAACCGCTTCTCATTTAATGCATCATCGGATCGTGGAATTTGATATTACAAGTTTCATGAATATATTTTAAAAATTAATGGAAAAAAACTATAGATCTTTATCCTAATTTCATGTTAAGAATTCATCCATTCTGTTGACAATTTTTTACATGCTAAACTGCCATTGCTAATACTAAGTTGGCAAACAAATTTGGTAAAACAAGTTTATTAGGAAAATACAGATTTCGATTACTCAATTTATGAACTTAATTGCCTAAAACTAATTAACTCTCATGAGTGGAAAATGAAGGTGGATTACGTCAATTGTCAAACCGAGTGGTAACTTGTGAACATGGTGAGGCATCCCTAAAAGGGAATTCACATTGGGAATCCAATTTTATTGCATAATAATCCACACTCATGAATGCGTAACCAATAAGCTTGGTTTTTCCATGTTGCTCTCCTTAAGATAAACTAGTTTATTTACTGTTTTTTTTAATGTTATGGGCATGTATTAGAAACAGAAAATAGAAAACTCGATCCGATAAAGCCTCCTAGAACCGCCAAATTCTAAGTTCTCATTGTCTCGAATGCTAAATTTAGAGGTTTATTCTAATTTACATTTTTAAGAATACTTACATTTTATTTTCAGTTTACTTACATTTTAAAACAAAGAGAAAATTGGCTTGGTTATCCATTCAGAGTTATAAAATGCACATAATTTTTTTTTTCTACTAAAAATCAACATCATTTATATGAACGAAAATATACGTAAATATCATTTATTCACGTTTTTCACTAAGTATTGTTCGAATAAGAACTTTCATGTGGTCGTAAATTTACCCCATTTTCAAAAAAAACAATATTTAATTACCCACTCTGTGAATCAACAAAAATATACTTGCTCCTATTGGAGAACTAACATTTTTGTATCGTTTTCAATTTATCCTCGCATGCATATCACTATCATCGAGTTTTCTATCCAAAATCCAAATTTATGATTTTTTAGAAACACACGTAATTGTCATATAGATAGATATATTGTTTCGTTCACAGACGATTTCACATCTAAACTATCTTTGTACTTGTCGAATAGTCCTACATGTTGAACATGGTTTCCTTATCAAGCAACACATATCAACCATGCATGACTACCACGTCACCATAACCACCACGACGTGTTACATCAAGAACTAGAAATACTTTACCCGCAGTCTAATTCTTATCAATTTCCAATATACATATCTATCAACCATTATCAAAAACAGCCATGGCTAACGACGTGACCAAAGATCCCTCACCCAAATCTGGTAAAAGAAACTTAAGCCAAAAATATATATATATATATATAATTTCTTAACCAACTAACTAAATTTGCTTTTTATTCTTACTTTAATTCTCATTTGTTCGTTGCTATATGTTACATAAATTACATCGAAGATATTGTGGAGGATATTTACTTATGGAGGAGGAAGAAATTAGCCTTCTCTATACTCTCAGTCTCAACATCGACATGGATTTTACTCAACTTTTATGGTTTCAAGTCCATAACCATTGGCTCTTGGATCGGCATCGCTGTTGTCTCTATGGTTTTCCTCTGGGGGAATTTACTTCGCCTTCTCAGCAAGTAATTAATTAATATTCCATCTCAAAGTATTCGAAATGCCAAATTCTTATATTACAAATAATTTCTGATTCAGATAGGTTCGAGTGACATGCACAGTTGTTTATGTCAAACAGACGGTCCATGTTTTAACGGATTACGTTTTAAAAATGGTCTTAGATATAATTTTAGTTGCTCATGTATGTTTTATTAATTTTTGGACAGGGTCGAACCGGAGCTGTCAGGGTTAGAAGTGTCGGAGGACTTTGTAACAGAGACAGTGAGGTCTGGTCGGATGTTAATGGAAGAAATTGTTAGATGGATGTTCCGAGTCGGTGCTGAGAGTGAATGGTTTATTTTCGCGAGAACCATTTTAGGTTTTTGGATCTTATCAAGAATTGGAAAGCTTCTCGATTTCCATACTTGTCTCTTCATCGGTACGTGATTAACTACGTAGGTCGTGCACCACACAACGGATTTAGTAATACTGATTATTCAACTTAAATTCCTTAGCTTAATCATTAATCATTTGGTGTGCTATTGACATCGTAGTGATAATTTTCTCAAAATGGTCCCATTTTTTTTTTTTTTCAAAATGGTAGTATCATTAACCGTAACTGTGATCAAGTTTGTTTCTTGATTCTCTGGCATTTACAGGATTGGTGATGGGCTTGACAGTTCCAAAGTTGTGGGAGAAGTATGGAGTTCAAATTCATAAGCAATTGGGTGACGTTAAAGAGAGATCAAAAGGAGTGTACGATTCAACTCATGAGAAGATTTTAATGATGAAGAACAAGTTACAGCATGGTACATATGATAAAGTGAAAAAATCAGAGTAGATGTTTTGTACTTTTTTGTTTTTTATGTAAAATAGTGTAAAACATAGACGTGTAAACAAAATTTAATTTAGTAGATTCTACCGTTTTCACCGCAGAAACAAATGAGGAAACGAAAATTGCAATAAGGTTTTGGCGTATATTTTTGTACTTGTAATTACAAAAAATTTAAGATTTTGGCGTATATTTTTTTTAAGATTTTAAACTAAATTTGGTAGTGATAAGATACGTTGAGAAAATTGCAATAAGATTTTGGCGTATATTTTTTTAAGATCTTAAACTAAATTTGGTAGTGATTTACAATTACAGCAACGTATCTTATCAAAAATCTTAATATGTTTTGTCTGGCCAAATTAGGAGAGAAAACATTTTTTTTAAAAAAGAAAGGAAACATAAGAAAAAAAAAAAAAAAAACAACGAAAATTGCAAAAAGATTTTGGCGTATATTTTTGTACTTGTAATAGAAACCTGATCAAGTTTTAAGATCTTAAACTAAAGTTGGCAGTGATTTACAGCAACGTATCATATCAAAGATCTTAATATGTTTTGTCTGGCCAAATAAGAAGAGGAAACAATTTTTTTTTTTTTAAAGGAAAGTTAAAAAAAAAAAAAAAAAAAAAAAAAAAAAAAAAGGAAAGACCGGAAGCCACTCTATCAGAGCCAGGTTTCGATCCTGGGACCTGTGGGTTATGGGCCCACCACGCTTCCGCTGCGCCACTCTGATTTGTTGTTGTAAGAGTTACCAATTATGTATTTATTGATGGCACTGTCAGTCTTGGATTCACCTTCGTGACTAGTAGTTTCATGCAAAACCTCTCTATACCTCTCTTATCCCATTGGCCATTAGAATGTTAAAGTATCAGCGTAAGCCTCTGTATCTTCGGAAGTTATACAGAATCCATATTCGGCAACACCCCCAAATATTCTAAACCCCAGCGAAAATCGAGGCATCCTCGGATGAAATTTGCTATCGGTATAGACTATAGAGAAGTGATGCATGTTGACAATGCTGAATTTTATAGATGCAAATATAGTGAGAATGAAAAAAAAAAGATATATAGTGAGAATGAATAATACTAATACGGTCGATTAAAAAAGAAATTAGATATTCAAGAGTTAGTAACTAACCAAGAAATGAAAAAGAGTGTATTTGATTCTTTTATTGCAATTGTGACTTAAAAACTAGCTTCCTTGTTTTCAGATTTCCTCCATTTAACCGGTGGTTCAAGCTCTTCCTCCTCCTCTTCTTCATGGAGATTCTCTTGTCCCATTGGTTGCATCAGAAACTGTCCTTCATCTGTTTGCTCTTGACCTTCTTGTAATGGAGGCTGAAGCATGAGCTGCGTCTGAAGTTGATCATGGTTGATATGACCATGGTCTGCCTCTTGACCCATCTGATAAGGATCACCAAAGCTTCCTAAAGCAAGAGATGGTCCAGACAACGACCCACCAGCACCATGATCATTCACATCCATTTGGTTATAACCCGTGGCTGTAACCGACCCATTGTTGTCAATTCCGTAGCCGTTGAACATCCCTTGTTGGTCTCCTCTCTCCATCATCATTGCAGCCATTCTCTGTGCATCAGAAGCCATGAATTGCAACTGCTCATCTTGCGGTTGATGCTGCTGAGACAAGTTCGGTTCACGTATCATCAAGGGTTCTCCTTGAGGGATTACTCCAGGTGGCATTCCTTCCATAGACATCATGAAATTAGGTGGAGGATTGTTACCTAGAGGAGGAAGGTAAGGCGGCGGAATCACAGCATCAGGTCCCATGTAACCAGAAAGCTCTTCTTTAGCAGTGACAAGATCCTGTTGGACTTTCTTGAGGTATTGTTGTAAGAAAGAGATGAGTCCAACACATCCATAGATTGGGTCACGGATACGCGCCTCGGCTTCATAGAAGAGAGAATTAACAGTTTCTTCACGTTGGTCAGGGTGGAGATCGTTAAGGATCTTGGTTACATTGCTTGCTCCAAAGACTCGGTGAACACATATAAACTTTTGAGGATTAGTTGGTGGAAAATACGGCGCAAACACACATTCTTGAGTGCATTTGCGCCTCAAGAGCTTGCATGCCGCACAAGGTGTTGAAGCCATTCCCTCTCAAGAAACAACTCTATCAAAAATTCAAAAAAGAAAAAAAAAAAAAAAAAAAAAAGAATAACGGAATTAAGACATAGAAAAGCAAATGACATATCACATATGTAATGTAAGACATTTCTATCCTTGAAGCACAAGAAACACAACCACATACGCTTTAGCTTAAAAATACAAGGAACCAAGAATAAGAGCATTTGGATCATCCTTTAATTAAGCATATCACATCAACTCTCTCAACAATAAAAACAAAACATAACTATGAACATTTAATTATTTTTTATTACATAAGTTTTCAGCCAAAATCAATCTCATTATAGGACCAAAAAAATCTGAAATCCACATAAAATGGATTAAATCAAAATAAAATTAAGAAATCGTACCCGATCGTTGGAGAACTCCGATCCTGTTCTCATATGACCTTCAATGAGGTACCTGAAATATTCATAACAATTTAAAAAACTCCCCAAAAAAAAAAAAAAAAAAAAGAAAGAAAAAATATAATACAAAAGCTAGATGACCTATAATTACTGGATTTTTGAAAGAGTGAGAGAGGAAATGAAGGAGAAAGGAAAAGACAGAGATATTCCCAGTCCAGTGCCTGAGGAGTCGTGAAGATTGATTACAAAACTGAGGAAGAAATGACGGAGAGATGTTTCTGAGAAAATTTTGAGACAAAAAAAGTTGAGATTTAGAAACCTCAGATTATTATTATATATCACAACAACGAGAGAAGAGAGAGAGAGAGAGGAGAGACATCGTGTGTTTAAATCGATATCTTAACCGCTCATGCAATATTTTTTTTATTGTTTTTTGTAAATGATAGACAATTTGAAATGTGTCAATTGATAAGTTAGTAGATGACTAATTCAATTTTGCTGAGGAAAATAAAATCAAATATAGTTAAATTGGTAGGAAAAATAAGTTATTTTTAGATATTGGTTATATATTATTCAACTGAAATTTACTAGGTCTTGATAAACTTAACTTGCACATTTAGAATCTAAAAAAAGAAAAAGAACAAAGAAAAAAAATTATAGCATATCCTTAAGTATTTTATATCAACTGTTTAAAAATTTTAATACATAATGTGAAATTAGCATTTGACATTTCTGAAGTTTGTATACATTGAGCGTTCATTTTTAACTTCATTGTTTCACATATGATACATTGTAATTATAGTGAACGTTTAAGTTATAATAACAAAGGTATATTGTCTTTAAAGATTTCATTGATTTGAACTTGATACAATTTAATGAGTGAAGATTTTTAATTGATAATAACAATTTCAAATTATGTCGTGAATTTAACTTGAATGGCTGACAAAAATCTAAAATTTGTTGAACACTTATTAACTATATTAGTATTTAGTATTTTACTTTATTTTTCAAATAAATAGAGGGAAATTAGCTTGTTCTTTTAGTTAGGGTCTGACTGGTTCAAAGGAGATTGCGGAAGTGGGAAATTGCGGTTTCAAGCGTTATTAAGCGTTTTGAACGACTGGTTTAACGGTTTAAAATTGGTGCGTTTGCGGGAGGTTTACGACTGGTTGACCAGCGGGTGATAGCGGTTGAAACATAATAAATGTGATATATAATATATATATGTTTAAAAACACCAAAATTTTTATTAAACTTGATTTATAATTAAAAATTATTAAAAAATACTAAAATAATTATTTAAAAAACAAATAAATTCCATATTGAAATAATTTTTTCATATTGAAATACTTATTCCTTTATGTATTTGGCTTTTCACCAAATATTTAATCAAGTAATCTGATAAATGACAAAACATATGCTTTAGATCGTAGATATTTTCTCTTTTCTCTTAGATCGTGGGTCAGTAGTTGCATCGGTAGGAATGGTCAAGTGAGAGTTGAGAAGAGTCACTGGTGATTTGTTTTAATATTTTTTACAAATAATCTTATTTTCTTAAATTTCTTATTAAATATTATATTTATTTAGATTTTTTTGAACTTATATGCGATGTGCCATTAAATTTACATCAAGTTTTCCGGATCATTGTTAATAAAAATATTATTTTCTTCTAATTGTTTATTTTATAATTTCTGCAATCGTATCCAAACTTCATTTTCTCCCCTCTTTAATGAGTAAAATGGTTAGATAGAAGATATAGAGCGATTGGGAGCGATGCGGAGCGATTAGGAGCGTTTTGTGTGATTGGTTCCAATCGCTAACAACCGTTACCAGCCGCAAACGCAGCGTTTGCGGGAGGTAGCGGGAGAACCAGTCAACACCTTAGGGCTTGACTGGTTCAAACGCTGCGGTTGCGGTTGCGATTGCGGGAGATTGCGAAAGCGGGCGATTGCGGTTTCAAGCGTTATTAAGCGTTTTGAACGACTGGTTTAGCGGTTTAAAATTGGTGCGTTTGCGGGAGGTTTACGACTGGTTGACCAGCGGGTGCAATAGCGGTTGGAACATAATAAATGTGATATATAATTATATAAATGTTTTAAAATATCAAAAACTTTATTAAACTTGATTTATAATTAAAATTCATTAAAAATACTAAAATAATTATTAAAAAAATAAATAAATTTCATAATGAAATACTTATTACTTTATGCATTTGGCTTTTTACCAAAACTTTAATCAAGTAATTTGATAAATGACTAAACATATGTTTTAGATCGTAGATCTTTTTTCTTAAATCTCACACACTCAATAAGTTCTGTGGGGCAGTATTTGCATCGGTAGTAATGATCAAACGAGAGTTGAGAAGAGTCACTCGTGATTTGTTTTTATTTTTCACAAATAATCTTATTTTCTTAAAATTCTGATGAAACGTCATATTTATTTAGATTTTTTTGAACTTATGTGTGATGTGCCATTAAATTTACATCAAGTTTTCCGGGTTATTGTTAATTGAAATATTATTTTCTTCCAATTGTTTATTTTTTTAATATTTTCAATCGTATCCGTACTTCATTTTCTCTCATCCGTAATGAATAAAATAGTTAGGTAAAAAATATATAAAAAATATATTTCATTATTATTGATCTGTTTCAAGTTTTTTCTCAAAAAAAAAAAAAATGAAACGCAAACGCCCGCAACCGCAAACGCTTGCGGGAACCAGCGTTTGGAATTCAGCGGTTGGGAGCGATTGGGAGCGACTAGGAGCGATTTGTGTGATTGGTCCCAAACGCTAGCAAACCAGTCAAGCTCTTAGGGCTTGACTGGTTCAAACGCTGCGATTGCGGTTGCGGTTGCGGGAGATTGCAGAAGCGGGCGATTGCGGTTTCAAGCGTTATTAAGCGTTTTGAACGACTGGTTTAGCGGTTTAAAATTGGTGCGTTTGCGGGAGGTTTACGACTGGTTGACCAGCGGGTGCAATAGCGGTTGGAACATAAATAAATGTGATATATAATTATATAAATGTTTTAAAATATCAAAAACTTTATTAAGCTTGATTTATAATTAAAATTCATTAAAAATACTAAAATAATTATTAAAAAAACAAATAAATTTCATAGTGAAATACTTATTACTTTATGCATTTGACTTTTTACCAAAACTTTAATCAAGTAATTTGATAGATGACTAAACATATGTTTTAGATCGTAGATCTTCTTCTTAAATCTCACACACTCAATAAGTTCTGTGGGGCAGTATTTGCATCAGTAGTTATGATCAAGCGAGAGTTGAGAAGAGTCACTCGTGATTTGTTTTTATATCTTTCACAAATAATCTTACTTTCTTAAATTTCTGATGAAATGTTATATTTATTTAGATTTTTTTGAACTTATGTGCGATGTGCCATTAAATTTACATCAATTTTTCCGGGTTATTGTTAATTAAAATCTTATCTTCTTCCAATTGTTTATTTTTTAATATTCTCAATCATATCCGTAGTTTATTTTATCCCATCCTTAATGAATAAAATAGTTAGGTAAAAGATATATATAAAAAATATTTCATTATCATTGATTTGTTTCAAGTTTTTTCAAAAAAAAAAAAAAAAATTCCAAACGCAAACGCCCGCAAGCGTTTTGCGGTTGCGGGAAGCAGCTTTTGGAATTCAGTGGTTGGGAGCGATTGGGAGCGGCTGGGAGCGATTGGAAGCGGGTTGTGTGATTTGCACCAATCGCTAGCAACCGCTACCACCCGCAAACGCAGCGTTTGCGGGAGGTAGCGGGAGAACCAGTCGACACCTTAATCCCAAAAGAATAGGACTGGAAATGTATGATATTAAGAAGAACAAAAAAAAAAAAAATAATAATAAGTGAACGTTTAATTATTGGATCTAAATACTTCATAATGTTTAATTTAAAAGTCTCTAAATACTTCACTGACTTAAACTTGATTCGATGTAATCAGTGAACAAGAAAACTAATAGTAATAAATTAATAACGTAAGTAGGTATAGATTAGGTCTTGAAATTTTAATTAGTTACTAGATTAAGACCCATGCTAGAGCACGGATCGAAATTTCTTTTATTTATATTATAATTTTAGAATAAAATACGATACCGAAGATCACAATTAATGCTAGATTAGGACTTTAAAAACTTTTGAAATCAATCATATAAATTATATTTTATTCTAAAATTATAATATAAATAAAATGAATTTTAACCTGTGCTCTAGCACGGATCCTAATAGCACGGATCCTAATCTAGCATTAATGTTTAATTTTTAATTTCTGAATACAATCCCGAAGATTATGATTAATCTTGTTAAATTAGCGAGATTTGATTCTTTTTTTTATGATTGAGAGTATATTTTTATCCCTTTAATAATCTTTTTATTGATGTGGTTTATCAATAAAATCTGTGGAAAATAAATTGGTAATATTGTGATTCTAGATATTTGGAATCATATACGTGATCTTCCGAAAATAAAATTTAGAATATCCATGAACTATCGATTTAGAATAACCCGTTTAAGATTTTTGATTATAATTAAGGTTTTATTTGTTACAATTAATATAAGGATTAATTAATAATCTATGTATAACCTGTTTGTAACCATTTATTAAAATTATAAAGTCTACCAAAACAATGTTGTGTACTTCGGTTTTATTATAAAGAGCACGGATCATAATCTAGCATTAAGGTTTTAATTTTTAATTTCTGAATACGATCCCGAAGATCACGATTAATCTTGTTAAATTAGCGAGATTTGATTCTTTTTTTATGATTGAGAGTATATTTGTATCCCTTTAATAACTTTTTTATTGATGTGGTTTATCAATAAAATCTGTGAAAAATAAATTGATAATATTGTGATTCTAGATATTTGGAACCATATACGTGATCTTACGAAAATAAAGTTTGGAATATCCATGAACTATCAATATGGAATAACCCGTTTAAGATTTTCGGTTACAATTAAGATTTTTGGTTACAATTAAGACTTTTTTTGTTACAATTAATATATGGATTAATTTATAATCTATGTATAACCTATTTGTAACCATTTATTAAAATTATAAAGTCTACCAAAACAATGTTGTGTACTTCCGTTTTATTATAAAGGTGATTATATATTCAAATTTGCAATTCAAGTTAAAAGTTCAAAGCAACCTACTACTACAAATGAGTATTTTAAATATGAATATAACTACTTATCCTTGTAGATTGTAGTACATTGAATTGAACTTTGTACAGTGAATGTTTAACTGATAATGAAAAGAGGACTTGAGTTTAAGCTTGAGCTTATCAAAAATCTCAACTTCTAATAGTCTAGTGATAATACAATATTATACTCAACCTATTCTTTTAAATTAGAAAAAAAAATCTACAAACTAAGTAAAATTTTCACTAGCTAGTATATTACATTAACTACTCATAAAAATAAAGAGAAAATAGCATTGAATTTTATGAAAGTAAAAAATAAAATAAAAAATAAAAAGAATAGAAAAGCATTTAAACGTAGGTTTTTACTTAACTTCTTTCTTTTTATGTGGAATTTTCACTATCAATATGCCTCTCCGTTGTTCAGTTGTTCTTTCCTTAAAACAATATAGAACACAAAGAGCTAACGTATCATTAATCATATGCGAGAGATGGACTTCAGAGACTACCATGATCATGATAGTGATATTGTCTTATTAATAATCTTGTGACAACCAAGATGTTCTTTTCATGAATTGGCCCTTGAGTACTGTACAATGACATATTTGAGTACTCCGCGCATTCTCTCGATAAACCTCTTCTACTTTCTTTTAATTAAAGAAAAAAAAAGGAAGAATAAAATTCTGTAAACGTGGGTTTTAAGCCTTTGTTATGTATTTCGTTATCAATATGCCTCTCCATTTTGCTTTCTTTTCCAATGTATTGTCAGAAAAAAAAAATATAGAACACAAACAAACAAGTCTCATGTAGTAAAAAACTATGCGCGACAAGCAACAACCAACAAGTACTCCGCGCATTTCCTTTAGGCTTCAGGAGAGCTTCTCGACTATATTTTTTTTTCTTTCTTTTTCAAATAACTAAACAATTTCGGGTCTCGTACATCTCTTCAAAACAGGGATTATAACATTTTATATGATCTCTTTTCAATTATCACTCGAACCGGCTATAATTGAGCTAATAACATTTGATCTTCTGGTTACATTTATCTTCATGTTTTCATTTATATACACGAAATGAAATGTTTAAATGAGAAATACTCTAAAACCTAAACCCATTATGCTCTTGCTGCAATTTGGTGCTGTCCACATTTAACATCGCCAAGTTTACTTAATTCTTAAACACCCTGTCAAGCAAAATTAACAAAATGTTAATCATGGATTTTAACATAGTTTAATTACCGCCCAATACTATTCAACCTTTGATTTTAAATTATGCATTAAAACTATGTCCAAAGAAAAGAAAAAAAAATCAGGGAAGTTAAATTAGGTGTTATTGAACATGAATGATATTCATACATCTTATATGTAAAATTTTAAAGTTTTGTGTTATTCAATCAAGATTTCATTTCTTATATACTTCATGAAAATCTAGAGTTTGAAATAAATTTTAATAGTGTCATAATAAATTATTGGAAATAAAATCCACAATATAGTGTACCAAAATGATATTTCTTCCGTTGCAATATATAAGATTTTATAGCTAAAAGAACAAGATTTAAGAAATCATAAATGTTTTGTTAGACTAGAGAATACAATGGTAATAAAATATATACTAAATAAACATAAATGATGCATACAAATCTAGGAAAAAAATCTTATAGAATAGAACAAAATAAAAAGGCTAAAGTTTTTATAATTTGGAACAGAGGGAATATATCAAAATTCCACATTTTAATAAACATTTTGACACTAAAATGAAATAATTAATTATTACCATATCGACCGAAGAGTGCCATCAAGATCAGAGAGAAATTGAAACGTTTAATAGCTAATGTATATTTTATAATATGAGCCACACAATTTAGTTATTTTCGATGGAAATAAAAATGAAAACAGAAACAAAATAGACCACATAATTTCTATCTTTTTCATCTCTGGGTAATGGGTTTATGACTTGATGTCTTTATGATATTACAAAACCTGATTAACACAAAAAAAAATTAGACAAATCTTTCTTGAATTCCCAACACAAAACGTACATTTAAATCTTTCAATCCTACGATTTTTGAGCTTCTGGTCCTAAAATCCCATTCACCACTGACGTGGCAACAAGAACTCCGACTAGCTCAGCGGCCACGACTGCTCCGGCCTGTGTCAATCCATTAAAACTAACAGCCGTCACGATTTCCTTTTCTGCCGTCTCTACACCTCTCTCCGCCGCTTCTAATCCTTTTTCCGCCGCATCAACTCCTTTCTCCGCTGTCTCGAAACCTTCTTTAACGATCTCCACTGCTTCTTCTTCTGCCTTCTTCAGCTTCTTTCTTATACCGAAAAACGGAATATCCTCCGCCATTGATGCGGGCTGAAGTCCCGTCACCACCGTCGCTGCCGTTAAAGAAAACAACATACTCCTACGAGAGGCGCCGGATGGTGAAAACGTAGGAGGCGCTGGTTTGCTAGGACGCGCTGCTCGTGGGCTAACATACGCAGTGCGTGCGCAACGTGCCTGGAGAGCTCCGCCACCACCGCCGCTGAGTAAAGAAAGGGAAACAGTCGAAGCCATTTTTTTTAGGTGACAAAACAAAGACTTCGATGTGATGATGATATATACAACAAGATAACAAAATAATTTTCATTGTCCACTGACGTGACACGTCATCCCCATTCAGATTCTTTGAGAAAAGGGTAATAATAAAAAGATTTAATTTAAAGAATAATTACACATAATAATTATTATGTAAGTCAAAATTCATTTTATATATTTACTAGCATTTGATCCGCACTACGCGCGTGAAATAGATGAGGGTGTTTTTTTTGGTTGTTTTGTTAATTTGTTTCAGGTCGTACATCGATGGGCGGTGGAATAAATCTTCCTAGTGAAAGGATTTATTTCTACAGCATATAAAATATGTATTACTAATGGATTAGGTTTTTAAAGAAATATGAAATTAAGCTCTTAAAAAAATATAAAACAAATAAATATAAATTGCTTAGTGGATTGTGTCAAAAAAAATTATATTTATTAAATTGAGAGAATTGCTGATGTGGCAGCACCATAAGTGAGTTTTTTATCAACTTTATCAACTTTTAGCCATAAAGATTCAGCAACTTCGATACAAACCCTATGATTTCACACATATATCTCATGAAGCAATTCGTAAGGTGCGACACATTTTAGCCTTTGCTAACGTCCAAATTCTGTAACCGGTCATGTAGTTGGCTACTTGGCAATGGACATGTCCATATATAGATATATGTGGAGGAGCTTCTCAACTACATGTTCTTAACGTATTAGCGAGTAACGTTTATGTAAGAAAACATAACGTATATTTTTTATTTAATTTTGTAAATGTTTACTTTCTCTAAACATGAATAAGATGTCAAGTTAATAAAAATTTAAGACGCTCAAAAAAAAAATTGTAACTAGAAACCGGTATGGTGTTCTTTGGAATGTTTTTTTTTTTTTTTTTTGGTAGAACGTTCTTTGGAATGTTCTTCTCAAGACTTGTTCAACTATGGATGGCTACCTAAACAAAATATTGGATTAATAATATTAGCTATCCGTGACATATACACAAGGTTTTTTTATTTGGATTCTAAGACGAAGACTTCGGTTTTGGGTCATCTTCTTGTTCTGTCTCTCCTTTTTGTAACTTGAGTTCTGCTTTGCTTCTGATTTTATTATTTTGGTTTCTTTTATTTTATATTAAAATGGAGAAGATTGAGTTTCTGGCTGAGTTTCAACTCGCGGCAGAGAAGCTAATCCACAGCAATGGAGTCCTAGTTATGATCACGTTATTCCTAAGATGGGTCGCGTGCTTCTCTGCTGTGTCAGTCATATTTTTTCATGTTTTAAACTATATGGTTTATGTATAACTTACTCTTCATCTTATATCTATGTTTATTACTTTTATGTGGTTAAAAGTTTCCTGATGATTTTGGATGGAACGAAATGGAAGTACCCAAACAACATGTTGACTTCACTATTAGCTCCTTACCTCTTCGCTAGCCTTCCTCTCGTTATTTTCCATTTTTTTAGGTAAGCTTTTTGTTCTTGACTCTTAAGCATGTAACAATTGGATTAATTAGTATTCGATTTGTGTTCGCAGGGCGGGATTTGGGAAATGGATCGCACTCTTTACAGTTGTTCTCAGGCTTTTTTTACCAAACCATTTTCCTGGTATGCTTACGGTTTAGTGTTTTCGCTTACTGTTTTCTGTTTTCTCAACTCCAAAAAACTGGTTCAAGTCTTTGTGAGTATTCCTTAACTATAAGTAAAAAAACTTGCAGAACTGCTAGAGATCCCAAGTGCAACGATTCTTTTTATTGTGGCTACACCGAGGGATTTAGTGGATGCATTCAGAGACGACCTGAAATATACGGGAGGTAATGTGAGTCTTCTGACGAGCTTTTACCTTCTAGATAGACACACTAAAGCTTGTGGTGGTTTCAAAAACTCATTCACTCAAAAGGACAAATTGACTTACACCATTTGTCTTTATATTCTCTCTTTCTACCCTTTTTTCTCCGCATTTGCTTCCCTCTTCTACTAAGAGCCCAACGATCTTGCTGATATTGTGATTGGTGGTCGAAGACGGATCTTGTGTCTTGTCTTTAGTCGGCCGTGAATAAAAATATCAAAATTTTGAAATCATATCTTTTAAAGGCTTTCAAAGAGTATTGGCTAATGTTTAATTTACAATTTACAATCGTTTCCAATTTGCAGAAGATAATTTATGGAGAATGATAGAAATGTTTTGTTTAAAGGTAGGCACAAGATCCTACCAACCCTAAATTATCAATTCGAATGCAAACCGAATTTTTATACAAAATTACCAAATAAAATAAAATCGATTACAATATATTTAATTAAAATAATATATCTTGGAAGAATGCTCTTCCAACATAACAAAAAGCACGACTATGAGTCTATGATGAATATGCTAGTTTTGTTGAAATATATAACAAAGAAAATGGACTTGTTGAAATAGTTTCGTTTATCCAAATCATCATAAAAATATGAGAGAATTCTAAGACGTATAACTCAAGGAATGACTTTTTAGTATGAGAGAATTCTTTGTATTCTTGTCGATTAGCTAATTAGTTTACAATTTTTTTGAAGGACATTAACGAACATTGAAATTCATGTTCTTACGTATGCAAATTCGCTTATACTGTATATTTTCGTAGATATCATTTTTCTTTTGTCTGGGCCATTGGGCCATAGTTATTCTTTTAGGGCTTCAACCTTTTGTAAAAGAGAGATGGAACCGAGTTTTTTATGCCGGTGAAGAAGACCCTAACGGCCATATACCGTAAGGTGCAAAGGCTCTAGTTTTGTAATGTTGATGATATGTATCGCGATAACTGCCATTACAAAAACATCCTTTTAAAAAAGTTATGAATCAATATAAACACAATAAACTAATCAAAGATGTATATATTTATATATATACGACACCTAAACACAAAATACATTTTTAAAAATTACGAAATTAAAATCATTTCAGTTAGTCAAACAAAGGTAACGACTGGTTCAATATTTTTTTAACTTTATCAAAAGAAGATATATATACTACCTTTTAGGGGTGAGAGATTAAATGTACCCTCCATGAAGCTTCTCACAAATGCGTGGTGCATGTGTCCCTCCTTTTCTTCTATTTCATGCAAAACTTTACAAGTTAAAAGACAAGTTAATGAAACTTACCAAAAGAAAATCCTTTTTACTCAATGCAAAAGACAATTTACGCATAATTAAAAATCATAGTCACAAATAAATCAATAAAGCACGCACACGTATGGACGACAGACACAAGTATTTATAAAAGAGACCAAACTATTCTGTAAGAATAAAACACAAATTACAAGTATATATCATAGCCAACAAGTGTATTATTATTATAGACATTCCAAGGCTACAAAGCCTACAACTAAAATAATTAAACTTCCAAATCAACAACATGCCTATCTGTTTCTCCTTCCACTGCACGAGAAAACTCAAACTCAGAAGACTTAGTCATGTATTAATATTTTTTTAATCTACTTTTGTAATCCACCTTTCCTTAAGTAATCACCAAACAGTATGTTCTTAATGCGGGATGAATGTTGGAGTATAAATATTCACGAAAGGAGTTTTAAAATACGCTAAAAAATAAAAGATAAATTAGAAGTTTATTAGGGAACACAAGTCACTTGCGGTTGGCATCAATGTGCTTAGTTGACAATTAACCCATTGACCCATCATATCATCATCATCACTTAAACTCCATAACAGCTAATCAACCATCAATTCTTAATAACTAAACTTCAAAAACAAATTATAACTATAAAGGAAAAAACATTATCTATATTTCTAATTTGATATATACAAAGAAAATAGATGTCACCCGGTAATAAGGGGGACTTGACAAGCTTACTTCCCTGTTCTGCAACAAGTTGTCGAATTCAGAGAGGTAGGACAACGCTTATTGAAGGAGACACGTCGTTGCGTTCGTATTGTAACGTGGCAGATTTAGCCACGTCATATAATCCCAATCGTTAGGATTGTTTTGTTTTGTCACCGTCCTCCTTATGAAGACCACAAATAATTATTTTCTCTTTTGCTTTTAACATCAACTTCACATATATATTATTAATGAACTATCTAAGCTTGAGCATTAAAAAAAAAAAAAAAAATGTAAGCTGCATGTTATACATTTGTAATCAAAATGTGGTACAAAGTTAATAAGTAATGATGAACATATAAGTAGAATTGTGGATGCGACATTTATGTATGTGTGTACTAGTGTGTAGTAGGTCGACTTGAAACCCAAGCTCAAGTTTTACTTCTTCAAATTTGTTCTTCCACCAAATCACACTTATCCAATCGTCATATATCCCAATCACTCTGGATTTTTGCCACCGTCCACGTAAGCGTTACCAATTCTAATTTTTATTTTCGCAATTAACAATTTTGTTAAGGGATTTTTTTTCCAATTTATATTTCTCATTAACTAAAATCAGAGATTACTAAGTTACCAATAAAACATATATATACAACCAAAACACTACAGATCTTTAGGTAAAACAATAACATCAATGTTTAGTGTAGATATAGTTTTGTTTTTACATTCCGTTTCGCTATCACAATTATATAATTTATATTTCTATTGTGATTAAAATTAACTAATGATATGATAAAACCTCTACTTCTTAAGTACGACTATAGACGATGAAACTAAAGTATTAAAAACGTTTAAGACTTTCACAAAACCATGATCATATATACGATGGGAAGGATTAGAGTTTATTACAATATCGAAACTACGAATCTAATGAATAATTTGCCAATTAAGTCTTAGTGTACGTCCATCCCTACATACTCGACAAT
Organism: Camelina hispida; assembly: GCA_023657505.1. Lineage (NCBI taxonomy): Eukaryota > Viridiplantae > Streptophyta > Magnoliopsida > Brassicales > Brassicaceae > Camelina > Camelina hispida. Next base: position 40,896,958 of record CP094632.1, read on the forward strand.
GAAATTAAATAACATTCAATGGTTTGCATCTCGTAGCTTCCTGGCCATCAGAAATCATAGGCTTGAAGTGTAGCAAAGCTAATCATCTCTTCACGTACGCAAATGCAAAAGAATGCGTTAAAGAAATTTGCAACTTACCTAATAAATGAGAACCATATAATAAACGCATGGTCCTTCTTTTTTCATATATTTTTAATGAGTATTTGTTATCATCAGATGACACTAATAAATTTCAGATCATGTAACTTATTATATAACACATCCCCACATCGATCAACATCAGATATATACTACTCCTTAAACAAGACTATTAAATGCATCATGAACAGAACATATGGTTGATGTAGATAGAATAGAATTACAAAAAGAAACATATATACACGAACAAAGGTTGAACGGTAATCAAAAGAAAAGTATAATTACTTTTCGTGTTTAACAAACCTTATCTTAACACTTCCCAACTAACATACACATTGATAAATCTTGTTAGTTTATAGTCAATTTGCACTCATAATTTGGCAGCCTTTAGTTAATTAATAGTTATGACATACTGTATGGGATATTATTATTGTTTTCACTAACTCCACTATCCTATTAATTCTTGACATAACTTCTTTAGTACCTCTGTCTATCAAAATAACATTAAAGAGTCTACTATACATAAGAGGTTAAACACTTGAAAATGTGAAAGAAATCTAGACTTAAAAAAAAATGTTTTTGAGAAAAAACTTTGTAAAATCAACCAAACTAGAATTTGAATGTATAACAATCTTTAAAATTTTAGTTTGAGAAATCAACCAAACTAAAAAATTTGAAGCGGATTAAGATACATTTTCCTGTTTAACGCTTCCGATTATACAACTTACATATTTCTATACAGTATTTTTCAATAAATTTCTCCTATATCATATCAATCAGTCCACTTATATACTGTCTTACTAATACTATCCCAAGAAAAGAGAGGTCATTAGTTAAACTGAGCATTAACAAACGAGTTAGATTCACAAAAACACAGTCCCTAAACTGGTAATTAAACACCAAACCAAAGGGTAAACAAAATCACAACACAAAGCTGTCATCCTCCCAACTTACTTACACAGCCTGTCTTTGCCCCCACTGGTCGTTCAAACTTCAAAAAAAATATTGGAAACATACACATAATCACAAAACGACGAAAATTCCTACGTGGCACATCCTTTTTATATAAATACACACAAAAGCACCTTTCACTTCTCATCTCCTTTCTAACTATTCCCCTTTTCTGGCCGGCAAACGAGTCGACTCACTGAGTCAGACCAAAAAAACCATGGGTATATGCAGCTCGTACGAGTCGGCACAAGTGGCGACAGCGAAGCTGATCTTACAAGACGGGAGGATGATGGAGTTCACGAGTCCGGTCAAAGTAGGTTACGTGCTACAGAAGAATCCTATGTGTTTCATTTGTAACGCCGATGATATGGACTTCGACAACGCCGTATCCGCCATTAGCGCCGACGAGGAGTTTCAGCTTGGTCAGCTTTACTTCGCTCTTCCTCTCAGCGCGCTTCATCATTCTCTTAAAGCCGATGAGATGGCTGCATTGGCTGTTAAAGCTAGCTCTGCTCTCATGAGAAGTGGTGGTTCTTGTGGCCGAGATAAATGCAGGTGTCGTCGGAAATGTGTATCTCCGGTGATATTTTCGGCACGAAGAGTCGCGGCGGTGGGATCTGACGGAGTGACGAGGAACGGGAAAAGACGCGGTGATGGTGGTAGCGGGAGGAGGAAGTATGCGGCGAAGTTGAGTAAGATAGAAGAGTAGTCACTGAAGGGTAGTTTGGTAATTTAGGTATTATTTTAGGGTTAAGTTTGTAAATAGCATGTAGTGGCTATTATTATTGGAGGAGCATTTTGGTAAACGATCTTGTTGTATGATGCACATTGCATTTAGCAACGTGGGAAAAGTGATTGTACTTTGGTTTACTATCATATCATATGATTAGAGGATTTTATATTTTTAGACTTCGAAAAAAACACCATATATTTCTTCATCGATTAGAGAAAAAAAAAATATATCATCCAAATTACGGATTAAAGTTAAATTTACTAAGTGCATTACGGGTAAACGTTTAAGTGCATTGTGGTTTAGTAGTGGTACGTCTAGATTTGCATAGTTCAAATCCGCTGCAGAACTATTATTTATTTATTTTTGGTTTGTCACGTTTTATGGACCACACTTTGAAACGCACACACAAACAAAACAACGTACAAAATAAATTGTGGTTCAAGTCATTTTTCTAAAAATCTAATCATAGTTATTGAAAAACGTTTGGTGGATCTTATGGACTAATATAAAAGATTATAAAATAGTTAGTCACATTCAATTTTTGTTTCATTTTCTTAGCACCGTCTGATGTGATCAATATGCTTGTTTTGATCTAATTACACTAATTATTTCCATCCGATGTGTTTCTCTGACAATTATTGGTTATCAAACTCAAATCTAATCGGTTGGTCCATGATATTAACAATAAGATGGCTTTGTTATACATATAGAAAGATTAAGATGACTATAGTATTAATCTAAGTAGATTACATTTTGTGGATAAGAAAGGACCATGTGTTTGATTTTCATGACTAGTATTTTGATTGGAAGGTAAACAAAAAACAAAACAAAAAAAAAAAAAAAAATCTGTATAACACAATAAACCATGGAGTAAAACAACAAACTAATTATGAAACTTTGTAAAAAAGATTCGATCTTGTTGTCAGTTTAACATTTACAGTGACCAGTTTAGAAGTTGGCATTTCACATGGTCTACAGAAGAGAATTTTTGTCACTAGTTGCATTGGTGATTTAAAAAACCAAATATTCCAAAACTGTGAAAATATAATGTCATATAATTAGATAAGTCAGCCTAATATGATCCCACATTTATTGTATGAGTTTGATAGGTAATGGATAATAGTGACACAATACAAATCACGCATAATGACTAACTGCAATGAGACATGAGACATCACATAGACTCAGTAATTTGACTTAAAGTGACGACCCTACGCATTAGGGGGGTTAGGTTTGAGAGGCATCACCCGATTTGGTCCCATCGATACATTATGACGGAAGTCAATTCTTTGGGATTACGGTGACATATGATTTTATTTTATTTTGGATTTAAATTTTGCTTACAGGCTTACAGCTATTGATTGATTGATAAGTTATCTGAATGAACCACATCACGTACTTGATTTCTGATGCGATTTGAGATTTCAATGGCATATGTCTCTGATGCGGTTTCATTTTGAGTTTGCTTATTATCTCGGTTTGATTTGTTCTATGGAAACTCATTACTGAACCAAATAAAACCAATTCATTTCAGTTTAGTTTCACTCGGTTTGATGTAATTTTGAGTTGTTTTACCGTTTGGATTTGGTTTAATTTTACTACAAATATATTCTAATTACACTAAAACTGTTTCAGTTCGGTTATGGTTATTTTGCTTTCCCATTAGAATAATAATCGGTTTACATAGAAGATTCGGTACAATGTTGATCTAGATATTTCGATTCGATTCGGTTAGGTTTTTATTTGGTTACATGTGTTTTTCTATTTTGGTTCTAGTGCATGTCAACTAGGTCAAATACACTAGCAAATGGTGGAAAGCAATAATGAATGGGACTATGGGAGTAATTATAAGTTTGGACATGACTTTAATGAGACGACGGTACGTGCGGTGCCAAACCATTATGGCCTACTTTTAAAAGCCCACTTCTTCTTTTGTCTTTTTTTTTGTATATTAATTAATTAATACAATCACGTATCTCACTCTACTACTACGATATACATTATTATTATCAGGCGATAAAAAAAAGGCTAAATATAAAATGTAACATAAACATAAAGAGAAAACACTCTTTTATATATGAGCACTTTAAAGTGTATATGAAAAAGAAAGAAACCCCAAAACAACATGAAAAGAAAGAAAAGAAAAGAAAAAGACAAAGAGAAGTTTGACAAAAGGAAAAAACAAAAGTTTACGTTCATAAAAGCTTATCCACCAAATTTTATTGTAAGTGTGTATATAATAATATCCCACGACTAATAAGAGCTTTTGGGTTTGTTTATGTCCTTCACCTTTCAAAACAGTTCATTTTAATTATGCTTTAAGAATGGTACTTGTTTACACTAGTATCACGGGGCGTACGTGATTAGAGAGTATTAACTTTTATATAGTTCAATCTAGATGTTAGTGTGAATGTCAAAAAAACAAAGTCTAGGTGTTAATGTGAATGTAAATGAGTCTTTAACTTTTGTATATAGGTTCAATCTATAATTGTTGTATACTTACTGAAAAATATGATGTAAACTAATATCGTTACTGTCACAAATAATAAATAAGGGAATTGATTTTGTTGTATGTACACACTATTCTTCTGCAACAAAAGACAATACAAGAGCCAAAACATCATCCCGGATTGGTAACCAAGAAACGGCATGCAGTGTTTCCTCTAATCTCTATTTCTACTTTCTACACTCCACAATACATATTCTCCTATATACTTCACCAATAACATTACCAAGAAACTGAGACCTGAAATCAAAACCCTTTAAAGAATTATTCATCTAACAAGTTCTCTGGCTATCAAATACCGAAACACGAAACTATGAGGCGTCCATTCGATAATGCTCTTTCGGGATCTCCCTGAGTTAAGTTTCTTTACAGTTTTCTTCGTTGTCTCTGGGAGACATTCTTGAATCATCTCCATCAATGCTGCTTGACTCAAACCTGAATCTTTGCTAAAAGACTCAATGATCTTTGGTAAGACTAGTTTCTGGTCTTTTTTCACACCAAACATTGCACGGATGTATTCCTCTTTTGCAATTTCTAGCTCTTGGTATATTCCCTTAGGCGTATAAACACGAATCTGCAGCCAAAACAAAGAAGCACATTCAATATCTCTCTTTTTCTTTCAAAGCAGATATAACAGAAGTGTAACCTTCATTCTCTACTTACCGCTGGATCAGAATGGTTGCCTGAACAAAGGGCAAAGTATAAGAGAGGCTCGGAATGGTCAAGGGAATATTCTTGATGTTCATCTCCGGTTCTGAACTTTTTCGGAATAAGTAATAACTTCAGCCACTACATATAGAAGAGAAAAAGCTTTAGACAAAGTCCCATTAACAATATTGCGTTTAGAGATACACAAGAAGTCGCCTCTACCTGGCCAGGACGAGGCATCTTGATGCGAAGAATATAACTTTGTATCGCTTCTATGCTTACCATGCGACCTCCTATTTTGTAAGCTGGCTGGAAAATATCAAGCAGAGACCATCAAAGTTTTAGTATCTTTCTAAAAAAGTTAATCTTTCCTCTTGAACAAGACCAAGAAGAGTGTTAGTAATATTACCTTAGAGAGCAGTAAAAACCGCTTCCCGTTGTTCTGTGTAATACCATTTACTAGAAATGTCTGCAATGGTGAAAAACGCATTGTAAGTTAGAAAACTACAGTAAAAACAAGACAAGAGGTTAGATCAAAAGAGCAGAGAGAAAGATGCGTACATGCATCACAAGTGCATTATGTATGTTAATCCAGAAGGCAAGTTTCTCTTGATGAGTGAGCTTTTTTGGATCAACACTTTCCAGTTGCTTAATAAGTAAGCTGTATAAGTACAAACCAAAGACTACCATCAACATAAATGTTAACCAAAAGAACAGAGGAAAACTCTGATAGCTGAGATTTAAAGACTGACCTAAAGTTTCGATTCATCAGGTCAAGGTCACGTCCTTTCCTATGGTTTCGATGAATCTGTGACACTTCAATCATTGAGTTATAAGGTCCACTGAATTCAAACTGATCATCGAAAGACGAGTTTTTTCTGAAGCTTGGACTCCACATATCATACTGCTCTTGAGGTGAAAACTCGCTTGTTGATGATGGAGATGAACTAGGTGACGAGAAACCGTGGTTTATCGATGGAGGATCTGCAAGCTTGGAGTATATAGCAGATACACATTTAATCATTTCCTCTGATAACTTGTTTGGAGTCATAAATATGTGATCTGATATCCGAGTTCCCATGTGTTCTGCAAGGCTTGCAGCATTTGATCCATTTTGTATGTACTGTTGCATCAAAAGTGAGTAAAGTTACAAACTTTATAAACTCTAATACAAGATAGAACCAGTTCAATGAGACTCTTACTTCATGTATGGACAATGGTTGGGAGTGGCAGGCGAATACTGAGTCTTCTGGTGGAGAGATTCGGTTCTTGTATGTGGAACGTTGATTAAGAGAGGATTGGCAACGGCGAACACATGAATCAATGTCTTCCTTCTCAACAAAGCATTGATCTTTTAGTCTATTGTCAAAGGAGAAACACCGAGAATCAATTGTTGAGTTTTCTTGATTGAACTGCCGAGCAGCAGAACCAGGTTCCTTCACTCTATTGTTGTCAAAGGAGAAACATTGAGAATCCATTCTTGAGTTTTCTTGATTGAATGTTCGACCAGCAGAACCAGGTTCCTTCAGTCTATTGTCAAACGAGAAACACCGAGGTTGCGTGGCTAAGCTTTCTTGTCTGCATCTAAGGTTAGGAGACTCTAGTTCCTTCTCAACCAAATGTGGACTCTTCAGTCTGTTGTCAAAGGAGAAGCACCGAGATTCATCAGGTGTTGTTGAGAAGTCTAGACGTTTTCCTCTGAGAGTGGACTTAGGTGAAGTCGAGCTATGTTGTTTCGGTGTTGGTGGAGATACAGAAGATGTTTGTTGATCAAATGCTTTACGGTATAAAGATAGAAGGTACTGTTCCAAATGTGATACTTCCAACTCTAGTACTGCGATTTCCTTGATCAGTTCTGTTGGAGGCTGCCAGAAAAAAATATAAAACCATTCATGAGATGCACAACAACATCAAACATTATGTCAGCTATTTTACATAAGAAACTGATTACTTTACCTTTGGTGTAGAGTCAGCTTTGATGTCTCGAGAAGGTGTCTTATAGCCTAATGCCTTCTCCAACGCACCGCGGACATCAAACTGGTTCTGCAATCTTTTCTCAAGCTCTTGAATCTGAATGTAAACCAATTATGTGAATAAAACAAATGATCTTGAAGTAAAGAGAGAGAGAGAGAGAGAGAGAGAGAGAGAGAGCTACAGATAAGTTCAATAAACAAACCTCTTGCTTCAAAGAGCTCTTGAATTTTACATCCGGGGATAGATCTTTCTTCGTTTCACCGCAACGAGGTAAGTCCTGTCGATTAAAAACAGGTCGAGATAAACTAAGATTAAAGTGAGCTTTTGAAAAAAAAAAAAAAAAAAATCATAAATCAAAAGGAGTTGTTTGGGTATAAGTTTAACTCACGAGCTTGAGGCGTTGAGAAGCATTAAGAGAACAGTCAATGCTCTTCTCATCTTCAAGCTTTTTCTTTTCAGGAACAGTACAACTACAATAAGTAAAATCAAGAGATTCCAAGAATCAAAAACCCAGAATATATAAACAAACAAAGATTCTAAAAACAGAACTAGCCAGAAACAAAACAACATTTCTTTAACAAGTACATCAAAGCTTCAACCTTTTAGTCCTAAAACCTACAAAAGACTAAAACTTTGACCCGTCCAGCAACGAAATAACTTAGCATCTGACTAAACTTAAACAACCCATGTTGTCAAATTTGATAAATCGCTCAAAACCAAGTAACATTGAAGCTAAAGAAGAAGAAAGTCTTGAAATTGACAAACCTCTTCGAACGCTTATGTCTCTGTCTCTGCATTTTCTTGTCTCAAAGCTCAACTTTGTGACTGATCTCAAAGAGAGGAAGAAGTAGAATGGGTTTTGACTTAAGAGAGACAGAGGAAGAAACAGAGATTTGATGTTGATCTTCTGATGAATGAATCATAAGGAAGAGAAACTAAACTCCAAGAACAGAACATACATCACTTGTCTTCTTCCACCATTGGAAACAAAAGAGAAACAAATCTGAGTTTATGAAAGCGATTATTTTTTCTTTCTGCTTATAAGAAAGAACATATATACGGATACGACCAAAGAGAAGTAGCAAAGATTTTATGTTTTTTTTTTTTTTTTTTTGCTTCTGGTCTATCTCACGCGCGTATACAGAAGAGCAAAAAGAGTGTGGGTATAACTTTTTTGACCCTAGAGGAGAAGAATCTCACATCATCACCTCTCCTTAGGCCTTAGCCTTTCTTTATCAATCTTTAAGCTTTTTGTTTTTAGGGACTTTCTCTTTTGCATTAAAAGCACAACATTTTACGTGGGATATCGATTTACGTAAAAATTCTTTTTAATAATGTAAAAACTTTTTCACGAATTAATAATGTAATTTTGGGTGAATGAGTATTTCTTATTTGTAGAAAATAATATTGTAGTCGAATATGCAATAGCTAATTATTTTTAGTAAATAACGTATTTTATCATATAATTAATTAATGATACAAGAACAATACAATACTATATGGTAAAAAATACGACTTAGTATATACATTAAAGATTAAACCCCCAATATTTCTCTCTATAAACTCACTTAGTAAACTTTAAGGACAACTTTTTCAACTTATTTACCCACAATATTAAACAAAACTACTCATACATTGTGTAACACATGGAATTGTACAGCATTTGTTACAGCTTTGACTACCCTTAGAGACTGACAAGTAAATAACCGTCCGTTACAAAAAGAAAGTTCTTTTAATCTCAAGTGTCCAAGAAACAAAGAGTTTTTAATAATTGATTATATATACTAAAAGTAAAGAAGTCAGAAAAATGAAATGGTACAAAGACAAGCCAAAGGGTAAAACAATATTCCGTTACTATTTTTGTGGTGAAACGAGAAAAAACGAAAACCAAAGGAGACAAAACTATATATTATATTATATATTTCTACTCTTTTGTCAATATTTGAACGACTTCCCAATTATCAGATTATAATATATTTTGAACCTATCAATGAAAAGTCACTCAAAAAGGTGAACACAACTGTTGTATTGTATGGGCTTGTTGGAATGTAAGTGGGAGTTGTTGAACCATCGCATTGCTCATTGTCCCGTTTTGTTCTCTTCTCCTAGCCTCATAGGATTATTAGGAATTAGGATCCTACGTTTTGTTTCTTTTCGTGTTACATTCTCTTAACTCTTGTACTCATTCCTAATGCTTGATTACTCAATATTATACTTAGGCTTTTTTTATTTAATCTTACATAAAAATTAATGTTTTGTTATTTTGCTCCAATATGGTCTATCTAGAGTATCATTTATTAGACTATAGCTAGTTTAATAAATGGCTCCAATATGATCCATCATACATATGTTTCGTTGGATATATATAGAAACATGCATTCAATCAACTAATCATATTTCAACAGATAATTGGATGATAATATAACTTGGCCGCAACATAATTTTTATGGCTACTGCAAGTAGTCAACTGGATATGAGCTTGGTACCAAGTATGAGTCCAATACATAACGAAAACAAATTATTTGGATTTCTTAGAAATTTATGAAATAGGGATTAGATAAGTTTGCATCTCACTCACTGAAGTTGTTTGGTGCATTAGGCCAACTAATTAAGATGAGATCGATTGCTAAACCACTAATCAATACATCAGTAGACATATTTAGACATTTTTATATTATTATTTTGTCAAACTATCCAAACAACCACAATTCTACTTATGTCAACCTGATTTGACATTTTAATGTTCATCACTTCATTGGTCTCAATTTAAATACTTTTGCATATACACAAGGATACAAAAATAATTGAAAATTTCATAGCTCATTATACACTTGGTTTGACTTTTTTGCTCACTATTTTGTAACCATTAGATACTTTATTTTGGGTGAATATTTCTGAAGACACGAGATCACAGTAATGTGAATTAAGTGGTCTGAGGCAGATAAAGATACTGTACTTACCAATATAATTATAAAACTTTCACTATTTTCTAATGTAATTATCAAAATAATTTTAAAACTTTCACTATTTTATTAATGTTTTGAGTGATCGATTTTTTTTGTTGTTTTCAAAGTCGAAAAATTAGTCCATAAAATTTTTAAAAAATTTCCAAGCATTAAATTATGTAAACCGCAGTAATTGGACCTTTCTAAAAATTTTATCATATATAACTTCAAATTATAATGGAAATATACAGTCATATAAAAACTATTTTGCTAATGGATAAATTTTCCCTCCAATTTTTTTTTTCTCCAAGACATAAAGGGAATTAAGAGACATAGGATGCTTGCTGTAAAGGGGAACTTGGAATGTTACTTTTCTTTTCTTCTTCATCTTTCATTTCACTTTCACTATTATATATATATATATATATATATATATATATATATAATAATTAATCTCTCAAATAATGAGATACCCGAATTGTCTTCCAGTACCAAGAAGACTATCGTTTGTCAAAGAATCCCAGATGAAATATATTGTTTAAAAATAACCAAAAGTGACATCTCAAAGCATAGGGTTTTATTATAATCCATTTTATCATTAGTGTTGTGTTATTGTTAATATAACAAAACAGACAGCTCTTGGTACTCTTTTTTATCTTGATTTTCACCTGCTCTTGAAAATGATACAATCCACAATTTTAAAACATTTACACGAAACCAAAAGCAAAAATTTGATCATATTTTATAGCAGTATACTACATTATATATATATATATATATATACACTACTCAACTTATAGTAGTATCTAATTAAACTCAATTTTCTAGGTATATTATTAGTAGCTCATTAAGCTTATTCTTTTTTTCCTCTTTTTTTTTTTTTGTCAATGGCTCATTAAGCTTATTCAATATTCATCATTGTAATATATCATAGTACTAGATATCACATAATAAGTGTCAGGAAATTTGATCAGGTGAAAATCATCAATAATGGTTTGGAATCGAATTCCATTAACCAATACAATTAACACTGTAGATTATATAACATTAAGAAATTAAAATCCAAGTTGCTAAAGAATAATTTAGTTTATATGTAGAGAGTATATAATCATTTTAGATGAATTTTAAAACCATGTGGTTTAACATTTGTTTCTTTACATAACTTAAGAGCTTAGATACAGTTCCCATTAGGTTTTAAATTATATAGTTAGCGATTCACTTAACAAACATTATTTTAGAGAGAAAGATCCAAAACTTTCTTACATTGAGATTGAGGAAAAGGCCAAAAAGCTTGTCGATTATATATTTAAAACTAATTGGACGTTAGTGATCTCAGAAGTGATCGTGAGATTGACCAGTTTAAATTTTGATTGTTATAATATTAGTAAATGTAAATAATTTGTGATAATCTATGCACGTTGAGCTCGGTAACAGTGTTACAACTTCTTATTTGCACGGTGTCGGGGACACAAATTACGGTAAAAATTCAAGTTTCACCACTAGACACTGTTCTTTCTTTTAAATTAAAATTAGGTTCAGATACGATGTATAAATAAAAATTAATTAGTTTGAGAAATGTGAGATCGGTGACTTTAGACTTGGTGGTGGCATGTGGAGAGCAGAGTAATGAAGAGATTTGCCAGCTGAGAGAGACAAACATGCTTTAATGAATCTTATTTAAGATGCATTTGAGCTATGAGATTATTTATAACAAAGTAGTTCAAAAGATAAATACTTATTTATTACAAATTACCTCAAAGAAATTAATGCTGCACATGAACTAGTAGTACTTATATTGGATTCCGGTTTTTTTTTAAAAAATTTCATCGTGCCGTAAAAAATCAGTTTCTTCTAACGAGATTAGTAAAGTATACTGTATTTAACTATTCAAAATTATCAGGTTGATGAGATAGGCGGTTTATAAATTAGAAAACAAAAAAAAAGTTATGGGGCAGTTTGGGATAAAATAAATAAAAAGGAGGTTGAAATTAGAATCATACAAAGAAGACAGGAAAAAGCTGAAGTTTACAAAGGCATTTGGACAAGGGAGTCAATGCCAATCATAACTATCAAATACACTTTAAAGTTCACTTTTTGCTCACATGTTTGTAGTAACATAACACGCGCTATCACCACCACCATTTCGTTATATCCACAAAGTGATTATAATTTTCGCATTTTTTTGCTACAAAACCAAGGAATTTAATACTATATGTATTTCATTTCTAGCGTGACCCATAATGCAATAATGAAGTTTGCAATTATTAGTTTTGTTCTTTCATGCATATCCATGTATAGTAGTAGTGACATAATCTTATGATCTCATCATATGCTACAAAACTAGTTATATTGTAGGGTATATACTAACTAGTGAGTACTGAGTAGTGATGATGTTGGTTTGAAAATTTAAACTAAATCTTGAAGGTTATGGCCTTATGGGCATTTAGCGTATACAACGATTAACCATGATTGAAATCGTAATGTGCCGTCTACTAAATTTTAGTTCCACACACTCACTATATACTGTGCCGTCTCATTAAATTTGAGAACCTTTGGAAAAACCAATAAAAAACTAAAATCTCTTACTAATTTTTTTTTAATATAAAAATAGACCCTTTTTCCTTAAGAAAATTTTTTGAAATTTATTTGGATCCTGGGAAAATGTCTATGTTGCCTATGCCTTAGGGCATGTCCAATGGTCATCTATTTTTACCTCTAAAATAGAAATTGCTATTTTTTCCTCTATTTATAGAGGAAAGAATAGAGAACCATTGAAGTAAAACTCACCTCTATTATAAAGTTCCTTTATTATAGAGAAAAAAATAGGGAAAACCATTGGAGATGGTCCTCTATATACAATCATATAATCATATTAAAACTTATATTCTACAAATGTATGTATTTATAAAAAATGCATAGCCTATATTCTCTGAAGTCAAAATTAAAATAAGTCAATAATTCAGAGTCAACTTCCTCCTCGCTGTCGAATATATGTACATATCAATTTTCAATGATTGGTATTTTTAAAGAGACGATAATTTAATATAATGTTATAAATTACGTAGGTATTTTAAAACAAGAAGAAAAATCATATCATAATGAAACGAAAACATAAAATGCTAAAACAAATGTTTGCAAGTAACCTGGGTTGTTCCACGATTCTTACCCACTCTTACGCAAATACAATTTAGAATCATGAGAATAAAGTGACATGGGTGGTGACCTAATGTGATGGGTCCATGAAATTGTTTTATACGATATGTAACTAGTTTGGTAAACTATCCAACAAGATTTGCCATCTTTTTTTTGTTTTTTTTGCCTATTTGTTAAACACAATATATGTTTTCACAAAATTCACCTTTGAAAAAAGACATAAAATAGTAAATATCGTGGTAGATTTATGTAGCTTTCATATTGTACAAGTCCAAGCCCATTCTTGTGATTAACTTAACCTCTTTCTTGTAATGTCCAACATTGATCAGTAACATGGTTTCAAAGTCCAAATTTGATAAAGAGTACGTAAGATGGTCCAAGTAGGATGGCCAAATAAGATATTCTAGGTAAAGGATATTGGTCGAGATGAGTTGAATGAATTTATCAATACGAGTTTCATATTGAAAACATTTCATGAATATGAATAACAGGCATTAAGAAAAAAGTATGGAACTAGAACAACAATACGAATTGTGCTCGTTTATGTTTGCTGGACAATAGACCATATATGGGCCTTAAGAAAGTATTCTAGACATGGTGAATGGGCCTCTCTATAAAGAGCAAACCGAGCCCTCTGGTTTACACAAAAGTGAACTGATGCTAAGGCGTTGTGGACTACGCTGATCAGTTGTTGGGGAGGTCACACAGATTTTACTTTTGTGCTGAGACATGGTTTCCTGATTGATCGCATGCATGTCAATAGACAATAGTATTATACTAGCATTTAATATATCCTTCGTTGATCATTAACTGTTTCATTTTATTTGCAATAGATTAAACCCCAAAAACTCAAACAAATAGTCGTCATACAAAAAAATTTAGTAGCCTAGCTGGGCTAGCTTATATTTCACTTATATTTCAGAAAAATGACCAAATATATATAAACATTCTGGATCATTTATCAGTACACTTAAATCAGTTTTCTTTTTAATTAATAAGTTAAAACATAAAATATTAGAGACAAAACTGACTTTTGATTTCAAACTCTTCATAAAAATTATAAAATGAAACTCTTCTTAAACACAAAAGTAAAGTCTAGATTTTTTTCTTTGTGTGACACATAGGAAGAATCATCAAATTGACAAAGAAAAGCACACAACATTAGTACAATATATTCATATTATTTGTTTAATTATATAGAAATCATTTTTCAATGTAGTATAATTGTGACACCTCGGTTTTAGGGCCTTGCGGAGAAGTTTAAAAAACTGATTTGGCAACTAAATTGCACTTATCTTTTCGGTCAAGGATCTTGAGAGAACTTCAAAGTTAAGTGTGCTTATGCTGGAGTAATTTTAAGATGGATGAAAAAAATGTTGTGGTGATCTGTAAAGACGGTAAACAAGTATTTAAAACCTCCTGAACATAACAAACTGGTCATCGGATATGGGTGGATCTATACGCTAAGAATGGACATGGACTGGTAATGGACATGCATAGAGCCCATTAAAAAGTGGTGGTCAGGCGTTACAATAATATTTGCTTATAAAAATATCATGTTACGTCTTTATATAATATAACACGTTATTTATGCATTCTAACCAGACGTTTCTTTTCTTGCTGTCAAATTTGTCATTCTGGATTTGCATGCTCAACTACTTTATCTTTTAAAAAAGCTCAATAATTAATGGTTATTTATACCTTAAATTTTCATTTAATTATTAATTTAAATTGCATCAATTTTGTTGATTTTTCGGTTCATTTAAACATTTTTCTATATACTAAGTGACTTAAACATTATTTTTTTCCCCTTTTTTTTGAAAGACATCAAACCAACATTTCTAACAATTTTTGATTTTTTACTATATTGCGTAAATTTTCTATAAACTTAATAAAGATCCGGAAAATGTCAAAAAATACCATTTTTGCAATACCACATTTCAAAGATGCTTTTCTGTTAAACCTTATCAAAAATGTTCCTAAAATTTTGAGTTTTATCCAAATATGTGTGTAAACTTATAAACATATACACAAACTACATTTATATATGTGTAAAATCTTATAAATACCATATAAATAACTTATAAATACGTTATGAATACCTTTAGTTTTTTTATAAATGCCTAATAAAACCTCATAAAATTTTGTTAAACTAGAATTATAAATTATAATTTTATCACTATATAATCTTTTACATGTCTGTGCCAATGTTATTGCAAAAGAGCATCTAGATGGCTTGAACTGAGTGTGGTAACAACGAAACAAAATATTGATATTGAGTAGATATCTAATGAGTTTGATAGATAGACAATAGTAGTGACAAACTTTTTCAGCCAACAACTAATTTTTTTTAAGAAATAGTTTTCTCATTATTATCGTTTTATTAATACAGTATATAATATTTGCTGACCCATTTTTCCCAAAATGCAAATTACATTTATCTTTAAGGGTGACTATAATTTAATTTTGTTTTGTCCTTGACAGCTAATATAAATATATAATGATTAACAAAAACCAAACTCATTCACATACATACATGCATATTGAAACGTATACCTTTTTTTTTTTTTTTTTTTAATCTTATCTTTTTAATCTTACACTGTAATCCAATTTATAACCACACACCAATAACAGGTATCCCTAGCATAGAAATGTATCTTCCCTTTTCTGACATTGTGGCCATGGTACATCCCCAAATAGAGATGCCCAAGTCCCAAGACCTATAAGGCTATAAATCGTCACAATTCCAGAAGAGAAGAATCACATCCAAGAAGAAAAACATATATAGATCTTAAACTCGTAGATTCAACCTCCTGAAGTCTCTCTCTCCAATTTGCATCCATCACATAATCATTAAGGTATGACCTTCGATGCCCAAGTCCAATCCTTAGTGTAAAATCATTTACTGTGCTTCGAGTCTTGTGTAGTTATGTCACATACATGATGCGTTTACTTTGCTTTATACTTCTTTCATTATCGTTTGGTTCCTCTGCGATCAGCTAGTCTCTGATTTTGACATGCCTGTTAGGCTTTTACCATGTGTGGCCGAACAAGTTACTACTGTCATTGTATTACATGACCTCTAAGATAGATCTCTATGCGAAAGCTTGTTTGGGCACCTTGGATGTGACCCTGTAACTTTTTCCTTTTGAGTCTTAACTGTCTAGTGATAAAGCATCAAATTCTTTTCTTTAACACTCCTTTATTTATTAATGGTGAGCTAATTTCAAACTTTGAACACAGAAATCCAAGTTACCAAAGCTTTTTTTAATAGATCTCAGACCTGTATCTTTTTAACTTTAATGTATTTGTTGATTATTTTCTTTTTAACAAAATTAATATATTTTCTTTAATCATCAGTGCAACAAGCATTCTTATTTTCTTCTTCCGTATTATTTTTATTTAAAAATATATATTTACCATGGATCTACCACTATTAAGTTGTTTCATAAAAATTCACCAAATAAAACTTTTTAATTGACAATTTTCTATAATTTTAAGAAATTTTTAAAAAATAAATTTTAAAATTTTTGGAAAACCTTTAATACAGTATTTTACGTGATTTATACTATATTAAATTTATTAGTGTTTTTTTCTATTGTTCATGAACAATATTCACCATCTCAAGTAATTGTTTTCGAAAAGCATTCAATCATATACACTATCTTAAGTAATAAAAAAAGTTTCCTAACTTCTGCGACCGATTCCACCATAGTACAATTCCACTAAATCGCATTACCAACAGTAGAATTTGAGTATAGATCGATCCAAGTCGAGTGAATGATGAGAAAAGAAAAAAAAATCTTCCTAACATATTATCATTAAAATTAAAATCCTTCTATTTTCTCATAGTAATCCTTTTATTTAATATAAAATTGTTTTTTTATGAACAAAAAAAGAATACCCGACACAAAAAGAAAAATAAAATAAAATAATACATTGTAAAAATCCAAATTACTCTTCAAAAGGTAACAATAAATTTTGTTTTGACACTGACAGCTAACATAACCATTAACAAAAACCACCACACCCCATTTAACTCATCCTTCTTTATATTATACTATTATATAATAAAGTTCATATATACATACATAGACCTACACACTATACACATATTTTTTCCTTCCCGAGTATATATATTTTTAAAAATCTAATAATTCAATTTATAAACAACACACACAGAGAGAAATAATAATAATACCCTAGAGAGCATAGAAAAGTTATCTTCGTTATTTTCGACATTTCAGGCCATGGTACATGCCCAAATACCGATGCCATCGACCAATAAAACTTTCATACATAACCCAGAAGATAAGTAAAAAATCTCTAGATTCGATTTCAAAAAAAACCCTTTCTCTATTCTCTAATTTTTGCATCGCACCCACACCACAACTCACAGATCAATCAATAAGGTGTGTAATACAAACCTTCCCCCATGCCCAAATCTTTAGTGTATATAAAAAAAAAAAAGAACCCGTATTATTATTATTATTACTATGTCACATACATGATGTGTTGTTGTTCCGTTTCCCACTTTTATAATTATCCATTTTTTTTTTTTTTTGGGTTGGTTTGGTTCTTCTTCCGTGACCTAGCCTTTGATTCCGCCATGTCTGTTTCCATGTGTATCCTAACAAGTTATTGTGTTACCTGACCTTTCTCTTATAGTTTTTATTTATTTATTAGTAATTAGATTTGTTTTGTGCATTTTAACATTTTTTTTTGGTCACCCTCTCACCACACACCTGGGTTTGTTGTTGATAGGTCATGTTATTGATCTTCGAATTGGTACTTGATCCCCCCATCTATGGACCAACCTTTTATTTATATCTATATATCTCTTATCTCTATTAATCCAATATTGGGTTTTTTTATCAATTCAGTTGTAGAATTCAGGGTTTTAGTTTTACTTCGTAAGATCTGAATTGTTAGATTAACAATTGTGATTAGTAAGTACCAAACAATGTTCATGTAATAATTGACCTTTTGGTATGTCTGAAAATTTCTTGCCTTATTAGAATTTGATTAGGAAAGCAATTGATATTGAATTATGTGTTTGATTATTATTATATTTGGTTTTGTTCCTCTGTTCTTATTGCAGAATTGTGTGATTTTATCAAGTCCTGGGTTTAAACAAGTGAAATTACCAAGTGGTGATTTATGGAAGTTGAAATGGATGAATTGGTTCTTGACGTGGATGTTGAGGAAGCAACAGAAATGGATGAATTGGTGAAATCTGAGCTGGAGGATGATGTAAACACGGTGAAGCCTAGTACTGATTCAGTTACCGTTATGGAAGTTACCGGTAATAGTGGCGAGGCCGAAGGCGAGTCATCTCCTTCTGAGCCTAAATGGTTGCAACAAGATGAACCTATTGCTTTGTGGGTGAAGGTAATAATGATACTTTTTTATAGCTTTGTAATCTTGAATATTTTTTTCTTCATATGGTTAATGTTTTTGGTGTTGTAGTGGAGAGGGAAATGGCAAGCTGGAATCAGATGTGCCAAAGCTGATTGGCCATTGTCGACATTGAGAGGGAAACCGACTCATGATAGGAAAAAGTATTGTGTGATTTTTTTCCCGCATACGAAGAACCACTCGTGGGCTGATAT
The DNA here is from genome assembly GCA_023657505.1 of Camelina hispida. Taxonomy (NCBI): domain Eukaryota; kingdom Viridiplantae; phylum Streptophyta; class Magnoliopsida; order Brassicales; family Brassicaceae; genus Camelina; species Camelina hispida. The sequence continues at coordinate 40,915,618 of CP094632.1, forward strand.
GCAGCTTGTTCGATCCATCAATGAGTTTCCTGATCCTATTGCTTATAAGTCACACAAAGTTGGACTTAAATTGGTTAAAGATTTAACTGCTGCTCGACGCTATATCATGCGCAAGCTTACTGTTGGAATGTTCAATATAGTTGACCAGTTCCCCTTGGAGGTATGATCTGGATTGCATTTGATTATGATGTTTGGAGTTGTGGTTCGTGCACCTGTCCCTAATGGAAGAATTCAATGTTTTTGATGTTGCAGGTTGTAGCTGAAGGAGCTAGAGATATAATAATCTGGAAAGAGTTTGCAATGGGGGCTACTAGAAGTACAAGTTATCATGATCTTGGGATAATGCTTGTGAAGCTTCATAGTGTAAGCTTCTCTCTCTTTGCTGTTAAAGTTTGGAGTGTTTTTTTGTTTGTTTGATTCTTCTGTAATCATGTCTCGGCTTTTGTGTAATGTTTGTTCAGATGATTTTGCAACAATACATGGATCCGGTTTGGCTTGAGAACTCATTTCCTTTGTGGGTACAAAAATGTAACAATGCAGTGAATGCCGAGAGTATTGAATTGTTGAATGAGGTAATGGTTTCTTCACCAGAGGCTAGGCTGATTGTGTATTGTTCAGACATATTTTAACTAAGTTCACTTTATCTGGTTGTGTTTAGGAATTTGACAATTGTATAAAGTGGAATGAAGTCAAATCACTTTCTGAGACGCCAGTGCTACCAATGGTGTTGTCAGAATGGAAAACGTGGAAGCATGACATTGCGAAATGGTTCTCAATATCTCGCCGTAGTGCTGGCGAGATAGCACAGCAGAATGGTGAAAGCGTGTTTAATTCAGATGTCCAGGCTAGCCGCAAAAGACCAAAACTTGAGATACGACGTGCAGAGGCGACAAATGCATCACAGATGGTTACTGAAGCTTCACCACAAGAATTGACTGCAATTGATTCGGAACCTTTTGGTTCGTCTCGAGGCAACGCAAATACTCCTGAGGTGGTGAAAGAAGAAAATCAGGTAACGAATGTACCAACGAATGGTTTGGACCTATGGGATGGCATTGTTGTTGAAGCGAATGGTTCACAGCACATGAAAACAAAAGAAGTTAATGGACTGTCAAACCCACAAGACTTACACATTAACGAACCAGTTCTGAAGAAACCATTTGGTTCAGGAAATAAGAGTCAGCAATGCACAGCTTACATTGAAGCAAAAGGAAGGCAATGTGTGAGGTGGGCTAATGAAGGTGATGTATATTGTTGTGTGCATTTAGCTTCTCGTTTCACCACCAAATCTACGAAGAACGAGGGCTCTCCTGCAGTTGAAGCACCAATGTGCGGAGGCATTACTGTTCTTGGTACCAAATGCAAGCACCGATCTCTACCTGGATTGTTGTTTTGCAAGAAACACCGCCCTCAAACAGGGATAGAGAAACCTGATAATTATTCATCTCTTCCGGCGAAAAGAAAGGTAGCGGAGATTATGTCAGACTTGGAAACAAATCAATGTCAAGATTTGGTGCCTTTTGGAGAACCAGAAGGTCAATCTTTCGAGAAACATGAGCCCCATGGAGCCTCAAGCTTCACTGAGATGTTTGAACATTGTAGCCAAGAGGATAGCTTGTGTGTAGGTTCTTGCTCAGAAAACAGTTATGTTCCTTGCAATGAGTTCTCAACAAAGCACTCATTATACTGTGAACAGCACCTTCCTAACTGGCTCAAGCGTGCAAGGAATGGTAAGAGTCGAATCATATCGAAGGAAGTGTTTATAGATCTCTTAAGGGGTTGTTTATCGCGTGAGGAAAAATTGGCGCTACATCAAGCTTGTGATATTTTCTACAAGCTCTTCAAAAGTGTCTTATCTTTAAGAAACTCTGTCCCAATGGAAGTACAGCTTGATTGGGCGAAAGCAGAAGCTTCAAGAAACGCTGACGCTGGAGTTGGGGAGTTCTTGATGAAGTTAGTATCCTATGAAAGGGAGAGATTGACTAGGATATGGGGTTTCGGTGCTGGTGCTGGTGATGATGAAGAAGATGCATCATTATTATATGATACATATGCCTATGGTGATGATGATAATGGAGAAGAAACTACTGACAAAGATAAATGGTCCTTTAGTGGATTTGCTTGTGCTATTTGCTTAGATTCTTTTGTGAACAGAAAGCTTTTGGAAAGTCATGTGGAGGAGAGACATCACGTTCAGTTTGCGGAAAAGTGTATGCTTCTTCAGTGTATTCCTTGTGGCAGTCATTTTGGAGATAAAGATCAGTTGCTATTACATGTCCAAGCTGTGCATCCTTCTGAGTGCAAATCGCTAACCGTTGTTTCTGAGTACACCTTGACTAATGGTGAGTCTTCTCAGAAACCTGAAGCAGGCAGTTCACAGATTGTGTTGAGCAGCCAAAACAGCGAGAGTGCAAACGGCGTACATAAATTTGTTTGCAAGTTCTGTGGGATGAAATTCAATTTATTACCTGACCTTGGCCGTCACCATCAAGCTGAACACATGGGACCGAACCTAGTTGGCTCTCGTGGTCCAAAGAAAGGTTTAAGGTTTAATACCTACAGGATGAAATCTGGTAGGCTTAGTCGTCCGAATAAATTCAAGAAAAGTCTTGGAGCAGTCTCATATAGGATTAGAAACCGGGCTGGTGTAAATATGAAGAGGAGGATACAAGGCTCAAAATCGCTCGGCACGGAAGGAAACACTGGAGTATCATCGCCGCTTCCAAGCGATAGTAGAAACGTTGATGGCACAACAGATGCTCATTGCTCTGTGGTTTCGAATATATTGTTGTCAAAGGTTCAGAAAGCGAAGCATCGCCCTAATAACCTCGATATCCTGACTGCTGCTCGATCAGCTTGCTGTAGGGTGAGCCTTGAGCTCTCTTTGGAGGCTAAATTCGGGAATTTGCCTGAGCGGATATATCTCAAGGCAGCAAAACTTTGTGGTGAGCAAGGTGTACAAGTGCAATGGCATCAGGAAGGATACATATGCTCTAACGGATGTAAGTCCGTTAAAGACCAAAATCTTCTACGTCCCTTGATCCCGAGACAAGAGAATGATCGATTCGGGATATGCATGGAGGATGGAGAACATTCTAATACTGAGTTGGAAGTGGATGAGTGTCATTGTATCATGGACGCTCATCATTTTAGTAAGAGACCGTTTGGAAATACAACGGTTTTGTGCAACGACTTAAGCTTTGGTAAGGAAGCTGTTCCAATTTGTGTTGTCGATGATGGTCTTTTAAATTCCGAGAAGCCGCATGAGAAGCCTTGGGAAAGCTTTATTTATGTTACAAAATCAATACTTCATCCGTCAATGGATCTCGTAAAGGAGGTACCCTACTTGTTGTAGCTCTGTCGTATCCTTGAAACAGAATTCTGACTCCATGTTGTAACCTTTGTTTCTTGTCCGCTGTTTATGATATGCAGAATCTGCAGCTCAGGTGTGGATGTCGCAGTTCAGTGTGCTCGCCTGTAACTTGTGATCACGTATACCTTTTCAGTAACGATTTTGAGGACGCTAGAGACATATATGGAAAACCCATGAGGTTTAGATTCCCATATGATGACAAACAACGGATCATTTTGGAGGTAAATTTTTGTTTTACTTCTCAGTTGAAGTGATTTTTTTATCTTGTTACTACTTGACAACATGTTCGTCAATTCTGAAAATGTTACAGGAAGGTTATCCTGTTTATGAATGCAATGAGTTCTGTGGATGCTCTAGAACATGTCAGAATCGGGTTTTGCAGAATGGAGTTCACGTTAAACTAGAAGTGTTTAGAACTGAAAGCAAGGTGTGATCCTTTTACAGTCATTGTCTTTTCATCCATCTCTTTTACTTCAATTCCAATATCCATGACTTGGTTGATCCACAGGGATGGGGATTGAGAGCCTGTGAACATATACTGCGTGGCACATTTGTTTGTGAATTCATAGGGGAGGTTATTGATCAGGAAGAAGCAAACAAGAGACGAAACCAGTACGTAACATTTTTTGTTAATATTTTCGCCTTTTTGTATGTAACAAAACTTAAAATCCTGCTATTGATTTCATAGGTATGGCAAAGAAGGTTGCAGCTACATACAGGAAATTGATGCTAATATGAACGATATCGGTAGATTGATCGAAGGAGAGTCCGATTATGTTATTGATGCTACTACTCATGGGAACATCTCTCGGTACATCAATCACAGGTGTGTAAAGCAAAACTAAAACTTTTGCATTATACTACTACTACTACATAGACTGTTGATTTGGTAATCTGGTTTCATCTCTAGCTGCTCGCCAAATCTTGTTAATCACCAAGTTATTGTGGATAGCATGGAATCCCCGCTGGCTCATATCGGTCTATATGCCAGTATGGATGTAAGGCTCTTCTTCTTTCTTGCTTGAAAGAAGTATCAATTGAACTGAACTGATATCTTTGTTATGCGTGTAAAACAGATAGCTGCAGGAGAAGAGATCACTCGAGACTATGGTCGCAGACTGGTAACATCTGGAAAAGAAACTGAGCATCCTTGTCATTGTAAAGCAACTAACTGCAGAGGTAGTCTGTTGTGTTAGATTTTTGGTTCCTAGGAACATTCTTTGCAGATTTGTTTTAATAAGTTTCCTTCAGACTTTTTTTTTTACCTTTTTCCCCATTGAACCTGTAGACAGCTTTGGTTTATTCATTCTGTAACTTCTGTTAAGTCTCCTTCAAGCTTTTACCTTTTTTTTTTCTCTCCATTGAATCTTGAAAATGATCAAATCTTGATTTCTCCTTTCATAACTGTGAAGAACCAAAAGGGAAGTCCATAGCCAAAGATTACTATTGCAACCATACCTGAAATCATCAAAAGAAGCAAACAAAGTTTGAAACTTTTTCTAAAGATTGAAATCTTTCTTCTTCTTGTTCTTACCAAAGTCAATGGGTTTTGTAGAAGAAGCTTTTGGTTGCAGAACCATGGAAGCTATGACCAAACCACTTCCAATCTTCTCTCTAACCACTCTATGAGTAAGATCCAAAGACAAGACTCCAACATTCTCTGTTATGACATCCTCTGCAACAACTTTAACTAACAAGAACAGACCCAAGCCTAAAGCTGTTCTCACCATCATTTGTTTGATTCTTCTCGACTTAGATATTCTTCTTTTGCAGTTAATCAGATTAACAACACAGGCAAGTGTGTATAGAGGAAACCAGAAGTACCAATCTACAGAAACAGAGACAAAAAATGAAAGTTTACATAATCTTGTTAAAGAGATCATAGAAGAAGTAAAAACAATTTTTTTTTTGTTTTGAGTACCAGGATCATTAAGCTGGACAGATGCAGAATAAGCAAACAAAAATGCCATTAGCAGACAGCAAAATCTAAACAGGTTTCTGGGTTTTGTCATATGTTCCTTAAGATTTCTGGATCTTTAAACTCAGATCAAACTTAGATCGTTGCCTCGGATGTTATGACTTTTATTTATGAGATACTTGTGACGCGTCTGCTAAATCATATATCGATAACCGACACAGAACCTAAAAACCCGGTTCTTTGGTACGTTTCGGTTCTCGTTGATGATTGTCCCGAAAGCCCCATAGGATTTTCTTTGTTTCTTTCGCAATAGTTTGGCTTCAAAATTTTCTCCAATATTAAAGTTTCTTTCGAATAAAATAAAATTTGACTATTTTTGTCCTATTTCAAAGAAAATATTATAAGTATAAATATTGTCTCTATTTAATTATTAGTAATAATATTCTTAATTTTCTTAATTTATAAATTTTATTTAGATATTTTACAATAACCAATTAATTCATCAAGTTTTATTTAAATTAACATTATTATAAATAATATCACATTGCACAACACTAATAAAATAAAACATATATTGATAATGTAATTATAGACATATACTTTTTTCAAAAATAATCAATTAATGCATCGTAGTGAAAAATTATTAAATCACGTATTTTATGGATTTACCATTTGTTATGATATTTAGTTAGAATAATCTATTAAAAATAATTATAAATATAAGAATAAAAAATTGATAACAGAATCTCATACTTCTTGAGAATTGATGAGTCATTATGACTTTCGACTATAGTGATGGTTTCCTGTTTTTTAACAGTGGTGTAACTCAATGGAAGAATTGAAATTTTTGTAAATTCTACGGAGAGTTTCTTGATATGTTTCATGCGTTGTCTTTACATAAATCTAATATGATTTTTTTCTTGTTTTATACATTCTCCAACTGTATCCCCTTCATTCTACATTTCTACTTATGTGAATGTGCAAAAATTACTATATGAATAAAATGTGAATAAAATGTAAATAAAATTTACTATATTATTACATTTTATTTGGTAGTCTACAATTATGTGAATAAAATGTAGATGTATAATATATGATTCCACTTCCACACTTCAGTACTTCACATAACATGGAGATAAGACAACAAAAATATACGGGCCTATCTTTTCTAATTAATTATTCCAACAAATAGTGCACCATCACTGTTCTCCAATCATTCTATTCTCTACCCAATTCATTTATTGTGTAGTAAATTTTTTATATTGATGCACACATTGACACATATAATATAGAGACGTATTTGTTTTGTTGAGACATGGAATGTTGTATTTGTAGTTTGAAACTTTCATCATCGCCAAACAAACGATTCGAACGGAATATAAATTTTAACATCTCGTTTTGAGACTAATTGGTATCTTCCTTTTCGTAAAAAATGCAATTCTAGTAAAATAAATCAATTTTAAATAATTACCACTCAAATTAACAGTATAGTTTTATCAGATTGTTCATTTTAATAATTTTAACATGTTATCATATACAAAAAAATATGGTTGAAAATTTTAATAGGCTTATATCTAGCTAGCATTGTGTTATATACATCTATATATTTTAACATGTGCTCAGTATACAAAATTAAATTTCCCGAAAATAAACTAAGTTCGACATTTAGGCATATGTTCATAAGTAATTTATGTATGTGAGGTCGAGAATATAAACAATTTTGATACGATTGGTTTTAGTGAGGGGACCTATTAATTTGGTCATAAAAGTATGGTTGTATGTGATGGGGTACTCATCGGATTCGGCGATCGCTAAATTCTGTAATGCCATGGCCCCAAAGCCCAGTACCATTCAGATGGGACCGACCTCTCTTCTCATTCTTAGACCGGAGAAAGTCGTAGGACCCCAACCCCCACAACTTGGTTCAATCTTCTTCTATTCCAATCCATTCAATTCTAATTGCTAGAACTGAAGCACGATATGCAATTTAAGTGTTTCGAACCCCAAAAAATCTCATATGAAAAGAATGTAATATATATATACTGAATCTAAGTTTGAACACGTAATTTGACCTAATTTAGTGAAAATTTTGGTAGAGAATTGCAAGTGTCGATGAAGGTACTCGGGGAGAGATTACTGATGAACATCAACCATTATTTGTCATATTGTTCAAATGCTAATTTTGGATTAGTAACGTCACACTTTTTCTCTTATAATGTTTTTACTCTTTCATCAGAATTTTTACGATTATTTGAGTGTCGAACCCAGCCGCGAATAACTATCGGTTAAGTAAACCGGTTTGATATATTGTCAAATTATGTGTCTAAACCGACTTTAAAACCAGCAAAATGAACATACTGTAATTAATTTCATAAATGTGATTTATACTAGAAAATATAACATGTGTATTTTTTTGTGTGATTCAAGTAAATAGTTGACGTGATATAATGTAACGTTGTATGTCGTCCGAGAAAATAGTATGTTAATTGTTATTAAGAAATTAGGTGAAATATATATGTTATTTAAAACAAAATTATGATAATGAACAAACCATTTTTATTTGATATCTTTTAAAGCAAATGTGAGGTTAAAATTTGGGTAGCTAGTGTATAGTTTCCATAAGTATTAAATAAATTTGATGAAATAAGAAGCATAAATGAAGAATATATATATATATATATATATATAATACAAATTACGGAAATGAGTTTCATCATAACTCACACTTTACAGTTTTTTTTAACAAATAATCAAACTTTTTATCGAAAAACATTTAAACAGAATCGATAATTTTCAAATCTGATAATTACTTATACTTGTTTTTATTTATAATTTAAGAGAATGACCCAATTAATAGCTTTATTTAACCAAAAAAACAAAACAAAAATAGTACGCAGCGTTCTTTGTATATATATGTGGAAATCACAGAATGTGCTAACATTTTCAAGGCCAGCTTAACCACTAATTCACATGGAAAATGTAAAATTTCAAGAGATTAATTAGTGTCTATATATATCAAAAAAATGTATGCATAACAGAAAGTTCCACCATGCGATTCATGCGTGCAGTATAAATAATAAACATGACATTGACACAGAGACTGTCAATGTATTCGACAGCAAATATATACAAACGCTTGCGTATGGATCATTAAAAGGCAGAGGCCCTCCAGTATAAAAATCAAGAATCTTACACTCATGCATATTTGATTTTCTTGTCACGTTCAGATCTGCATTGATATTTTTCTTTTAACAAAGGACAAAATAAATTGTTATATTGTATTTTTGTATACCAGCCAAAAAATAATAATGAATTAAATCATAAATCAGTATATGAAAATTTCCATTTTAAAAAATATTCTTTTATAAGAGTATGGTAGATATTGGACAGTGGTCAGACAAGAAGGGTTAAAAATTGGACCACTAAAATAGGAATAAATGTATTTAGGCTTCTAATGGCAACATGTGCAACAGCTGCGAAAGAAATGATGTGCAGTTTTAATTCTAACTTATATATATATATATATATATATATATTTAACAAATCATTACCTTTTTTTTTGGTAAAATATTTTTAACGTGATATACATTACCTTTGTTTAGTCATTAAAACACAAAACGGAATAGTTTAAGACGAGAATTATTTCACTATCATTACTATATGTTCAAGTGTAATTGTTGTCTTGTTGTCATTTTCATTTACTTCAACGACCGCTGAAGTTAAATAAAGTGCACAGTATATAAGGAATGATCGTAGTGTTTGACAAAAAAAAAAAAAGGAATGATCGTAGTAATCAGGATCGAACACAAGTAGAATCAATCATCCTCCTAGGCCTAAGTAAAAGAGAACTACATTTTAAGAGTGAGGAAAAAAAACAAAATTAAGGGTAAAACATGTGTATTTTTGTGTGATTATAAACTAAAGGTGAGACTTAAAGAAACTATATATACACTAGAACCCCAAATTTTAACCCCATTTGCAGAAATTCATTATATATTTGGAATTAGGTGACACGTAGATGTTCTTGTTTACAAAAATTATTGAAGTAACTTTTAAGGGAACCCTTTTAGAAATAAATTAAGTAATGTGTAGCACCATGGCAATGAGCTTAAATGCCCCTTTGTGGAAACAAAACGTCTCTGTCTCGATTGAGATAGCCCCAATATGACATGTAACCAACCTTTGGAGTTCTAGGGAAACTTTTTTTTTGTTAGAGAAACAAAAAAACTCAAAAATATCTTCATCGAACAATATTATTGTTTCTATTTAAACAAGATGTCACGTTTTGAAGTTTAAACTATAAAAATAATGCAATTGTTAATACGTCGATAGTGCACCAAATATATTTTGTTGCCATTACTAAATTAAGGAGTACATAGTTGTAGTAAGTAGGGATTAGTTGAGATGATTAAATTGATTAAACAAGCAAAGTGATTTGACTTAAATGGAACATTGGCACTTTCCTACGACTGTTATCGTTTATTAGTAAAACCAAATGGAAGAATCCAATAAATGCTACACAAATTTTAGTTTTAGAAACACCAAAAATTACAGAAACATAATAATATCAAATTCAAAGAAGAATAAAATAAAAATATGTGCATAATTGTATATAGTATAACTTTGGTGGCTAGCTAGGATAATATATATACTTGATATATGTATCTCTCTTCTTCTTACGACAGAAAAGACAGAAAAAAATGAAAAAGAAATTTTAAAAAAGTATGTGAAGAGACTAAAAACATATATAGATAAACCAAAAATAATATTCACTATAATAAAAATTTGGATTAATAAATTTTGAGAAACGACGAAGAAGACTAAAAATCTCCAAAGTCTCTTACGGAGAAAGAAGTGTTCTTATCAGGAATATTGCCAGAGTGGCGTAGACCAAGCGTAAGTGACACGTCACCAGGCTGTTTGGTGCCGAATCTAATGACGTTCACACCACCACCACCATCGTCGACGTGGAAGTCACTGACGTCTTGCTGACACGTGGTGACGGTGAAGGCGTCTGAGCCGCCGTGAGAAGCGGCGGCGACGGAAGGGAGTAGGAATGAAGAGTCGCTATCGTGATGTGTCGATGTCATCGTCGTTGGAGTTTGTGCGGTTATGACAGTGAAGTTGTTTTCATTGTTGTTGGGTTTCGTGTCGTTGTTGTTTGTTTGTTGCTGTCTTCTTTGTTGTTGATTTTCATTTTCTTCTGCTTCTTCTTCTCTTTCTTTTGCTTCTTGTTGATACATCTCTTCAACCATTGGTTTCCATAGACGAACCCTAGCATTTATGAACCAGTTTGACACCTGAAAATTGAAAAACATTAATCAACTTTTTTACTTTAGAATTTTTGAGAAAAACAAAACTATTATGGATATGTGAAAGAAAATAATACTCATTCCTTTCTAATAAAATAATGTTTGCAAGTACACCACATATAAAAGAAAGTTACATAAGAACATTCATTTATCATAAAGATAATTAGGATTGTTAATTTAAAAATGTAAAATATCACTTAATTAATAAAAATTAAAATACAAATTTGTTGATTAAAACTTCACTTAATTAAAATGATAAGAATGGACTACAAGTTATGTAACATCTAATAAAATTAATATACATATTAAATTTGTCATTATATCCATGCAAAAAGTTAACTTTTGGTATTTTTTACTTATTTTGATTAATGTATTTTACAAGATTAACATTTTAAAACGACACTTATTTTAAATCAGAAAGAATGTCAAAACACAATTTGGAAGGGATGATGAACTATAGTGGATAGATAAGCCAAGTGTATTAAATTTGGGATGTACATAATAGTAGTTAATATGTACAAGACTGAAATGAAAGCTTCAAACTTTCATGTACTTGAGAAATACTAGTACGTCTCTCTCTCTCTCCTATGTTTTGTATACTTGTGTGTGTGTGCGTATGATGTATTAAATGTAAAAAAACGAAACCCAATTGAAAATGATTTCATCATATTCAAAATCCATGCAAGAGAAATAAACATGAGGCCACTCATGTCAGATTTTGCATGATGAAATGATTGATATATATGGTAAATTGTGAATTAATTGCAACATGTAAATGAATAATTGAAAGGGTTCTTGTATATGATCAGTATTAAAAAATATATATATGCATGCATGTATCTATACAGATAAAGGCTGACCTGATTTCTGGATAAACCAGTCTGTCGTGCTAAGAGGTGCTTATCAGCATCGCTTGGGTACCTGAGAAAGAGACCAGAAAATGACTTCACAATCTTTAGAACCCTAAACCCAATAATTATTTATTTATTTTTTGCATAGATAGAGAGAGATAAGAGGAAAAACACAATCAAGTAGATGCAAGAAAAGGTACAAACTTTTCTTCTTACAAGGGCGTGAGAATCTAAGGGACAAAAGAAAAAGCTGATTACAGAATAGAAGCATTTGGTTTTATTTTTGTATCTTCACTTATTTTTCACTATAAAGCAAAAATATATTCATCTGTACAAACAACCCTTCTCTTCTTTACTTCACTAACAACAAAATAGTAAAATTCTGCAGACATTAAATAGAGAAAGTACTGATGAATAATGAAAGAAGAAATTGCTTTTTCCAGCTTTTAGTTTTTTTTTTTTTCTTTCTCTTTTTAATTTCTGTCTTTCTTAAGAGACAATATACCAATGACACTGTACCACTGACAAATCTGAGACCTATTTTTTTGTAATTTTGTTAATGGCAATATATTTACTTCTTTTGATGATGGAATGTGGAAAATAAAAAATTAAAGCAAATTAAAGAAAAAAAACAACTAGAAAGAAAGGGTTAGACAGAGACAGAGAAACCCTTAGGATGCTATTATGATCCCAAAGCCTAAAAGTTTGTGATCTCTGCAAACTTCTTTTGTTGCATTATTTATTTAATCCCTTTGCCATGCAAACCACCTTATATTTATATAAACACACACATTTTTCTTGAAAATCCTAAGGTCAAAGCTGATACTACTTTGTTTGAACAAAAATAAACAAACTGATCCTTCATATCGGTGGCATCAAGGGAAAAAAAACGAAAAATAAATTGATATTTGAATTTTTGATTAGTAAATAAACATATATAATCAAACTCATTGACGAATTGGTACTTATTTAAAAGAAATTTTTAGTTTAGTTTTGAAAAGAAAAAAATATCAGCAACATTAAAAATATTTTGATTGAAATATTCTTCCCGCAAACCAAACTCAGTTTGAAAAAAAAAATGTCATTTTCATAACTTAATTTTAATAAACATATTATCAGTTAAAGTCTTGGTATCAATGTATAGTGTTAGTCTATATTTTATAATATACGGTCAACATTCAAGAAGATTAGATTATATTTGTAACAAAGAATAAGAGTAGGTAAGTATAATTGAGTAGGGATGAGAAAGTGGACTTACGGATTAAGAAAATGTTCGAAAAGCCAAGCTCTAAGGATATTAACGGAGCGTTCAGGCAAACCACGTTGCGGTCTCCATGCCTCTTGCTCCATCATCCCCATATGATGAAACGCTCGTTGCTGACGCAAACTCTGCTCTAGCAAACGCAATCGCGGCGTTTCGCCTTTGGTTAGCCCAGAGGACGCAGCCCCTGCCGCCTCTTTATCCCCTAGAAGCTCACAGCTGCGTTTAAGCTGAACCGCTACTGCGTCTTTCAAACACCGGAAGTGCCTAGACATTGCCTTTTGAGCTAATGTCGTGTACGGAACCGCTGCGCCGTAACCCATTACTTGGTCGAATGAGTTCACTACCATTTGCATTTGTTCACAGTAGTGGTTGTACCGTCGGTCCACCTACAAATTAATTTTTAAGAAATAAAATATAGATTCATGAGTTTTTGTTTGTTATTTAGCACATTTTAAAGATAAAAATTTAAACCTCATCAGAAGATTATTTTGTTTAAATAGATAATATTATACATTCATACTTCAATGTGTTTTGTTCTCCTAATAACATCTTAGAACATAAATTAAAATTAAAATATTGAGGCAAGATAATGTCAACTACAAAATAAATTGTAAGATAAATAATGAAGTAACTTCAAGGACTAGTTTTGGTTACGTAGTAAAGGTAGCTTATATGGAGAAGGGAACTCTAATTTAAAATTTCTGGTTGAAGACTAAATCACTTAAGTAATCATAATTTAATTTCTTATGTTTAAATTTGATTATGCGATGCCACCAAACGCGTGACACAAAATATGGATTAATACATCAAATCAGACTGTAACACCAGTATAATGTTATTAGCTAGTTAGAAAAATTATATAAGTGATGGTAGGATTGCGTAATCAGGCTTTACCAACTAGAGCATGTGTCGTGCTCTTGTACCAGTCGGTCTTTCTCAATACATTTAACTTTTAAGAAAATAACTTACATAGAGTTTATGAAATATTGGTAGATTCAAATTAATTTTAGAATGAAAGAAAAATCACGAAGAAAAATCAAATATTTTTAGAGATTAATATTAAAATGTTTATTTAACAAAAAATATTCAATCATTAGAACGGTTGATTAAAAGTTTGATAGAAATTAAATTAGTTTGGTTAGAGAAAAATAAATGTGAAAACGTTACCTCTTCAAGCATAGACAGTAGCTTGACCTTTCTTCTTTGATGTTCAATCCGATCAGCCGGAGATAAAGGAGGATTATCATTAGCTGTTCCAGCGGAAGACGAGGAACCTCCACCTACGCCACCTCCTCCTCCACCGGTAGTATTAGGGTTTGAGTTGTTCCTACTAAGTTTATTCTTCTTGAAATGCCCTCTTCCGACACTACAAAACTCTTCCAACAATTCTTGTGCCGGTTTTGTATATTTCGAATTCCTCAACGTATAGATACCTCCAATGGAGGAAGACGCCGCCATGGGAGACGATGAGGATGACCCGAAATGTCCCACGACTTGATGTTGATGATGATGATGATGAGAAGAAGAAGAATTATCAAGAACAAGGTTCTTGAACTGGTTGAACTGATGATGATGAGCCGATGCGTTAGTAGAAGAAGAAGTTCCATCAACGGCTGCACAATAAATGCTTCTATATTCCTCGGCTTTAGCTGCGGCTAATGAAGATGAGAGAGATAAAGACAAACCCTTTCCGCCTTCCACGTGGACGGTCCCGATCATATCTCGGTTCTGATGATGATCGGATGAAGATGGCCATGTGAAGTGTTGTTGTTGTTGTTGCTGATGCATAGTGTTCTCGTCGGTGAAAGCAAAACCTTGATGATGATTTGGTAGTAACATATGAAGAGTTGAGTTGTTGTTGTTGTTGTTGTTGTGACGGTTTTGTTGCTCTAGCAACTGTTTAGTACTAGACTGATCAAGAATCTCTCCACCAGAGCCACCGCCGCCGCCGCCGGGAAAAGCAAACATTTCAGACAACATCCCGGCTGTCTCATAAACCGGAATTTGAGCACCGGAGACGGCTGATTCATCTACTTCCTCTTCATGATGAGTAGTTGATGATGATCGGTGGAATCCATTGGAGAAGGAAAAGATTCCTTGGTGATGATGATAATCTTGTGACATAGAAGAATCTGAATTCTGATGATGATGAAAAGTTGTAGTAGCTAAACCCATATCAGTTCTTGATTCTTGTTATTCATTCTATCTCTATCTCTCTCTCCAAAGCTCTTGGATCCTGTAAGGATTCAGACATACACAGAGAATCTTATATAACACACAAAAAAAAAATTAAGAAAAAGAAAGAAAGAGAGAGAGAGATAGAGAGAGGAGCTAGTCAACTAGGTATTATACAGGTTTTTTTTTTTTTTTGTTGCCAATCTCTTTCTTGTAACTCTTTTAAGGTTCTCACTATCAGCTTTGGTCATCATCTACATATATGGTATATAGAAAGAGAGAAGAGTTACCTTGGAGTTGCAGAGAATTGTAGCTATCCTTTTCTTCTATTTATCTCTCTCTCTAGCTTTCTTTTTCTTAGGCTCTTCTTTTATTTATTTTATTTTTTCTGTGTTAGCTAGTGAGAGTTTTGTTGTTTCAGCAAATTCTTGAAACCAAAAAACTTATAAAAAAAATCTTCTTCCCAAAGAGAAAGGAAGAGAGAGAAGAGAGAAGAAGAGGTCGCTGTTCTTTCTTCCTCGCCTCCCTTTTAAACCCACCATTCTTCTTTATTATTATTATTTTTGTTTTATCATTTTTAGTTTTTTTGTAATAATAATAATGAAATGGTTTTCTAACTTCTTATTTTAAAATTTTAATCGGTAAAGGTATCCATATCAATAACGATGAGGAAGTAAGACAAAACTTATATAATCCTAAAATTACGAAACTGTCCTTGTCTTTTTTTTTGTTATAATTTTTGTCAACGATATATTAATTTATAAATGCAAAAAAAAAAGATGTTTTTTTTTTAAACTTTTTTTATCACGGAAATGTCGGCTGATATCAACATTTTAAAGGCGTTAATTTGGAAACTTATTTTAAAAAGCAAAACTTAAAAGAATACAAAGATAAGGTGAGTCCAAGGTCATATCTCAATGACCCAAACCACCACCATAAATACTCCCACATATTTTTCTGCTTAAATAATATTCTCATTTGCCAAAAAAAAAAAAAAAAGTATTCTCATTTTGGGCCATATATATACATATATACTTTATTCAGAAAATGGATACTAATATTATATATTCCAACAATGTCCACTGAATTATCTATCCTTCTGATTTCGTGTGTGTTTACTTGTTAGTTAGGGTCAACTATGTCATTTTTACTACTTTTTTTTACGTGTCTACTTCAATCAACGTATGTAGCTCATGCTACTTATAAATTTATAATGCAGAGCTAAAGTCTCAATACTGGAAGATAAATGATACTCCTCTATGGCTCTATATATATGCTCCATTGTATATGTATATATATCAAATATAAATAAAATACCATCAGCCAAATATTGTATTATATCTGGTGCAAAAGATCTTGTTCATGGTGGTATCTCCAAACATAGGATGTTGGCATGAATGCTCAGCTCACTCTCAACAAATGTTCAACGAAGGTTCGAATAATCAAACTCAAAATTACCTTCTGACTTTTTTTCTGCTTGCTTTGTAACTCAGAATTTGGATTCATGGATCATATGCTCATGGTAACTCGCTTTGGTCTTTGATTTAATGATTTATGAAGGTTACAAATTCTTGCTCTGAGACACTGTACTTAAATTCGGCAAGCTCTTCCTATTATCTCTGGTTTAAAAATCTACAGGCATCACTAATTTAACTCTTCTTTTTGATAGGAACACTAATTAAACTCTTCTATCGTTGCAAGCTGTGATTAGTTTATTAGGATTGATAAAATAATTACAAATTTCATCACATTTCGACCGCTCAATATGGATGCTCTTTATTGATATACTGGCACCATTATTCGCAACATTGCCTCATTATGAGATTCAAACTCTAAGAAAGCTTTTAATCTGTTGCAACGATAGGTTCAAAGATGATTTTATAATAAAAATCGGGTTCCCTATCCTCTATACAGGACCTACTGGCATATAGAAACATAAGAATTGTCATATAGAATAATAGAAACGTAAGAATTGTGTAACGATGGCCCTTATTTATTGTCTTTGTAATTAGCTTATCTTGTTTACATATATAGTAGTAAGTAGTAACAATGCACTTTATATTTTTTAATTTACATTGTATATATGCAATACAACTACAAACCCCAAAAGGTATTTAAAATATATATTTCCAAATTTGATTTGACGTGCGTATCCATCTCACAAACAGTTAGAAACATCCTGGATATGTGCTATGTAGGTTATAAATCCACAATGGGATAAATAATTAATGGATGGCTCGAAAGCAAAAGTGAAAAGCCCACTTGTATAGCAACGGAGACTTATGTTGGAATCTATTATGGAAGAATCAGATACCAAATCAATGATTTCGTAGCACCCATAATTTGGTTTCAACAGTCTAAATGAATTCAACTGGTTCCTCAAGAATATTAATTTTTGCTAAGGATAATTAAGTTGCCTATTTAAAAAAGGTGAAGTACTTCCTAAATCAGTTATGCTTTAGTTTCTTTCCACCAAATTCATCTACTTAATAATTCAAAGTTTCTGATACTCCCCCTCCCATTTCACCAAAATTTAAGCAACCCCAGTTATGTTATACATTTGATATATTACCATATAAAAGTATCAATTTGCTATTAAGAATATTCATCATGGGCAGCCAAGAAGATGGTTAATATTTATCGGCATGTATCAAAAAAATAATGAATGTTTGTAATTATAATTAAAGTCAGTGATATCTCTCCTGCCACCTAAAGTCTTGTTTACAAAGTTCACGTCCTTGAAATAGAAGAAAATCAAAACAGAAAACAAAGAAAGAAGTATCATTAAAATTCTTCAAAAACACTTTATAATTTTAATCTTTTACAATTTTGTTGCAACTGCAAATGAGATTGACAGTTGACAGCCCAACCTTCTTCACTCCTACCAGTATCTTTCTCTTTTCGTATTATTTATAAATTTATATTTTTGAAAAAAAAAAAAAAAAAAATCTGTGTTTCGAAAAATATAGTTTTTGGTCGGGTGAATCTCTCACGTGAATCCCACCCCTAGAACTCACACACGTATGCACAACCATCCATCACGTGTGGAACCTCCTTTTTCGCATGTGTGGTTGTGTCCTTTATCCTCCTCCTTTACGCATTTAATAGATAAGTAACTCAAAACATGTAATGGATCCTCTGGTTTTATATAGTCTCTTCATCAATGGTGGTTGCAAAATCTTCCATATATCTCTTTGTATCTTCATCAACACGTTACTCTCCTCTCGGCCTCACATTTACTAATATATTCAATTTAACGATGTCGATGAATTACTATTAGTTGAAGATCTTATAGGTTCTATAGGTGTTTTGATTCGAACTATGTACAAATAAGAAAATTGGACTATGTATACATATTTTTTGTTCAAAAGGACTATGTATACAGAAGATGATTATTTGAGTTATTTGTATATTGGGGCTAGATTATTCATACGAAAAAATTATATGGTCTAGCTAAGGGTTGACTCTGGCTCATTTGTACTACTGAGACGGTATGAAAAATAACATTTTTTTTATAAGAAGAAAAATTATTGTTTTCTTAATTTAAAAACAAAATTATAATATTTTTTTTTTCTTTTTAATGTAAACGACTCTAGCCAATTATGTGTTGCTTATTCAAAAGTGTAATTGATATATTACGTTTATTCTGCTCATTTCCATGATAATTACATTCATTTTAGGATCTTTCGTTTCACTACAAATATATTTAGAACCAAATAATCGGTGTTACTGAATTAAGCTATATACAACTATAGGTATCCTCATATTAACTGTGACTGAATAGTCTGAATTGAGATATTTTATACTAGATTAAAAAAAATATACTACGTACACAACTATAGTATACTAGATTAAAAAAAATTAGTTAGAAATAATTAAGAAGATAGAATATTAGAGTCACTTGTTCACTTACGTATGGTTGTTAATATAGACAAACATATACTTACACGTCTCGTAGATCATTAAAAGCTCTTTAACATGCCATGTGTATCCATATATATATAGAAACTCTCAAGTTCACCAGGACAAAGGCATTGAATGATTAAACTACAAATATGTAATTATCATATTAATATTAGTCCATTCATTAGTACTTGCACCCAAACTCTTCTTTTTCCATCATCCAACCTAATAAAGCCTCTTGTTTCTTTGATGAATACTGAACTACAGCAACACATATTTGAACGTAGCTAGGAGTTTTGATTTCAAGAATATTAAGCATAATAATGTAAGTTATTGTACTCTAGTCTTCTAAACTAATGAGACCTAACCTAATTAACTCCACTGCACTGATCCTAAATTGTAACTATGTGGAACCTCCCCGATGTTTGGCAACTTTATAATGAACAAAAAATATTCAATAAATCTGAAAATTTTAATCCAAGGCTGCATGGAAGATCGGACTGGGCATAACGCCACAACCGAGAAAGAGAAAGTTAAAATGAAATTAACAAGATATATATATATATATATATATATATATTGAAATTATGGAAAATAAAAGGCAAAATTTGTAAGAAAAAGAGAAAAAAAAAGGTAAGAGAAGGGAAATGATAATACTGCGCAGCATAACGAATTCTTGTCCGAGGAATCATCAACCCTCTATGTCACTCTCTTACTCTTGTTTTACTTCTGTCCTTTTTATTAAATTGCCTTTAGCATGTGAGAACTTACATGACTAAATGATTGAAAATCGAATGATTGGATGAACATTAAGTTTTCATATGTTGAGGAATTTCATGTTAATTAGTTTCCCGTAAACGTATTTTCTTGATACATATTACATATATACGTAACCTTCATCTAAAATTGATTTATCATCGAAAGTTATTCCCAAGGTTTGTTTAGGGTTTGTTTGCTAGGTAACCAAACTTTGGCTAAAAGTGGCAATAAGGCAATGCAAAACCCGTAAATAAGTGATATTTTGTTGTAAATGTGATTTAAAGAAATGGCATCTTATTATCTGTAAAATAATGTGTTATCGAACAATGAATCATTTGTTTAACAATTTTTGGTGTGACATCAGTTTTTCGAAATGCTGATGTTAAAGAGTCATATGCATTGTTTCGGGAATTGGTACGACATTCTCATTGATACTTGAATCATTTTTATGAATGTAAATGTACAAAGCAACTAACTTTGATTTTAAATTAATGGGTGAGTGAGTGATATAATACCACAAACATAAAAGGACTAATGAAAATGGAGGCGATGGTCCCTTCTTATTCCACTGTTTGTCCATTCGGTGTCAATCAAATTGTTCCTTTCTGCTTTATTTATTTCTCTGGTCTCCTTTTCTTAGCTCTTTGATAGATACTTCAAAAAATTTGTATAATATTCTATCTTCTTCTTTTTCGTTTGATTTTTTTTTTACGGAGGAGATGGTTTTTGTTTTTCTTAAAATTTGATACACTATATCTTTTTGGTTTAAAAATTGTCTAGCTTTGGTGTTAGATGCTTTTGTTTTGTTTTATTCCCGCCTTTTAAGTACACTCATTTTTGCAACTTATGCTTTGTATAGTGGTGTGACCACAAGCTCACTACATGTCTTCGGTTTGCGCATTTATTTGTGTATCAATATATGAATATTGTAATACTTATATATATATATATATGTGTGCCATTTGTGCATGGAAACTTTCAAAATCTAACGCATGACATGCTTTCTAAATTTCTTTACTAATATCTTCTTGTTTTTGTCCTTTCAAGATTGGAATAGCTTTAGACCATTCTCGGTTAGAGTTCAGAGATTTCGATCCTTAATTCTTCATCAAAAATTAGTATAATATTACCACCTCCACATCTATATAACTAATCATTGTGCTTTTCTTACACGATAGTTTGGTTGAAGTTGTCTGTGTTGTTTATAAAATGTCTTATAATTACGTCTCTGTCAATATTTAAAATAGATGGTTTCAAAGGTATAGCCAATAAGGAAGGGTCCATATATATATGCATAAAGATGTGCAACTTTGACTTTGAATATCTTAGATCCAAACTGGTTAATTCAGGCCTTTCACATCCCTTAATTAGGAGTTTAGGACCATGCACGCATAAGATAAATAAAACATATATGCAAATGAGTAGGGGTTAAAACCTTAAATTGGGCTTTCACATAATGAACTATGCAATGTGAAGTGTTATACAGTCATTTTTAAGTACCCAAAAATAAAGTTTACAAGATTTGGTGTTTTATATAGATGGTACGTAAAAATAATGTGAAAATATAAAATGCTTGAATATAAAGAATATGCAAAAGCATAAAGTAATGATCATATCACATTTACGATATTATAAATGAAGAAAATTATGACACCCAAAGATGTTATGCTCCAATTAATATTTGATTTTTTTCTTTCCAATATGTTATATATGCTGACAAAAAGTTGACGTATACATAGACAATATATAGACATAGACATAGACTAAAACACGATTGTATATAAATCCAAGGGAAAAAATACATTGTGATATATTGATATGTCGATATGACCGGAACTTGCAAGCTAAAAGTTTGTATTAGACATTAACATGTTAGATAGTAAGGTGTAACTTTTATGATTTGAACGAACGATTATATATATGGCGAATTAGAAATAAGTTTGATAACTTGAGTGTTCATAAAAAGACAAAGCATGTATTAAATATTTAAAACCACAAAGATAAGTTAAGATTTGTATCTCAATTTCGCCCCTCAAGAACGAATTAAGCAAAAAAAAAAAAAAACAAGAATTATAATGGTTTATCCTCAAATTTTGAACTATATTTACTTTCTGCCACTAGAAATTTCATAATGATAAGAGGAATTTAGAAACTGGTACAATATACATATATATGTATATGTATATGAATATATTTGTATCTCCATACCAAAAATAGCAATAATTTACGTTTAAATAAGAAAACAAACCCTAGGCAAACAATGATTGTCCTAAAATGCATGAGATTTTTAATGAACACTTATCAAAAAGAAAAAGATTCATGTTCCGCATTCAACCCAAAAGAACAAAAACAAAATTCATTCTAAAACTCATGTTTGCTTACTAATATATGCATTTTCTTTTTATCGTTTTCTTAAAATATCAACCTAAGTATTAAAATGTATTTTCTCTGTCTCATAAAAATTGATGTTTTGACACTTTCACACATATTAAAGAAATTTTAGTTTTTATTTGTAAATTAATTTATAATTACTTTTTGGTAGAGAGAGAAAATATAAACCAATAACAATTCAAAAATTTAAATATTTTCAATGATTATTTTTGAAGTTTACAAAACATCAATTTTGTGAGACAAAAAAATATCTCTGAACATCAATTTTTGTAAGACAGAAGGAGTATATGGTATGATTTAATCTCTTGTATAGTTTGGTTAGCGCGTAGTACTGGTTTGTTTAGTTTCACTTTTATTTAACCTTTAATCATTTTGTATTTCATATCAACCTAAGTATTAGAGAATGTATATAGTTTGATTTAATATATCCTTTTCCGATCATGTTATCTTTCGAGCTCTCTTTAAATGGAGAGAATCTAATACTATCTCTCTTCATTTTTGATGTTGAAAGAAAATAATCATACGTAAGAAAAAATAACATTTTAAAACGCCGTGTGTATTATGTAATGTGTATTATTTTTTATGTGGATGAGTCGATGCTTGCTCATATCTTATCAAACAAATAAAATAGTGGTCCTTAAACACAAAACACAAACTCAATTTAATAGGGTCC
Source organism: Camelina hispida (assembly GCA_023657505.1). NCBI lineage: Eukaryota > Viridiplantae > Streptophyta > Magnoliopsida > Brassicales > Brassicaceae > Camelina > Camelina hispida. The sequence continues at coordinate 40,938,237 of CP094632.1, forward strand.
ACGTGGCAAATCAGGCAAAGGATGGTCATGGCCACGTGGGATAATGTGGTCCATGTCGGAATCAACGTGTCTTAAAGTGCCACGTGTATTGACTACCCAAACGTGACAGCCTGTGTGTTCTTCTTCTATCACCACCACCACCAAGCTTCGACCTTCATCAATTCAACTCGTTTCTTTCATTATTTTTTTTCGTTATTTTAGAAAGTGAAATAATGAGAAGATTTACAAATAATATATATATGGACTAGATATTTTGAAAAGTTTGGGGTTTTAGTATTCAACATTTTTGAAATGTTACTTGTGATGTGAAAATCAAGTAAAATAAAGTTTTGATATGTATGATATAGCATGTTATTTATTAAAAACATTACTCTTTGGAATATGTTATTTAGAAAAGTATAATTTTCATACCCAAAATAGCACTAAATCAAGTTTTTTGTTCCAAAAAGACCATCACTATGTTATTTTTCCAAAATTATTATTACAGATTTTTAGTCTAAAACTACCACAAACCTAAAAAATTGTTTAGAGTTTATAATTTTAAAGTTTGGGTTTCTGTTTAATATTTTGGGTTTATGGTTTAGTTTCAAGAGTTTACTATATAGGAACTAGGATTAAATTTTTAAAGTTTATAGTTTAGTTTTGTAGTAATTTCCAAAAGTTATATTTTAATTGTATTTTTTAGAAAAAAATAACTTTATGATGATATTATTAGAATTAAAAACTCATTTTACTAGTATTTTTATTGGCTATTTAGTGAAAATCTCTATATATTTATTCACATTTGTTTTTCCGTTTTTAAAATTAGAATCTAAATATCGATGTCAAAAAACAAAACAAAAAATCAGAATCTGAATCTCTCATTTTTAATTGTAAGTCTCATTTTCTAGTCCACAGGTTAACCAAATTAATTTTAGATGAAAGATTAAAAGTTTTTTTTGTTGAATCTGTTTATTATCATCAACATTAATTAGTTATGAGTGTTATCAAACTAATTTTGTAGTACAAGTATTAACTAAACATGCAAAAACTCTAAAGACCACAATTTTTTCATATTTGCAGTTTTTTCCAGCCACATTTCTCACAACAAATTTTCATGCAACCAAATTTGTTTACTCTATTTTTGGTCAGACACAACCACAGCCTTAACCAATCAACATTTTCTTTTGTCTGACCAAATTCAACACCACAACATAACCAACCTTCTAACATCTAAAATCCTTACACAAAAAAATGTCGTCTGGTTCATTTAGTGGGTCTTTGTGCCCAAAAAATATTGGGCCTTAAACTTGATACGATGATTCTTCCCAATTCTACGTAGCCGTCAAGATCTTAGACAAAGACAGAACAATTTCATCCATGGATGGACGATTCATATGATCTTTCTTCAAACAATCCACCACCAGCTTAACAACAAAACTCACTAACCCTTCAGGTAACAAGCTTCCACGACTCAAAATCTCCTCAATGGCATTACCTTCATCGATCTCTTTCTTCAGTTCAGAAGCTTCTTTACCAGTAACAATCTCCAACAACACAACTCCAAAAGCATACACATCAAGCTTAGTCGAAACTAACCCATGTTCCAAATACTCAGGAGCTAAGTACCCTCTTGTTCCTTCCACGTGTTTCGTCAACACGAAATCTTCAGTCGTTGATCTTGCTGAACCTAAATTACCAATCTTTGCTCGAAACTCAATGTCGAGGAACACACTGTTGCTGCTCAAATCCCTGTGAACGTATGGAGGATCAGCAAAGTTGTGTAGATAGCTAAGCCCCGTTGCTATATCTAAACCGATTTGTAGCTTCTGAGTCAAGCTTAGTAACGACTTCGTCGTGTGGATCCAATCGCTTAAGCATCCGTTTGAAGCGTGTTCGTAGACTAAGTACCAATCTCCTTCATGGAAACAGAATCCAGAGAGACGGATGATGTTGAGATGGTTAAGTTTCGATAACAAGTTGATTTCCTCAGATGCGTTTCCTTCTATTTTCTTGATCATGGCACCATCGCCGTTGATTTTTCCGATGTACCCTGATCCTCCAATCGAGCTAGACGATGTGAAGTCACTCGTTGCAGACTGTAGTTCGTGAAATTTGTAAACTTTCAAGGATTCTACAACCATCCCTGATAAACCATCTAACGGATCGAATTCTTGATACGACCTCGGCGGTTTCTTGCTGGTGAAGCTATCGAGATTTCTCGTTTCCTCTTGCGTTTTCGGTTTCTTTTTAACCAGACAGAAGATGGTTACACCAGTCACAACCAAAACCAATGCTCCTCCTAGAACTCCGGCAAGAACATAGATCCATGTTTTCTTCGATTTCCCACCATCCGGCGACAATGGAGGAGAAACTGATTGAGTCGAAGGCGGAGGAGGAGGGGGAGGAGTGAGGGAAGAGTTGGAAATTGAAGGAGGATTCTGTAAAGGAATCAAAATTGTGGTGAAAGGGAAAACTTCAGAGTTGTCAAAAGACATTTGATTAGCTTCTAAAGTTTTGCTCGTCTCGACTCCAAATCTATTGCTAATGATATCAACCGTGTCTCCGAAAACCACAGTATAGCTCATCAGATACTTCACACCATCTCCGTTGACCTGTTTAGCCGTAGGACAAGCGCAACGGATAGGAACAACGATCTTCATACCGGGAAGCAAAGATTGAGAGGAAACATTGTTCTGTTTCTCCAAAGCTTGACAAGTCGAAAGCCCTTGAAGAGTGTTGTTAGCAATGGCGAAATACGAATCGTCTTGCTTGATTGTGTAGCTGAGATTGGTTTGTGAATTGTCTTTGGAACAAGAACAAGTTAAAGGGATGATGACTTGTTGACCGGAAGGGAATGAAGTTGAAGTTGAGGCGGCATTGAGGGAGGAGACGAGAGATGAGTTGACGGAGAAAAGCGAAGAGATGGAGGAGACGGTGGAGAAAGGAGGAGTTGATCTGAAAATGACGTAAGATTGACAAGTTCTGTTGAGACCGTTACAAGAGTAGCCGAGAACAGAGGTTGAGTTGTCGGAAACAGAGCAGTCGGTGGTTGATACCCCGACGTAAGGCTGTTGTGCGGTTGCGAAAGAGGAGAGACATAATAAGATGAGGAGATGGAGTGGAAACGACATCATCGTTGTTATGTTGCAACGTGTTATGATTGGGTTTATAGAGATAACAAAAAAGTCAACTGTTTCAGGAAACGTCAAATGAACAAAAGTGAGAATTGGTCTCTATTGATTGAATTATTGGAGAGGATAACTTATTATAGTATGATTTTATATTCAACCCATTGATTTTTTTGTTTTGTTTTTCAGAATTACAAAAAAGGCTTTGAAGCCGCCAAAGACGACATGAGAAGATGACACAAAAGGGTTTGCCTTTTTTTCATCTCGTCTGGTTTTTAATTTCCGACAGTAACTAATCGATTCTGTCTCGTTGCTAATAATCTTTAATGACACAGAAATAAAGTCGTCCAAATTGCAGCCACCATACAAAGCACCGACGCAGAATGGGTTGTCTCCCGTTATATTCATATCAGCGTCTAGTGGGGAAAAGGTTGGTCCTTTCTTGATTTCTCAGTACAACCCAACATTTTGATACCACCAACCATGGAGGAGTCGTATAGTATCCAATGGACATTGTTGACTACATCGTGTCACACTCAATATTATAGGAGTTATCTAAGAATGGTAGTAGTAACTGAAGATGCATGTGTTATTGAAACGTTTTTATAAGTGGTGAGGTAGTTGAGACTTGGTTTAGGCGTGAAAAGTGTGAGTGATGCTCTAGAAATCATCCTAACGTTGCTGTTCCAATGTTAGGCATCGATCTACAACTATCTAGCAAGTAACGAACACCTAACAAAAATAAGTGAGGTTGATAGATAAGATAAGAGGAACAACACGATGAACAAGTAAGTGATTCTCTAATCTCAGCCAGGCTCAGTCTTAGCAATCCACTACTAGAAGAATAAGCTTAGTCTCGCACATGAATACTCACGAGATCAAAGCAACACATACAGCTTTTCCCTGATAACAAACAATTTAACTGACACTACCAAAAAAATCATTCCTAAACCAAGCCTTCCGAATCAACGATTTAGCCTTTGACTCTAGATTTTCAGTGTCTGTTCTTCGTTTCTCAATCAGTAATAAAGCAGAAACTATATGGAAGCTAATGATCTATCAATAAAATGTTATAACCAAATGTTATAACATATGCAACATTTATTCCACAAGTAGTTTTCAAAAGATACTTAGACATAACACAAAAGCAAAAAAAAAAACAAAGGAGTGTGTGAAAACCTTATAGACTCAACACAAGTTTCATCTTCAAAACACAAAAAAAAACAATAACAACCGTCGAAAATGGCAAACACAGACACTCAGCTATACTCAGCTATTATGATATTTACATACACAACTTGAAAAACAAGTACGTGAGTTTGATTCATACCTGGAACACAAAACCAAATAGTGAATTTTGTTGTCACCAGCAAAGAAATATCACCACGCAAATTCCAACAACAAGTAAGAGATTCTTCAGCGTTGCATCGCTATGGTTTCCTCCACGAGCCATAGGATGATGATGCTCTTGTCCGTTATGAGTAGGAACTCCACGGAAACCGTTATGGAATCCACCGTAACCCGGTGCTGAACCATAAAACGTTGCATCGGGAAACCCATGAAACTGAAAGTTAAACAAAGAAGGCAACAACCCACCAAACCCCATACTGAAGTTCCCAATCCTAGTAGTCGCCATTGGCATAAACCCACCCATCAAACCAATACCGTAATTGAAAAAATTACTCGCAGCATCAGGCTGAGGAGGAGGAGCTGCAGTCTCAGGTCTTTGACCAGATGGTCGGTTAGGAATCCGCATACCAGGGTAACGTTTTGATCTCGGGTCAGTTTGGTTCTTGCCTCGACCGTAAAGAGGAACAAGCTTATCGTCTTGAACCACAGCTTTACAAACAGGACATTCTTGAGAATGGGAATGGTGGTGAAGCCAACGGTATAAGCAAGGCCAACAAAAGAGATGGCCACAGAGAGTGACGATCGGATCTTGAGCTATCTCGAAACAAATGTTACATTCAAAGTCACCTCCTTGATCATTTGCGCCATTGTTATTATCAGAGTAAGAAGACGTGCTAGTGGATTCTCTATCCACCATATCTCAATGCCCTAAATCAAAAAAAATATATATATATGAACTTTAAATTCAAAAACCTTAAAATTAGGATCATTCAGAGTTCAGAGCCAAACAAAATTACCAATTTTGAATAAGAAACCCTAATCCTAATTCAATCACAAGATTTGACAAACCCTAATATACCAATTAACCAAAAACCCTAATTTTTTTTTTCACAAGACAATAGAGTCGAATTTGAACCGACGAAGACAAAATCGAATCATAACAGATCCATGGATCGAAACTAGAATCAAATTGAAGTGAAAAAAACTTACACTTTTCTCGTCGAAAAGGATCAAATTAGATCAGCACAAAAGAAAAGAAGAAGGAGATCCCTAAAAAGTAGAGATTTGCACGAAACTACAGAAGAAACCAGACATCGTGGGAACAAAAAAAAAAAACAGAGTTCTACTGTTGGGATGGGGAAGAGCTATTTTCTGACTATTAAAATATTTCTCTCTTTTTTTTTTTTTTGTTGTTGGATATTTTGATTGACTATGGCCCAATTATATTGGATTTCTAAACTGATTTTGGGCCTGATTCGCTACATTTTAAGGCTAATTTCGTGTATTTTTTCCTATTTCAGTGTATTAATTTTTGTCTATAAATTCACAAGTTACATTATGAGTTTTACAATTATTTTTGCTAAATTAAACTAAAAAAATTGTTATTTTGCTTGTATGCAATGCCACATTTTCATACATATTGGCTGAATGATCATTAGCTATCGACAACTCTGATTTACGCACAAATTTTTAGAATTAAGGTATGTTTGTGAATTATCAAAGCGTTTAGAAAAGAAAATTTCACTATACCATTGTTCAAGAAGAAAATACATTGAGAAATATTATTATGGTTTAAATATGTCATTCTCCCTAATTTTTTTTTTAAAAAAATATAGATTTGACTACTAGAATCATCTACCCCAAAATCATATACCGTATAACGTTCATGCATCTTATATATTCACACCAAAACCTGCAGATTTTAGACATTATATTAATTTTATGTGATTATATAAGTTAAACACAACTTTATATCGATTTTATTTCTCCATCTACTTAATAAAGTTTGAGTCCTGATATTGAAATATACTTTTTAAGATAAAGAAAGATCTTGGTTAAGGTTGTAAAACCAATAAAATCAACATCTTATTTTTAAATAAAGTTAGAATTTTGTATTGAACCAGAACTTTAAAAGATTTTGGTCTTTTTTTTTAGGGAATTTTATTAGAAATGCCACTTTTCAAACAAAAGTTGTGGAAAATGCCACTTTCCAATTTTCATTTTCAAAAATGCCATTTTCAATTTTGTGCCATATATGAAAAATACGAAAATACCCTTTCATTAAATCATTGATTATTAACATTTACAATTAAGATTTTGAAAATAAATCAAGATTGACATTAATTGTTTGTAAATATTTTGTTCATCATTTTGTAACAATGTGGTGGACAAAAACTTTGGTTGTTGTATTTAGTCTCCCGAATTGCATATATGCAGTGTGGACATTGTTTTGGGTTAGTACAAATCTTCATATTAAACCTTGGATATGGTCTACTCAAGAGACGAAGAACATAATGGTGATGGACAAAAACCTTGACTACTAGATGTGGTCCATCGTATCTGACCTACAGTGTGGACAAGTTTTTTGTTAGCAATGGAAACAAAACACATGACCAAACGGATATGGTCCACTGAAGAGATAGAAGGACATTATAGTGGTAGACAAAAACCTGTCGGTTGGATCTGGTCCACCGGATCTGGAGACCTACAGTGTGGACAAGTTTGATAGTGGTAGACAAAACTTGGTCGGTAGGATCTGGTCCACCGAACACCGATTTGCAGACCTCAAGTGTGGACAAATTTTATTGTTAGCAATGGACATAAAACGCATTACCAAACATATATAACTAAAGAGAACGAAGGACATAATAGGGATGGACAAAAACCTGGCCGGCTGGATCTGGTCCACCGGAGTTGCAGACCTGCGGGTTTTTCTGCCTGCGGTCGAGTATAAGAACTCTGGAACAAGACCTAGCGGTTTCACCTGCCACGGTAGAGGCAAATAGATCAGATGGAGGTCTCAGTTGAAGAGAATTGTGTCTTGATGAAGAATTTCTCCATTATATGCAGACTAAAGACTGAAACAGTTGGAGTTTTGCAGAAAGAGATTCAGTTTGTTTTACCCAAAAAAAAAAAGATTCAGTTTGTGGTGTAGCACCAACAGCAGACTGAGAAACACTGAGGTAGAAGAAGATGAAAAATCGAGAGAGAATGAAGATGGAGAAACAGAAAAGTCGAGAGTTAGAATGAGGAGAGAGAGATTTGTTTTTAAAAAAAAAATTGTGTTAAATTATTAGTTTTGTGTTAAAAAAGAAGGGTATAATAGTATTTCGTTATTGAAGCGGAAAAATTGAGAAAAATGGCATTAACAAAAATATTGTACATGGCATTTTTGATAAAATTCTCTTTTTTTTAATATCTTCTGTTATTCAATTTGTCATTTTTAAATTACTAATCAAATCTAGTGTTATTGAATTTGGAATTTCCTTAAAATCAGTCATAATTAGAATATCTTATTATTCAATCAGATATTTATAAAATTTTTATAAAATCCATCGGTATAAGCATGATCAATAATAGTTTGTTATCAATTTATCATTGTCTTGGTTTTGGGAGATGTATTTAGAATCTTTGCTCAATCCTTGTTCAATAAATCCCCAGAGCTAGAGACTTTAACAAAAAAAAAATTCTCTTAAAATCTTCCAATAAATTGACAAACTACTTTTTCTTTTATAAAATAGAAATAATAACAAATCTACCAAAATATTAGATAATCTCATTGAAACTTTCAAAATCAAGAATTTTCTAAATCCTACAGAATCTTTTAAAATTCTGGTTCAATACCCTTCGTAAAGTTTTGTGAAGATGTGATGATATATGATAGTTTTCAAAGCCCCTAATACAGACAATTTAAGTTTTGTTGAATTTTTTTAACAAAATTGAAACCAAATATTACATCCAACATTACTTCTTTGGATTCATAAGAATTGAAAACAAAAAGGCAATGCTTTAATTCTTATACATAATTCTTATTATTAGACGATGATTTTTTTAAGATAAGAATTTTTTAGTACATGTTTTTCGTATTTCCATTACCGCTGAGAATCACGCCGGATTTTATTCGATGACAACAACATTATTACAAACAATTATATCACAGGCGCAAGTTTCGCTTTTGTTTTTGGGAATAAGTTTTTTGCAAATAAAATTTCTATAATATAATTACATTTTTAAACAATTATTTACACGATATTAAATTTTAAGATCTGTCATACAAAACAAAACAAAAATTGAAAACAAAATCATATCTCTCCCTGATGTTACATAAGCCGCGATGATAAAAACCAATTCTTTGTATTTTTTTTTTTTTAAAGCTGAAATTTTGAGAATACTACCTATTCTCTCTTTTTTTCTTTTTTGGGGGGTAGAATTCTCTAGTTAGGAAAAACATTTTTGTGACAACAACATTGAATCTAAGCATTTTTTTCCCCCCTAATCAAAATTTTTAACTCTTGATAGCTCCAAGAATGTTGGAAACATGAGCTGAAGGCTTAGAGCAAAACAGCTTCTTCAGTTCATCATACCTCTCCAAATCAAACTCAAACTCATTCATCAACTTTCTCTGTTTCGCCTCGAACCTGCTTTGGTAAAACCCTTCAAAAGAAGGCTCTTTAGATGTCCTGAGGAAAAACGCGTAACCAGCCATAAAGTACATGGACGTGACATAGAAACAGATGGGCTCCATCACGTCCCACGAGAGTTCCCAAAAAGTAAGCCTCATGAACCCTGCGGTCTGTAGGATCAAGTAACCAAGACCAGCCCAGAGCTCTTTCCTCACCAAAGAATGCGCTTTCACATCAATCACTGCCTTTCCTGCTTCGAGCTCTTTCAACTCGATTCTCCGTGGGTCGTTTGGGTTATGGATCTTTGGCAAAGGAAGCAGTCCTTCAATGGATTTTGTAACCTGATCAGACACAAAGAGCAAAAGACAAAAACAGAAAATGTTTGGGTAAAACACGACCTCCACCACCTTCTTTTTGAGACACACAATTAGCACTCAAAAACACACACAACAAACACATCTTTTTGAATCAATGACTAATCTCTCCACATAAACCCAACCCCCATGAATCAGATCATCATCTCTATCAATTTTTTTCCATTTTGATTATCCTAATAACCCACCAAGACCATGTTAGTAAGAACAATCTCTGAACTCTCTCTCTTTTGATTTGGGTTTTGGTATAAGATCACCAAAAGGGTCTCGACTCAATTGAACCCTAATCAAACCAATGGTGTTTTTTTTTTTTTTTTTTTTTTGGTTTTAGGAAAATTTAAAAGGTTGTGGTCTCTGTAGAAACTGTTCCTCTTTATCACCATCTCTCTCAAACTTGGGAACCTCCTATGGAATGGAACTCTCTGGTAAATAACACAGAGGTTTTTGATTCTCCTGTTGAAAATTGGAATCAAAAGAAAGAGATCCAACCCAAATAAAAAAATGGTATCAGTTTTCGATATCTTCCAAAAAAAATCAAATCAAAAAAAAACTTTTCCGGAACCTAATTCGTTTTTTCGATTTTTCAGAGAGATTTTACTCTCTAACTCTCCCAATTCAAATCAATCAATCAGCTGCATACTCAGAGATTTCAAAACATCAAAGATGATTTCAATTTGCTATAACTCAAAAGGCTGTAGAAGAAGAAAAGTACCTGATCAGGTCTAAGACAAACGGAATCTCCCAAAACGATGACGTTTGCTGAATCATCAAGCATCTTGGCGATTTGAGATCCTAGATCTGGATCTGAAGAAGCTTCACCACAAACGCTAACAAACTCCGAATACGGCATCCAGCTTCTCCCCGTCTCTCTAAGCTTCGATTTCACAATCTCGATCTGCGCCGCTCTTAGCAGCTTCTTCATATCCTTAACCGTCAAACTCGCCTCCCTTGTCTCCTCCGTCTCCATCGTCTCTTCCTTAACCGGAGGAGCAAGTCCGTCTAATCGAATCCGATCCTTACTCCCGTCAATCTCACGGATCTTCTCAATCAAACTCTCACCAACCGGCATCTGCATAATCTCCGGCCTAATCATAGCAGTGTTATGCAAAAACCGCCGCGAACTCCCCATATCCCCAGGCTCCGGTGCGATTCTCGCCGTATCGCCTGAATCATTCGGGACTCTGGTTCGTACGGCTAACGAGGAAGAAGAGATACGACAATTCATAAGACTCTGCGACGCTACATTCGTCATGTTGAAGAGCTTCTTCGATAAAAGCTTCCTCATCGCCATTGTTTGTTTTAGAAAAAAAAAAAAAAAAAACTCTCCCAAGAAAACTTTGAGAGAGAGAGAAATAAAAAATAAAATAGAAATTAATTTACGACTGAATAATGAAACAATAGAGACTTAAAAGGGTTTATATACTGTTACAATAATTAACTAAAAATAAATTAAAAATAATAAAAAAATAGACTCGTACACGTCAGCGTATATCGGAACGTACACGAGAAATTAATATTTACAGTAACGGAATATTCGTTTTTTTGGACACTCTTTTTTTTTCTCGCGAGAAATATGGAGTTGATGAGAGCCGTACACGTGTTCGGGTTGGTAGTGGTGATAGCATTGCGGTGCAGATGTAGCCGTTGGATATATATTGTTTTGGTTTTGGAGAGAAACCTAAATTAGTTCACAACGGCAGGCAAAAACAGAGTAGAAAGATGAAGTAGGAAACGAAAAGACTTATTACGTACACGCAAGCAGACGTGGATCCACGTACCATATTTATTTATTTATTTTTTAATTTATTTTTACCTTTTAACTAGGTTAATTTGATAAATACTCCACTATGTTAATCCTAATTATTAATTATTGGTATTTTAATATATTTTAAATTATAATTTGTAATATTTTGTTAACCTTGAAATAAACTTGGTCAAGATTGTTTACTTATTATTTAGTGTTCAAGAAAGTGTTATAAAGGAACGTTGACCCGGTGATTAACATCTAAAACACTTAATTGGAATCTAATTGATTTTATATGCTTTATACGTTTACATAATTTTTTTTATATAGATATGCTATCATTAAAAAAAGTTATACGAAAACATACATTAAACACACACAAAATATTAAATTTTATATAACAGAAATATTTGTTTAAGTCTGTAACAAACAATATATGAACATTTATAACCATCTTTAGAGAATGAACTTTAACCAATTTTATTTTTTGCAAGACTTTTTAGAATTAACTTAAACCACTTAATTCTTATGATTTAGGCGATTATCTATATATTGTTAAAATTTATACCTCTTAAACAACCGTATACGCTATTATAAAAAACGTTATTGAAATTGTAGAAAATTTTTAAATCAGATTAATTTTATATCCCTATATACTCCTAAAAGAGAAGCATTATGGAGAAAAAGCGTATGTGTCATTGCCAGAGAGCTCCGTATCCAATTTATTGTTCACCTTAGTATTTTATAAAATTACATAAACTGCCACTGCTATATATATATATATATATTGTCATATGCCACTGCTATTCAATTTATTTATATACATAATATTTTGATTTTATAAATTCTAAAATTGGTAAATATTATTAAAACATTAATAAATATTATCTCCTATATATTTTAAAATTAAATTAATTTTACTATGTATTGTAATATAATAATATAACTATATTATGAGATGTAAAAAATATTTAAAATCATATCTTTATATATATATAGATAATGTTACCTTTCTAATAATTTTATAAAGCTCTAATGGTGAAAGAATCAAAGATCATTTGAAACTGACTTAATGTTTATTCTTTTGCTAAAAACAATAACTATATTTGCCCAAAAACACATATGATCACCAATTAAAATGACATGAATATATACTTTAATTTGGATAATAATGTATTTAACATTATATATAAATATGTACTTATAGTGTTTTTACAGAAATTTTAAAATTTTAAAAATCCAGTCCAATAAAAATGAAAACAAATAATAATATTATACAAATAGCTGAAATATATAGAGATTTAATGACCAATTAAAATTTATAAAATCCAGTGATATAATACCATAACTAAGACCAATTATATAAGGGATCTAATGATCAACTATAGTCTTCCCCTTCGCGAAACAATTTTGTAATTTTATTTTTCCATCAATTACGAACACATATATTATTTAAAAAAACTAATAATATCCAAATTAATAGAATTCTTCTTACTAAAATACCTTATGGTATCTCCTATATAAAATACTCACGCTTTATATCCCATTTTATTATTTGCCCTTCTTTTTTTTGACATTTTCTTACTATATTATTTACATTAAATTGTCATTAGTATAACTAAGGAATATTTCATTCAATAATTGAAGAAAATCTATACTATTAATTGGGGAATACACTTAAGGGTTAAAAAAATCATATCAAATATTCATGTTGCCAAACTGACCCAATTTACATATTAAGAAGAAAAAAAAAAGATTAAACAACAGATTTATTATATTTTAGAAAATCGTTCAAATTAATTCCATAGTAATCAGGTTATGAGAATTTTGTGTGTGTATATTCATGTATGACAAAATACGGAACGAGAATTTTGGGAACAAGAATTCAAGCAGAACATATGCGGACATACTATTTACTCATATGAATTACGAGGAATCATGTTTTTTCAGGTCAAAAAAAAAAATAAACGTTGCAATTAGACATATTAGACGGGTTTAATAGCTTAACAATTATATTTTCAAAAAATTATGCAAAAATAATTCCGCACGTACGTGCGGGTCCGAACCTAGTAGTTACACTAAACAACATTCTGCTCGACTAACACAAGTGAATAATCCTTTATAATATCTAATGTAAGGCATACAATAACACTTATATGTCCATCAAAATAATACATTTCTCACCATCATTCTGACTTTTAGCAAAAAAAAAAATTTTGAATCCATGTTTCTAAAGATGATTCGCAAAAGCGAATACATACCGCATATATTATGTAAGATTAAGGTAATTTGATGTTTGGATTCAAGAAAATGAAATCTTTTAGTACACTAGATTAAACCAGAAAGGAGACATAAATTAAGGTACAAAGATTTCTAAAAGATTATGAAAAAACAATTTGTTAAGGAGTCTTTCGGCGGGGGGCAGGGGGTCCTGAAAAAAACATTACACAATTACACCAAATATGATTTAGGCCGTATTTTATGTGATGCATGTTGGTTTACATTTTCCAATGATCTAAAAAAAAGCTTATAAATTACAAAAAAAAAAAAAAAAAAAAAAAAAAAAACCAAAATTCCGGGTACATAACATTTGTGAACTTATGTGGAAAAAAGAGTTATGGTTTTCAACGAACGAGAAACGTATAGTACTATAGAACAAGAATACCAAAAATCTTGCACATACAACACATCACATTTGTGAAATGTAGTGGAGAAAAGAATCATGGTTTCGACGGTTGAGAAAAATATAGTATAGAATGACCAGCAAAACAGCAAGTGGATCAAATAGATAAGCATTCATGTGTTCTTAATATGGAACAAATTCACATCTAGACAAATATCATGGTCATCTTTAAAATTTTTGAGTAAGTGTTTTTTTTTTTTTTTTTTTTAATAAAATTTCTTCTTTTAGTTTCCACCATATTATCAGTTTTTGCTATTAAACTTACATTATCTAGTGCATATAATTTCTTGCACATAAGAAAAAAGAAAGATACGTTAACGTATTTTATTTGTAAGAAAACGTAATTAAAATGATGGCTATTTGTAGTTTATACTTTTCGCATATGTTCCTCAAGCTTTAAGAAGTCTCCCGAGACTTTGGGAGCTATAATTAACAAATTTGGTAAAACTATTATAGTATTAGCAAGTTGTACACTGACACGTTCATATTATCACAGCCACTAGTTACAAACTTATTGGAAGGTGACTTGGGGCTAATGGTGATGCCAGCAAGTGGCAGTTGCCACTTATATTATTAGACTCAATCAATGCTAGTTAATGATATAAATCTATCTTTTAAATTATGCAAGAGGTAATCTGATTTATGGGTTAACTGACTTAATAAAACATCTACATAAAATTATTTTAAAAATATGTTGAACCCGTCAGAATTTAGAAAATAGACCATTTGGTTATATGTTAAACGAATATGTTAATCTAGATGAAGTTTTAGAGGTCAAGATATGATTTATAAACATTTATCAAGATATGATTCATGACCTTTTTGAAAACAAACAAACTAATCTACACATTTTACTATGTTCTCTGTGCCATCTTTCAGAATGAAATATAACAAGTGGACTAGTATTTCAGAATATCGACACCATCTGCTTGGACGTGTGAATAGAGTATGTCGCGACAAATCAAGTGCGTTCGTCCGTTTTAGTTGATATTTTAGTTCAATTTATTTTATTGTCTTGTAGTACATGTTCAAATTTTATAAACCTATATGGGTTAGACTAGAATAGTTATATGGGTAACTAAAATACACAAAGAAGAAAACTCGTACATGGGTTTAGAGCATACTATTTAATCCATGGTGTTTCTTTTGTCATAATTCAAAAAAAAACACAAAACCAAACTGTAAAATTTGTTTTTTTGGAGTTTGGTTTATCGTTGTTTTATTAAGTTATTTTCATTAACCATGTTTACAACTTACAAGATAGCGTCAGAAAAGCATATTCTTATGAGATGATAAATGTTTAATGAAAGGGAATATTCTTTGGACTCTAGCATCAACAACACCGTAAAGAGTAATCGATCTATGTTTTTTTTTTTTTTTTAAATAAGTCGAGTTCAGTGCATTTGTTTTAATAGTGATTCACATTTCAATGGATAACATATGAAGTAAAAGGACATCATCGGAAGGTTCGCATTGCTTGGACCATCACCTAATTAAGACACGGGAAGTACTCCAAAACGGATGGATACAATTAACCATATAATTGTACCTGACACCACTAATTGATTTCTATTTTTATCAACAACGAATAAAAGAAACGGGAACATGTTTTAGACATTAGGTCACATACAAAGACAAGAAATTGATCCTCGATCGTTAAAATCTAATGTACGAAGATTCATGTCGAACTTGAATTTTTTTTATTAGTTATTTTGGTTGTGAAAGCGATGGCTAGGTCAATGGGTTGGTGGCAACAAACTTAACTTTTATGATTACGGTTCTGTGAAAATAAAAGAGCTAGCAAGACGTCACCAAGCACCACAAATTAAACATCCTCTTTATCAGTTTGTCTCCCAGACCCAGTTAAGTGTTTTATTTTGATATATGTTTGACACCTAATCTTCAATAAAGAAATTGCATGAGTTTATTATATGTACGTAGCTCATATTGTAGTTTTGTTTGAGTTTCTTTACATGCATGTTATAAAATTATGTACATTTTTAAATATATCTTTTAATAAACATAATAAAATGTGGTTACACTTAAAAATAAGGGAACACACTACTTTAGCATGTATACATAAACCCAATAAACACACAAATAAAACAAATAATCACTTATTTCTGTTAGCAATAAAAGTAGTAAGACACACTAAAGGAGCCACCTTTTCCGAACTAAACCCTTGAAGATGTTGCCGTGCATCTCTCGTCAATCTCTTAACAAATTCTTTCGATTTCTCCAACCCCATTAACTTCGGATACGTTAGCTTTCCGAGGAGCTGATCTTTTCCGGCAGTTTTTCCCAATTCCTCGGAGGACTTCGTCTCGTCCAAAATATCATCCACCACTTGAAACAACAACCCAATGCACCTTGCAAACTTCCTCACTCTCTCAATCTGCTCATCAGATCCACCACCAATAATGGCTCCAAGAACCGCGGCAGTTTCCAACAAAACCGCGGTTTTATGGACATGGATAAACTCCAAATGCTCTAATCCGGCTTCGCTTACGTCCACACCTTCACTGCTTATATCCATCGCTTGTCCCGCGACTAACCCTTTCGTGCCAATAGACCTAGCCAATTCTCTCACCGCCCATACCATTCTCTCCGGTGATATCTCTGCCGTCGTCATATGCTCGAAGGCAAGAGACAAGAGAGCCCCACCGGAGAGAATAGCCACTCCTTCACCATATACTTTATGCGTCGTGGGCTTCCCACGGCGTAGATCATCATTGTCCATACAAGGTAAATCGTCTTTGATAAGAGACATCGTGTGGATCATCTCAACCGCACAAGCGGCTGGCATTGCTGCATTCTCTTTGCCGCCTACTAGCTCGCAAGAAGCGAGACATAGTATTGGCCTAACTCGTTTTCCAGCCGCAAGAATCGCATAACGCATGGCCTCGTGGATCTTGAGTGGCTCGCCGACTGGAATGGCTTCCTCTAGAGCTTTGTTAACTGATTCAGCTTTGCTCGTCATGTACGGATCAAATTCAAACGTCAAGTCATCATCTGAATCGATATCTTCATCTTCTTCGTCGTCTTTGGGAGAATCAAGAAACTCGGCTACTTCTTTTCGGGATAAAAACGCAGCCGTGGCACGAGTTTCCAAAGAAGGCTGGAGGAGACGGGCTAGCCTCGGTTTAAGATTCGTGAAGAAGAAGTTTATGGAGAGAATGAGAAGTGAGAGATAGAGAAAAAGAATTTGAGGTTCCATTTCATCAAATCGAATCAAAAAACTTCTTTCTCGAGTTATTTGTCCCATTAGTCTAATTTATAGGGAGATTTAATGTATATGTCAACCGCACTTGAGAGTGATGTTTATATCTTCCCGTAACGCCTTAGTTGTTGCCGATTAGAGAAGGAAGACGTCTCATCTTCATGTCCTCAATTACGTAAAAGAAAGCAGAACCCAAAAAACATGGACCTCGTGAGAGACTACTTCATCTTCTCTGCACGTTTCCTTTATATTCTTTCAAGCACTAATCTTCATTAACACGCATTATTTACTTAAACTTGATACAACTTCACGTCCTCTTTATTTTTAATTTTATTAATATGGATTTGATTCTTTAGTGTCCACCTTAGGAGTCCCCCAGTTCAAGCATTACGATATTCTGTTATGTCTTCTATGATAATTGACCACTAGCTAGACCATGATAAAGTTTGGCGAAAGAATCCATAAAACTAAGTATTATTCTACTTAACAAAAACTGTTCGATGAACTTTTGAAGTAGTTTACACAATTTGGTTTTATTATGCCACTAGATAAAGTTTTTTTGATATAAATATTATTAGTAGATATATAAAAAGGTTTCTAAAATTTTGTTTTAATTAAAAAAATAGTTTTAGATATTAGTAGTTTTATTTTACTGTTCGAATCATACATGTATACATTGATAAATGAGAAATACATGTTATTAGGATTTAACCCGTGGCACACCACTGAACAATTTTTTTTTTATTTTTATATATAAATTTTATGATCTAATATTATAAATAATTAAATTTATTTGATTTTTAATATGGATGATACAATGATATATATTTTAGTGTATTGGTAATAAAAAGTTGTGTTATTGAATTTTGATTTTGTATAGAGATTCCCATTAAGGTGAAGTAAACTTAGTGCAGTGGCACGAGGTAAGTCCAATTGTAGAAGGTGTACCATCACATCCGGAATCGAGTCCCGGTTCCTATGAATATAGAAATTTGGTTAATGGACCGACCAGTTGTGGCCCAATGATTGACAAAAAAAATTGTAATTAAGGAAGGTAAGATATTATGATTAACATTTCCGATTAGGTTCATGATTTGATTACAAATATTTTATCCAAATTTTAATATTTATTTAAATAGCAAATGGTTAATTATGCAAATCCTACGAATAAAAGGTTAGAACACAAAATATACTTAAAAATGTTAATATAGATATATATACCTCTACATGTATAGGGTATTCAAGGGTTGGGCTCGCTTGTTCCCATCGAACATTCTCTATTCACTTTTGAAAATGCATTAACCAAAACCAAAACACAAGAAGATATTATATATTTGGTCTTCTATAGTTGATCTGATGGGTTAACAATTAAAGAGTTGTTTTGAGAGAATGATATCGAAGATTCTCTTTATTAATACGAGCCGGAGCTTGGTCAAAAACTGGTATACAGAGTGAGCTCGTCGAGCTTTCAAGACAATAAGTTAAGTTCTTGGTTCGTCCATTATATCAATCCCACGAGTCGGCCGCAAAGTACTCGTACATGTAAAATCTAGATATATATTTAAACACTAAATTCTAAAGTTCCTCTAATGTTCTTGTAATGATTATTGACTAGTAAACCAAATAGATGCGTTTAATAGAAATAGATAGATTATGGGTGTAAAAAATTAATGCCTGCCAATTGTATGTGTTTCAAATTATTTATCAAATTAACATATGTCAACATGATATTAAAATAAAATATAATTAAGCATGATTATTACAGTAACTTGATTCTAATTCATGTTTGCTACTTCTTTTTTTTTTTTTTTTAGGTACTAGGCAATAATAGTATTGGCACGGCTTCTAACCTGTGTCTGAGTATTTGCATGACCATTAGGTAGGCAGTAATAGTATTGGCACGGCTCCTTCTGGACACCTTGTGGTGCTGAGATGAGCTTCCCATGTCTGTCTTCTTACTTCTTGAGTTTCGATCACTCTAGGCATCTCAGTTAATGTTTCCTGTATTATTTTTCATCAAAAACAAAAGAGATTGTTAACATTGAAATTTAAGAGATAAATAGCTAATAATGGTATATAAACATAAAATAGACAAATAAAACAATTGTATCATTTTCATGTATAACAGTTGTATTGGAATGTTTCTGTATTTTGTAAACAATTTTTTATATCAATATAATTGAGTGGAAAAAAGACAACTAAAACAATTTTGTCCAAAAAAAAAAGAAGAAAAAAAGATAAATAAAACAACAAACCTAAAAATTGAACAAATCACTTAATTTGTAATATTTTAGAAGAGGATGGTCAAATGCTGGCAGTATGTTAGAGTACATAATTATAGATGATTGTCTATTATGTTTTACATGATTGTCTATTATGTTTTACATATGTTTTGCATATATTTTGCATTGGGTTATACAAATCCAAAATTTTTTATATCGTAATATTTATACATACATTTGACTATATTCATTTTGCGTTATACGAAAACACCGTGATCAAGTTGTGCATGTGGTTAAACATATAATACCCAAAACGTCAACCTGACTGAAAGACCTAGTCTACCTTTCTTAATTAAGGTAGTGCAAATGATGAAATCACAAACCATACAGGTCTCTGAGATTGTTTCTCTGAGATTTTTGTGTTAGTAGTAGTACATTGGTTTTTCTCTCCTGTTTGCAGTTACAATTCTAGTTAGTCCGATAGTCATCACATCATCAATCACCAAACGTTGAAGCCCCTAGAGGCACATGATATGTATATCGATCGAAACAATAAACTACTAATAAATAAATCAATCAATAGTATCAAGGTTTAGCCAAAAAGACAGAACACACTAATAAATAAATATCATAAGTGAGCTGTACAAGCAATATGGTCTCAAAACACCAAAGATAAAATCAAACATAAAAAAGCAAACTCCAGAGTAATGTATAAAAAGGATCAACGAATCTCTCTGTCCTAAGAAAACCAATAAACTATGTTCAAGGCTTATATCCATAGGTACGAGTATAACTGTCATCCCTCTTGTTGTTCCTGAAAGCACAGCAACCAACAGAGTAGACAATGATGAGGAAGACAAGGAAGATGATGTTGACGATCGCAACTTTCTTCCATGCGCTCTTGACGTTGTCTAGTAGACCCGCTTTGCAAGATTCACAATCGAAGCAGAGCCTGTCTTTTGCGTTGTCCCAGGTTTGGCAGTCTGGATGACCAAGTGTTCCCGTTGTGTTCTTGTTCCAGGTTGTGGGGTTAACGTACTCGAATCCACATGCATCAGAGGGTTTGCAGCAACCAGACTGTAACACAAAACAAAAGATTCGTTAGTTAAGTACTTAAGTTATAGCCGCCTTAAGATAGAGAAAGATTCAGCTTCAGAAACTATCAAACAAACTAGTAAATAACATACAGAAGTGCTAAGAACAGAGCATAACCTAGTTACAAAATTGCTTGCATCGTAAGTAAGTAAGAATCAAACACTTAGAGATCACTAAAAAAAAGTCAAGAATCTGATCAAAATATTAGCAATTCAACAAACCTTACTAAGGATACTACTAACACATCAATTCTAATCACAATTAAGAACTAAAACCTATCTCTATGGTTCAGATTCACAAATTCAGATTCTCAATTAAAAAAAAAAAGTAACTTTGAACTAAAAAGCACACCTTTTGTTTCAAAAAGTCAATATTTTTAAACATATGAGTAAAAAAACAAAAGTTCAAGAATCACAAAAAGAGAACTTTTAAGGATCAAAAAGTTCAATCACTTTCTAACTCTCTGATCACAAAATCACTAAAAACCCTAAAAATAAGAATAAATTTAAAAGACAAAAATCAAATCAAACACTTTACCTGAAGAGCAGTAAGATGTTCTTGGTAGAAATTATTGACAGGAACATTAATAAACTTAGCTTCAAGCTTAGAACAAACTTTGCTCTCAACAAGACAACTCCTAATCTTATTCCAGTTTTTACCATTGTTAACACGATTCTGCAACCAATCAGAGTAATCACCAAGTCTATACTCTTTATAACCTTTGCCAGCAATAGCTTCACCAGCGCCTTTGTTTGTAACAACAAAGGCGAAGACTGTTATACAGAACACAAGGAGAATCAAAAGGAACATGACAAAGAGATAAACCCAAAGAAGCCATGTGACTCTGCAACATGAACCGATCAAACCAGCTATAGCTACAACCATGAGAAAAACTCCAAGAGCAATCACGGGTTTGTCTAGGAATCTTTCACACTCTGTTGACCCTTTTTGGCTTAGCCAGATTCCTCCAGCTAAGATTGGGATTGAGAGGAGAAAGACTAGGAAGTTGAGTATACCAACAAGGTTGTTGCTACAACGAACCATGGTTGATTGATTTGACAATAAAGATTGAAACTTTGAGAGAAGCTTAAGATGGAAACAGAGTTTGAATTTGAGAGAAAGATTGAGAATCTGAGGAACCCAGAGACGTTTTTAGGTGAGTTGTGGAGAAATAAGTTTATATAGAGAAGATTGAAACGCGTAGAGAGGCGTCTCTTACAGAGAAGTTTCCTTAGTTTTGCTTTAGTTTGGTTCTTATTTGTGTTAAGGAAGAGTAGTTGGAGACTTGAAGACTTTGGTTTGGTTGCATTGGAAGAAGGTCTCTTTAATTTCCACGCGCTTTATAGCGAGTGCTCGAGATTTTTTTCAGGATAATGCTTTAATTGGAATGATTATTATTTTTATTTTCTTTTTATTTGATCTTATCGTATTTATGAATAATGACTAAAATAAAGATGATAAATCTAAAGCAGAATTTTGAATATAAGTTTACTGCCAACGATATATAAATTTAGTGACCAACATATTTGGCTTGCAATACATAATTTATGACACAAAGTTATATAAACATGTATAGTTTTATTTATAATATATGATATCACAAACTGGAATTTTTGAAAATTTTAAAATATGTATAATCTATATTTTTGTTCGTTCTATATTGTCTGAAAACCGTATGTCAAAGTCAAACCTAAAAGAAAAGTATTAAGGTTTTGAAAGATCAAGTAAGCTTTCACTTTCATATGATTATCTTATTTCTACTATGTCAAATTAATTGAGTGCTATTTTTTCCTTTTGTTTTTACTTGCGTGAGAGAGTTGGAAAGGTTTTGAAAGTCCAATTTGATAATTGTTTACTCGTATTTTTTTGGTCAACGTTCTACTCGTATTTTATTTAGTTAATAGTTAATACTATCATATACGCCACTGGAAAAAATAGCAATTTGTTTTTATGCTTTTGGAGGCTGCGTTGTTACCTAACCTACTAATGGAAATTAGATAATGAGAAATAGTAATTCAAATTACATGAACTCTTGTTTTAAAAACATATTCAAATTAGATTTGTTTGAACCCGCATGATAGATGTTGTTTACCAAGACAAATTTGTAACTGTGGTTTGATTTACTATTTAGATTACAACTAAGATCTGAACAATATTTATTTTTTAGGCCAATACCTGCATATAAATAAACCAATATTTATAGTAACTGTAATAATGCCATTTCTTATTTTATAATTAGTAATTTATTATATTATTATTATTTTACCTTTTTAAAAAGTAATTATAGTCCTTCTATTTTTAGAATTTGTAATTTATGATATATTTTTTTTCTACGTATCAAAATTTAATCGACAAATATGAGTCATGACATTGAATTTATTGATTTTGCCCCAAAAAAGAAAAAGACATTGAATTTATTGATCAAGTTATTCATTAATATATAAACCAAATAAAATAATTGATGGTCCCCTGCTAAAACCTTTCTTACGATAACCTTAGTTAGATATTCACTTGATTCAATCCGACCAAAAAAAAAAAGAAAATTCACCTGATTAAGTATAGTTAGAAAACAATAATGTCAAGAGTTTATAAGTGTTGGAAATAAATATTGCTAATTAGTCCCTGACAAATCACATTATGACATGTGGGTATCAAACTGCATAAGACTCTAGAACATGTGATAATAGTAACTACTACGGGATAAATCGATTAAAATAAATATTATGAATAAATTTATTATTTGAGATTTAAGATTCATTTGTATATAACAAAATATGTAAGTAATTTTTTTTATTCATTCAAATTTGCGTTGATTTTTTATAAAATACATTTCACCCGTAAAATATTTAAACTTGCAAAATAATTTTAAGGTGGTGTAGAAAGTTTTGATGTTTTTTTGTGTGTTCTAAAAATCTAATTCATATATTTTATGTTTCATATAATTATCTATATCATTATACCATTAAATAGATAAAGTAATATTTTTTAGACTAATCGATTTAATTTAAAGTAATCCTAAGTTTAAAAATGCAATGAGAAAAATGATAAAAGTGGTAAATAAATTAAATATTTTTTTATTTGTGAAATGTAATTTATTTTTAATAAGTAAATATGTTATGAAAATAATAATTAAATACATTTTTAGATTTAATAGTTCATTAAATCTTTCATTTTTAAAAACTTATAGAAAACTTATATAATATTTTAATGGCATATTTATGTAAATAATAATGAGAAGTAATGACATTTATTAAAAAAATCACAAGAACTCTCTGAGCATGACAACTCATGTTTTTTTTATGGGAGTGATTCTCTATTAATATATAGGGGATACTGTAGGTGATTTGATGTGGTGGTCTTTAAGAAGTACCTTATAACAGTTTTAATGCGATAATACATTGGTAATCCTAAGCCCACATAGGCCCAGACTATTCCCCTGGGGAAAGGGTAACCCATGGATAGACCCCCTTCCGGGTATTCAAATGAGTCAAAAGTAAGGACCCATACCCATGTGGATGCCCGTAAATTCATGAGATAGTTTCCTCCAACAGGATTCGAAAGCAAGAACCCATTCGTGAAATAATTCACTCCAACAGGATTCGAATCCAGATTGTGTTTGCAACCAAAGCCCAACCTTACCATCAGGCCACGAACACACGGACCGAACAAACCAGTGTTATAATGTTTAATTTGATAATTGATCGAAAGACATCACACTGATATCCGTGTTGATCTTGATCGATCTTTTAATGATGTCAAAGATAAATTGAAGGTTGCGGACGCTCAAACTTTTGTATAAACAAAACTTATAGTCAATTCGAAGTTGCTATATAAAAAATCAAGACCATTTTTTCTTTCTTCTAATAAAGCAGTTTAAATTAGTCAGGTTGGTAATCTTCTAAACGTACATGCTAATAGTTTAGTCTTAATAAGGCAGTTTAGTAATTTTTAAAACGTACATGCTAATAATTTAGTAATCCAAAAATAATGGTCAATTTTAGCTTAACATACTGTCTTTCTCTTTTCTAGAACATGAGTTAGAAAAATGATAATATATAACATTTTCGTTGTAATAAAGGTACTAAAATTTAGAATAGCTTCTTTGTGTAACAAAAACATTACTTAGCTTATTGCAAGGAAAAAAGCACAACTTAGTTACATGGATGATTTATTCAATCCACACAGTTTTAGCGTAATACAAACCGAAGTCTTATAAAATAAAAACATTACATTCAATTTCACACTTATGTTTGTTCCACGCATACTGTATTTTAAGATTTAGTTACCAGATCCGGATCCAGCCCTGGATCCAGCAAACGAACCAGCAGATGATCCAGCCGACCCACCTGAACCACCAGAACTTGAACTCGATGATGAGCTTGAGCTAGATGATGAACTAGACCGCGAGCCTGAACCAGCACCAGCACCAGCACCAGAGCCTGAGCCACCACCAATACCAATCCCCAACCCAAGACCCAAACCTATTCCCAAGTCCTTCCTTGCTACCCGACTCTCAGTTAACATAACCAAACTCGAAATAACCAATAAACTAAGAAGAACGAGACCATGTACCCTAGCCATTTTAGAATAATACCCTTCTATCTAATAAAGCAGTATATCGCTTGTGCTCTATATTTGTAAGTCTTGTTATGGGATAGAAGACTGGAAATATGTTAGTGTATTTATAGTAGCTTTGAGGTAGAGTGAGCTCTGAAGTGGATGCCACTAAGTTCAATTAACGTTGGACCAACTAGCTTCGATCATTTTCTTTATATTATTGACTTGTCCACTCAGAGCCACATAAAGGAATAGTTATTCAACTATTAGACAAATTAAACAAATTATGCATTGTATATATATATATATACATTTAGTGTGAATTGAATCATATGGTATTTGGCTACCCGCCCACTAACGACGATTGTAAGTGGAGGAGGCATTGTAAGTGGATTTTACTCGGTGAAATCAATCACACACGTAATAGAAAAAATTTCAATGATTCCACTATTTCTTTGTTACATTAATTACACGTGCTTAAATCAAAAACACGATAAGCATTTCTAACTTCAAAAACGATACGTAGTCATAGACCGTAAAATCGATGCACATACGAAAATCATCTGAGTTTGTCGTTTCGATCCTGTCAAGCACGTTTTACGGTTACATACTGAAATTTTATACTGTTAACAAGTACAAATACGCATGCATACTGTACATAACAAATGCCGTTCGAAAATGTTTCCAGAATTTAGTGATTATTAGTCCAAACAATATTTACTTTTGTAAAAACAATTCTCTCCGTTTTTGGTTTTAAACCATAAAACGTCGGGTGCACATATATATAATTCATACATAGTTATTACTGATACGAAGGAAACGTGGATCAGCCTTCAAAGAAGTTGTTTAAAAGTGTTTTAACCATTTTCCATATGGATGAGCTTCCCGATAGAAGTTTTTCATCATGTAGCACTTATAAAGTTTATACAAAAAAAAAAAAAAAAAAGTTTATACAACAGATTCTTCAAGAATAAAAGATACGATAACCATTATCCTTATTACTTCACTAAAATTGACAACCAAAATTTAATTAAAATGTCTAAAATTAATGTGAATTTTATTAAATTAATATAGACTACCCATAAGAATATATCAATTATTCTAAAATTAATTAACTGTATATACTTATCACACAGATTAGGTAAGCTGATTACTACTACCAAAATGCCAAAACGAAGACAAAATAAGGACTAAACAAGCCACTATAAACGGAATAAACTCTCTCATCCACATTGAGAATTTTTTATGGCACTTTGTTTTGTGTAATGAAAGAGCGTCTCAAGTTTACTTTGACGTTTGATCAATTTTCATTGACAAAGTCTTGATACATTAACTTAGACATTCTATAGTCATACAATTTTGTTTTTTAACAACTATAGCCATACAAATTTATAAACAGAAAATACACATTACGAAATGAAATCAAATGATGTTAACTTTCGATAACTTTTTACTTTGCTAACTAATGCATATTTTTGTACAAGAAAGTCTCCCAAAAGGCCAAAACTAATATGTTCTTCCCTATGATAGCTCTCGTTATACATAGACCTCGTCTTGATCACATTTTTCTATTAATAACATGTCATTTCACATTTCTATTAAGGATTTTCAAACTAGTCTCTAATCTCCTTTCATTCCATTTTGATTTAACATCATCTTTGAACATATAATTTCAAAATTTTTGAAAAAAAACTTGTGAATTTCAATCGCCTTCATTTAATTATCAGTATTTGAATGATCATAATTTTACATTTAAAACATTTCTTAATTGCTATGGAAATATGCGATATGACTTTTGGTGATCATATCTTGTCAGAGATGTAATGATAGGAAGCAATCCATCTCTATGGCAAGTTATGCTGTGGAATGGTATTCACCAGTAGAGTTTACTTAATCACAAAAAATTAATTAGAAAAAAATTGTATCAACACATGACACACAAATATTTATATAATTATTAGTCACACGGTAAACTTATTTGTATGGATATAAGTATATGGAATTTAGAAAGAAAAAAAAAATTTTAGTCACACATTTTTTGTTCCCTATAAATTCAAAAACTATAAAAACTAATTTTTGTTCATAATTTACATATATATATATTGATTTAATAATTTAATAACCATGTATTTTTAATACTTTATTGTTTTACATGATTTTCTTCCTCTCCAAATAAATACTACTATATACTGTATATAAATACATATTATTTTTAGAGAGATTCCTTTAAATACCACTAAAATTTTTTTTTTCCAACAATACCACATTGTAGTTTTTTTACCAAAAATACCACAAAAGTTTTTTTTTTCAAAATTACCATAAACACAAAAATTGATTTTTAAGGATGTAGAATTTTTTTTTTTAGGTTTGGGTTGATACATTTAGTTTTAGGGTATAATTTTTAGGGGTAGGGTTTAGTATTTAAAATTTAGAAATTAGTTTTTAGTACTAGAATTTTAGTTTAATTATGTGGTATTTTTGGAAAAAAGTATATTTTAGTGATATTTTTGGAAAAAAAAACTAAATTATGGTATTTTTGAAACAAAAAACTATTTTTATAGTATTTATGACAAATTGTCCTTATTTTTATCAACTAGTATTATTTTAAAAGAGAAATTAAAATCAAAGACCCATTACAGTATTGTTGGGTCTTCATATGATATAAGGCCCAATATAAATCTCGAGGAGGTAAACGAAATTATCGAAACAGTTAAGGGAACAAACAACACGAATTCCCAGAAACAAAAAGATAAAGGAAAAAAAAAATGAAGAATGTGAATCGAGTCTTCTTCTGCAAATCACTCTCTCTCGTCTTCCTCGTTCCTTCTTTCACTCGTTCCACTCTCCGATTCACTTACTCCTCCGCCTCCGCTGCTTCTTCTTCTTCTTCTTCTTCTCCTAACCGTGCGATTCACTGCATGGCTTCCGATTCCCCTCAACCCGGAGATGGTTCCGTCTCTCTTCCTCCTCCTAATTCCGCGGCGGTTCCCACATCTTCCGTTTCTTCCGCCATCGATTTCCTCTCTCTCTGTACTCGCCTCAAGGTAAGCTTTCAATGCTCCGCCTTAGGATTTTTTAGGCAAAGATCCGGTGGATTTTGTGGTTATTTACAAAGGAATGTAATGTTGATGCGTTGTTCTTGTTGATGGATCGTAATGGAATCTGAATTCGTTAGGGAAATTTAAGCTATGTGGTTGCTTTGAGGATCTAAGTCCTCACTTATGTGAATCTGGGTGAGGTTTTGTTTCCTGCTTCATAGATTACATTAACTTTAGTCCTCACGGATGTGTTTTTGCTAAGATTCTGGTTGTTTCTGTGATTAAGCCATTTCTTCTCTGGCAAGTCTCATTCATGGAATCTTTGAGAAAGTATGATTTGATATAGTTGTTGGGTTTAAGACCTCTGATGCAATGCTGTAGTGTTTATAAGATGATGCGTTGTTTAGATTTATGTGGATGTTTGTTACCAATGTTAAGATGGATATGTGTGGAGGTCATACTGTTGATGAATTGCGGAATTTTATGCAATTGTGTATCTGTTTATAAGATCATGTATGTGGATGTTTGTAACCAATGTTAAGATGGATCTGTGTTGAGATATCTTCTCACGTTTCATGCTTGATGATTTGACTTGGAATCTGTAGTGCGTTGCAGAAATGAAACATTGTCAAAGTTGTAAAATTTATGTGGCTGCAATGCAAACTGTTGATGGATTGTAAAAATTCGTTTGGGAAATGAAACGAGTTTAATCTACGTGGTTACTTTTATGATCTGTGATTACTAAAGTCCTTGTAGATATGAAGTTTGTCCGGTGTTGTTATGTGAATCTAGTTTTTTTTTTTTGGTTTTGTTTGCTGCTTTATGTGTTGTATCCTTTGGTAAACCACCTTTTGTATATCAAATAGACAACTCCAAGAGCTGGATGGATCAAAAGAGATGTAAAAGATCCAGAATCAATAGCGGATCACATGTATCGGATGGGTCTTATGGCTCTAATCTCTTCAGATATCCCTGGTGTTAACAGAGACAAGTGAGAGATTCTTGCTTGCTTCGTCTTTATTTTCAAGCTCAACCGCTGGAATTTAAACTCATTCATATTTGGTTTCTTTTTACAGATGCATGAAAATGGCAATTGTTCATGACATTGCAGAAGGTTAGTTCTTTCACTTCTTTTTAGAGTGTACATCACAAATCACAAGTTATTTAGGAATGATTGTTTGAATTCTATCATTGTTGTTGAGTAGCCATTGTAGGAGACATTACACCTTCTTGTGGGATCTCGAAAGAAGAGAAAAACCGAAGAGAAAGTGAAGCACTTGAACACATGTGCAAACTCTTGGGTGGAGGAGAAAGAGGTCTGTTCTCTTCTATCCTTCAAATACCTTATATATCTTCGTTCTATCTTCTTGTGTGGCTCATTGGCATAGACACTTATCACTTCTACCATTATATATTTTACGCGGTAACTGCAGCCAATGAAATCGCTGAGCTTTGGAGAGAATATGAAGAGAACTCTTCACCTGAAGCCAAAGTTGTTAAAGATTTCGACAAGGTTGAGATGATATTACAAGCTTTGGAATATGAACAAGGTAATGACCTCAACAAAAATCCTAATTTAAGAATGAGTACAGACTAAAATCTCTTATATTGTTTGTTTGCTACTTTACGGCAGCGCAAGGGAAAGATCTAGAAGAGTTTTTCCAATCGACCGCAGGTATTTTGCTGTTGTAATTTTGAATCCAAATACATAAAATCTCTATATGTTTTTGAAGGCTTTTTAAACTTGTTTCTATTTGATTCATTCAGGTAAGTTCCAGACTGATATAGGCAAGGCTTGGGCGTCGGAGATTGTTTCAAGAAGACGAAAGCAACATTAGTTATCTCACATGATACTTTTTTTTTTTTTTTTTTTTTAATTGGTTTCTTAACGTCTTCTCATCGGAGTTAAAAACACTCGTACGTTCAAAATTTAATCTTCGTTGCTGTCTTTTACGTTTCAATAGCGATCTTTTTACTAGTGACTATTTGTATAGGTAGCTAGCTAATGAAGATCAAAATACTTAATTAAGCTCGCAATTTTTGTTTTTTTTCAACTTGTGATTCTTTTATATAAATGAAATAAAATGTAGACTAGATAGTTACCGACTCTCGTCTAGGCTTGGAAATTTTTTGTGTTCGTATCTCCTACTGCAAGCCGCTCTCTTGCCCACTCTTTTTAAAACCAGAAGGTTTCCTCTTCTTTATAAGCATCACAAAGCCTCAATTTCAGATCAAGGAGAGTTTCCGGTGGAGCAAGAACATCCTCATATGTTTCATCAATCTTATTTTGGAGTTCCTTGATAAGTTTCTCCGCATTTGTTTGAGTAGATTTCTTCCCAAAGGAGATAATCCTTTGAGAAATTTGGATTTTTTTCGATAGTGGATTATGGTTTTCGTGTGATCTTTCCATCATGGCATCTTTGAGTCCAGCTTTTCCTCTTCGCGAATTTTTTTTCGGACTTGATGGAATAGAGGCTAGGAGGGGTCTATGATCAGAACCCCACATCTTCAAATACTCCACATTAGTGTGAGTAAATATGTTGTGCCACTCTTTGTTCCCCATGGCTCTGTCCAACTGAGATCGTATATTCCCATTTGTCCGTTGTCCTTTCCATGAGAATTGATTTCCTTGGAAAGGGAAATCAATAAATCCACATGCTTGGATCATAGCACGGAAAGGTAAAAAAGAGTTCTCTGATCTTTTTTTGCCACCACGTTTCTCATGATTCCCGGTAATCTCATTAAAATCACCAATGATGAACCAAGCAGCATCAGAACGATTAATCCCGATACGGGTTAACCGCTCCCAAACATATTCTCGGCATTTAACAACCGGATCACCATAAACAAACGTCATGTATACTCGGTTTCCATCAATGATAGTCTCAGTGTCGATCAAGCGATCATCCGAGGCTAGAATATGAACGGGATAATCATTAGAATAAAAAAGAGCTAGTCCTCCATTGTTGTTGTTGTTGCCCTTTGGTTCCACCGTGAAGAGGTTGTCATATCCGAGAGAGGTTTGTTTGTGTTCCATAAACAAGCGGTCATTCTTGGGTTCACAAAGAAACGTAAAACTTGGAGAATACATCTTGTTCATTTCTTCTATTCTACGGGTTGTGGGTTCCTTGGCAATTCCACGATAGAATCCTCATGAATGTGGTGATCTTAAATGTGGTGATCTTAAATGGGGGTTTGAGTTTTTTTGTCCGATTTAATAACCTTACTTTAACGTAGACAAAGACACCTCAATGAGAGGGAGTAGAAATCACATAATCAATTTGATTTCTTTGAATCATATATATATATATATTTTTTTTCTGTTTAACACCCAATTCCGGGGATAACTCAAACGAGTAAAGTGAGAAGAGTTTGTGTCTAAAGGTGACAAAAAATTGTAGATCTACTACACCAACTGAGTTCGGATCCAAAAAAGCAAGTAGGATGGGTGAGACGAGGAGGTGGAGCTGTGGAGGGGGGCTCAGATCTGTTGTCGGAGATCCGGTGGCACCATTTTCGACATGGTCTCCATACACTTCACCTTTAGAGAGAGGGAAAAAGCAAGGGGTTTAAGAACACTTAGCAAGAGCTAGAAGAGTGGCGGAGGAGATGAGATCGGAACTTAGATCGAAAGCCCTCGGGGCGTAGTCATTATATAAAGAATATGTTAGCTTATTTATTTATGTCGTCATTAAATTATCGGGAAAATCTAATACTAGTAGATTGGTAAAATTTTGAATTTAAAACGTTAAATTTAAAAAATTAAAACTACATGTACACCTAGGTGGATATATAATTGGGCCCAAAATCAAGAACACAAAGTTAACCCACCAAGGCCCAATACTAATAAATCATCCGAAAAATCTGCTCTCCCCGGAATTATCTCGCTGGCCGACGCCGTCGACGATAAACCCTAACCGCCATTATCTTTATCCACTGATATAACAATGACGTCATCTTCATCTTCTTCCCTTAAAACCAAATTCTCAAAGTCCACTCTCATGTAAAAGATGACTTTTATGACTTCCTCTCGCCGTCTTCTTCCTCTCGGAGCATCGCTCACTGTAAATCTCTCTCTCTCTCTCTCTCTCCCCAAACATTTCCATTTACTACTAACTTTATCACCGCATTCGCCATCGATGATGAATTGATGATGATGATCGAGTTCGTTGTAATTGCAGAGAGGATCATTTGCTACCGATCCAATCCGAAATGGTGAGTTTCTCTTCTTATGATCTGAAATCAAATCCGAAAAATGGTGACAGTTCCGAGAGAATTAAGATCGTTTGAATCTGCCTCAGGATTTCTAACAAGTTTCCGAGGATTCGCCACCGTTACTTCGTCGGAATCGGAGGCGGCGTTAGCCAATCTCGAAGCGAAATATGCCGTTGCTTTGCCGGAATGTTCTACCGTGGATGAGGATATCACCAAGATCCGGCGCGAGTTCGAGCTGGCGAAACAGAGGTTTCTTAATATCCCTGAAGCATTAAATAGTATGCCTAAGATGAATCCTCAAGGTGAGCTGAGCTGAGCTGAGCTATTCATATATACATTAGTTTGGTTGGTGTTGTGATTGTTTTCTCTGTTACTGATTCGTTTTGGATGATGATGTTTGTGTAGGGATATATGTTAATAAGAATCTGAGATTGGATAATATACAAGTCTATGGATTTGATTATGATTACACTTTGGCACACTACTCCTCTCACTTGCAGAGTTTGATCTATGATCTTGCCAAGCAGCATATGGTTAATGAGGTAGAATCTCTTATCTTATGGCAGTTTCTTTTAAAACAAACTGGTTTTATTTTTGGTTTATGAGTATTATTTTGAGAATTACTTGTTCTTTGTTCTTGCAGTTTAGATATCCTGATGCTTGCGTCCAGTTTAAGTATGATCCGACTTTTCCTATACGAGGGCTGTACTACGATAAACAAAAAGGTTGCCTAATGAAATTGGATTTCTTTGGTTCTATTGAGCCAGATGGGTGTTATTTCGGTCGTCGTAAGGTACTTTGATATCGAAATTTCGTCTCTTTTGCTGAAACTGTTGCTTTCGGATGGAGGGTTTGAGCCATCTACATATTTCTATAATGTGCAGCTTAGTAGGAAGGAAATAGAGAGTATGTATGGAACACGACACATAGGTCGTGATCAAGCGAGAGGTCTGGTGGGATTGATGGATTTCTTCTGTTTCAGCGAGGTGATTTTAATAAGTCAATAAGTGATTTCTTATAGAGGAACCATGATTTTGTCATATCTGATTTGTTTGACCGCAACATTTTTTTTTTTTTACTTTTTTTTTCCAGGCCTGTCTTATAGCAGACATGGTCCAATATTTTGTCGATGCCAAACTTGAGTTTGATGCCTCTAACATCTACAATGATGTCAATCGTGCTATTCAACATGTCCATAGAAGTGGATTGGTTCATAGAGGGATTCTTGCTGATCCTAACCGATATTTGCTAAAAAATGCAAGTGAAATTTCTTATATTCCTTAAATGGCTACAAATGCATGCAAGTTATATTACTTTTAAATTTTATATTACTGAACAGCGATTTACATCTCAGGGTAAGCTTCTACGTTTCCTGAGAATGCTAAAAGATAAAGGAAAGAAGCTATTTTTGCTGACCAACTCTCCGTATCATTTTGTTGATGGTGGAATGCGCTATCTGATGGAGGTGATTCACATTATTAGATAGCCATTTAAAATTTTTCTGTGTTCCCGTTTGAATATCACTAGGGACAATTAGATTCAACACTCTTTGATTTTATAATGTTGTTTATAATGTTCTTAGGGCTAGTTCTGAATTTTCTTTTTTTTGTTTATTTGGTTCATGACCTTTATTTGTGTGCTTATTGTTGTTAGGACTCTTTTGGCCTCAGAGATTCCTGGCGAGAGCTCTTCGATGTTGTGATTGCTAAAGCAAACAAACCAGAATTTTACACATCTGAGCACCCTTTCCGGTTAGTTTTCCGTATTCAGAAACGCTATTTTTCTTTTGTAAAGTTTGTCTGTCTTGCGGAATTGATCGCTTGACGCTTTTATTGCTATTAATCCTTGTAGTTGTTACGATTCTGAGAGGGATAATTTGGCGTTTACAAAAGTGGATGCATTTGACCCGAAGAAAGTTTACTACCATGGCTGTCTAAAATCCTTCCTTCAGATCACAAAGTGGCATGGCCCTGAGGTACTCTTTGCCACAAGATTCCATTTTGTAACTTCATGCTTTTGATTGCATTTTAAGGACAGACTACTATATAACATGTTCTGTTCATAGGTTATTTACTTCGGAGATCACTTATTTAGTGATCTAAGAGGGCCTTCAAAAGCTGGTTGGCGAACTGCTGCGATAATTCATGAGCTCGAGGTTAGTTTACCATACAGGATATGTAGCCTTTCATCTGATTGTATTCTCAAAAACGTTTGTACATCATTTAAAACCCAATCTTGTACACTGACTTCTTCTCTTTGTGATGTTTTTTTGGTTCAGCGAGAGATACAGATACAAAATGGTGATAGCTACCGGTTTGAGCAGGTATAGTCACAGCTTCGTCTTTAACTTCTCAAGAATGGCTTTCTGCTTATAGTATTCACACATTCCTGTAACGTGATCGAGGACATAAGCCATAAGTACTTAGAGACATGGAGAAATATAGATACTTTCGTATGTGTTACTTAGTCTAATAAGACCAACTTTTTGGCTTAAACTCAGGCAAAATTCCATATTATCCAAGAGTTACTCGGTAGATTTCACGCGACTGTATCAGACACTCATAGAAGCGAAGCATGCCAATCTCTTTTGGATGAGCTGAACAATGCAAGACAGAGAGCACGAGACACAATGAAACAAATGTTCAACAGATCGTTCGGAGCTACATTTGTCACAGACACTGGTCAAGAATCAGCATTCTCTTATCACATCCACCAATACGCAGACGTTTACACCAGTAAACCTGAGAACTTTCTGTTATACCGACCCGAAGCTTGGCTTCACGTTCCTTATGATATCAAGATCATGCCACATCATGTGAAGGTATGCAAACCCATGACCTTAAAGGAGCCACATTTCGATTTCTGTTGATGGATTCGACTTGTGAATTTTGGAATTATAGAGCTTTACCAAAACTCTTGCATACTTTTCAATTGAACTATTTCGTTTCAGGTTGCTTCAAACCTTTTCGGAACCTAAGATGGGTTTTATTCCTCTAAGAACTGATATCATTTTGCGATACATGGTTATCTTTCTTGTGTCGGAAGTTTGATCCGAAG
Organism: Camelina hispida; assembly: GCA_023657505.1. Classification (NCBI taxonomy): domain Eukaryota; kingdom Viridiplantae; phylum Streptophyta; class Magnoliopsida; order Brassicales; family Brassicaceae; genus Camelina; species Camelina hispida. The sequence goes on from CP094632.1 coordinate 40,973,305, forward strand.
AAGAAAGCAAGCAGCTTTTAGGGTTTCAGATTGCCAGAGGACAACAAGAAGGTTTACAAATCAATCTCAGATTATTGCTGCTGATGATGATTCTTTTGGGCCAAATCAGTGTTACATCATTCATTTGCTTAACTTTGATGTGGCTTTCACTTACAAATAAAGGATGTTACAACTATCGATTAATATTTTCTGGTACTTTTTTTATATAATTTTTTTTGTTAATATACTATTTAATATTAATTTTGTTAGTTATAGCAATTTGGTATATAATCTGCCGTAAAATGGTTCAGTTTTAATTCTAGTGATTGAATCATTTTTGTTTATTATAAGTTTAATTAAATCAGTTTGATTTCATATATTTAATAGTAAAATGAGGATTTAACCTATATTAAAGTATCTTATGAATGAGATCTTATTTTTTAGTATTATCAACTAGATTAGGATCTGCGGTATACCGCGGGGCAAAATTGTTTATAAATAAAATATTTAAATTATAAATTGTATTTGTTGGTTTAATATGTTATAATTATATAATAATTTTTAAATAATCATATAATACTGCAATATAATTTTTTTTACATAACATTTATTTAATCAATTTAATTAGATATGTCTATTCTCTAATATCGATAGTGTTAACAAAATAATGAAATGATGTTTTACCTCTGTAACACTGAATTAATGATATTTTTTAATTATATAAATATGATAAAACCCGTCCCGCTATATAACCCCGTCCCGAGATATTTTAACTCATACTATATCATCTTAATTTTTAATATTTATTGTGTATATACGGTATAATATTTATCATATTTAAAATTTTAAAAGTTTTAAATATTTTTCATGTTTAACCTTTTAAAAATCTTTAAAAGAACCGGAATAAACCAAATAAAAGATTTTAAAGTTTGAATGTCTGATAAATCAAGCTTTCTACTCATTTGTATTCGGAATCATTTTGGTCTCTTTTATATTATGACTCTGAACCATTGTCCAATTTTTTTAGACGATGTGGGATATTGTATCCATATTTTTTTATTCATCTATTGAGTAATATATGTCCGTTTTTAAAATTTTATATTACATCATATGCAGGAAAAAATCATAATTTTTATTAACTAAATGTATTATAGAATAATTCAAGATAATTTAAATATAAATTCAAATAAAAAATGAAAGGGAATCATATATTTATGTTTGAATGAGTTACAAAGATTTCCTTATTTTTTAAATCTTATCTATAATTAATTTTGAAGTTTTGGTAACTAATATTAAAGTCAATGCATTAAATATAAAAACTTTCTAAAAAGTATTTTTTGAGCAAAAACTGTTGCAAAAATACTAGTATAGATTCAACCTTATCATGTCATATATCTTATTTTTTAGTATTATCAGCATTCCAATTGTAAAGCAACCGCGCAGGAATGTAGGACGGTAATGGATATAATCGGTAACTATGGAAGAGCTTCAGGTCAAGAGGTAAATCTGGCTAAATCTTCCATTATGTTTGGCAAAAAAGTAACTCATGATATACGAACCCAGTTGAAATCAGTTATTGGGATTTCTAAGGAGGGTGGTATGGGTTCTTATTTGGGTATTCCTGAAAATCTTCAAGGTTCGAAAACTAAGGGTTTTAGCTACGTTAAGGATCGGTTGGATGATCGTGTAAATGGCTGGTCTGCAAAGTGCTTGTCGAAGGGCGGCAAGGAAATTATGATTAAATCAGTGATAAGGCTCGTGGTATGCACTGGGTTGCTTGGGATAAATTATGTAAAGATAAAGCTGAAGGGGGACTTGGTTTCCGAGCTCTAGAACAATTCAATGAGGCTATGTTGGCCAAACAGTTTTGGCGTTTAATTCACTATCCAACGTCTTTAATGGCTAGGGTGATGAAAAGTCGATATTTCAGGAACAAACATCCTCTTATGGCAAAAAACCATATAACCCGTCATTTGCTTGGAGAAGTATTTATTCCACTAAGGGGTTGGTGGAGAAGGGAGCGAGATGGACGGTAGGTTCCGGCAATTCCATTTCGGTTTGGCGTGATCCATGGATACCAGATATTCGCCCCAGACCGGCGAATGGTCGAGGGCGATTGTGGCTTCCGAGTTTAATGGTTAATCATTTAATTAACCCGAAGACTAAGGATTGGCATCTACCTACTTTGGAGGAGTTTTTTTGACCCGGGGGATATACAACTTATTCGGAGTATGCCGGTCAGTAGATCTTGTCAACCGGATAGATTAATATGGCATTTTACTAAATCTAGAAAATATTCCGTCAAATCAGGTTATAGGTTAGCTCTGGAATTAAACACGGATGTAGAGTATTGGCCGACGTGTACGGCTCTGCGTGCATAGTCGTGGAAACTTGATGTTTCCTCCAAGATCCAACACTTTTTTTGGCAGATTGGATCGGGTACTCTTCCAGTGTTAGAACGTCTCGCGCATCAGGGTGTTCGTTGTGATACCGTATGTAAGAGATGCGATTCTGCAGTGGAAACTATAAACCATACTTTCTTTGAGTGCCCTAGGTCTCAATGTATTTGGGAGTTGTCCCCTATTCGGATGGATCCAGAGGGTTTTCCATACACATCGATTTATGCAAATTTAGATTTCATATTTTGGCGGGCGTCTTCGCAATCCGGGGTCTCGGATATAGGCATTCATCTACTTTGGATTATTTGGTCAATTTGGAAAGATAGGAATAAAAAGGTTTTCCAGGGTATTGAGGTGGAACCTCTTGATATTTTGAATCAAGCGGCTACTGATAAATTATTGTGGGAGAGGCCAAATCTTTCTCAGTGAATTACCTGGAACCTCCGCCTTTTTCAGAGGACAGGGGTTCCTCTTCCCGTTGCCAAATTGATGGTTCTTGGAAAGGTACAGACCCTTTTCAGGATATGAGCCTGTGGTGTTGCAGTGGAGAGCTTACAACGCTTCTGTTGGGAGCACGGAGTCACCATCGGAGCATTTCCCCTCTACATGCAGAATTACAAGCGCTGATCTGGGCTATGGAGTCTTTACTGGTGGCTGGAGTCGTTTGCCAGAATTTTGAGACGGATAGTGTAGAGCTAATTGCGATGGTGCAGACGCCGGAAGATTGGCCTGCTTTTCTACTTTGTTGGAGGATTTCTCCCTGCTTCGAAGTTCCTATCCCTTCTTCACCCTCACCAGAATTCCACGAGACGCCAACGTCAGGGCCGATTGTCTAGCTCGATCTTCACGATATCTCCCTTCAGCACTTACCTTTGTAAAATCTTTTGCTCCTGTTTGGACCACCAATCTTGGAGTTCTATTTTAATTATTATAGTTTGGTTGAAAAAAAAAAATATATTAAATCAGCATTCTATTAAGTGTTTAGGAAAGATCCAAGATGATAATTTAAAAACAGATAAGAACTTGAATAATAGTAAAAACAATGCCTTAGCACATATAATCTAAATCTAAATATGTAAAGCTGATAAGTCTTTATAAGAAGGTCCGGATATGTCAGTGCCATTACAGATTTTCTTCAGTCAACTATACCTAAATTAAGATATACTACTTCAGAAGTTGGACTATTTTCTACCAAAATGGGGAATGTTAGTCTTTATCTACAGTAATTTAAAATGGATTCTGATAACAGAAATTTAAAGAAAAAAAGATTGGTACATGATCTCACCTTTTAATAGCTTTACTTATTTTGGTAATTCAATTCAATGCTTAGATTTAGATAAAAGTTTAAGCATTTTTTTCTCTATATTGTTCTTCTATAAATTACTTTGTTTTCAGACCAACCAAAAATACAACAAAAACAAGTCAGAAGAATCAAAATGGAGTTCTCTATGAAATCTTCAACTCTAAAGGTAACACGATTTTAAACTATGATATCCTTCAAAACTTATGTTTTTAGTGAGTTTAATTTGAAATTTTGAATGAAAAAACAAATAGATAATATACTTTTCTTTTTTCTTTTTTCTTTACAACAGATGATTCAAACAAGTTTTTGTATATTAGTAGTTTTGGCTATTAGTAGTTTTTCGATGATGGAATCTCGGGGTGTAGGCATCAAAGGAAAGGCACATGTTAATTATATGGCCTTGAATTGTCGAAAACATAGCGCAGTTTTAACAGAATTTGGAGCAGTTGGTGATGGAAAGACCTCGAACACGAAAGCATTTAGACAAGCCATAACCAAGCTTGCTCCAATGGCGGCCGACGGCGGAGTGCAACTCATTGTTCCACCAGGGAAATGGCTAACGGGAAGTTTTAACCTCACCAGCCATTTTACTTTGTTCATCCAAAAAGGTGCAACTATTCTTGCTTCTCAGGTATGGTTTCCATCTTGTATTATACAAAAGTAAATTTGGATAAAATATTTTTTGTAAGGAATTAGTCATTTATTTACATGTTTTTTTTTTATCTTTTGGTTTAAACAAAAAGGATGAATCTGAGTATCCAGTTGTTGCACCTTTGCCATCGTACGGACAAGGAAGAGATGCAGCAGGACCAACATTTGCTAGTTTAATCTCTGGCACAAACCTAACTGATGTTGTTATTACCGGTAAGATAAACCAAAAAATGAATACAATGATATATCAAAGCTATAACAAAAATTATGAACTATTTGACCATAAACTCAATACGTCTAGTAATTAGTCAAATATTAAGACGAATATATCATCTCATAAAGAATCGTTAACGACCAAGAATCAAGGCTCTATAAGATCTTGAATTATGTGTGTGTGTGTGTTTTTTTTGTTTTTGTTAAAAAGAATTGATCGAATTTGTTTGGTTAGGTAACAACGGGACGATCAACGGGCAAGGGAAATACTGGTGGGTGAAGTACCGGAGTGGTGGATTTAAGTCGATCACGAGACCTTACACAATCGAAATCATATCCTCTACGAACGTTCAGATCTCAGACATCACGATCATTGATTCGCCTTCATGGAACATTCATCCCGTGTATTGTAACAATGTTATTGTCAAAGGCGTTACCATTCTTGCTCCTATCGATTCTCCTAATACCGATGGAATCAACCCGGGTAAGTCCATATATCCCACGTCGCATATATATTGAATAGTATATGTTCGTTTGTGTTTGCGTTTCTGTTTTCATGTTATTATAAGATTATAATCTTTGTATTCGAGGTGACCTTATATATTAACGTGGCATTGTCTATTTTCTTCGTTATTAGATTCATGCACCAACACATTAATAGAAGACTGTTACGTAGTCTCCGGAGACGATTGCATCGCCGTGAAGAGCGGTTGGGATCAGTTTGGTATCAAAGTCGGCAAGCCAACTCAACAACTGTCGATCAGACGGCTCACATGCATCTCTCCCGACAGCGCTGGAATAGCACTCGGAAGCGAAATGTCCGGTGGAATCAAAGATGTTAGAATCGAAGACATTACATTACTCCAGACACAATCCGCTATCCGAATCAAAACCGCAGTTGGTCGTGGTGGTTACGTTAAGGATATTTTCGCCCGTCGGTTTACGATGAAAACCATGAAATACGTTTTCTGGATGAGCGGTGCATATAACCAACACCCCGTTTCAGGGTTTGATCCCAAGGCTATGCCCCAAATTACGAACATTAACTACAGTGACATGACCGCGGATAATGTCACGCAACCCGCAAAGCTAGATGGGCTCAAGAACGATCCTTTCACAAAGATATGTATGTCGAATATAAACATGACTTTGGCTCCTGAACCAAAGAAGTTGTTGTGGAATTGTACTGACATCTCTGGGGTTTCAAATAAGGTGACGCCCAAACCGTGTAGTTTGTTGCCGGAAACTCGGGTTAATTGTGTTTTTCCGGTTGATAAGATTCCTATTGAATCTGTTGTCCTGAAGAAATGCTCTGCTTAGAGATTGTGCCGGAGATATTACTTAATCATAATATCCTCATAAAAAAATTTCTATGGTTTAACAAAATCCCAATTGATAATTAATATATAATATTTTTATAATTAACTACTTAATATGATATGCAAATTAAAAATATACATTGTCTTTTAACAGTGTAGTGTATTAGTTTCCCTAAATAAAAATTCCCCAGCTTTTATTGTATAAACCATCCAATATTGGTGTTGATAAAAAAAAAAATAATAAATAAATAAATAAGAAAAACCATGCAATATTGGTTTTTAATATACGGATACAAAGCTAAAGCATCCACATCCATGAGATACTCGTTGAGGTTCTGCAAAAAAAAAACAATTAATATAATTTGTTTTATTCGATCGTAAAAGCAAACTAAACCAAATACATTAACCGTTTGCCAAAAAAAAAAAAAAACCAAATACATTAACCAATCTAAACCAGAACTAAACCAGCTAAAGCTTGAAGGCTATAGTTTGAAATTGAATCAATACACGAAACCCTCTTTTAATATTTTAACGTAAGTGAATTGCTTATTTTACAATCTTAATTAAAAATTGTTTCCTACAAAAACAATCATTCAAATAAACCCAATAACATAAGTAAAATTTTCTATATTTTATAGAGTTATGATTTTGAAAAAACCATAAGTTACGCTCAAATATAATAATGAAAAAACTAATGAAAAACCTAATTAACTAAAGTGAACATTCTGGAACCTCGAGAAGTGCAAATTTACGCTGTATCATATAATTTCATACCATGTTCACATGGGTATTGGATGAGTACTTTACTTATATGGAACTAAAAATATTGTTTTACGAAAAGGATATTTATTACCATATTATTGATGTTACGGTTACAAAAAAAAAAAAAAAAAAAACATCTTATGGTTTTACAAAATTCGTAGTCTTGTTTTCAGCAAGGGTACGAGCATTGGCACACACTAATGCCAGCAACGGTGTTACAAAATCCACCTCCACCACTGTATCTTTGTGCGCAGTTTGCATTACAACATTGAGTATTACAGCTCACACCGCAATTGCCAAGCCCAGCATTGCAAATCTTTCGGGGGTGGCACTGGTAAATGCACGTGCACGTCAACATTCCAACGATACCGTCACATCTGCTTTCACACGATCCTCCGTATCTGGCCTTACATCTTTGGTCACAACCGTTGCAAGGGCCTAGCTTCTCGTTGCATTTATCTGCTCTTGTCTGTTCAACAACTAGAGCATTGTGTATACCATATTAAATATAACTGTAGAATAAGATTATGTATCTTATCATACATCTAATTCACTCTGAGTCCAAGCTTTTATGTCGTGAAATTAGTAGATATATTTTTGTTTTAATAAGTATTATGAGTAGTAATCATTTTATAAAAAAATATCATAATAACATATTTTCATTTTTCATCCGATGCCATGACAACGTAAATCCATCTATGGTGTTTTAGAAATGTTAAGAAGAGTTTTTTGTTTCTTCTCTTTTCCATGCAAACTTAGCAATTGAACATTTTCATTACTGTGAGTTTATAATTGTAAAAGAACATTTCAAATGAATAAAAGAAACATGACACTTGAAAGGTGTAAATCAAAATTTTAAAATACCTGAGGCAAATATGATAAGTAGGCTAACAAGGGATACAAGTGTTGGTGTCCTCTCCATGCTTTCACGTTTTCTAGTTTTCTAAACTTTTCTTTAAGATAATTGTTTTTTTTTTTTGGTGTTATTGTGACATTTCGTTATTAGCTATTTAAAAGCAAGCTGAGGACTCACAAAAACCAGCCATTAATGTATTGGAATGATATATTTCCTTAGAAATATATTTTTTGAGTTATAAAATCTTTTTTTTCCTATTTAAAAAATCTTATGTAAGAGCATCATATGATTTCCTAAACCAATAAAATGCTTCGTATCAATCCATAAAAGCTATGATATTTCAAAATTAAGAACAAAATTATCTCATACTATATTTTTGCAAGATTTTTTGGAAGATTTCATTAATATTTTTAATTTTCTTATTATTGACTTTTAAACCAAAAAAAAAAAAAACCTTTAAAAGATAATATTGTTAAATAGATATAAATGTGGTATTCAAAAATAAGATTTGTTAATTGGAGACTGCAAGTTCAGCATTGATCATGTTGGTTATGTGGAAACTTCGATGAGGATAGGGATTAGGGATCATCAACCGATCATGTTTTCTGTCAATGTGAGGTAAGTGAAGAGCTTTGGAGCCTTGCCATTAAGAGAGGCTGGCGTACAGAGCTTTTCTCTTCCACCCATATGGACTGCTCTTTCCACATGGCTTGGTGCCTCGGACACCTCTTCCAGCCATTTTGGCTAAAATTATATGCCCACGCCATCATATATGCGATCTGGTTTGAAACATTAACAGGATCCACTCAAACATCTCCTCAACCGCGCAAATAATACATAATTAGGAAATTGGACAGGCAAATCAGAGACACAGTTCTGGCAAGGAAGTCACACAACCCGCAAGCATATAGATGGCCTAATGCGAATTTGGCTCACCTATGAATAATTAACCAAATTATCATGAGTCTTTTTTTGGCTCTTACTATTTTTTGTCTTTTGATCAAGCTGTTACAATTTTTTTTTTTTGGCAAGAAATAGGTCTTGGTTTAGCTTTTGTTTATTTTACGAACTCTCTCACTATTTAATGAAATTCAAATTCATATTTAAAAAATAAATAAAAAAACCCACATCAAGATCACAACAGTCAACAGACCGCAGCATATGTTTTGGTCAGATCGATTGACAACGAAATTACTGAATGTATCTCATCGCTGAAACAGTTGGAGACATCGAAGCTTGGCACCCATATAAACAGAACTCCTAGCTCTGTTTCATCCATCAGTTTGGTTTCGTTTTGCAGTTTTTTTTTTTCTGTTTTTAAAAACTAATAACCTCGAGTGTTACTTACCGATCTGTACTGCGTTTGTTCTCACTATATATAAATTTCACATTTAAAAAAAAAAAATCAGGAACGTAAAGAAGTGAAAATTTACAGTGTCCTCATGTACACATGGGGAAAAACAAAACTTATTACCATATTACAACAGAGATCTAATGATTTTACAAATTTTATAGTCTTGTTTTAGGATCGCTACAAGGGTACTTGCATTGACACAGACTAATTTCATTATGGGTGTCACAAATTCCATGTCCACTATTGTACCTTTGTGCGCATTTTGCATCACAACATTGGTCATTACAACCTTCACCGCAATTGCCAAGCCCAATCCTGCAAAACTTTGGACACTCGTAACTGCAAGTGCACAACGACATTCCAACCGGACCGTCACATCTGCTTATACCCGATGGCCCGTGTTTGGCCTTACATCTTTGGTCACAATCGTTGCAGTGGCCTAGGTTATCGACGCAGATACTTGCTCTGGTCTGTTCAACAACTAGAGCAGTGTATACTTTTTTTATTTAACTTAAAAATAAGAATATATATGTATACCTTATCATATACCTAATTTACTAGTAAAATTTGTAGATATATATTTAATCAAGCATAATAAGTATTGTAAGAATAGTCATTTAACAGAAAAAAATCTCATAATAATATATTTTTATTTTTTCATCCGATGTCATGACAACGTTAGTTCATCTATGGTGTAATAGAAATGTCAATAAGAGATTTTTTTTTTTTTTTTTTCACTTTTCCATACAGTCTTTATTAGCAATAGAAGATTTTAATTTTTGTGTATTTTAACAGAATATATCAAAGAAATTAAAAATATATCAATTGAATAAAAGAAACATGACACTTGAACAGGAATACATAAATTTTATAATACCTGAGGCAAATATGATCAGTATAACAAGGGATACAAGTGAAGGTGTCATCATCTTCATGCTTTCACGTTTCATATTTTTCTTCTAAACTTATCTTTAAGATAATTGTTGTTATGTTATTGTGGCATTTGGTTAATCTATTTAAAAGCAAGCCGAGGACTCACAAGAACCAGTCTTTAATGTGTTATCAACTTATCATGATCTTTTTCCATTTTTTTTTTTTTGGGACAAAGATCTTTTTCCATATACACTGATTTTTGGCTAAAATTGTTATGGCCAAGAAAGTTCCTTGAGTTATAAAATCTTATTTTTTACTTAAAAAATTATAATATAGGATTATATGATTTCCTAAACCAATAAAATCCTTAGAATCAATCTATAAAAGCTATCATATTTCAAGAAAAATCCCATAGTAAATTTTTGCAAGGTTTTCTAAAAGATTTCATCATTAAAGACATCTAAAGAAAAAGAAAAAAACCTTCAATGATAATGTTATTAAATAGAGATAATTCTAGTATGGTTCACATTATTATTCCTTGCCTTTTTAAATATGCAGAAAATAGAAAATATTAGGTTATTAACATATATCTTTAAAAATTAAAGACATAAAAATAATAAATCTATGATTGAAAAAAACAGATAATGTAATAATCTCTTGTTTTAAAAAAAATTATTAGCTAAACAAAGGAAAATTAATTAAATTATTGCAAAACAGGAAATGCTAAATTTTTTTTTTCAAAAATAAATAATAATCATTTCAATTAAATTTATGTCTTCTTGTTTATTTAAAAATTATAAATAAATAATAATCATTTCAAAAATTAACGGCGCTGACTCAAGCGCCAACGAGGCAACCACATGTCGCAGTTAAGATAGCATTTTTAATATTAATAATACAAATCTCAATAGATATTTCCAGTGATTTTTTATATTCATCCTAATTTTTGTAAAATATATCTTATGCAAAGTTATTTCGATTCATTATATTTTGGATTTAAGTTTTTCTTCAAAGAGTTGAGTCTCTTTGTCATAAATTATTTTCGTTTTTTTTTTTGTGATAACTTTTTTTTTGATGGTTGTGGGCGTTAAACATTCTTTTTGTCTTTGTACAACATTTTTGTCTTTATTAGATAATTAAATTTATTGTCATTAAAATTTTTAAAATTATTTTATAACATACATTACTTTTACGATTTACTCTTTTCTCTAAAAGACCTTAATTATCTAGAGATTGTTAGAATATGTTTTAAAAATTAATATAAAATTTTGACGTTACCATAAACAAAATATAAAAAAACACTAATATATAAAAAAAAAAAAAAAAAAAAAATACTATTAAAAAAATGAGTGGCGGACTATTGAACCATTTATTCTCTCTTTCCATCGTTCAATAGATTTACCAAACACAGAAACCCATACAAAGATGAGTAGTTGGGAGCGTGTGCAACATCATATATAGTTCACCCACCTTTCTCCTATTTATTACTACTACTACTACTTACCCTTCTCCTCCTCAAGCGTCTCCTCTATATAACAACGATTACATATAATCTTCTCTTCGCTCATCTCTCTCTCACTTTTTCAAGATATTTTCAAGAAACAATACAAAACCTCAAAAGAAGAAGAAACTGATGAATCAAGAAAAGCCCACTTCTTGTTGCTGCGTTCTTGATGCTTCCACTTATGTTGGTTTCTGGATTCTCAATAGATTGCTCACTAAAGGTTACTCTGTTCACGCCGCTATCCGTAAAAATGGTAAACAATCTTTCGTATTCTCTCTTAAGGGTACAATAAAGTTTTCACCTTTTTATCCTTTTCCTTAATTGGTTCAAATTCTTGAATGGGTATTACAATCAAATTTTGATTTTGAACAATGTAAAAGTTTGGATTTTTTTCTCATGAGGGGTTTTGGTAATAGGGGAGAGTATGCTTGAGGAGAAGATCAGAGACATGGAAGCTAAAGAAGAGAGATTAGAGGTTTATGATGTTGATGTGTTAGATTACCAAACCATCCTCGTTGCTCTCAACAATTGTAATGCTGTGTTCTGTTGCTTGGACAACCCTGAAGGGTATGATGTGAGTGTTTCTAGCATTATCTTCTCAGTCACCACTTCTCTCTTGTTATCTCTCTATGTTTTGGTTTATGAAATGTTTAATGTGAATGATTAGGAGGAGAAGGAAGTGGATGTGGAAGTGAGAGGAGCTATTAATGTGGTGGAAGCATGTGCAAGAACAGAGAGTATAGAGAAGATTGTGTTTTCATCTTCGTTGACTGCTGCAATTTGGAGAGATAACATTGGAACTCAAAAAGATGTTGATGAGAAGTGTTGGAGTGATCTTGACTTCTGTCTCAAAAAGAAGGTATTTTATTTTTTAACTATTTTGATTTCAACTCTTTTATTATTATTATTATTTCATCTTAATAATTATCAATTTATTTAAAAGCTCAACACATTCACAAAACATATTGGACCCACTGTTTATGATTGACCTGGGATGAACAATTATTTCATGTACTTTTTCATCAATCAATCTGAAAATGTCTATTTAATTAATAATGATGTTTTGAAACTACAATTTCTTGGAACTTTTTAAGATTTTTGGGGGTGGTGAATCTTTGTTGCAAAGTAAAAAATTGGGTCTCCATGAAATGTATTGGCATGCCTCTTGTGTGTATCTAAAATAGTTTTGGTCAAGATTCAATGTAGGACGGCCTTAATTAATAAAATATTTTAAAAGGTCAACCTAGATCATAGTTTAAAATCTACTTAATTAGTTTTGTAATTAAGATTTTAGGATGAGTTTAATAATAAAAGTTGTGTGTGTGTGGCGGCTATATGTGCAGCTATGGCATGCTCTTGCGAAGACACAATCTGAGAAGGCAGCTTGGGCGTTAGCCATGGACCGTATGGTCAACATGGTCTCGGTTAACCCGGGCCTCATAGTTGGACCCTCAGTGGCTCAACACAACCCCAGAACCACCATGTCTTACCTCAAAGGTACATTATAAACATATTCATTCGTGTGTCAGTTAGATGGATAATAATCAATAATCTAATTGTGGTGGCAATATTTGCGATTGTAGGCGCTTCAGAAATGTATGAGAATGGTGTGTTAGCATACGCAGACGTAGAATTTGTAGCGGATGTTCACATTCGAGCATTTGAGGATACTTCGGCTTGTGGTAGATACTTTTGCTTCAACCAAATTGTGAATACAGAAGATGAAGCTCTCAAGCTTGTGCAAACTCTGTCTCCTTTGATACCTATGCCACTAGGGTACATATTTTCATTATCATGAGTATTAACATAATTTTTTCTTTTTTTGTAAAGTGTTGAATTAATACTTAAAATATTTGATTTAGGTATGAGAAAGAGATGCAAGGAAGTGAAGTTTATGAAGAGAGATTGAGAAACAAGAAACTAAACAAGTTGGTGGAAGCTGGCTTTGCATGTTAACTGGAGAGAAATGGATACAAAGTAGCAAGAAAATGTTTTTTTTTTTTTTTTTTTAAAGAGGCAAGAAAATGTTATAGTAATAAGAATATTTTGTTTACTTATTACGTATTTATTATTGAAATCTCAATTCAGTATTTTATATACTTATTTTGTAACTTGATATGAAAATTTTGGAGTAAAATGTTATACTCATAGAAAAGTGAAATTTTATAATGATATATGTCCTTAAATCTGTGCCAAAAAAAAAAAAAAAAATGTATGTCCTTAATTATGGTGTATACGATGAAACCAGCTAGCAACAAATAACAAAAAAAGTGTATAATCATCGAATGCTGCAAAACTACATATGCAAGCTAAGAAGTAAAAATGATATAAATGTTAACATGTGCTTACTTTAATTGATGAGTTGTCAACTTTAAAGTATAGCTGACTTTTTAATGCATGGTTTGATCATTATTTTTCCAATTAGATACGTACTGTATCTTTTCTACAATACGAAACGTGTAATAAATGATGAGCATATAATATGATACACTCGTATGATCCACACATTTTTTCTAGTGGGTTTATCCACACTTCTCATTATGCAAGCTATGATGTTAGACATGACGAATCACGCACAAACAATGTAAAGACAAATAGTGCGTTTCTTCTTCTTATTTTTTATTTCTCATTTTTTTTTTCGTAAATGGATAGATCTCAATGACTATTTCAATTCAAACTGTAGATAAAGAGATTGTGACGGATGTATTTCACGTCATAGTGTGTATTTCAAGATTGTAATCTTGTGCCCTGTAGAGGAAGAATACAATTAGGCAGTCAAATACATTAATTGCGAATGTTAATTAATTACATTAAGTGGAGATCATTTCATATTTAGTTACATGGATCATCCAGCCAACGTATGGATAAGAGTGATGTTTATAGCTTCAGGGTCATCCTTGTTGAACTTCTTACAGGAGAAAAGCTTGTAACAACTCTTTGGAATTCTCGAGAAATAAGCGGCTTGGCGGAGCATTTCAGAATTGCAATGAGAGAGAACAAATTCTCTAATATTATGGACGCTTAAATCATATATTTGCAAACAGAAACAAGAAACAGGAGTAGCAAGTATAGCGAGGAGATGTTTGAATTCAAAGGGGAAAGAAACGGCCAAATATGAGACAAAGAGTATTAACCGAATTATAGTAGATAGGTTCATCTCGAGAGGATTCACTCGTGCAGCTTGAAAGTGACAATGATGTTGATGAAGAGGTAGAAGGAAATAATACAGTTGATATGTGGACTATTAGTACTACTAGCTCCAGCCTCTATAGACTATAGTATTGTAAACTTAGATGTTCACGCAGAGTTGCAGACAGGTCACATTCAACAGGCTGTATTTCATATATTCACAAGAGTGATTACACATATATACAGGAAGCTAGGAAGAGACTCTAGGTTTAGCTAACTAAGGAATGTAATATACAAGGAAACAATATATTGCTGCAGTACTAAAATCATGAGATTGTCATATCCTTAACAATGTTTAGTTATGAACCCAATACAGAGAAACATAATCGTTGAAATATGAAGAGAATAACATATACAACAACAAAAAAGTTACGAGTACCTTTTGGTCATTCAAAGCTCAATGTCAGGTTTATAATTCTTCGATGATAACACAATGAATCATATAATTACAGAGCACAAGTAATCAGGTCTGTAATTCTTTTTGGTATATATGCAAGAAGCATAGGAAACAACAAGAAAATAAAAGAGAAACAAGACACATAGTCCGGAGGGAATGAGATACGGGGGAAGAACACAAACCTAACCAATCACGTACCATCTTCCATCCCTCGGCAAAACCAACAACCGTATCGTATTATCTAGGATTTTGACCTGCCAAGCAAGCGCACCTGTCATGGCAAAGGCCATATACATCCCTTTCCTTATTTTCTTTTGTACATCTGTTTCTATGCAGTTTGGTAGTCCAAACAAAAACACCTGCAAGTGTTAAATCTATGGAGACAGATACCCAGTTTAAGACCATACCTTCTTTCTTTTTTTACCAAGAAGAGTTGATGAGAGGATCATCGAGAGGTGATGAGAGGATCATCGAGAGGTGATGAGAGGATCATCGAGAGACGAGATTATATATCATCGAGAGGTGATGAGAGGGTCAACGAGAGTTAATGAGGGAATCATCGAGAGTTGATGAGAGGGTCATCGAGAGATGATATGATTAGGGTCATCGAGAGGTGATGAGAGGATCAACGAGAGTTGATGAGAGGGTCATCGAGAGATGATGAGAGGATCAACGAGAGTTAATATGATTAGGGTCATCGAGAGGTGATGAGAGGGTCAACGAGAGTTGATTGGAGTCATCGGGAGATGATAAATAGGTCATCGAGAGATGATATGATTAGGATCATCGAGAGTTGATGAGAGGCTCAACGAGAGTTGATTGGAGTCATCGAGAGATATAAATAGGTCATCGAGAGATGATAGTTAGGTCATCGAGAGATGATATGATTAGGATCATCGAGAGTTGATGAGATTAGGATCATCGAGAGTTGATGAGATTAGGATCATCGAGAGTTGATGAGAGTGTCAACGAGAGTTGATGAGAGGGTCAACGAGAATTGATCATGGCTTGTTTTGTTTCAGGTACGCTCTTGTAAACCTCTACAAGAAAGAAAACAGAGTTCGCAGATTTCATACGGACCAAACACAATCCAGTAATCCAATTCTATAAGATATGTTTAGCAAAAAAACCCTAAAGATTCAGACACAGTATATATATGTATATATATAATCGATAACAACGTACCTCAATGGTTCGATCGACACAAAAGATCAACAAAGTAGCGCTGCAACAACGGGTTTGATAGATGATAATCAATCGAGCAAAACTTTGACCATAAAAAAAAAAGCTATAAGAATCTCATCGGTATGAAAGTATACAGAAGCGCGATGAAAAAACTTTGACCACGTCCTATATATATAGAGGAGAGAGGAAACCCTAGAATCGGAGCTGATTTAAGATTTTAGAGAGATCTTACGGTTGTTAATAGTTTAAGGTATATAAAGCCATCGACGGTCCAGATGAAACAGATGAAGTAAAAAGGCGGTTTAACATGTTCGCGGGTGTTTTAACTTGGCAAGATTCACCAATGCTGGACTACCACGTGTCTAACTTTTTAAATCAAACAGACGACGCCGTTCTGAGCTAAATTTCTTGACCCTTCTTGAACCTTCTACGACGACGACTCTGTTATGGAATGTTGTATGTCAGGGTAAATATGATGAAGCAATCACGGAATGTACAAAAGCGATTGAGCTGAATCCGAGCTATACCAAAGCTCGCGCAGAAGCTTGAACAATTCGAAGAAGCACTCACGGGTGATTACCAACAAAAGTATCCAAATTTAAAGCAAAACAACAATTCAAAATCATACAAAAGGTGCAGCAAAATTATTAAATTAATAAGGAATGCTTCAAAAGTACCTTACCAAAGAGGTACTCAGCTAACACATTGAAAGACTTAGAAGGACCATAGAAGTCAAATCCGTTTTCCCCTGGCATAGTAGTCTCGGTCAGGCGGTTCCAAATTCATAACATCCACCTAAGACCCCAGTTTAAAAGTTAAAACAGAGAGGGTGAGTGAAACCACCAAGATAGAGAAACTAAGAACAACCTCGACTTCTCTAATCTCGTACTTGTCTGTCCTACTTAGAACTCTGAAGTCCATTGTCTCGAGATCAGGCAGGAACTACAGAAAAAAAAATTCAAGCTTTAGCAAAATAAAAAGTGAACACAAAGGTAACAATTAAGCTACAAACTAATCAGACATCAAAGCTTCTTCAAGATTAGAGCTATTGAATCTCTTAGGAAACACGTATTCACAGTCTCCACCGCCAAATCATCCAAAACTACAATGAAATTGACAATGATGAAACATTTACGGGGTTGGGACTTGGGAGACAGAGGACGCCTGAGAGGCGTGGGCAAAGACGAGAGAAACCCTAGATTCAGTAGCGGACACGGCTCGACTCTTCCGCTGCCTCATAGCTCTGTTTATAGACATCCGGAGCTAACAATTGAGCGTCTCTGGTTATGGTTCAGATACGAATTGAGATCGATCGATTTTTCCAAAACGGCATGGTTTGCTGGGCGGTGGAACTATCCATTTTTTTTTTTTTTTTTTTTTTGAACAACAACGGTGGAACTATCCATATATATAGTTTTTTCGCTACGAACCAATCGGTTTAATACGGTTATTATTCGTCTACAGTTAAGCGAAAGAACAAATACTAATTACTATTTTTATTTTCTTTTTCTATTTTCTCATGGGTTACAAACTTACAACTTACAACCTTTTATTTTTCTTAATATAGACTAAATATTTCGAAAGGATAAATCCCAAAAGTAAATATGGTTGAGAAAGTTCCAATTCTTGAAATTGTTTAATTATTTATAAAAATGTGAATTAGAGAGAAAGAAAGATATATAATTTAAGTTGGATTTGACCAAAGAATCAACTTCGTATTGATCTTGAAGTGACATAATTTGAAGGGTTTTTAGGGTGAGAATACATCTATCCCACAACAATTTTAACCTCCAGCGTTGAGTTCTTCAAAAGAGATCTTCTACTTGTCCTGCTGTGGCAAATGTTGATGGTCTTTGAAATCACAAACAATGCCTACTTCAACAGCACAAATCACATGTTTGTGGCTCCAAAGACATTCATAACCTCTTTTCATCATGCTTTTAAAATCATTTGATTCTTAATTGTAGCAAAAGCAGTTATTTTAGATTATATATTAAAAAGGATAAACAGTAAATACATTTATACAATTATCTTTGAGAAAATGAGGTTACATGGATAACAACAATAATAAGGATTAACTCTATTGATAAACACACTCAATTATAGAGTATTTCATTAATTCAACCTCTTCATATAAAGAATTTAAAGCTTATGTGGTTGATGAAGCTGCAATAAGGCTAATGAAAGAGAGTGAGTTTTGTAATCATCTTTTTTCCAATGTCTCAAGTACACAAAACTTATTTTTTTCACTAGTGATCAGAATTACAGTTAGTAAGATATAGAATCCTAATAACCCATTTAGTTTGTAGCAAGTTCAAATATAATAGTTCTTAACTTTGTTAAATTTACAATTAAGTTAATCAAAATATATTATATGTTAGTAATTTGAGTTAAATTTAATTGATGTGTCACTATCAAGATTTAAATCCGTTATAATGCTTGTTGTAAACCAATATTATTATATGTGTATATATATATATATACACATAAATAACTAAATATCATCTAACCAAGACAGAACCAATAAGAACATTATCAAAGTGCCTTCATCATTCATTATATTCCATCAGAATTTAGATCTCTCTTTTTAAATGTTGTGGTGAAGTTTTAGTGCAATTTTACATTTTCTCGCTTTTCATGTTGTGGTAGAATAAAAAATATAAGATTAAATTGGTTAGACACTATATCTTTATTCTTTATATATATATATATATATATATATATATATAAATTCGGAATAGCACAATACTGTACTTGGGTTCTTCACTTCTTTGTGATGGAAACTCATAAGTCATAATCATATTTTTTTTTTTTTTGGTAAGTAGTCATAATCATATTTCTATATTAGCAACCACTCACAAGAAACAAAAAACAAAAAAAAAAAAGAAAACAAAAAAATACACAACAATCCTATGACTTGGGCTTTACAATTTAATGGGCTTCAGAAGATTATTGGGCTTAGAGGAGTAGTAAAAAGCAAGACTCAAACACTTTACTTCCAAAAAATCAAACTGTAGGGTTTCAGTGCGAATTCTTTCTTTCTTCAAGCCGAGAACGAAAAACCCTAACCTCTCAATTCAGATTCTGCAACCATGAGTCGGTCAGGCCAGCCTCCGGATCTGAAGAAGTAAGCCCGTGTTTTTGTTTTTCTCTTTCTGTTTCTATATCTTACTGTTTCTGATTGGTTTTGGTTCTAATCTATTGTTTGGATTTTGTTTTCGCTCGATGCAGGTACATGGACAAAAAGCTCCAAAGTAAGTTCAATCTCCTCACCCTCGTTTTTCTATTTAGGAAATTTCAGTTCTTTAGCTCAAGATAGAGAGACGAACGATATAAATCAGATAATTTTTGAGATTTTGTGTTCTGTGAATCAAAAACTGGGTTTGATTTTTACTGATTTTGGTTATAGTTTCAAGAATCTACCATGTTATTGAAAGTAGATTTTTTTGTTATTTTGATTTTTTTTCATTCAGCAAGAGTAGTTCTATTTAGAGTTTGTTTATCACCTTGGCTTGTTATTTGTGGGTGTTGAGATTGATGAATTGTATTCGAAATTGCAGTCAAGCTTAATGCTAACAGAATGGTGACTGGAACACTTCGTGGGTTTGACCAGTTCATGAATCTTGTTGTGGATAACACTGTTGAGGTGAACGGTGATAACAAAACCGACATTGGGATGGTGGTAAGTCTCTCTCTATGTTGTGTCCCTTTGTTATTAATCATTTGTTGTTCTTGACTGATTGGAACTCTGATGTTGGTATGGTTTGCAGGTGATTAGAGGAAACAGCATTGTCACTGTTGAAGCTCTTGAACCAGTTGGCAGATCTTCTTAGCTCGGCATATGCATTGGTAATCATCTTTTTGTGTTCTAAGCACTAGCTTTGAGAAAATTTGGTGGTAGATTCGCAGTTATGATGAACTGATTCTGTAAGAAGTCTACATGAATACTCTTTCTTGTACTAAAAAGATTGCAATGAACCCCCACCGATGTGATGACTTGTGCTTTTACTCTGGATACCAATGCTTTAAACCTCTAATATCATCTTGTTAGCTTGGTATATGCATCTTTTGTTCGTGGTAGATAGATTTGCAGTTTAGTATGGATACAATGCAGGAAGAAGTCTAGATGAATACTCACTCTTTCTTGTTGTACTCAAAGATTGCGGTAAACCTCACTGATGTCCTTGTGCTTTTACTCTGGATCCACTACTTTCTTCTTCTGTCAAGGACACCTTTTGATAAACCAATTTACACTTAGCTGAAACAATGCTTAGTTGCAATTACAAAGAAGACAAACATGCAGAGAACATCAACAGGTTCGACATGTGTCAATCACTAGCCACAGAAATGAGACTCCCGTCAGTTTATGCCGAGACTATTGACACTGTTTCCCGACTTACATTGTCTGTTTCAATTCAATACTTAGGTAAATGCGTTAGGTTGACGACATCTATTTTCAACCATTGAATCAATTACTACTTCATACACTTCACCTATGAACTAAAAAAGTATATTCATCATCTACTGCCACAGCTCCAACAACTCAAAATATGTTAATCAAACTTTGAAATGCGATCACGCCCAAATTTCACAAGCTTTCCTATAGCCAAAATAAATCAGAACACACTCTATGATACAAACAAAAGCAACTGTTTGTGCAATCCCCTCAGTTCCATTTGCCTGCATGAGGTCCACACCTTTAGGAACCAAACTTGAGACATATGAAGTCAAACCTCAAATGGGCCTAATATTAATTCCCACTAACAAGCCTGGCCCATTAACCACAAGATTCATCGGAAGCGAAACGATGGTCGTCTCGTCGTCGTCCTCTACCATAACCTCTGCGTCGCCGGGGGAAAATAAAAAAAGAAAAGACGAAGAACATCGAGAGAGCTTTAGAATCAGAGATCAACAATGGCGAATCAAGGAGCGAAGAAACGAAAGGAAGAGAACGCCAAACACATGGCCAAGCTCCGTCGTCTCATCATCGCTTCCAATGTATGTATTGTTTCCTCTTTCATCCATCTATTCGATTCTTCATGGAATTAGATCTCACTTCCACGAAAATTGAGAATTGGATCTGGTAAATTTTATGTTTCACAAATCACAGGTAGTGTACTTGGTTGTGAGGATGCTGATTTTTCATTCAAGCTTTACTTGGAAACATTGGATCGGCTTAGTGATAACTTCGCTAGCTTACGCGTTTCCGTATAAGCAGCTCAATCAAATGGCTAAACCTAGTGTTACTGATGATGGTGAGCTTATCGATGGTGGATTTGACATGACCACTGGTGGAATCTGTGGGTACGTTTCTTGTTTATTATAATGATCAAAGCTTGCTTCTGTAATCTTGGATTTACAAAATTTATTATGTTTTGGTTTGTGCAATTTTTTACAGGTACTTGCATGATCTCATTTATATCACCTGCTTTGTTCAGCTAGCTTCTATCATCTCTGGAAAGTTTTGGTACATGTATCTAGTGGTACGCTTGTTTTTAGTTTTTTTTTTTTTTTGCTTATTGGTATCTCCTGAGTGATATGTAAAGAGTTTGATTGAAATCTTTTGTTTGGTTTTTTTAGATTCCTGCGTTTGGTGTGTACAAAGCTTCGGGTCTTATTCGAGGATTTATGTCACAAGGCTCAGAGGTAAATGTCACTGGGTTTAAGTACTGTTTAACTGCTTTTAATAAAAGGCAAAAAGCTTTACCATGTCTCT
Organism: Camelina hispida; assembly: GCA_023657505.1. NCBI lineage: Eukaryota > Viridiplantae > Streptophyta > Magnoliopsida > Brassicales > Brassicaceae > Camelina > Camelina hispida. Next base: position 40,995,005 of record CP094632.1, read on the forward strand.
GTGTTTTGAATTTATTAGGGAGGTGTGGAAGATGAAAAAACCCGTAAAAAGCGAGAGAAGATGGAGAAGAAAGCTTCGAGAGGGCAAGTCGTCAGGACTAGAACAAGATGAGTGTGTGTTTTCTGGAATACAACATGAGTTTGGGGAACGTTCTTTCTTCAAACTATACAAATGTATCAACAGGTAAACTCTCTAGGTTCTGTGAACCCCTTTTACATGGGCAATGTCAGTGTATACAATATTTACTTTGATGGGGAATAGTCATCGAGTAGAACACAGTCAATTCTCTGGAGATAGACGTTTTTTTCTATGAGATCGTAACCGATATTGTAGTATTGTTGAGCCATTAGCCCAATAGCTGTGAAATCCTTATATTCTCCTCCATGTTCTGTGGTTGGCCTCACCGACATACAAAAGACGTTATGATACGTATCTGATTCTGACATTGGATAAAACATGCTTGCGGCCTCCATAGCCAGCTCAGCTCCCCCTGCAAAATGAAATGTTACCACAGGGAAGCCTATGAGCTCTTCGCTCACTCTTCCATGGTAGCACAAGAGGTCTCTATACCAGAATCTCTCTAATCTTGGTTCCAGAATGGATTTTATTTCATTGTAGAGTTCTCTGTAAGCTATATCTGCTAGCCAGGTATAGAGTGTGCCTGAGTCGAGTATGACCCCTGTTCTTGGTCCTCTTTTTCTGAATACCACCGGTTCAATATTGAGTTGTTTTTCCCCAACACTAATCCCTTCAAGAGTGATATAGTAGACACCATTATCTGTGTCAATGGGTGTTGGATCGCCGAGAATGTCCGCGTCGCCTAGAACCAGCTGATTGTAACCGTAGTTTTTGTTAGTTAAATCGCCTATGCAGTAAGAGAATTTAGACCCTAGCTGTAGCGCAAGCGATGTGGGTTTGGCTCCTAAACCCAAAATACCTGTGATCTCACTCTCCAACTGCTCTCCATTCTCATGCCCACACCCAAAGGCAACAGGTTGGGTCACAACAGTGTTTCCGTTTGGTGTTGTGAATATCAACTGTTCTTTAGCTAGAACGCCTTTTGAGCCAGCGCCACTTATATATACCTGATCGTAAAGGCACTCGTTTGAGCTGCCGCAGCTTCCGTGTGGTGCATACTTGCAAAATCGATCATTGCAGGAACACTGTGCAAATGTTGAAGACAACGCTGGATTGAAGACAGGATGCATCATATGATCTGATGAGCAGTATTTGCAGGGAAGACATTGAATCCATAAAAGTGAGCTTCCAGTATCCATGATAGTGAACTGCGGTACCGGAGGCTGTCCTACAGAGAAGTTCACATAAAACATTGACGATTGGATTGCTTGATGCACATCAATTTGGAAATCGCTGCTGCCTAGCTCTTTCTCAATAGAATTCTGTAGATACTTAAATCGGGCAGATGAAGTATATGTCAGGTGTTCGATACGTTCCTCTAGAGTGACTGGAACTCGGGCATTTGGGTTGCGACGAGCCACTGTTTCACGGTGTATCAGCTTCATCGCCATTCGACTAGGTTTAACGGATTCCGTAACTGCGAAGTAGTATGAGACAACGATGAAGAGTACGAGTGATGTTTTGAAAAAAGATTCCATTGCTGTTCAGACAGAACAAGTACATGGTCTACAGTAACTACATAGACCATTTTGTAACACAAATGAAGATTAAGATAGGGTAATAGCATCAAGACTGTGATATGAAAAACAATATAAAAGATCAAAACACAACGAATTGATGACAAACAAATAATATCCAAGAACAACCAAAGATCATGAGACTATAAATAGCAAAAAGTTGTTGGGGTTTTATGTATATAAAAGCTATCATGTGCTTTACATCTTTTGTAGTTTTTGTGTTTTAGAAAAATATACAAAACAGAAAAATTATAGAAGTTGTTAGTCAACAGATCATTAAGTTGTTTGGTCAGGGCTTGACCAAACATTACTTTCACAGGACCACCACAAGTACTATTAAACGAGTTTGAGAGAGACAGACCAAAATAAACACATTTCAAGAATACCGTAATATATATACATCCAAAACAGTATTCATTAGACCCATAATCTCAATTTCAGAGGATTAATCACCTTTACATGTCTATAAACTCAAAACAATACTGAGGTCGTGGTGATATTATATCTTTCTTTCACTCTTTGTCCAAGATCAACTACTACCTTGGACCAGACAATTCCATGGCAAATGAATCTAAGGCTTGATTATCATCTTCATCTTCAAATCCTGAGGAACCAAACAGATGTTTGGTTTGGTTGTTGCCGTTAGCATCAATAGATGTAATACTCCTGTAAGAGATGTTGGCATGGTAGAAATGTGAATGGTTATGAGAAGCAGCCCATCTCTCTGCTAATCCATCCCCTTCAAGCATCTGAACCACTTCAGACATTTTAGGTCTGTGAGCTGGAAGAAACTGAGTGCAGAGCAAAGCCACTTGTAGCATCTCTCCAACTTCTATTCTATCGTAGTTTGTCCCAAGTTCTCTGTCTACAAGCTCCTCTACTTTCATATCTTTGTGCAGCTTCCTCACCTGCAACACCAAAAAGAGTTTTAAGACTATCTCTTTTGATTATACGTTTGGTCTAAATGACTAAATCTATACTAATTGCTTGCTTACCCATTCAAGCATAGCTCCTTTCTGGCTCACGGTTTTGCCAAACTCGAGAGCTCTCATTCCTGTGATGAGCTCTAGCAAAAGTATACCGAACCCGAAGACATCGGTTTTCTCAGACGACTGACCAGTGGAGAGATACTCAGGTGCAATGTGACCAACTGTTCCTCTAACAGCAGTGGTGACATGTGAATCCTCGTGGTTGAGTAGCTTAGCGAGCCCAAAATCACCAACAACAGCTTCAAAATACTCATCTAGTAGAATGTTTGCTGCCTTGACATCTCGGTGAATGATCTTGGGATCACATTGCTCGTGTAGATAAAACAAACCCCTTGCAGCTCCTATGGCTATCTTCTTCCTTGTGTTCCAGTCCAATGCTGGTTTAGCTGTAATAGTAACATAATTTAGTTCAAGTGATTACAATTCCAATTAATAAAAACCAGTTTTTATGAATAATACCTTTAAGCCTAGAGGCGACGCTGCCATTGGACATGTAAGGGTAGACAAGAAGTCTTTCGTTAGAACTCACGCAATAACCGATTAACCGAAGCAAATTCCTATGAACAGCTAAGCTGATCATCTCAAGCTCAGTACGAAACTGTGAGTTCCCAGAAGTTCCATTCACATCTTTCAGTCGTTTCACTGCAACCACTGTCCCATCCCCAAGCTTTCCTCTGTAGACATTACCAAACCCACCAGCACCAAGAATGCTCTTGGAACTAAAACCATCCGTAGCTACATGGAGTTCTCTGAATGTGAAGCTTCTTAGATTTCCCAATCCTAGTAACCCTTCCTCTTGCTTGTCTGCATAAAGAACCAAAACTTTAAGACAAGAGAAGAAATATCTCCCTGAAATTAAATTACATAAACCACAAGCTTGTTCGAGTTGACAAACCACTTATGCGAAGCATCATTAGCCTTCTTTGTTTCTTACGGTACCAAATGAACCCGAGAGAGAGGATTACACTAACAGCAAAACCAAGGCTTACACCAAGTGCAACCGCCAATATGTTGGTTCTACGTCCTATAAAAAATCCCAAATAGTAATTAAACTAATGAGAAATGGACAAAAAAATCAAATGAAAAAAAAAAGCAAGATTACTGAAACTGATGTTTTTTACCTGATGAGGAGCGTAAAGAAACAGAAAGAGGACTTGAACTGATAGATCCTGCACAAATCTCAGGTGGACTGTTTTTACATATCAAAGGGTTGCCAGCAACACTGCATTTCAAACAGTGTAACGATAAGAAAACTCAATTCTTGACAAGACCAAGAAAGTGTGTTGTCTCACTCAAAATATGTTAAAAAAAACCAAAAAAAGAAAGTCTTTACCTGAATGTCCTTGCAGGGAATTTAGTAACAGGACCTCTGAGATTGTTATAAGACAAGTCTCTGAAACCAAACATCAACAAAAACATGAGTCTTTAGGTAAAAAAGGTAAGAAAAAAATTCAAACTTTTTAAATACTCACAAGAAAGAGAGATGAGGGATTTGAGACAGAGAAGCAGGAAAGGGCCCAGATAATGAGTTGTTGTTCAACCTCCTAATCAAATCATTACAGAAAACGTACGAGGTTTAAGTTAAGAGCACGAAGCTTTGATTGGTTAAAAGAACATCATTAATAAAAATCTAAAACAGAAGAGAACTCACAGATATAGGAGACTACTCAGCTGGTTAACAGAACCGGGGATTTCACCGGAGAACCGGTTATTGGATAAATCCAAAGTCTGTAATTTGGGAAGAGAACAAAGCTCCGGTGGGATTTTGCCTGAGATGTTATTGTTCTGTAATAACCTACAAGAATCCAAAAACAGAACAAAAGGTTGGAAGAAACAAACAAAAGGAGACATTTTTAATGAAGAAAGAAAACAAAAATAAATCTTACACTTGTCGAAGATTAGTGAGATTTCCGATTGAGCCAGATAAAGTTCCTGAAAGAGACTGACTTGGAGCTCCTCTGCAATTGGGAGAAACACAGAGAGAGAGAGACAAAGATAAAGACTTTGTCACCATTATGAAATTATGAAAAAATCAAAATTTATATATGCTTACAGGCCAGTAACGAGGTTGTCTTGAGAACAAGTGATCATAGTCCAGCTACAAGGATCAACAGAGAACTCATCCCAGTTGTTCAAAACACCATGTGGATCATGTAAATCGTTCTTTATGTTTATCAACGCCTCCACTGTTTAGAAAAAAAAATCAACCAAAGTAAGAAAGTTTGAAACTTTCGTATACCCAAATAGAAAAAAAGTGAGTCTTTTTGTCGTTTTCTTTACCTTCAGGGTTTCTGGGTTCAGAAGAGAGAGAACAAGTAACGAAGAAACAGAGTAGTAACAAGACAGAGAAGAGAAAGAAAGGGTTTTGCTTCATCGTTGTCATCGTCATATCACCACCATGAAAAGCTTAGTTCACCATAAGGAGAGAAGAAGAAACATTTACTTAGTTGATGTTTTGTTGTTGTGCCCACAAAAGAGAGAAAGAGAAAAAGCAAAAAAGCAAAGCAAAGCAACAAAGAAGAAGAAGAAGAAAAAAAAATGAATGCTTTTTCTTTATTGGGTCTATTAAAAAACACAGAATTTATGTCTGTATTGTTATGAATTTAAGGAGATTTGATGATAGTAATAATAATAAAACGCAGAAAAAAAAAGATGGTTTTGATTTGTGAGAGAGAAGAAGAGCTATAAACAAAACCAGAGAGCAATTTTGTTTTCTGGGGGTATTTAGAGAAGAGAGGAGAGAGTGTTGGTAGTGTGTTGTGGTTTGTGGGGGAGAGAATCAGGTAGGAAAGCTGATACGGACCCGTATGGACTTGGTGGGTGGATGATACTTTCTCTTTTGAGTCGTTTTATTTTTTTATTTAAATTTGTAATTCAAATTTGTGAAATTTTGTTCTATACATTATAAATTAATAAGAGTGGCAATGCAGTGACCATAATGAAAAGAAAATATAAATAAATAAATAATCAAGTAAAAAATTTGTGAAAGTCTGTTTCATATTTTTGAATATGGTATATATAGAGAATAAATAAATAAATAAATGTGGTGTAAAGATGAAAAAAAAAATCATTGTTGATTATGTATAAAGATGAAATGAAGAGAAGTATAATTTTGTTTGATTTTTTGTAAACTAATGAGAAGTATCGCGATCAAAATTCTTTTTATTTTTATATTCTGGTTTAAAAAAAAAAAAAGACAAAACAGAGCATATTCTTTTTGTTTTTCTAAACATTATTTTATTTTTATTTTCTAAATTTTTTTTTGAAAATTAAAAAATGGGAGACAATACTATATACGTCTTTGATACGTGTATAGGGATTATTTAGCTGATGCGGTTCGACCAAGATCAGTTTCATCTCCATGCAAGAGAACGTTATCATGGAAGAAAATAACAAAAACAAAAAAAAGTAGCTAACGATACTAATGTATTTACTCCAAAACTCTAATGGGAATATTACTTTGAAATTGCAAAACTCGAGTAACTTTGTGAATTCGACTATGCTTTTTCTCATACAAAGTCTCTTATGATATAATCTTGCCTTTTTGTAGTCCCATGAATTTTAAAAACCCAAGTATATTGACGTTGAATATATCTTAAATATAACATATTCTTGTCAATATTACAACATCATTTTGAAGTTTGAATAACATATATTTTGTCTTGAGTAAAAAAAAATAAAAGTAATTAAGTAAAAAAGAATGCATACATTTGACTAGTAGTTATCACCACTTGTAAGCTGTATAACCAGTGGCAGTGGGTACGAGAGACTAATCTGCACTAACGTGCACTCTCTCCTCTCTTCTTTTTGTCTGTTTTCTTGTATTTTCTTCCGTATTTTTTACATTGTAAATCTCGTGATTATAAATGTTACTTTTAGAGGTTTTAAACGTTAATTTTAATGCACTATAATTCAAAATATTCATTATTTATATAAAAGAACATATGAAATGAGATAGGAAGAGAAAATAGTAAGAAAAAAAAGGCTGGAATACGGTAAAGAGGCTTGCTTTTGCATTGCCTGATGTGGTGTGTGATTTGTGATGTTACAATTTTCTGACAAGTCCCTATACTTTTGTTTTCTTCCCTTTTTAGTCTTCTTAATTTATTTTGCTATCACTATGGCCCTTTTAGTTTAGTTCTATTACAAACTTTTTTTTTTTGAAAATTATGTGATTCTAGTCATCCTTTCTTGTCGACTTTTCTAAAGTTGCGCTTTGATGCATTTGCTCATGGTGAAGAAGCATTTTTCTTTTTCTTTTTAAATGATTATAACGTTAACTGTGAAGTATGAACACACATTCATCATAGATATTATATCAATATTTCCTATAACGAGATAAAAAAAAAAAAAACCATAGCTTATATATGTTTCTTCAACTTGTTAGTCACATTAGACACTAAGAGTTCTTATTAGTTAATCATACTTTTTATTTTTTGGATAAATATATATATCTAGTATATGTTTTTATGTACCTAAAACTGATTTTCCGACCAAATGTATAAATTTTCGCAAAGCTACAAAGGAAAATTAAAAACTGAACTACAACAGTAGTAGTTGGACCAAATTGCTGATTTGAGGAGATCAAAATGACATCACCAGAGAGATGCTATGCAACCAATCTCCCTATTTTCTTTCTCACGCATTATCAGTGATCATTACGCAATGCTTCTTTGTCTTTTTCCCCTATATATATATTTCCAAGATATTTGTAAAATACATCAAGAATTTGGTAACACAGATATATAAAACTATTACCTTACCTAGTACATATAGTATAGGTTATTCATCTACATAATCATTGTTCTTCATTAGCAAAAACAAAATCTTGTTATTCTTGGGTCAAGAGAAGCCTGCATTATCTTAACATTAAAACATAATAGTTAAGTTTTGTTCTGACTAATTTCTATCACAATGAATATTATTGTTTGTCAATGTAAACGTTTTCAACAATTAGAAATTAGTGTGAATTTCAGTTCAAGATTTTTCTTTTTTTACAAATAACTTACAGAAGATATTGATTTAATTTTTTACCACCCGCTTTAATTAAAAAAAAAAAAATCAATTATCATGAACCAAAACCTTTGATAGTGGAAGTTTAGTCGATCAGGTTATAATGCTATCATATCTAGAAGACTATAACCATTAGTTAGAAACAGAATCATTTTTTTCAGTAATTTGCGCCACATAAATAAATTAAAGTAGTCGAATTAAAACGTCTATATTTGCCCATTTTTGGGTTAAAGTTGATAGTTGCCTTTACGGAAAAAAAAGTTGATGTTTGCCTCTCTTTTATGTTGTAAAGCACGTTGATATTATCTTTTGAACCGTTTAAATAGGAATGTTATAATACATGCAAATATTCTCACAAAACCACAAATTACACCAATGATATATATGCTTTATATTCTTGTGCTACACATTTGTATCTTATTGTTGTGTTCGTCCGCCGAACTTGTTCTTTCTGCTTTAAATTGAATAAATACTCTTCTTGTGAAAAAAGAAAGATCGAATCTAGCACATTCGAAGTTAATGGGAAACAACACTTTTAATTCGATCCATTATTCGATTACCATCAGTACTGTCACGTATACGAACATGTATGTGTTTTGTTTTACGTCACTATTTTTGGTTTAGTGGCATCGATAGCTATAACTCATTCCATATAATATTATCGAGTAATTTTTTTAAAAATGATCTCTATAAAAAATTACATTATATGGAATGTTAATTAAACGTTCATTAGTGCCTTAGTGGCATATGCGACGTACATCCTATAGAATATCAGATTGTCAACTTAGTGAGACTGAAAGCAGCCACATTGGACATCATATAATAATGGGATATGAGTTATAGCTATCGATGTAAATTTCTAAAGATAATAAAACTGATTTGATGTGTCACACATTTGATACAGGCTGTTTATCTTCTATATACACTTCTCTGATCCAAAAGAGTTTAAGATTTGTATTAAAAATCTGGAAAACTAGCAAAATTATATACTGATTCGAAAGCTTTATTTATTTATTTTTGTTAAAGTTGAATTATAGTAGTTTTTAAAAAATACTAAGATTTGAAAGCTTTTTAAAAGAACTTTATGAAGACTACTTATATTAATGAAGGCTTCTTAATACATCTCAAGTAAATTGATTCGTTTGTTATTTGATCTAAAACCTATTTTTTTATAACTTGATCTAAAAGTTTATAAAGCTTAAATCAGTACTTTGATTCGAACAATTATAACTTTTAAATATTGATTTACAAGAAGACTTTTATAATGAAATAAAAAGACTAAACATAACATTCATGCATGGTAGCTTTTTTACGAAAAACCAAAACAAAACAAAACATTCTTGGTTGCAAGAGATTCACATCTCTTACACTCACACTCGCAAAAAAAGGGGGAAGCAAAAGCTTAAAAGCTATTCTAAACAAAAAAGAAATGAAAGATTTGCCTATGAAAAAAAATTAAAAATCAACAAAAACCCATCAACTGAAATTTTTTTTATAGAACTGCGTGAAGAAGAGACTCACCCCACAAGCAACACTCTCGTTTTGGCTTTGGAAGACTGAAAAAACCCACAAAAAATATATATATTTCAAAGTAAAGAAAAGTACATGCAAAAGTAAAGGTTAAAGTAAAAGTGTAAAAGTGAAAAAAAAAAAAAAAAAAAAGGTGTGTAAAAGAGGGCGGCAAATCTTCGTCGGAGTGCGTTTATTCTTTCTGCGATTTCCCCATTGATCATGTGGACGCCCTCATTCTTCCAACTCCTTTTTTATACCCTGCAGTAAAACCTTATTTTATTTGGTATTTTCCTCATATCATGTAAGATGTATATATGATATACAATGAAAAATCTTACTATTTTATGTTATACGAGTACATTTTTTTGCAAATGTTGAAGATAAAATATAACATTGCTTTTTTTTTAAATAAAAAAGGAGCTAATGAACATAAAAATTACAATTTAATTGTTTGACATCTCATTTGAATATATATCCTTTTCGTTCAGTTACTTGAGAGTTGATAGAATTTTGTCTATTTAGTATTCTAAGTTTTTAACTGTATTTGTGTTAGAGTACTATTATTTCATTATCTATTTAATTATTTGAGAATTTATATTTATTGGTATTTATTAGATTATGTATAGAACCGGTTAAGTGTAAACCGTGTAACTTAGTTTCTGGTCATGTCAAGATAACCGGAACCGTAACATCCGTGTCTCAATAATTAAAAGGTAAATAAAATAACTATGAGTGTTAAAAGAGTTATTGTTGGGATTAATATCAATGAAACAAATGTTTTCAACCAATCTGGTCTTCTTTTTTTTTTTTTGTGCAAACAACTAATCTGGTCAAGTCCTTGCAATCAGTCTCGAAGACAACATTAGTAAGCGAGAGTGAAATAAAAGACTTCATTGCCTGCAAAAGCGACTCACTTTTTGTGTGAAGGAGAGATATAAGCAGAAAACCTTTCAAACCAAACTTAAGAATATGATCATTTGAGAAGACTATCCACCCAAGTCCACTCAAACTATCATTGACTGTCCATGAACCATCAAGCTGTGGCATACGATTGTATCTGCCTCATGGGAGGTTCTTGCATCGTCGATTGGTGTTAGCCGGTTGCAAGCTTAAAGCTTGTTCACGAGCATTTCCTATGAAGAAAATTTATGCATCTTGAATTGCCAATTGCATCAAATCCATTTGGTGGCCATCTTTGCTTTCAAAAGCCTTTGCATTATGAGCTTTCCACTTTTTGGGATTTTGTAATTTTGTCCAATAAAATTTGCTGTCAACCTTATAAAACTAACAAGTTTACGTTAGTTTCATTTTGGTGGGTCGGTTTCACTTAAACCAACGCTAATATGCAGCAAGACTTTGCGGGAACGTCAAAGGAAACAATGGAATAGAATGAAGCAAGAACTTCCTCAAAGGTCAACCCTCCTTTTTGGTTTGAATCACTAATTTTATTTTTATTTGTTTCACGATATTATATGGGTATTTATTATATTTACCCTTTCGTTCAATATACCAACTCTATGTATCACTCTTATATTATTTGTTTGAAATTTATGACATATTGATGTGTTGTATCCATAATAATTCAAATAAAAGCTTTATCCTCAGTAACCCAAAAGATTATTTCATATCTCTATATATGTGTATGTGTTATATACTTATATATTAATACATGAAGTTATATATTAACACATCAATATTGTTATTTAGGATGATGTGTCTGTAAAATGACGTGTCCTATATACATAGAGTCATAGATGGATCCAAGTACTGCGATCATTGTCTTCCAGGTTATATGATTTCAGTGCATTTGCTACAAGGAACGTTTCGGCAATTTTTTTTATTTTACTCTCTAGCTAGTCTTGCAAACACAAGAAAAGTCATTAATATCTTATGAATTCGTTTCCAAAAAAAATTTGGTATACAGCTTTTATGTTGTTGATTGACTGGAATCTGTCATTAAGACATAACATCCAATAGTTCCACAGAAACATAAAACACCTTCCAATTGGGCTATTTAATTATCTCATTACTTTCTCATATTGTAATTAAATTGTAGTCAAACATCCAAATTCATTATATGACTATATAATAAGATATAATTCAATCTGGTTATATAGATAATATATATAGTTTGTTATTACCAATCACAACTGATACGCAACGAAGCACTCCTAGTTGCTGGCTTCTGTTACGATTGTTTCGCCGTCTTTACAACCATACCAAAAATCTTATATCCTCTAAACCCAAAAACAAAGAAACAAAAAAAACAAAAAAAAATGGTTAATGAGCAAAAGAGATTTGCTCTGTTTTTGGCCACAGGCGATTCAACGTTGGTGAAGAAGACGTACGGTGGATATTTCAACGTGTTTGTTTCGACTTTTGGGGAAGAAGGTGAGCAATGGGATCTGTTTCGTGTGATCGACGGTGAGTTTCCGGAGGATAAGGATCTAGATAAGTATGATGGTTTTGTTATCAGTGGAAGCCTTCATGATGCTTTTGGTGACGATGATTGGATCGTTAAGCTTTGTTCTCTTTGCCAAAAACTTGACGACATGAAGAAGAAGGTTCTTGGCATCTGCTTCGGCCACCAGGTTTTGTTCTTATCCGTTGGATCGATCCTATGCTTAAATTAGGGTTTTGTTTTTTTTTTCTTTTTCGAAAACCCCATTTTCCAAAAACATCATTTGATAAACCAATTTGCTTAATTAATAAATTACACTACGCATTATCAAAAGTCATAGAAGATCATTTGATTTGAATGTAGTTAAGGTTTTAGGTTTTGATTGTTTGTTTTACATTTCATTTTTATCCCTAATGAATCCAAAACCTTCATCATCTTACAATTTTATATAAGAAACTGCGACATAACATGTAGTGTACATCGTCCTTGCGTTTATAATGTTGAAATGTAAATCATATGCAACAGATTGAAATTAAAAGATTTGTGATGAATGATGCATTCTTCTCTGTTGTTGAAACATAGATACTATGTAGAATCAAAGGAGGAAAGGTAGGAAGAGCGAGTAGAGGTGTGGATATGGGACTAAGAACCATAACAATGGTTCAAGACGCTGTGAAACCGGGTGGTTACTTTGGAAGCGAGATTCCAAAATCACTAGCCATCATAAAATGCCACCAAGACGAAGTGTTGGAACTCCCTGAATCAGCTACATTGCTTGCATATTCAGACAAATGCAACGTGGAGATGTGTTCCTTTGGAGATCACTTCCTCTGCATCCAAGGCCATCCAGAGTACAACAAAGAGATTCTTTTCGAGATCATTGATCGCGTCGTCAATATGAAGTTGATGGAGGTTTGCTAGCTCTTCTTATATCTTTTATTTCCATTTGTCTTTCTTGGAAGCTTTTTAATGTTTCCTTGTTTATTTTCTCAGCAAGATTATGCGGATAAGGCAAAGGCAACGATGGAGAACGCGGAACCAGAACGGGAGAAATGGCAAACTCTCTGCAAAAACTTTCTGAAAGGAAGATCCGAGCAAGTTTAGATGATGAAATTGGTTGGATAATTTGAAAAACATATACTTTCATATGTAATAAAAAGATTTAAGGGCAATCAAAAGCAATCATTTATATTACAATATTTTGGTGTTATATAAAAAAAAAAATTGGAATCTTGAGTTGGAAGTATTCTTAGAGATTGTGTACAAGTGGTCAATGATCTTCAGCTGAGAAGTCTGGTTCTGGTGGTTTCTGAAACTTCACCAATTCTTTAGTAGATGACAACAACAAAGCCGATTTCGCAGTCCGGTTCTTGTGAACGCTACGAAGTGCATTAGCCGCAAACTTTGAAGCCAAGAACGTTGCTCTGATGCTATAAGGACTGCCTCCTGCTATAACCGACGCTGCTGCTCTCTCTTCTTCTTCGTCCTCTTCTTTTCTAAGTTGCTCCAACTTCTTCCTCTTTGTGTACCGTCGCCATGCAGCTTGTATGAAGCAAGCAGCCCAAGTCCTCCATTGCTGTGAATAGAATCTGAAAGTATGTTGCACTTGTCTACTATGGAGTCTCCTGAACTGGCTCGCCACAAATTTCAGCTCATCCGCTATCAAAGCGAAAGCTTCCACTTCGGTTAAAGCCTTCACGGTTCTTGTTGAGGACGGTAGGTTAGCACCTGATTTGGGATCAAGTGCCCATGTCAAAAGCTCGTCACCGCAGAAGTCTCCTTCTTTAAGTAAACTCCGGTTAAAGAATCCGCTTCTCCCGCCATCAGTGGTTACACTCTCGAGTCTACCACGGATTATGAAGAGCATCTCGTTGACTGGATCTCCCTCACGTACCAAGTAAGACTTCTCAGTGAATAAACATGGCTTAAGCCTCTCACAGATTGCATCTAGCAGCCTCTCATCCATATTCTCAAACAATGGAACCTAAAGAAAAACTATTAGAATGACCTTTGAATAACATGTTAATGGAGTGAACAAGACAAAGAAACATACTCTTCGGACTAAGGCGAGACAGAGATGACGTTTGATATCTCTTCTAAGATCCTTTGGGAGGTTCTGAACAAGATTCTCTTCATCAACTCCACGCGTCTCCAACCACTTGTACTGATCATATCGTCTGACACGTTCTCTCAGTTCTGGTGGAAGCATTCGATGATGCATCCATTGTTCTGAGTCACGTCTTTTGACTCGCATTTCTTCTAACCGGATAGTTAGCGATTGGAGATAAGTCTGTCATGAAATTTATCAAATACGCCAAAGATCATATCGTTTCTTCAAACTCACTCAGTGAAATCATCGAACATAAGTAAAACCAAACAAAGCTCTTTTTTCTACCTGCATGTTTCCAATGAGAAGGGCAAAGAGTAGAAGTCCAGCAATAGCAAGTGTTATCGAGAATATAACCTCTCCAGGGTATGTGCTTGTTTCAAGCCCTTGACCAAGTGTACTACAAAGGAGCAATCAAGGTTACTAATGCGAAAAAGTGACACTATAAAAGCCAAATCGATTTCTGCATATTATTATTACCTAAGATTCTGAAGCCCCCACCACAAACAGAAGAAGTACTTAGAGACAAAGTTCTTAGATGAGACGATGCCAGAGGAGAGTGCTCTTAAGTAGATTCCAAAATCAAAAGGAGGTTCTTCATCCTCAGGGACATCAACAGGACAATATTGCTGAAGAACCGAAACTTTAACCTTGTCCCAAGCAGCATAACCTTTCATATTTTGGTTACCACAAAACAAGAAGTTTCTGGCACATGTCTGGTTATTGAAGTGGCAAGCCTTACTCCAGCAGTCGTTATTGCGTTCTAAAGCAAGCAAATACCACAAAGCCCCAACAATCTGCATACACATAACACTTAATGAGAAAACATATTGCTTCAACAAAAATAGTATGGTACATAAAATAGGATACTAACATGACTTGCGAGCATGTAGAGTAGTAAGTAATAAGCTGCACCAGCCCATGCAGTCTCAGCAAATACACCAGCTGTTCTCTTCAACTCCGAACTTAAAGGATACATTCGAAGAAAACGCGGTATATACTGAACTAACACGATATATCGAAGAGCTTGTTTGGTTGCCAACACATTTGCACCCATTGAATTGAAGAGAAACCTCCAAACTACAATCTAAGAGAACAAAAAACAAAAAAGAACATTAACAAAAGCAAATATGAAAACTTAAGAGTAGTTTGATGTTCTGTTCTGTTGTAGTAATACCTGTGGAACAGGAAGCACAGAAAGCAAATCAATGATGAAGTACTGTTGTAGATACCGTTTAGCTATCTGTGCAGGGTCTATAACAAGCTCTCCACGTCCAAAAACCCGCGACGAGGGAGCAACGTAAGCTGTTCTAAACCGTAGAGCCATATGAAAGAGATAAAACGAATCTATAACTGTCCTTATCGTAGTTGCTATAATTGCAAGTTTCCTGTCTATACCAACGCATTTGGCTTTATCGTTGATAAAAGGAAGATACAAGAAGAGCGGATCCACGGATACTGCGAGTATACAAGAAGCTACAAACAACTTGTTGCAGAGCAACAGAAACTTATCTTGTG
This sequence comes from Camelina hispida, assembly GCA_023657505.1. Classification (NCBI taxonomy): domain Eukaryota; kingdom Viridiplantae; phylum Streptophyta; class Magnoliopsida; order Brassicales; family Brassicaceae; genus Camelina; species Camelina hispida. The sequence continues at coordinate 41,010,200 of CP094632.1, forward strand.
GATCAAATATTTTCTTCTCTGATACTTCAAGATCTTCTGGAAACACTGCACGCGAAACACCGAGTCCGATTGATCTACCTATAGACCAAAGTCCTTCTGATCCTTTTCTAAAACCTTTCTTGAAAGATCCAGATGATGTTTTGCTTCCTTGAGCAAAACGTTTAGGTCCTTGTATGTTCAATGTGCATTTGTTTAGACCAGCTTCAGAACCTTGTGAGTATCTCGAGTCCATACTATCTAACCTGTATTTTTTAAAAAAAAGCTCAATACTTTTTGACCATACAGCTTCATTAGAGATTCAAAGATTGGTTGAAAAAAAACAAACCTGACAAACTTCTCGAGTTGGCCACTGATGACTTGAGATTTGACTCTTTTGGAACCACAAGTATCAAACATACTCTTCAACTCATGAATCCTACAAACCTGTTTTCTTTGTAAAACAGAATCATGAGCTAACCCTTTTCAGCTACAACTACCTAATTGAAACAAGGAGAAGTTTTTTTTTTTTTTAACAAATCAAGCGATTGGGTTCTGAAATTAGGTTACTTGAGCTAATATCATTGACCCAAATTCACAAAGAGGAAGAAATTTGCAACCCAGAAATAAAAATCGAAACTTTTTAACTCTATTTCTAAATTAGACAAAACCGAATTCAGGAACAAATTGCAAAGTCCAATCATGTTAAGGGACTGAGATCGGGAGGAACATAAAAGAAGAAGAGGTAACTTACAGTAACAGTCAAATCTGACGGCGACGGTGAAGAAGGAGGAGGAGAAGAAGAAACGGAAGTAGCATAAGAAGAGCACACAAGTTGTTAAAAAAAGAATAGAACTAAAAAATAAAAACGGACAAAGAGAAGAGAGAAGAGAGAAGTGAAGAAGAGAGGTTCTGTCTTCTGTCAAACAATTTGACTTTCTTCTTCGGTGCTGTCCGGGTCGGGCCCCACCCGTTTCCTCTGCTGTCTTTTTTTTTTTTTTTTTTCTCATACAGTATCCTTAAATGTAAAATTGGACAGACAAATAATTTTTAGAAAGTAGTCAATTAGTCATTATCAAATTTCCCATTTTTCTCCTAACGAAAGTTAACATTTGAAGTACGTACGAGTGAATAAAATATACATTGGAAAGATGAGTATTAAATAGAAAGCCTCTAGAGGAAGTTCTGTCAATAGTCTCTATGTATACTCTCGCTAGAGGACTATAGAGGAGTTTGATATCTTTGGATGTCCAAGAGAGTACCATGTTTTCTTAAAAGTTGTGGTTGAAAATGCAGAAACAATAATGTGACTATATTATGAGCTAACGACTGAAAGTTAAGATATATGGGAATTGCTAGAACAAACTGAAGCTGTTTAAAGTTAGAAGGAGCGATGAACAAGTATTGGCCGCTGATGTGGACTACATTTGCAAACTAGATGAAGATCAAAACATTCAAGTTAGAAGAAAAGATATTCGCGTGTAGAATTAGGGGCTTCGAATCAAAAGACTTGAAAGAGTGACCAACAGCGATGGATGAGAATAGTGTGAGAACGTTATAATTTCACCAAATGTGATCACTTTAGACCATGATTTTTGGTCATCCTGGGATGGGGATCAAAGTAATAATTAAAATCAAAAAGTAATAAAAGAGTGATGAAAGAGAAAGATATAAGGTATCTGCAGAGACTTCTAAAAACACCCTCAAATCTTATTTTTACTAAATGCCATCATTTGATTGGTTGATCTTTAGAAAACAAATAAAATTTAAATTAAATGATATTATGATATTAAAATATTGTTTGAGATCTCATTTTCAGAGGATGATCAATAGGTTTGCTCTTAGTCCCTTTGGATAACAAGGTTAATATGACCTTGTTTGGACTACACAAATATATTTTCTTTAGTCCCTGTTTAGACGCTTGAACCTATTCTTTATCTGTGCCTTCATTCACCTTGTTTTGGACTAAACAAAAATTATTAGTTTTTTAGCTATTGTCTATTGCCATCAGGCTTCCAGTCAAACCGTTGAATCAAAACATTTTGTAATTTTATGAAAAGATGAATTACACACTTTTTTTTTCTTCCAAAATTCAATGTACTGAAAAAAATACTTTAAATAAAAATTCTTATTATTAAAACTATTGTAAGCATTTCAATTTTTAATAATTAATTTTAGGAGATTTTAGAGGATGTTTCTAGTTAAAAACACAGATATCTAAATCCTGTTATTTTAAGTGAGATTTGGAAAGATTTTACAACAAATCATAACAACTTAACTCATCAAAATTAACAAAATCATAGCAAAACTCATTAAAACTTATAGCAAATTATTCCATATATAGGATTAAACACACCCTTCAAAGTGACAGTTTTGTGATGATATTTTCACCAAGTCACGAAACTATAAAACGATTCAGAAACTTAATATTAAAATTACCCCCTTAATCTATAAATACATTTTTTATTAGATGAAAATCGCAAAATGATAGCGTTTAAGAAACGATCTAAAGCTTTAAGCGAAAACAAGCCCAAAGACAGAAACAAGAGTCGAGGCCCAAAAGATGCCATTTCCAGCAACAACCCCAACTGCATGGCTATTGGCCGGAGCTGGCGCAGGAGCCGTAGAAGTAGATGACTTTGGAGAAGGGGTAGGTGGAGCAGGCACTGGAGCAGTCGGAGAAGTAGATGGCTTTGGGGATAGAGTGGGTGTGACAGCGCCTGGTCCTTGCTTTGGCGTTGGCGGGTGGTTCGGTGACTGAACCACGACAGTTAGTTTCTCACCTTTAGCACAGTTAGAGGTCAAAGCTCCACTTATGAAGAAGTAAGGACCTGAGACATCGAGTTTCACTGTTGTGTATCCGTCTTTGTGTTCTTTCAAAGGCTTATCCATGTTACATTTTTCGTAGTTTTCTTGTGTCACTTGTAACACCGAATCGATCTTGGCATCGTATTTAAACACTGTCGCATGTTAAAAATAAAGCTTAGTTTACTATCGCATGCATTTGTTTTTGTAAGTTATATATTTGCAATGGGTTTTAAGTTTCTTACATAATTTTAAAAAATGAATATATGTAAATGATTTGGACTATTTACTTGTCAACATATCGATTTAAACCAATAATTATATATTACCAAAAACACAACTAATGTAAAACCAAGAAACTTTCATACCTTTTTGGTCTCTACTCTCTACAATTCTTACATATCTCAAAGAACCCAATCCAACTTAAAACTTTATTCTATTCAAACTAAACTCTTTTCAGTGGCTAAAAATCTATTTAACAATAACTAACATCCGGATCTCGACCATCATGACCAAACTATGGTAGCACCAAGTATTTAACCTAAGTGAAATCTTATAAGAAAATGCTAACAATTAAACCGATTTAATGGTAATGGAAATTTTTGGAAACCCATGGTAATAATGTCACTTTTCAGGACTGTCACATAGATCAAAATATTCAGAAAAAAACTAGAAGAAAGATTTTGATCCGTACAGAGATAGTCTCCGACATGGAACCGGACGGTCTCAGCCCAATGGTTAAGAGTGTGGTTGGTTGATTCTGGAACCTTCCATGCGTCCAATGATCCACCCACAGCAATGATCCTAGCCTCACCAAAGTGGTAGAATGTGGTAAATAAGAGAACCATTAGTGACATAATCGGAATCAAAGACGCCATTTTCTTCTTCTCTAACAAAACTTACGACCAATTCTCTATAATTTTTTTTTACTCTTTAGACGAGAAAAAAGTTTGGTCGTTATGGTTTGGAGCCAAATGGGTTTTATACAAGGTCCGGAGGATCGAACCAGATTTTGGGGTCAAATCTGTTCTTGTAGACAATGTAATGCAAATCTTCCCAATTAGCCAAGAAATTATCAGTTTCATTTTCTGCTAGATTATTTTCTTCTTATGTATTCATTTTTTTTAATTTATAAAAATGTATATTCTCATATTTAATCTGAAGGCAAATAAATAATTATCTGGTTGATCTTATTATCATATCTTTTGAGTAATTAAATTCTTCTATTTTTGGAACTAAATCAGGTTTCCAATTAATGCAAAAGAATTATTTGTTGACATATAGAACAACCAAACTTGAAGTATACTCACTAGAATGAAATCATATATTTTGATGACAAAAATTTACACTCTGATATTTACTAATTAATATCAATTAATGAAAATAGCGACTCTAGAGACTTCATGTAAACCTAAGAGTGGTTTCAAATACTAATACATTTTGGGAGAAACAGTAAATGGGGTAGAGCAAAATAGAACAATTTCTATATTTACAGAACAAACAAATTATGTAGAACTGGTGATATTAGAATATAAAATAACAAAAATCGAATAGTTATCCTAGTTAGTGTGACATGGGTATGTCAGTTCTACATAATTTGTAGAGCTTTGGATCCCAGTCAACTCATCATTATCCATCTTTCCATTTATACGCAATGTTCATTGGTATCATGCATTGACTGCTTCATTGTTTTTTAAATGTAATATCATAGATAATAGATTCGTTTGGGTATATTAGAAAGCCGTTCATAGAGTATAATTCTTTTTCGCAAGAGCACAGTGTAATCAAAGTTTATTTGCCTGGTGGTGTCAGGCATTAAGTGTGGCACACCCAAAAATAATTTTACGGAGGTCATAATACAAATTATAAACGACTAGTTGGTATTATATAAAAATAATAATAATCGAATGGGGGTCAAAAGTGCATGATTTTGACCAACTATTTCACCAAAAAATAATCGAATGGGGGTCAAGAGTGCATGATTTTGACCAACTATTTCACCAAAAATTAATCAAATCCACCATTAATTTTTTTAAAAACTTTAATAAGGTTCATCATATGGCACCCCCTCACGTCCATATAGGTCTGCCTCTGCGGCAACCATGGATTTTGAACATGTACTTCCACAATATAATATTTTCTTGGATAGCGAAGAAAATTCCTTTTACTCCTACATGTGATTGCTAGCAAATGTGAGAAAGAAACTAGAGACGCGAAAAGCTAGACACTTATTTACGTTGTGCACCGAGCTAATGTTGTTGGTTACGTCCACAAGTAAAGGAAATCGATTTTTATCACATGAGATACGAAAATTGTGGCAGAATGTTTCACAATCTTTTCATAACACAATGATGGAAGGGGTAACAAGAGTATGTACAAGGAACTTTGTCTACAAATATGAGATGTAGTCGATGTATCTTTTAATTATCTTCCAAATTAGATATGACAATGTACTACATTTTTGATACGACACTAAAAACACTAATCCAAAATACCTTTTAGTAAACAATATTGAGGATATCCCAATAGCAACAAAATGATAAATTTTTAATTAAAATCCACTATTGTTATTTTAATATTTCACATTATTTAAAATTATCAGTTGATCAATGGCCATTAAGTTTTTTTTTTCTTTAAATCTTATATCTCATTTTTGAAAAATAGAAAATACTTTTGTTCTTTACTAGATATGCATAGTTTTCCTTTTCTTAATAGATGATGGAGTCTATAATTGTAACACCTATAGGTCAATTACCACGAAAGCCAGAAAGACGACACATAACTTAGTATATACTAAAATATACACATTACTCGTAATCAAATTATTTTACTAAGGCGCATAATATATTTTTTGTTGTAGAGAGAGAGAGAGAGAGAGAGAGAGAGAGAGAGAGAGAGAGAAAGAGAGTGGTCCACTTTGTGCAATGAATGACTCACCAAAACACAAAACATAAGAACCCTCCAAAACCCCATCCATCCATCCTTATGTCTCTCCCATACATGACAAAAATATATACACACACACATAACACACGCATATATGTATAAAAACTAGTGGTAGTAACAAGTCCTTCACCATTCTATCGATCGAACAATAAACCAATAGAAGAAATAACACACTGTAGTGAATGAGTGAGAGAAAGAGAAATGGCAAGAACCCACTTAATCTCTCTTCTACTAGTGCTCTCGTCAACATCAACTTTATCAACATTACCATCATCAAAAGAGCAAGAAGAGGACAGGATCAAATCACTTCCAGGGCAACCAAAAGTAGGATTCTCACAGTTTTCGGGTTATGTGACAGTAAACGAATCACACGGTCGATCACTCTTCTACTGGCTCACTGAGTCATCATCTCAGTCTACTCACACCAAACCACTTCTTCTTTGGCTTAATGGAGGTTAGATGTCTTTAGTGTTTTCATACTCTTATCATAAGAGCCTTATATTTTGTTTTGTGATTTTTTTTTTTCTTTTTGAAATTGAAATTCTAGTTCCTAGATCTATTTGAACCTGAACAAAAATATGCTTCGGCAAATGCATTCATCTCCAAGTGGACCATTGTATTCAAACTCGATTCGGTACAAATGACAAAATTAAAATACGAAATGTCAACATGAATGTTAGGAAATATAAGAGATCTATATATATCTATACTAATAATACATAAATGATATATACCAATACACTCATTACCCATTGATTATTAAGAATTCATGAAACTTAGCAACTATTTAAAACTATTTTACTCCTTTTTTTTTGGGTTAAATTTAAACAATTTGAATTGATCCTTCAGACAAACTAAGAAAAAATGACTATAATTTGGTTATGGTAATTTGGTTTATATGTATATAATTCTTTTTTTGACAACTATATGTTAATTATATATTTATGAAACATGAGAAATATACGATATAGAAACAAAGATACAAGAGAAGTTTGCATTTGGATCGAATGTCAATAGCCTCAACTAGTAAAGTATTTCAAACAAAGCTTACAACTCGCCGTTTCCAGTGACATTTGGGAGAAAACTATATAAATTCATTTGGTCTCAGACCTGAAAGAATATATGAGTTTGGGTTTAGAATCTTTCAGTTTCTCAAAAAAAAAAAAAATTGCATTTGAGAAGAAACTATATTACATGTTCTGGTCTGACATGATATTTACATGTACATAGTTATTCAAAAATAAAAGATTACACATATAATTTAAAATATTATAAGAAATCATTGTTTGTAATGGTTTTATATTCCTGATTGACCATATATTGAGTTGCTCGTTTCTTAAATTAATTTAGATCAGTTACTTAGGGTTTCTTAAATTAATTTAGTTCCCTTACTTAGAGCTCTAGTGAAAATAATTAAATTTAGGGTTAACTTCACACACAAACTAAATTCCTAATGTTCATACATTTGCGATACTACTATATAAAATTTGTATTTTGAAGAGTTGATAATAAGGGAATTCTCTTCTAATATATATATATATATATATATCCTCGTCAACGTTATATGGAGACGTACGTCAAAGCTCATTAACATGCGTATTCTTTATTAGACTACCTAAAAGTAACATATAAAAATACATATATTGTACCAATACTTTATGTCTTATCATAGTTTTTTAATTGTGCTTAAAGCAAATCAATGTCCACCAAAACAGCATCAACAATCCAATATGAGTCTTATAAGTGAAACATGCCATTGTTGTTATAAAACAAACATAAAGGAAACATGGAATTACTACTTTCATAGTATTTTTCTCATTTAATATGAATTACTCCAATCATGCGTGCATTTGAGAAAATGTCCACTTTCTCACTAAAATAAGCCCGTAAGGGAATAACATTTGGAATATGCTGTTGGCGGCTACACAGCCTACACTACACATATCTACATATCTTGACCATTCAGACGTCAGAGCATGTGCACGACACCGACATATAAAAACATGTATTCACTATCTTTTCACGGCGTAAATACTATATATTAAGAGCATATAAACAAATGTAAAGCAAATGTAGCCAAACCTTTATATAACTAAAACAAAAGTAACAAAGGGCAAGCATGAAAAAACATATATTTAGGACACTAAATTACGCCAGTAATCATATTATATGTGTCCCATGGATCCGTGTGTGGTACACTAGTATTGTATCTGCTGTCAAAGCGCCATAAACTCGTTTTTTTTTTTTTTTTTCAAAACGCCATAAACTCGCTATAACCTTTTTATCGATTCTTTTATGTGTGGAAATTGCATAAGCCACTTGATTACTATGCTTTTTAATAAGGGGTTTCCGCAAAAAAGAATTTTAAAATTGTAAATTTTTACTTCCCATTTATAAAAATATAGGTTAATCCTGAAAATTCAAAAATAATACGTAATATGATCCATCATTATTACTTTTAAATTTGTAAACTGTTGATAAATGTTATATCAAATCAAACCTTTCGTGATAAATGATCCAAATCTACATTTAAATTTTTTTTTTTAAAAGAGGTTAATATGCATTTTTTATAGATCGAATAAAATTACAACAATGGAGATTTGAAAGCATTTTTTGTATAGAACCCTTTCAAGAAACATGTTTTATTTGGTACTATATTAAAAATGATTTAAATTTATAGTATTGAAGATTGGGTAAAGAAAGACTGAACAAGAGAAAGGGACATAATTAGTTTTTTTAATCATGAAATAATTTAAATTGTTACTAACTTAACAAAGGCCGGCAGAAGTTAAAAGTAGGGTCGTTAATTTGAAGATCCTGAGTTTACTCAGGCAGGACCACAAACACAAAGAAAGCAAAGTTATGATTGGCTAAACTAAACATATTAACTATATTTATCTAAGCACTCTCATCGCTTTCAAACATCAACTTCTCATTTATTGCATCTATCTTTTGTTTTGACATTCGGTAAGAAAGCATGACAAAACCATGCACATGACATGGCCCATAATAAAACCATATTGGAAGATATATAAATCTCTCCTTTACATAGAAAATGTTACGTATATGTTGACACTTTAAATTTTTTATGTTCAATTTTTTAGTGAATAAGTAGAAGGAGAAAGCATTAATTGTTTATATATATATGATCGTTAAGTAATTTCAATTTGTTGTAATTAACTCCCTAGGACCTGGCTGCTCGTCGATTGCTTATGGAGCGTCGGAGGAGATTGGACCATTTCGGATCACAAAAACTGGTTGCAGTCTTTATCTCAACAACTTTTCTTGGAACACAGGTACTCAATAATTTTTTAATCTTGTTCTTTATCTATGGAATACTCACTTACTATATAATATTTGTGAATGTGTGATACCAGAGGCAAACCTTTTATTTTTGGAATCCCCTGTTGGAGTTGGGTTTTCATACACCACCACGAGCTCTGATTTCGAAGAATTTGGAGACGAACGTACAGGTCAGATTCACCTAATTTTTATTTTATTATTTGTATGACGAATCTCACGATATTGATTATGTGATTCATTAACTGTGTGTGTTGCAGCTCAGGATAATTTGATATTTCTAATTAAATGGATGTCAAGATTTCCTCAGTACCAATATAGAGATTTCTACATTGTAGGTGAAAGCTACGCAGGTATGTCACTATATAAAGTAAAACCTTTATAAATTAATAGTAGAATATAATATTTTATTAATTTATCGATATATATTAATTTATCGATATATAAATTTAACTAAAAAAATAATTTAGGACTGAAGAAATATATTGGTTTATCGAGGTATTAATGTATAGAGGTTATACTCTAACATAGAAACCAAGACTCAAGTCTTAATCATAGTGGCAGCAATTCAAAACAGGCCATTATGTATTAATCTTTTTTCACGTCTATCTTGACAGGCCATTATGTTCCTCAGCTTGCCAAAAAGATTCAAGAGTACAATAACGCCTCTAAAAAACCAATTATCAATCTCAAAGGTTTCATGGTAAAAAAAAAAAAATGTTTATTTATCACATTTTCTAAATTAACTATCGTCAGTCCATATTTGTCACCAAAAAAATATGAATTTTACGTCCATAATCTCTCCTTATAAGGTTGGAAACCCAGAGATGGACAAAAACAGAGACAAACTCGGGACCATAACATATTGGTGGTCTCACGCCATGATCTCCGACACTTCCTACAATTCCATCCTCGAAAACTGCGATTTCGCGGCTGATAGATTCTCGAAAGAATGTGATTCAGCCATTTACAACGCTGCGGCTGACTTTGGCGACATAGATCAGTATAGCATATACACACCCAAGTGTGTACCACTACAACAACGTCAAACGAACCAAACCAAGTTTGTGGAGATGATGAATATGCATATAACTAAACGGTTTTTAGTAGATGAGTATGACCCTTGTACCGAAAACTACGCCGAGATTTATTATAACCGGCCTGAGGTACAACGAGCCATGCACGCTAACCAAACTGTCGTCATTCCATATAAGTGGACCGCTTGCAGGTATTCTCAAAGCTCATCGACATTGAATTAATGGTCAACATTTTTAAATGAACCAAAATAACTGTTTAATGCTCGAATTGTTTTTAACAATTTTAGTTAGTAATTGGATTTATGAAAAATTTTACAGACATATTTTACTAACTCGTCAAATATTAAAATCCATGTGACTAGCTTCACTTATTCATTTTTTATTCTAACAAATACAAGTAACTTCTGAACCAAATCGTACCCAACCCTAGCTAGTTCAATTTAAGTATGTACATTTTATTAGAACCAGACCCAAAAAACAAAAGGAAACATAAATAACATTTTTTTTTCTTGTTTCTTTCTATTTATTTCAGTGACCCTGTGTTAAATAACTGGAATTGGAGAGATTCCGACAATTCAATGTTGCCGATATACAAGGAACTCATTGCTGCTGGTCTAAGGATCTGGGTCTTCAGGTACACTATATATGTTTTATTATATAAAAACTAGTTTCCAAGATCACAAGTAACAAGTAACAACACATCTTTTGGTCATTAAATAACATTTTTCTCAATACAGCGGCGATACAGATTCGGTGATTCCAGTGACTGCGACTAGGTTTTCCCTCAGCAAACTAAATCTTGCGGTGAAAACTCGCTGGTACCCTTGGTACTCTGGAGATCAGGTAGGAGGACGTACGGAAGTATACGATGGGCTTACCTTTGTGACCGTAAGAGGGGCCGGCCATGAGGTACCATTCTTCCAACCGAAGAGTGCGTTAGTTCTTTTAAGATCATTCTTGGCTGGAGAAGAGCTTCCAAGATCTTATTAGTGATGACCAACACTTGGAGCTCCACTGGTACTTGTACTAGGCAACCTTTCAAAGAAAGTGCGCCTCCATGTCCACCAGTTTCGAATTATGATGTTGAGGAGATGACTAATTCACCAGCTCTAGTAATTGACAGAGGAAACTAAGAACCAAAGGTCTGGACTCTAGCTAGAGCCTCTCTGGTATAAGAAAACGTAAAAAAGAAAAATCTTATTAGTACTTTATTTTTTTTCTTTTCTGTTTTAAAATCGAATTGATTTCAGGAAATCCAAAGATGATGTTAAGTTTTTGAAGCATTCTTGTATTTCAAGGAAGATATTTTGTTGTATTCCACGGAATAAAACTGTGTGAAGGGCCAATACTAATGGTCGAGAAATGAAAAATCCCTTCAGCCCTTTTTAATCATTCTTACTTGTGTTCGATGCTTAATAGATATAATCAAATATATGATTAACTTATGAAACATTTCTGATTGTTTATAAAACTCAATACTACTTTATTACAACACTATCGATTTTTTCTTAAAATAACCAATGGAATACATTATCCAGCCGTTATGCGGTCCTTTGTCAAAAGAGAAACCACAATATGTCTTTTTCTCACGCTTGTGTAATAAATGACTCACAGCATTCAGTAAAGCACGTCCAATTAAGAACCTCAAAACCACAATATGTCTTTTTCTCACGCTTCACGCTTTGCATATAAACACAATATATACATTGCATGGTCTAACACTAAAGGTTTAAAGCCCATTGAGGAAAAAGCATAGACTATAGTGAAAGAGTGAAAGAAAGAGAAATGGCAAGAACCCACTTAATCTTTCTACTACTAGTGATTTCATCGACATCATCATCATCATCATCAACAAGAGAGCAGGAGGAGGACAGGATCAAAGCACTTCCAGGGCAACCAAAAGTTGGGTTCTCACAGTTCTCGGGTTACGTGACTGTAAACGAGTCACATGGTCGATCACTTTTTTACTGGCTCACTGAGTCTTTATTAACTTTGATAAAAGATGTTTTCTCATTAATGAAACTAAAAGTATACAAGGAGTATTTATACTCTATACAATACAAGTGTATTTTAGTTAGGAAGCTAAAGGAGACTTCTCTATACTAATACACTATATTAAACCTTATACATTAATAACTCAATATACCCCCCTCAAGCCGATAATTCCTGTGTAGAATAGAGGCTTGAAACAGATAACCTTTGGAGCAAATGATGAAAAGGACCAGGGTGTAGTGGCTTTGTAAGAATATCAGCCAACTGATTCTCTGAGCTCACATGAAAAAGCTTAAGAGAACCATTCTTAACTTGATCCCGTGTCAAATGACAATCTATCTCCACATGTTTCGTCCGTTCGTGGAAAACATCATTGCTCGCTATATGAATAGCTGATTTGTTGTCACAAAACAGCTTCGTCTGAGTTACCGGTGTGATGCGTAAGTCGCGTAAAATTTGTCGAAACCAGAGTAGTTCCTTCGTTGTTTGCGCCATACTCCGATACTCAGCTTCTGTGCTACTTGAACTCACGATATCCTGCTTCTTTGACTTCCAAGATATAAGAGAAGTACCAAGAAAGATGCACATACCAGTGATAGACCTCCGTGAGTCTTTGCAAGTTCCCCAGTCTGCATCAGCAAAGCCATTGAGACAAACTTCCGAAGAGGCAGAGTAGAAAAGTCCTTGTCCGGGATTGCTCTTCAAGTATTTGAGGACATTGCGAGCAGCCTGTAGATGGATATCCGTAGGGCATGAAAGGAACTGGCTTAACTTGTTCACTGCGAAGGTTATATCGGGTCTGGTAATGCAGAGATAAAGCAATCGTCCTATCAGCTCTCGATAGGGTCGCTCATCAGATAAGAGAACACCTGTCTCTTTTGTAAGCTGCACTTTTGGATCCATGGGAATATTATTAGGCTTGCAACCCAATAAACCCGAATCTGCCAACAAATCAAGACAATACTTCCTCTGGCAGACTGATATCCCACTAGCATTCCTAGCTATTTCTAAGCCAAGGAAAAATTTTGCTGGTCCGAGATCCTTCGTCTTAAATAGCTTAGCAAGACAAGTTTTCACGGAGGCAACAGCTTGATCATCATTGCTCGCTATCAGGATGTCATCAACATAGACAATTAGAGCAATGTAAGAGGTACCTTCTTCCTTAACAAAGAGCGTGTTGTCAGCATAGGATTGAGAGAAACCATCATCAAGGAGAGCCTTTGAGAAACAACGATACCACTGCCTCGAGGCTTGCTTCAAGCCGTATATTGATTTGTTGAGCTTGCAAACTGCATTTGGCGGTAAAACACCAGAAGAAGGCGTGTATCCCTGAGGTAGACTCATATAGATTTCCTCATCCAGCTCACTGTGCAAAAAAGCACTTGTTACATCCATTTGAGTAAGGCTCCAACCATTCTTAGCTGCCAAATCCAAGATCAATTTGACACTAGCAAGACGAGCCACAGGAGAGAAAGTGTCAAAATAATCGACCCCCTCCTGTTGAGTGTAACCTTTAGCAACTAAGCGAGCCTTATAACGCTCTATAGAACCATCTGCAAAGTATTTTATCGTGTAAACCCACTTACAGCCCACCACATTCTTACCAGGAGGCAATTCGACAACGTTGAACGTCTTGGTACGCTCCATGTTATCCAACTCCACATTCATAGCCTCAGTCCACTTCTCTGATGCTATGGCTTGAGAAAAGTTTTTGGGTTCTGTTTCGAGAGAAACAGACAGGATATAGGATCTATAGGGTGGTTTGATGTTAGAATAAGTGAGATAAGAGGATAGAGGATAAGGAGTGGTAAGCTTTTTGGGAGGCGATAAGTTTGATGTGGGAGATATAGAAGATGAAATTTGAAAGAGAGAACAGTGATAGTCAGAAAGATAACCTGGTGCTCTAGAGGTTCGCCGTGGCCTGTCATTTGATGGCGAAACAGAGGTCGTCTCGGTAGACACAGTCTCATTACCAGGTGAGTCACCAGTAGATACATGTGATGTTGATGCATGAGATGTAGATGAATGAGATGCAGGATTATGAAAATAGTCGATGCTATGTGGTATACTCAAAGGGAGGATGGACGTATCAAAAGGATCCGTTGACTGTAAAACAGAATGATTATCGACAAAAGGGAAAACAGTTTCATGAAAGACTATATTGCGAGAAATAGAAATCTGATTAGTATCCAGATGCAAGACCTTATAACCTTTGTAGCCAAGAGAATACCCTAAGAAAACGCATTTATCAGCTCTAGGACTAAACTTGTGGCGATCCTTAGGAAGAGTAGAAACATAGCAAAGACATCCAAAGGTACGTAAAAAAGAATAATCCGGTTTCTTGTTATTAAGAAGTTCATAAGGAGTGCGATTTTGTAACAAAGGTGAAGGTGTCCTATTAATAAGAAACACAGCAGTGAGAAGGCAATCTGTCCAGTATTGTAAAGGGATCCTAGATTGAAAAAGAAGGGCTCGAGCAACATTCAAAATATGTTGGTGTTTGCGTTCAACAACAGAGTTCTGTTGAGGTGTATAAGCACATGAAAATTGGTGTATCATGCCATGCGTCTTAACTAGAGTACTAAAAGCAAGTTCTGGAGCATTATCAGTCCTAATCTTTTTAATTTTCTTTCCGTATTGAGTTAAAACATGTTGTATAAAAGAGGGAAAAACAGTAGTGACATCATTTTTATTTCTCAAAAGATATACCCAAGTTGCTCTAGTACAGTCATCAACAATGGTAAGAAAATATCTAAAACCTTCTATGGACTCAATAGAAAAAGGACCCCAAACATCTAGATGGACCAGATCAAAAGGAGTGGAAGACAAATGATTATTTGAGATGAAAGGCAACCTTTTTTGCTTAGCTAGAGGACAGACATCACAAGGACTATTACATTTAAGACTAGAAGCAGGTAAAATACCAGAAAGAAGTTTTAACTTGTCTGGAGATGGATGTCCAAGGCGTTGATGCCAAAGATGACCATCGACTTCCAAGGATCCAGAGAAATGCGGAGATGCGGATGATGATGCATTAGATGATGGCGAAGAAATAAGAGCAGATGATGAGTCAAGATGGAGAATGTAAAGATTATGCAACAGGAAGCCTTTACCAATCATCAAGCCCTGAATAGACTCCTGAAGATAACAAGAATCAGGATAAAAATGAGCAGAGCCTTGGTTATGTTGTAAAAGACTACTAATAGAAATGAGATTAAATTTGAAAGATGGGACATGAAGAACATTATGCAAAATGAGTGTTTCTGTCAACTGAACTGTACCACAATGTGTGATAGCTACCTTAGTCTCATTTGGTAATGAGACTGTAACTCCAGAAACTGTTACTGTTTTACAAAAAAATGACAAGTCAGAGCAAACATGACTAGTTGCTCCAGTATCTATAATCCAACTACCATGAGGAATGTGTTTGGACAGAGAAGATAAACATTGATGCTGAAAAGTAAGGCGGTTGTTCTCAAAACGAAGAGAAGAAGATGGGAAAGTAGAAGGATAGGCAAAAGAGTTACCAGAAGAAGATTGTATGGCCATAGCACCATGATCAGTGATAGATGAGACTTGAGAAGATGAAGCTGGACTCTCTGAAGTTTTAACCTGAGCGTTCAGTTGTTGAAGAAGAGCCTGTATCTGATCACCAGTGAGAGTGGTGACATCAAGATTAACATTCGCTGAAACTGGTTGTGGTTGCTCAGTGATGATGTTAGCAACAGAATGAGTCTGAGGACGAGGATGATTAGAAGATTGTCCTCGAGACTGAGTCACTGGAGCAACAGGACGCTGAGAAGCTTGATAGTTAGCAAATGTACTCTTAAAACCTGGTATATAACCCGGTGGATAACCATGCAGCTTAAAACACTTTTGCACTACATGTCCAGTTTGACCACAGTGGGTACATACTGGTCGAGGACCCTTCGGTCGATAGTTATGTTGAACCGTAGCATAGGCAACGTTGTCGTACGGTCCTTGATAAGAGACATTTTCTTGAGTGGGAGCTGAAGTCTGAAAAATCATGTTAGCAGGTTTCGGTTTAACAGTCTTCTGTCGCTCATCAGATGTAACCATATTGAAAGCTTCCTCTATACTCGGAATCGGCTTCAACATCAGAATATGGCGACGAGTAGAATCATAAGATTCATTAAGCCCCATCAAGAACTTAGTCACTCTACTTCGTTCTTGAAGTTTCTCCCACAGAGCAGCTGCATTACATTCACATTTCCCACAAGTACATACTGGCAATTCTACATAGTTCTTATATTCTTCCCATAGAGTCACTAAGAGAGTGTAGTAAGAAGTGACATCTAGTGATCCCTGCTGTATTGAATTCAACTTCTGTTCGATCTCAAACACTCTCGGAGCATCATCTTGCTTAAAACGTGACATCAGATTTTTCCAAATACCTTCTGCTGTAGAGATGAACAATAAGCTCGCTCCAATTTTCTTGTCAACAGAATTAATGATCCAAGTTGAAACAATGTCATTGCAACGCGACCAAGAACCAAAATCACGATGATCATCAGGAGGTTTCTTGATCGTTCCATCTATGAAACCTAGTTTGTTCCTAACATTAAGAGCAACTCGAACTGACCTTCGCCAAGAGTAGAAATCAGCTCCAGACGTGAGACGATCAGATACGATACTCATCCCCGCATGATCCGAGCTGTGTAGAGAGAAAGGATTCTCGTAATGATCTGTTATGGTCGCCGGAATTGGATTCGCAACCGGAATTGGAGGCATGACTTGAATCAGAGAGTAGATCGCACGATAGTAAGAAGCAACCCAAACCTAATCAAGTGAGAGAAAGCCAATTAAGCCAATTAAGACTCGGGTAATCAAAGTCGAACAGAGAACAAGAACAATTCCAACAAGATTCGCAACAAAGGAAGAGATGACGTGAAGATTTGAAGCACTCATCGAAGAAGAACAAAAAATCTCCAAGAAATCAAGACGATTCAATGGGAGAATGAAAGAGCGAAGCTCAAAAAAGAAGAACAAAGAAGATAGAGATCAGATCGAAGAGAAGAACGAAGGCGAAGCTCAAAAACGCCATTAATGGAGTTCGAAAAAGTTTGTTACGCGGAAGAGAGAATGAGAAAATTTATTATGCTCTGATACCATATTAACTTTGATAAAAGATGTTTTCTCATTAATGAAACTAAAAGTATACAAGGAGTATTTATACTCTATACAATACAAGTGTATTTTAGTTAGGAAGCTAAAGGAGACTTCTCTATACTAATACACTATATTAAACCTTATACATTAATAACTCAATAGTCTTCTTCTTCCTCTCACACGAAACCACTTCTACTTTGGCTCAATGGAGGTTAGATTCTTTTTTCGCCCACTTCCACAGTTCCACTCATATATATGCATGGGTCGCTTGATTGGGTTCTAGTTGTTTTGTTTTATGTTTACATGTTCAATTCGTATCTTTATCTTTGGAAACATAAAATTTAAGCGGCTTAAAAAAGAAAATACAATTTCTACATTATAAATGCTAATGAAGAAAACCGACACGGTTTTTATTAGAGCTGACGTGGCAGGCGATTTTTTTGGCGATTAGGGTTTTTACTTGGAGAACAAGTTGGTCGATGTCGGTGGCTCTGCCGCCGCAGCCGGGATCTCCGGTGGCAACGGGTCTCATGGGAAGTGATATGCAGGCTAGTGAAGGGATCTTGAGTCCAAGGAAAGGTGGAAAACAATTGGAGGGGGTGATTTCGGAGACGGATTTCCCGAGCCTGGGAAAATCCCAAACAGGTCACACGGTGAAGCAGGATCAAAAACTCTGGGTGAAAGCGGTACAGCAGGAGTCTTTTACTCAACAGGATTTTGTTGTTACGCAAGTCGATGGGAAGGAGAGAGTAGTGGTCCCAAAGGAGGTTTTTGTAGATGCAAAGCCGTTATGGGAGGATTTTTTAATTGGCAAGTTTTTGAATGCATCAGCGCCTCATGTAGGTAAGATTCACATGATTGTGAATAAGATCTGGAGGTTGGGAGACAAGTCTTCTCTTATCGATGTATTTGTGGTGAATGACACAACGGTTAAATTCAAAGGTTCGCAGCGAGTCAATGAGGAATCGTATATTAAACAGAGGAATGTGGAATATTGTAGGTCTCCCCATGGTTATGTCTCGATGGACCCCTTTTGCGGAGGATGCGCAGCCTGCTATGCGTTCTATCCGGCTGTGGGTTAAACTACAGAATGTTCCACACACTATGTTTACACATAAGGGTTTGGAATTCTTAGCTAGTGCGGTGGGAAAACCACTGAAGCTTCATCAAAAAACAGAATCCTGTATGAGTTTTGATGAAGCACAAATTCTTGTGGAAGCTGATTTGACAAAAGTTCTGCCAGTGGAGTACCACTTAGCAGGCGAGGAAGAGGGTGAATTGGATGTGGTGGTTCGTTATTCATACCCCTGGCTCCCACCTCGGTGCAGTGGCTGTGGAAAATGGGGTCACTCAACATCGGACTGTTTACTTCCTGTTCAGGAAGAACCACAATCTTCGTGCAGGTCTGGGAAGGACAAAGACAGCGAGGAGGCTCCTGTTGAACAGACTGCGGGGGGAGGATGTTGCTCAGACTATTAGGGAAGAGGGGGAACAACAGGGTTGGATTACTCCTCAGAAGACAGGTCATAAACCCAGTCCTCAAAAAAGTAATAAGCACGCCGTGCAACAAGTTGGGGAAGGGTCTATTCTGTCAAATTCTTATGCCGTTCTTAGTGAACACAGTGAGGATGAGACTGATGTGCAAGCTATCTCTAAAGAGAAGGACCAGGGAGATAAGGAAAATGTCGACACTGGAAAGGACAAGGGCATTTCTATGACTGTAACTTCGGGAGAGACTGCATTATATGATAGTGACGTGCCAGTGGAGGCAAACAAAACTGGAGTTGTTGCTGATACAGAGGTTAGACAGAAGAACGGACGTGGTACTAAAGCACCTATCCAATTGCGTGAGTCCATTCCTCGGGCCACGAAAGAGCAACATAAATTTGGTTTCAACACTCAAGCTCAGAACCCACGGGATCCGAGTAAGAGGTTCTCTCATCAATAATCTTTTATGTCAAACTTCTTCTGGAATGTCCGAGGTTTTAATAAAGTTTCAAAACATTCTGTGATAAGAAGTTGGATGACGAGTGAGCATTTCAATTTTGGGTGTTTACTCGAGACAAGGGTGAAGGAGAATAAGGCAGAGAGGATTGTGGGCTCTGTTTTTCCGGGTTGGTCGTTTTTATCAAATTATGTTTCAAATCGCAGAGGAAGAATCTGGGTGCTTTGGAGTTCAAGGGTGAGAATCACTCCCTTCTTCACAAGCAGTCAGCTGATAACATGTTCAGTTCTAGTGGATGGTATGCAAGATGAGTTCTTTGTGTCTTTTGTGTACGCTTCCAATAGCATTGAGGAAAGGAAGATCCTGTGGGGTGATTTAAAGTGTCATCAGGATTCACCTGTGATACGCACTAAACCGTGGATGATTTATGGTGATTTTAATGAAATTTTGGACGTGGAGGAGCACTCTCTTCATGATCAACTACAAATTCTGTCTCCAGGCATGAGTGATTTCCAAGAGGTTATGAGGTATTGTTCTCTCCAGGACATGGCTTCACACGGCCCGTTATACACCTGGTGTAACAAACGTGAAACCGACTTGATCTGCAAGAAACTTGATAGAGTTCTTGTAAATACTATTTGGCTTCAGGAGCATAGTCAAGCATATGGTGTTTTCGAGGCGGGTGGATGCTCTGATCATCTCCGCTGTCGCATCAAAATGGGACATGACCCTGTCCGTACTAAGAGACCTTTCAAGTTCACAAATGCACTTGTCACGGATCCAAACTTTCAGCCGATGATCCAGGAGTTTTGGAAAGGTACTGAAGCTATCTATCCTTCAACCTCTGCAATTTTCCGGTTTTCAAAGAAGCTAAAGGCTTTAAAGCCAAAAATAAAGCAGCTCAGTAAGGAAGTCCTTGGAGATCTTACTAGGAAAACAAGAGAAGCTTTTGCCACACTGTGCCAGTGTCAAGTGACCACTCTCTCAAATCCCACAGCAACTAATATGTATCGAGAATCAACTGCCTACAGTCGCTGGCTGCACGTTGCAGGACTTGAAGAGCGTTATCTGAAGCAAAAATCTAAACTCCATTGGTTGAAGGTCGGGGATGGTAATAACAAGGCGTTTTACAATGCTGCTAAAGCTCGAGAGGTTCGAAATGCTATCCGCGAAATAAAATGTCAGGATGGGACAGTGGTGACTACGCAAGAAACGATGAAGCAGGAGGCAGAACGTTTCTTTCGAGATTTCTTGGGACACAAACCAGACCATTTAACACCTATATCTGAGAAAGCCATTCGTGAGCTGATACACTTTTGTTGTCCAGAGAGGGATAAGGATCTTCTTCAAGCTCCGGTAACAGAGGAGGAAATTAAAGGAGTTTTATTCTCCATGCCCCATGAGAAAAGTCCCGGGCCTGATGGTTTCACCGTAGAATTCCTGAAAGAAACATGGTCTACTATCAAGCAGGATTTTGTTATCTCCATCCAATCCTTTTTCCAGTATGGCTTCCTACCTAAGGGTGTAAATGCTACTATTTTAGCTCTAATACCGAAAAAGAAAGTGGTGTACGAGATGAAGGACTATCGCCCCATCTCTTGTTGCAATGTGACGTACAAGGTAATATCAAAGCTTCTTGCGAATCGACTTAAACGGCTATTACCTGATTTCATCTCTCCAACACAATCGGCATTTGTCAAAGATAGACTGTTGATGGAAAATGTCCTTCTTGCTTCTGAGATTGTAAAGGATTATCACAAAGCAGAGATCTCTCCGCGAAGTGCAGTCAAGATAGACATCTCAAAAGCTTTTGATTCAGTTCAGTGGACTTTTCTTCTCTCTATATTTCGAGCTCTGGAGTTTCCACAACAATTTATTCAATGGATTGAGCTTTGCATCACCACAGCCTCTTTTTCGGTTCAGGTAAACGGCGAGTTAGCAGGTCTATTTAAGAGTGCTAGAGGCTTGCGGCAAGGCTGCTCTCTCTCCCCATATTTATTCGTAATCTGTATGCAAGTACTCTCTGCCATGTTGGACAAGGCTGCTCTTGAAAAACACATTGGCTATCACCCGAAATGTCACAATCTGCACCTTACTCATCTGTGTTTTGCTGATGATTTGTTAGTCTTTACTGATGGCACAAAGTGCTCTATAGAAGGCATTCTTCGCATTTTTGATGAGTTTGCTGCTTATTCTGGTCTCCGGATTAGCCTGGAAAAGTCCACTTTGTATATGGCCGGTGTTAGAGAGGAGGATCAAGTAGATATTCTCAACTCTTTTCCTTTTGCCAATGGCTCTTTACCAGTACGTTACCTCGGACTTCCCCTCCTGACCAAGCGAATGACCACGCATGACTATGCTCCCCTCATAGCACGCATTAAAGAACGCATCAGTTGCTGGACAGCTCGCCACCTATCCTTTGCAGGCCGTCTGCAACTGATCAGTTCAGTTATCAACAGCCTCATAAATTTTTGGATGTCCGCCTTCCGCCTCCCTAATTCATGTATCCAGGAAATTGACGGCCTCTGTTCCGCCTTTCTCTGGTCGGGTCCGGCTTTGAATACTAAAAAAGCGAAAGTGGTTTGGAAAGATGTCTGTCTTCCTCGCGAGGAAGGAGGGCTTGGATTACGTTCACTCAAAGAAACTAACTTGGTCAGCTGTTTGAAACTCATATGGCGGCTGTTGTCGGCAAATTCCCTTTGGTCAAAGTGGTTGAGAACATATTTGATGCGGAAAGGCTCATTCTGGTCGATCAAAGAAAACTCTGCTGCAGGTTCTTGGATGTGGAAAAAACTTTTGAAATATAGGCACATTGCATCAGATTTTGTCAAATATGAGGTTGGAAATGGAAGATGCATTTCCTTTTGGCATGATAAGTGGTCAAGTTTGGGTTGTTTATTAGATATTACAGGCCAAAGAGGGTGCATTGATATGGGAATACCATTACATGCCACAGTTGCAGAGGCGATAGATCATAGAAGAAGACGGCATCGTGTGGATTCTCTCAACCAAATAGAATCCATTCTGGATGAAATACGTTCTCATGGGGAGACTGATGCGGCTGATGTAGTCTTATGGAAAGGGAAAGGCGGTCGATTCGCTCCGAGGTTTACGACCAAGGAGACCTGGATGCACCTTAGGGAGTCTCGGGGTCATAAAGACTGGGCAAGAGGGATTTGGTTTTCTTTAGCAACTCCAAAATACTCCTTCATATCGTGGCTAGCTACACTCAATAAGCTCTCAACGGGTGACCGCATGCAGGCCTGGGGTGGTAATGCTAACACGTCATGTGTCCTCTGCTCGTGCTCTTTGGAAACAAGAGACCATCTATTCTTCTCATGCCCCTTCTCAACGGAAGTATGGGCTGGACTCACTTCAAAACTCTTAGAAAACAGGTTCTCAACAGCTTGGGGATGTGTCTTACCATTACTCACGGATACAACACAGAGCTCGGACACCTTATTCCTCCTGCGCTATACTTTCCAGGCCACCGTCCATACTATCTGGAAGGAACGTAATTGCCGGAGACAAGGGGAAACCTCAAACCCTGCTCCTCTGCTTATCAAGCTCCTGGACCGGAATGTTCGCGATAGGCTGCTTTCCATCTATGCTCAAGGAAAACACAGGGCTGCAATGGAACTGTGGCTAGGCACAAGATAATCTTCAATCTTTTGTTTCTTAAAGCTGTCTAGATAAACTTTACAGTCCACACACTCTAAACCCATTCAAACTATGCTGATGTAAAAAGTTTTTTTTCGAATAAATTTTACATTTTATTCAAAAAAGAAAAAATGAAGAAAACCAATATTTTTTTTTTTTTTTTGACAGAAGAGAGGTTGATAAACTTTTGAAGCAATGTTATGAAAATATATAAGGAAATATAAACTTGATGAATTTTGTACATATTTTTTTTTTGTTATGTAAATAATAAATCCGATTAGTAATATATAATGATAGTAGTTTTATAAAATATCGAAAAGATATTTACCACTTTGCTCTTGTCCCATTTTAACTTACCCTTATATTGGTCATAGAACGTTACGGTAGATCGAGATCCCTTACCGCAATATCAGAAGTTACAGCAAATGAGCAAAACGTTCTCAATATGAAACATTTTTGTATTTTACTTGGATAACACATTACTTACTACTAGTCAAAAGTCAAAAGTCAAAACCAAAAGAAAAGTGAAGTCCACTAACATTACTTTTTTGAATTTAAAGTTTTAAAGCAACAAAACGTACCACGAGTTTCATATCGTGTTATCTTAAATATTTTAATCATTGTCCACCAAAATAACATCAACAACCCAATATGAGTCTCCTAAATGAAACATCCGGCTCCTTTCTCATCATCATTTCACTTTTTAAGGTTTCTTTCACTGTATATTAGGTGATATCCTGTAAAAATAGAAATAGTATCATTTTAAAAATGAAAGAAATTGTAATATTTTAATATTGTAGTTGAAGATTGGTAATTTGTGGAAGAAAATCTTCAGTGAATCTAATTTCTAAAAAAATATGGAACTAAAAATGAAAAAAAAAAAATCAACTAAATTATTTTAAAACATAATTGTGTATTTTAAAAATTTAATTACCCTAATGGCTTTTTTCGTCAAAAATATTGTAACATAATTGTGTATATTTTAAATTTAATTGGTTTACTGAAATCCTATATAAAAATACATGTGGAAATTTAATTAACAAAAAAAATATGTGGAAATTAAAAAAACACCATTAAGATGTTTTTACGAAAATTATTTGATCTCTGAGTCTTGTAAAATAAATTCCAACAGTAAATCAGATAAAAATACGAACAAAAAAATCTACTTTATATAATTTAGAAACAACTATGAATGGAAAACATCTAAGGTTAGAAAACAAAAATCAAGGCCTTTACTTAGGCCCTGTTCGTTTGGTGAACTAGACAAAATATCTGGATACAGTATCAAGACGCAGTATCTGAACGCAACATCTAGATGATGTTCGTTTGTGTTATTAGTTTATGTATCCATAAATTGTATCTGGATTCAATTATGTTTGTTTTGTAATCTGATATTTGTATCTGGATACAATATATGTAAAATACCAAAAAACGTAATTTTGCGGTTTTAGTGAAAACCGAGATTTTTGCGGTTTTGGCGGGAAAAGGAGATTTTGCGGTTTGACGGAAAACGAGATTTTGCAATTTTGGCGGAAAAATGAGATTTTGCGGTTTTGACGGGAAAAAGAGATTTTGCGGTTTTGACAGGAAAACAATATTTTGCGGATTTTGCAGGAAAACGAGATTTTATGGTTTTGGCGGGAAAACGAGATTTTGCGGTTTTGACGGGAAAATGAGATTTTGCGGTTTTGACGGGAAAAGGAGATTTTGCGGTTTTGACGGGAAAACAATATTTTGCAGATTTTGCGGGAAAACGAGATTTTACGGTTTTGGCGTGAAAACAAGATTTTGCGGTTTTGGCGGGTAAATGAGATTTTGCGAGTTTGGCGGGAAAACGTAACTTTGCGGTTTTGACGGAAAAATGTTATTTTGCGATTTTGGCAGAAAAATGTTATTTTGCGGTTTTGGCGGGAAAATGAGTTTTCATGTTTTTGTGTTTTTTTGTAGGAAGACGAGATTTTGCGGTTTGATGGGAAAAGCGAGATTTTGCGATTTTGGCGAGAAAATGTAATTTTGCGGTTTTGGCAGGAAAACGAGATTTTGCGGTTTTAGAGAAAAAAAAATGAAATTTTGCGGGTTGGTTGGTGAAGAATGGAATTTTAGAGTTGTATGCATATTATAATTGAGAAAAAATATTTTGTAATTATTTAATTAAAATATGGGTATTTTTGACTTTTACAAATTATGGATGAGTTTACCTCATCCAAACTCTCTAAAAAATCTCATCCAGAAATTCAGTTTTTTTTGGATGAGTTTTTAAAATGTATCCAAATATTGTATCCAGATGAGTTCCTAATTGTTACTAAACGAACAATAATAAGCATTTGCATCCAGATATTGCATCTGGTGCACCAAACGAACATGACCTTATAAGAAATATATTTCATGAACTAGTTAGTATATTTGGTAGAGTGGAGGATTCATCAAATCAGGCTGCTATGGAACAGTCGAATGCTTGTATATTGTTTGTCCGATGGGACGACTGTTTTTTTTTTTTGTTTTTTTCTGTAGAGTTTGTTCGTTATGCATTTTATCATATCCTAATGGCTTGTAAGTTAGCTTGGAAATTTGGAATGTAAAGAGTTACATGTAAGTGAGTTCATCATAGGACCGGGCTGCTCGTCGATTGGTTATGGAGCTTCCGAGGAAATTGGACCGTTTCGGATCGATAAAACTGGTTCCAATCTCTATCTCAACAAGTTTACGTGGAACACAGGTTAATATTCTTTTGTTCTGGAATCACATCGTTATAGAACAATGAACCATACTTTGAACCTGTGATTTGTAATGAATAGAAGCAAACATTTTGTTTCTTGAATCGCCTGCCGGAGTTGGATTTTCATACACTAACACAAGCTCCGATCTTATAGATTCAGGGGACGAACGCACTGGTTAGCTTCACTTCTATTTATTTATGTCTTATCAACGTGTATTTGTTATCGAGGTGGCTTTATGAAAATATGACTCTGCAGCTAAGGAAAATTTAATATTTCTAATCAAGTGGATGTCAAGATTTCCTCAGTACCAATATAGAGATTTCTTCATTGCTGGTGAAAGCTATGCTGGTATGAATACACACACACACACTCTCTCTCTCTCTTGAGCCATTCAGGATTGATTTTGTTTTTTTAAGCTAAGGCAATAGACTTATTTGTAATGTCAATGTATTATAGGGCATTATGTTCCTCAACTTGCCAAAAAGATCTATCTCTACAACAAAGGTTTCAACAACACACCCATCATCAACCTCAAAGGACTCATGGTAAAACTAGCTATGGTTCTCTTCTATTTATCACCTTTCCGAAACCTTCTTCACTCCAAGATTTGTAATAACAAAACAATAAAAAAAATAAAGATTCATATCCTTGATTTAATTAATATATTTTTGGACAGGTTGGGAATGGAGATATGGACAAGCATTACGACAGACTAGGAGCAGTCATGTACGCATGGTCACACGCAATGATCTCCGACAGATCCTACAAGTCTGTCCTCAAACACTGCAGCTTCACGACGCATAAAAACTCGGACAAGTGCAGTTGGGCACTCTACTTCGCCTTGGTTGCTGAGAGAGGCCAAGTCAATGGGTACAGCATCTACTCACCCTCATGTGTACCACAAACCAACCAGACCAAGTTACTACATAGACGGCTTTTGGAAGAAGAATACGACCCATGTACTGAGAACTACTCCGAGATATATTACAACCGTCCTGATGTACAACGAGCTATGCACGCTAATCTTACCTCCATTCCTTATAAGTGGACTACGTGCAATATGGTTTTGAATAAGAACTGGGGAGATTCTGACTTTTCGATGTTGCCTACATATAAGGAACTCATTGTAGCTGGTTTGAGGATCTGGGTGTTTAGGTAATTCATGAAACTAGCTTCAAGTAAAGTACCTTTTGTATCATTTTAACCACATTTTTTCTCAAATGCAGTGGCGATACAGACGCAGTGGTTCCAGTGACTGGGACTCGACTTGCTCTCAGCAAACTCAATCTTCCCGTGAAAACTCGTTGGTACCCTTGGTACTCCGAGAAACAGGTAAGTTTCCATCATATTCATACTTTCTTTGCTTATTATGCAGAGCCAATGATTTCACAATGGTGGTGGTGACAGGTGGGGGGATGGACAGAGGTATACGAGGGACTTACCTTTGCAACAGTAAGAGGTGCAGGCCACGAAGTGCCGGTATTACAACCGGAGCGTGCTCTCACTCTTTTAAGATCATTCTTGGCCGGAAAAGAACTTCCAAGATCTTCTTAGTCACACACAAGACGAGAAAAGGCTCCCTCCAAAAATCTTAAGATGACTATAAGATGATAATCTAAGAATGCTTGTATTCGAAGAAGATATATATATTGGATACATGATGATTTGTGTTGATAGACCAGATTAAACCACGGTATAAAATTGCAATAACGAAAAAGATTTTTAATGTCTGAACCATAAAAAAGTACAATGCTCTTTTGCCTCTTCTACCTGTAAAGTTGAATAAGACAACAAGAAAAACAGCTTCTTACTTCATTCCTTCGCTGAGGCCTGGTGGCATACCTAAGCTCTGCGCAAGGTCGCTCATTCTTTCTTTCATAGCCTATAAATTTCACAAAGTTCAGTTAGAACAGACAAAGAGAGAGACATGTAATTTTGTTGCATTGTGATAAATGGTTTGTGGTTGCCTTACCACAACACTCTTGGCGTGTGCGTCCTTGTATGCTTCTGTAACAAGTTGTGAAAGTTTCTGCCATAGGAAACACACCCAACATGATGATCAACAAAAGAGAGAAACAAACAAATTAGCACTGATTGTTCCATAAAAAAGGTTACTCACTTCGGAACCTAATTCCATTGCTGCCTCGGTTATATCAGTACGGATTGGTTGCTGGTTACCTGATAATGTAACCTGACACACAAATCCAAAAGGTTTCAGTTCATCTGAATGAATTAGTAACAGAAACAACAAAGAGTTGAGATTGTAGAGTGTCGTTCTTGTCAAACTATCCAAAGACATAACAAAACAGAAAACACCCATTCAATGAAAAAAATTGGAAAATGCAAACTTTTTTTTGAATTCTTACATCCACCAAGAAGAATCTTTTAGGGAAACAGACTCAAATAAGAACCAGAAGTGACGGTGATGAGTCCTAGATGATAGACTCATAGTTAACTAACTTATTGATATAAAGGCAGTACATCTATTTCGAACACAAAACAAGAATCTGCACTAACCTTGACAAGCTCGCCTTCACAATAACCATCAAACTCAGCGCTGTGAAAATGGAACAAAAGCAAACATCAATATACACATAGCAGAGAAACTCAATAAAATTTTATAGAGTTTGTAATGGTAAAATGCGCAGAAGACTTACGCAGCTAACTCTTTTTGGACACGAACAGCTTCCACTTGAACAACCATTTGAGCTTTCTTCACAGTCTCATACATATTCTGCATATTACCAAATATCCCTGCCTAGGAAAATAATCACACAAAGATGAAACATAAACTTCTTATTCTTCTTGAAGCCTAACTGAAACAACATAACAAATCCAATCTAATGTATGTATTGTATTGTATACCTTAGATTGTCCATCTTCACTGTTGTTATCTTTGTTTCCACCTCCGAATAGTCCATTCACACGGAGAGACCTATAACCATTTCTTGACTTGTGCTGATTTGGCCATGTCCTAGTACTACTACTACTCCCTCTCTGCGATTTCAAGCTCACATTCCCTGAAATTGAACAAGAAAAAAAAACAATCGAATTTGCAATCCCAAAAAACATTAGTAGATACAAAATTACACTTTCCACTCCTACCAATACGAAATAAAAAGTCTAATTACAAAAGATTAATCAAAATTCAGATGAAACCCCAATGCACAAGAGAGACATATATACCAAAACCTAAACCGAGAGAGAGAGAGAGAGAGAGAGAGAGAGATTAAAGTAGGGATTTTTAAGAGAGACTAACCATGGGAGGAAGGAAAGAGCAAAGATTTGTTGAAATTGGTGGTTGTAGCCATAGACGCCATTGTTATTATACGAAAGAGAGAAGAAACAAGGGGGTTTCTGAAATTCGAAGAAGAAGATAAAACCGGAAGCTAATTTTTTTTCCGAACAACTTTAAGCTTCTGTGTGTTGCTGAACCTCTTAACCAGTGATTTAACGCCACGTCACCTAAACACTTTTTGAGCTTTAGATTTGTTTTGTACTAATGGTTAGTGACGTCACAACTTAAAACATCGTTAG
This sequence comes from Camelina hispida, assembly GCA_023657505.1. Taxonomy (NCBI): domain Eukaryota; kingdom Viridiplantae; phylum Streptophyta; class Magnoliopsida; order Brassicales; family Brassicaceae; genus Camelina; species Camelina hispida. Next base: position 41,039,245 of record CP094632.1, read on the forward strand.
TTAAAAAAAAAAATAGTGATTGATCCAAAGTTTCTAGATGCAAAAGTATATAGCGAGAAGATCTGTACATTTGAGTGTACTATTTTGGAGTCAGCCAAACTCTGACCCAACACTTGAAATGCCCCTAAATTAAACCATACTGGAATTGGACCTTTGCCTATGCAATAGGCATTCTTTTAGAAGTCAATGCCACTATGAACATGAAAGAAAGACATATCTATCATTTGAAGTCCAAACAGACATAATCAACTTGTACAGTTTACATGATAACAATATGATAAGACAACGCACTCCACAATGCAACCATTGTGGTCTAAAGACACTTATGCTTCATGCTTGTCACTAAAAACATTCCCAATCTCACTTGAAAAAAAAAACAAAACAAAACAAAAAAAACTCATGTGCAACTCTCTGATTCATGGCTCTGATTCCTCAGCCATTATGTGTTGGCATGACCTAACAAGTTAACAATCTTCTGTGACTTGAGCAAGCAATGAATCTTTACCTTCTGTATCATCCATCGCTAGAGAAACTGATATGGCTTGACCAAGCAATGAACCTTCACCTTCTGTATCATCCATTGCTAGAGAAACTGACTCTTTCTCACCTGGATCAGCAGCACTCACTGGGACTGTAATGGGTTTACGTTTCTCTTTCTCAACCAAAGCCATGTGTTTTTTCCCAAGCCTATGATTCCTCATCGTCGTCTCAGAATTTGCATGAATATTACAAGTGCTGCACCAAATCGTTACCTTCTTTTTCCTCTCACCTTCTTCTGTCTTCTTTCCCGTTGTTGTTTCTTTCACCGACATTTCAGCCGGTACATTAGCAGTTTCAATTCCTGAAATGGCTTCTGAGTGTGGCGCTGTACCGGAAGCAGGAGCTAAAGAGGTTGAAGCTGCCTCAGGTGACTCATTCTGTTGTGTAACAACAGCCTCAGGTGCTTCACTCTGTTGTGAAACAGCAGCCTTATGCTTTTTACCTAACTCATGATCCCTCATGACTGTTTGACAAAAGGTCCCAACTTTACAAATGTCACACCAAAACTTAAAGCTTCTTCTTAGTTTGCTTTCTACTTGCTTTTTCGAAGAGACTATTTCTCCGGTTTCCACAGACATCGCCTTTGCTTCCAAGACTGCTTCTTTTGCTTTGTGCCTTTTCCCATTAACATGTTTGTTCAAACCAGTTTGATGATGAGTATCCTCTGCTTTACGCTTTTCTCCTACAGGATCAGCTCTAGCCTGCAATAGTAATCAAAGAGAACACACATAAAACAAAGACCAATGTGTGTGGATACAAAACGATGAGATAACACACTTGTAGTAAATATAAGAACAAGAAAGAACAATCATTTAAACCAACACTTACCAGTACAATCAACTTCTCTTTGTTAGACTCCAAAACAGATGTACCGGTAGCATGGAGTTGAGGCAAATGCATGGTACCAACACTGTCTTCTTTACCCTTTGCTCCTATAGTGTCAGCCCTATTCTGCAATAGAGTAATCAAAAGAGAACACATATGAAACAAAGGCTTATTATAATATCCTTTCAAAACAGAAGATGCTGAACTAACATAGTCCAGCACTTACCAATACAATCAACTTCTCTTTATTAGAATCCAAAACTGATGTTCCGGTAGTAGTAGTAGCCTCATGCAATTGCATCATTGGTGATGTAACTAGACCGTTGTAAGGACCTTTGTACAACACAGGACTGAACAAGTTGTTCTGATTCTGATTAGAAAGCTTCCTTTGATTGATCCACATAGTTATCTTTTCTTCTAACGACATCATCCCTGTCTCAGCCGCTCGTCGTTTCGCCATTTCTCTCTCGATAGCCATCTCTTGTAAAACCTCGGCTATAAGCTCTCTTTTCCTCGCTGCTTCTGCTATAATGATCTCTTGACGGATTTGCTCCTTCTCAATCTCTCTTTGAATCGCTTCCCTAACTTGATCATCATCCTCACTTGATCCTAAAGATATATATGTAAGCCAAATCAACATCTATGTACAATTCGTATCACCGGGCGATTCAAATCAAATCGTAATAATGTTTCTCCGACAGGGATACAGGGGCGACAGAACAGTAACAAAACGAGAGATGAATGAACAGTAACAAAACCTGGGATGGATCGCGGCGGCGGGAAGAGAGAGGAGTTCGGTAACGGAGACTGAGATGGTGCAGTGTCCGTAGAAGGAGGTGGTCGATCAGTGTCGATGGCTCTGTATCTGAATTCCATTCACAATTTTCAAAATTTGTGGGGGAGAGGGAGAGATAGAGAAGCAGAGCAAAAGAGGGTTTTGTTTTGTTATCTCTTTTTTAATGGTTCTTTTCTTATAGTAAAAGAGAACAGTTTTTTTTGCTTCTTCTTTTGGTAAACCTTGGGGGTAATTTTGTAAATAATTGTTAAAGAGATTTTTTCCTAATAAGTTTAAGGAATTTAATTTTCAAGTCATCTTTCAATCTTTGGCAGATTCCTAAACTTTTTTTGAATGAGGCTTCTAAATTCGTTTGTAATGTAATAATTAAGCCTAATAAATTCCCTATAGATTAATTTATTAGAGATTTCATATTACGTTAGTTTAGGGTGGATCGATTGATTTATCGTTTGTTGTTTTTGAGAGTTTTGTCGAGTCTTTTAGCCTTAATCTCTTTTCGTTGAAATATATTTTTAATAGTGGTTTCTTTCACTATAGGCGGATTCATTTTTTGTATCAGTTTTCTATCGGTTAAGACTCCTCTATATATTTGTATGTTTTTCTATCGGTTGACGACATTGTTTGGCTTGATTAAGGACTTAAAGTTTGCTTCTCTTGTTTCAGTTTTTGTTTGTTTGTTTATCTCGCCATTTAGAATCATAATTTTCCATTGTTTTAGTTTGTCGGCTTTCATTCTTTTGGACTGATTTATGGACATGTATTGTTGGGTCTGATTGGTAACGTAGGCAAAACTATACAGAAAAGCTGTAATCTGTTACGAAACAGTACAAAACTTTTTTTAAAAGAAAAGCTGTACAAAAAAGCTGATAATTTAATTTGTAATAAAGTTTTTGTGATTGGTAAAAATTGAAAGTTGTACGAGTTGTAACGCTTTCGTTTGTCACCGATCAAAGCCGTTATATGTGAGCTTTTAGTTTTCGGGAGTTACATAAAAAATCTAAAAGTTAATAAATTAAGGATTGAATTTATATTCGTATACACTCTTTGGCGGACTTCTCTATATAAGATCAAATACCTTACTAGAGATTTGACTAGTGTGATACTAATTTATACATATTTTTAATTTTAGCTAAATGTATGGTAAATGGTAATGTTGAAAAATATTAAATATAATTTTACGCTATTTTAATATATTTGAAATGGATTAAAAAAATATTCTAAAATGTCATGTAATCTTTAGCTTGCTTGCCTAATAAAATTACATTCAGAACTTGACTACTGTTGTGTAGATTTAAATATATTTCAAAAGGATCATGTTAACATATATTTTTTTAATCTTTCAAATGGTATAATCAAATTCAAAAAAGAAATTGTGCTATATAAGGTTAGCATCTACTAGGGGTTTAATTTGGCATTGTGCAGGTTAAAATAGATTTCACTATGTAGACTCAAACATATTTTATTAAATAATGTTACAAGAAATAATTTTTCTATTTTAAAGCATTCAATCAAATTTTTGAAAGCATTCAAGTTACTAATTTAGGACTTCAACTTATATGATATATACACTATTGTGGTTATTTCTAATTTACAGAGAGTCCTAATCCCTTTGAGATAACTAATTTTTTGATCTCTTAATCTCGTCAAACGACATATTTAGCCGCTACTAACTGTCAAACCAATTGTTCGTCCAGATATTTATATGTATCCTGTCATCGAATTTGAAAGTTTCTTAATTAATCCTAATTTCAATTCAAAAATCAGTTTGATAATAATTAAAGTGTTAAATGTTATTTGTACTAGGCTGCGCATAATCTTTTTTTTTTCCAGGGGAAATCGAGAAAGAATAATGTGTACGTAGTCGTACAAAGCTTCCGTGAGTCAACCAATAAAATTACGCCACCTCATGAATAATAAACGTTAAAACGAACCGTAGGATATAAAGATCCCTCTAAATGAACGGTGAAGATCTCGCGTTACACTCTGTACCTTAATTATTAGATTTGACGTTCGCTGTACGCAACGACTTAAAAAAAACCTATATTTGTGGTCTTTGTTTCGTGAAGCTTCTCTCTTCTTCTTATTCTTCTTCAAGTCATCAAATCTGATCTCATCTCTTGTGAATTAATAATAATGGCGAGTAGTTGCGAGCTTTGCTGCGAGATCATCATCGCTATCCTTCTTCCTCCTGTTGGAGTTTGTCTCAGACATGGCTGCTGCACTGTAAGTTCCATCTCTCTCGATCTCTTTAAATTCATAAAATTGAGATCTCTAATCGTAGCTTAATATCTATGAAATTCCACATCTTGTTATTTAGGAAATTGATTTGATTACGGTTAATAATCGATTACGTTCCGGTTTACGGGAACCAATCTAGAAGATGTTTGACTGAAAATATAATTGGTGGTAGTTTTCTAGAAAGAAACACTAATGAAGGGACTAGAAGATAAAATTTAGAAACTTTTTGTTTTTCCCTAACTCTTGATTTTTTTTGGTTTGTTTGTTTAATTTTGTAGGTTGAGTTCTTCATTTGTTTGGTACTCACTTGCTTAGGGTACCTACCGGGAATAATATACGCGATTTACGCGATTTTGTTCTTGCACCGCGATGAGTATTTTGATGAATACAGACGCCCTATCTACTATGTTGCTTGACCTTGTGATTCTGATTCATTCATGAAGCTTCAATTTAATAATGATTGATGATCTAAAGTATATTTAGAGCTACATGATTTTCATATTATTATTTTTTGACATTTACAAATTTCCATGTATCATGAAATTGAGTGAACCAGCCTCAACCATAAAAAAATCGTAAGTCCACCATACTATCATAATTCTCACTCTCTTTTTTTTTTTGTATCACATATGATTACTTTTATAACTTCTGTGGAAAATTTTTACTTTTTTTCCCTTTAAAGAAAACATTGTTTAAAAAAAAAAATCCAAATAAGTGACATCAGGTAAAAAAAAAAAAAAAAAAAAAATCAGTATAGCCTAATGAAATCCTATGATTCCCCACTCGTCTAATGTTTTGGGCTTGGTTGAGAACACAATGGAGAAATCGTTCTTGTGAGAAAGGGTGTGAACCAGCCTTTTAAAATCTCTTGCTTTAAGGTAACGGCCTTCCAAGTGTACGATCATTTTCTCTAATCTCTTTGTGTTTTTCAGCAAAAGTTCCATGAATGAAGCCACGTGCTTTGTCTCTACATCCCAACGGGACTTGTTCTGAAATATATCTTTTGACTGCTGCAAGCATTGATCCGGATTTGAGTCTAGCGAATCCAAGTGTCTATCAATATGCTTCCCCTGCTCAACGGCGAAAAAAAAAAACTTGGTTCTTAGATTATTCAAACTCGACAACAGTTTCGAATGGTCAAAAAGAATGAAAAAGGTTTATGGTTAATATACGTACCACCAGCATTGTTTCGCAAGGTCTTGTGTGTATTGTTAGCTTCGTTAGATCAGGTGAGTTTTGTAACATTCGTTTTATAGCAGGAGGAATAACAAACTGAAAAATCGGTGTCTCTATAGTCAAATCTTTGACCTTGAACATCGGAAAAGGATCACCACGAAGCTCCGCAAACGATAACATCTATAATAGAAGGGCACACATTGAAAAGATTGTGAACATAATATAGATAAACGTCGCGCACATGTTGACTGGTGCAACCAATTGTTTTAGCATGAGTAACGTTAAGTAAGTTAATGTGCTCAAAACATATATACCTGAAGAAAGTCTCCCCCAATAGTAAGTTTCTCTACGTTTTGAAGCTTTCCTAGCGTCATGAGTTGAAGGGGATTGTGAGCCTCTAGGGTTCTTTCAATTAAGTAAAACCAAAAGTTCACTCTAGCTTCGGTCAAAGACGAGACATCAACTAAAGTACATGGACACTGAGAGTTTCTCAATATGAGACGATGGATATGTGGTGCCACAATTTGCATTGGATCTATACCAGACAACTTGCGGACAACTTGTAATGTTCTCAGACGCAGCCATTTGCTGAGATCAAGAACCCTCAGTTCATCACAGAGATGCAATGTTAAGCTTTCGAGGACAGGACAACCAGATAGAAACTTAGCCAGGGATTCATCAGAGAGACTACAACAACGCAATGACAGCTTCTTCAAAGATATCCAAGACACAGAGCGTATAGGGATCATATTAGCATAATAGAACTCAAAGGTGAGTTGCTTGACAGAGGTATTGATGTAAAAGAATTCAGGAATATCATACTTGTCAAGCAAGTTTGCTACGATTGCCAGGGACATATTCTCTACGTTGCGGGACATGGCCAACTCGACCCAACTGTTAAGTTGTGGAATATGGTGGATCTCGCCGACACTGATGTTCAAATCCATCATCTTGGGAGCTGTATAACGATCTTGGGTTTTGTAATACGAAGCAGCGTTAAGTGTGCTACCATTAATGAAGGAGATTGAAGGTGTGTCGCACCAGACATACCTCCATCGCCTGGACAAGAGGCAAGTTGTGATGGCTAGTTTGGTCGGAATAAAGCAGAGGATATGTTGGAGGATCACATCAGGTAGTGAGCTGATTAAGTCTACTTCTCCTTTGATTTTGCAACGGCGATCGTTTCGGCAACTAGGGACTCTTACACCGGCGGCGAGGTTGTCCTCCGCCATCTTTAATTTATCAAAAGTTAACTTTCAGTTTTCTTAGGGTTTTGTTTTTATTGGTTTAGAACTTTAGATTTAAATTAAATTCCAAATAAACCAGAAACAATTAGCTTTTTGTCCAATAAAATAAAAATAAACCAGAAACCTATAAGGCTATAATAAACCAGAAAATCCAACTAATTAAATAAAATCAAACCAAATACATAAAAAAAATATGATCGATAAGTTTCTAAATCAAAAATCTGCTGCGAACAATAAGTGATTTGAACAAGTTTTTTTTTTTTTTTTTTTTTTTTTTTTTCTTGCGATTAGAGACTAACAATTTTACGTTGCAACGGCATATGAAAATAGATTAAGAATGCAAGGCTTTGTCAATTACACAATACAAACCACAAGATTAGGACAAGATAAAATTAGATAACACTTTTACTCACTTTGAAATTATTGTAACATGCTTTTGCAACCAACCAAGATATATAGTATTTAGAAGGAGAATAAAATCAACAGCACATAACTAAGAAGAGGAAGAGCAGTTCCAAAATTCAACAAGCTCAACAGAGGAGATCGACGGTTTGATGATGATGGGATGATGATAGGAATAATCCCTTTTCTTTTAACGAAAATGTGAAGATTGTTGTCGTTTCCAGCGCCGTGTTCCACAAGTTTCCTATCATCATTGTGATCTGATAGTATAGGATGTGATTGGATGATTAATAAGAAGATGATCAAGAAACAGTAAACAAGTACGGAAGATCTCATTTGCGTTTTTGAACTTGTATATAATTCAAAAAAGATATTCGAATCTGTTTTCTGAACAAGAATAAGTTTATGAAAAATGTATGCTTTGTGAGTGATGCCGCGATGGGGATTTTATAATCCATCAGTGATAGGTACTTCGTGAGTTGACCTTCTTTGTTAAAACATAAATACAGATAAGAAATTAAGGAACTCGATTTGTGAGTGGCATGAATCATAGTTTTTAAGGATCACATATCATTAAAGAGTCTATCTATATAACTAATGGACGGTTTCTGAAATAATAATAAAAACTACGGATAATATTATATAAACATCGGAAGCTTAATCATCTTAATCGAAATGTTCAAGTTCAGCCAAGTCTCTCTGCATTTTTTCAAACTCTTTGGACCTCCACTCTTTTTAAAAAGAATGATTCCAGATGGTTTCTCAAAGGTTGACTCCCGAAATATTATTCTACAAGTATATATATATATATATATGCTTGTTTCAACAATGATATAAATTGATTAATTAAGGCATCTCAGTATCAGTAGGTTTTTAACGTCAACGATTAATATTTTACTTGTACCTTTAGGAGACTCTCCAATATACTAATAGACCTACCAACTCTCTTACGAACGAATGACTTTGTCTAATACATGCAAAACTAGGAATGATATGATGCGGAATCTGCTAGGCTCTAACAATAAGATAACAAATGTAACTTTCTTTCGTTCTCACCCTGAAATGTTTCAAAACTCAAGATGAATGAAAAAAATAAGAGAGGTAAACAAAGCTGAACCAAATCGTCCAAGTATATGATATTAACTCAAAACCTTTATAAAAAAAAATGATTCAGACTACTCTCCAAGTAAAAAAGTTTTAAGAACTTCTTCGCCTGCGATTCCAATAGACTATCCTGATGGACTCTCGCTAGCCGCGCTAATACTCTTTGAAGCCGCCTCAAGCACGATAGCTCTGAACCACTCATCTTCCATCTTCTTCAGAACCTCTCCTACAAACTCGAATTCCAAGGCTTTAGCTGAGACCAACTCCCCTAAGATCTCTCCAAAGCTCTTTGGTGCTTTTGGCAGATCGATTCCAATGTCATCCAACATTGAACCGTAGAGCATACAACCCGCCCCTAAGTCTTCACATGTTAGCACATTCTTGGAGATGAGATGTTTCAAGAGTTTGACAATTGGTTCAACCAACGGAGGGTTTTTCTCTAGACCGAGTGAGATGGCTTCCTTGACTAGCTCCGGGTGGTAAGATGGAGACTTCAGTTCCTCAACACACTGCAATGCCTCACCCAATAAACGAACACTGAAATATTCTTCAAGCAGCGACTTGGTTTTTCTTTCAAGCTCTCCTGCGTTCAGGCTATTAGCCAGAGGAGCCGCCGACTGTGGCTGTGGCTGTGGCTGAGGTTGAGCCCGTGGTAACGGCTTCTCAATAGTTGGAATGGGTTTAGAGGCTTGAGGAGCTGAGCTAGAACCGTTACCTTGCAAAAGAGCACTTGGCCTACCACCACCATTAAGGAGACCTCCACTGCCCTGAGGAAGAAGCCTTGAGTTGACTGAGAACGACTTGTTGATAGCAGGAGGAGGCTGAACACGCGGCTGCTGCACTGTTTGTCTATTCCCTCTGGGCATGGATCTGGTCCGTTGTATTTCCCAGCCGCCTTCATCCATAGGCATCTTCATAGCACCAGGCATGCCAGGCATCATTCCTCCAGTACCAGGACGGCCAAAGATGCTTCCAGAGCCAATACTGTCCGCTGCACCAGAAGCCGCAGCACGGTTGTTGTTGTTGTTTCTCATACTTGCCATTGCACCCGGACGCAACCCAAGATTTCTCTCTGCCTCGGAATGGATTTCAGTGATCTTCTTTGCTTTCACCTGCACAGTAAACAACAACGTAAGCACAACTCTGAGAGAACTAAAAGAGTGGTGGTTATTAAAGGTTTGAGATGGAATGATAAAAATCTTACCTCCTCACGCCTCGGTACCCATTTGTTACGTCGAAGATCAATAACGTTTTGGACCATAAATTTAAGACGCAGCTCTAGTAGAGGATGCATTGCTAGATCCTTCAGCCTGCCAAAGTACGTGTCGTTTATACCTCGAGATCGTGGATTCTCTTCAAGTTGCTTCCCAATGGTTACAAAAAATTGGCAAAGAGCTTCAACATCTCCCTCTGCTGGGCAAGCTTTACTGTCTTCTCCCAAAAGCTCCTGTGTTACAAAATTCAATGAGCTCTCTACAAGGATACAATATATGAATATGAGGAATGTAATAAAAAAGAAACATGAGGGGGTCATAATACATACTTTGACAATGTGATGAGTTATCTTATCAGGCACCATCTTTTGCTTAAGAAGTTCTCCAATTAGACGAATATTTCCAAGTGTCCGGAGCTTCACCATTCTCTCCTTATCCATTCTTTCCATTTCTTGATCTGGATTAGTCATCTGTCTGATTTCTCCCTTCAATGCAGTGGCACCCTCAAACGCCTCTTGGCAGTTATTTAAAAGGAGTCTTTTAAAAGTCACTTCTTTGCCACCAGGTTCCTCAGGTGGAAACGAAGGGAGTTTTCCGTTAATATCAAAACACAAACGAGCGTACATCTCGCAGAACGTAGGCTGCAGTATAGCATTCTCGAAAATCAGCTGTATCACTCCCTGCAAATCAAAGGTAAGAAGAGCAAATCAATACCATGAAAGGAGAGAGAGAACCACAACAGCAGAAAAAAACAGGATTTAAAAAAACAAACCTTTAGGATATCAGCAGAAGTGATGCCAGCGTCAATCAATTGACCTTTAAGAAGCTCATACTTCTCCGGGGTAAGCTTGTTCAGAATACTGCAGAGAAATCATAATCAGTCAGAATATATACATCACAATTAACTTAAAGCACAAAAGCTGAAAAGACTAATTATTAGTTTGTTGACAATATACCCTTTGACGTTCTTGAGGACTCGGTCTTTATCTGAAAGAGCTCCTCTTTTAGCTGACCATGGGACTTCTGCTTTCACCAGCACAGGGGCAGGACCAGACTATTTTCACAAGATCATCATAACGTTAGCAAGAAGAGAAAACTAGTAAAAACAGCATGCCAACAACAAGTTAACAAGTGACAAAAAAAAAAAACTTACCCATTGAGATGTATTTTTAGCTTCACGAGAGTCGTCTCTTACCCATTCTTTACCAGAGGTTGGAACCTGCTGACGACTATGCCAGTCACGGGTATCAGGCTGGGAATAACGATTCTGAGGCTGGTTTGTTGGCTGATAAGACCAAAAACAAGAATGTGGTTTAGAAAAAATCAAGATTCGTCTAAAAAAACACAAAACAGAGAAAGATCACACAAACACTCACTTTACTCTCGGCTGCACGATTCCCCCAACTCTGATCTTCGCCAAAAAGCTCAACTGCAATTTCCTTACAGCGTCTCAGGATATCATCAGAGACTTGAACCGACTCCTATAAAAGAAAACGTAACGATGAGTGATTTGTTTCACAAGGAACAGAAACACAAAGCCAAGTTCAACATTAGAAATAGAGTTAAAATTCAATACCTGTTTGACCTGAAGCAACTGGTCTCGGCTAAACTTCACACGTTCACCAGAATTTTCTCTCTACAGAAAACAAAAATATTCATCAGAATTCAATTACACAACATAAAGTATCAATCTTTGTCCCACATTAAAGTTTCAACAATCGTAAGAAATTTTTACCAAAAAAAAAAAAAAAACAATCGTAAGAATTAAAATCCCAAAAAGATCCAAACTTTTTTCATAATTCGATTCATAATCACGGAAACGAATCAAACCCTACAATTTATACAGCGATTCGCGGAAAAAAAAAAACAAACCCATGAAATCAAAATTGAAGACAAAAAAAACAGAGGATTTTGATTTGGTGAATTTTTACCTTGACGGGAATAAGGGTTTCTCCGGTACCACCGCCATTGGTAAGATCAAAGGAGGAAGAGGAGCTAAAGCGAGGAACGAAAAGCCTTTTTCCACCGCCGCCACCACCGGGTCTCAAGCTCAGAATCGATGATTCACCTTGTTGTTGCATTACTCTGTTTTTTTCTCTGTTCGCGATTAGGAAGATTCAATAAAAAAATATAAAATAAAAAAGTGATTTTTTCTTTCTTTGCAGATAGATAGATAGAGAGAGATAGAGGAGAGCTATATAGTGTTTATATATATATGTATTGACGGTAGAGAAAGATTAAAGAATCACTCCGTTTCCTTTTTGTTTTTGGAAGCTGTGTGTTCTGTATTTTTTTTTACCCTAATTTCCTCTTTTTTTTTTTTTTTTTTGTTCTTTTCCTTTATATTTCTCGCGTGTAAAATTATATTGTTAATTACAAGAATATCCTCTACTTTTCATTCCCAAACAAAATAGGAAAAAAATAAAAATTTGATGGAAAAATCTCTGACCAAAAGAAAAAAAAAAAGATGAAGGAAAATCTTGTAAGATATAAAGACTTAAGAATTAAGATTGATGAATTTATTGCATTATTATCAAAATGTAAATCTACTAATATTAAAAGTGTATTTGGCATGGGTCTTGCATGAGTAAAACTGTATAAGTCAATTAATATTCAGAGATTATCTTTAGCTAATTTTGTATATACTTCTCCACAAATAATAATAATAATAATAATAATAATAATTGATTTATGACATTCTAGTAGTATTTTTAAAATATTTTATTAAGTAGTCATAACCATGAATTCTTTTGTAATGAATAATTAACTTTTGTTCTTCTCCCTTTTAAAACTAGGAATGTGATATTCCTAAAAAGTAAAAACTAAAAAGGTAAAAATTGGTGAGAGGACAAAACTGGAATTTAATTGATGAAATTATCAGTTAATGTCACACAAGACACACAAGTCACAAAATTAAACTTTTAATCCTGTCGTAATATTGAGCCCTTTCTTTTAAATTGGCCCAGTAAAGCCCATTAATAAAACACCGTCGTTTGGTTTCCAACAATAATCTCTAAAACGACGTAGTTTAATATCGTTGCGTTTTTTTTTTTTTTTTTTTTTTTTCTGGATAAGAGCTTCGTGCAGCTGCGAGGTTTTGAACTCTCGAGTGAAGAAGAAGCGCCATGGTTGGGATTACAAGCACCGTCGGATTCAACGCCGTTTTCGCCGGAATCACCAAAACTTTGTCGTCGCATTCAGTATTCTCGGTCGATTCCAAGCTCTGTGGTCTTCGTCTCTCCAAAACCGAACTGTCTTTCGCTAATCTCACTCCTTCTCCTCGCCGTGGCTTCACCGTCACTTGCCGCTTCGGAGGTGGTGGTGGTGGTGGAGGAGGAGGTTATCGTTTCTCTGGAGACTCGAGGCGAGGTAGGCCGAAAGAAGCAGAAGTCGATGAAGCGCTTGATATCGCCTCAATTAGGTAAGAGAAGGTTTCATTAGCCTAATTGTTGATTTTGAATTGATGATTCGAGTTTTTTTTTTATGGTATTGTTTTGTGTTTGAGTAGGTCAGCTACTGTTAGGCTTATCGATGAAAAACAGAACATGGTAAAATGTGACTTCAATCTCTTGAAATCAGCTTTTGATTCTGCCAAACAAAAAAAATAGACTCATAAAGGTTCAGTTTGTTTTGCTCTCTGTAGCTTGGTTTAGTATCTAAAGATGAAGCTGTTCGAATGGCTGATGATGCTGAGCTTGATCTGGTATGTGTTTCCATTGAACTGAGTTTAGCTACACTGAACTGAGTCTTTAGTGTAACTAAACCAACCAACTAAAATTGATAGATTGTGTTGGTTATTAGGTGATATTATCACCTGATGCAGATCCTCCGGTTGTTAAAATGATGGACTACAGGTGAGTTTCTAAATATGTGTTGAAAATGTCTCCTTGTAGATATACCAAGCTGTGTAGTGTGATGATGGTTTTTGTTTTGCTTTATCAGTAAATACAGATACGAACAGCAGAAGAAGAAAAAAGATCAGCAAAAGAAAAGTATTGACTCCTCTTTCCCTCTTTAGTTTCAGAGTTGGAGATGAGATGCTTATCAGCTTATGTATTTTTTTCTTGTGTTTCTTTATATCAGCCACTCGCATGGACTTAAAAGAGCTTAAAATGGGGTACGGCTTTTGTTTTTTTTTTGTTTGTGATGTTGAAAATGAAGTTTTAAGAACTGAATCTCTTCTCTAAGGTTACAACTTTTTTTTTTCCGACAGTTATAACATTGATCAGCATGATTATTCTGTTCGTCTAAGAGCTGCCCAAAAGTTCTTGCAAGATGGTGACAAGGTTTGTTCCCATAATCTTCATAAGCTACGAGAGTTCTGTTTAAGCTGAATGTATTTTGTTAATGTACTACTTGTAATGCACACAGGTTAAGGTTATTGTGAGCATGAAAGGACGAGAAAACGAATTCAGAAATATTGCAATTGAACTCCTCAGACGTTTTCAAACCGAAATAGGGGAGGTAACATGTTCGTTCTCCTCTTGTTATTTATCAATGTGAACTGTCTGTGAATTGATTGGTGAGTCACTGAAACTTGTCCCGGATCTGTAGCTTGCGACTGAAGAGAGCAAAAACTTCAGGGACAGAAACTTGTTCATTATCTTGGTACCAAACAAGGAGATGATTCGGAAACCACAAGAACCAGCCTCAAGAAAGAAGAAAAAACAACCGGAAGGCGAAGTTTCGGCTGCAGAAATAACGGTTGCAGAAACAACGGCTGAGCCTCTACAGATCGAATCTGAAGTTTAAATCTTTGTGGTAAGGATTTTGAGAGCTAAAGTAAAGTTTTGTATATTTACTTTTCTACCATGTCTCAAGAGAGTCAAGAGCTGTATAACAGATAGAATTAGTCCTATTTGAATGATGTTCTTCGTTTGTAGATCATTTCTCTAATCATTTTTGTATAACTTTCATCATAGTTGATTCATACAGAAGTGTACTTGTTTAACCAAGCTTATAACTTAATTGCTTCCATGACAGAAACTAGATAAAGTCTGATCAAATCATATTTTGAATTTACTATTTTGTGTGAAAATGTAATTTATTTGAGTATTAAACTAACAAAGATTATATATTTGGTTAAGAAGAAAACCTAAAACTGAGGTTACATGTGAGAATATTTAAATTGCATTTTCTTCATTGATTATTCTTTAAACCCTCTCTAACCTTCTTCACATCTTTTTCCTACAAGTAAAAGACAAAATGGAAAAAGATGATGGAAGAAGAAAATGCAAGCCAAAAAGAGCGATTTACAAGTCATTCTTTGAAGTGTGTGGTTGTTACGGCCATGGAAACTTGCTTAATGGCAACGATGGAGACTCTGCATCATCTCTTACTTGTTCTTCTTGCTTCTTTTGTATCAGATGGGTCTTGAGGCTACTCTGTTCTATCTGTATCACCACAAAGAAAAAACTCGGTTTAACGCGTTGAAAACCATAGATTCTTGGATTTGTGTTTTGATTTGTTACCTCCATGACTGCTGTTGATGCCAAGAGATCTTCACATTTGTCAAGCAAAAAGTTCTCTTTTGCTACTGTAACTGCAAGATCCGAAATAACCTTATTCATCTCCTCTGTTTGCGAGTCTAAAGACCAGATGGATGATCCCATACTCTGCATAACATCAAGAGCTGAAGACATAGCCAACTTCAGAGATCCAAGGTCCGCCTGTGATCACAAGAGCTTTGCGAAATCATTACTCGATTCTTGGTCTTTTCGATCACTGTGTGAAGAAGTAAGAAACCATACCTTTGTTCCTCCTGCCAGTGGAAGCCTGAGAGTATTTGCTTCCAAGTCTCCAATGGCACCAGCTAGAGAACTAATGTGTTCTCTCTCAAGTGTTGCCCAATCTTCAAGGCAAACCATCTGCACAAATACTTACATGAAAGCCTTTAGATCATGAGGATGATACTCTGATGAACACAAGTGGAAGTGAGGACATATATATATACCTGATCATTTAAGATGGATTCAAGCTTCATTTCTAGCTTCAGCTGTTGAAGACAAATTCTTTGGTTCGTCACATGATCTCGTAGGTCTGAAGTTGCATGCCAGACATTGTATAGTGTTTCCTGTAACCTCAAGATTGTTAAAAACAGAGGAAGGTACACTTGTACAATGTCACGTTAACCATAAAATATGAGATTAGCTTAAAACTGATACAATGTTTCCAGTATTTTTACCTCAGCAATTAAGCTTTGAATATAGCTTACTCCCTCAGCTCGAGCATTTGCAAACCGCCACTGTGAATATCTATTATAGAGTAACCGAAGCTGATGAACATCTTCTATGTAAGTTGCCTTTTTACCTTTCTTGACATCCGCAATGAAGCTGAGTACTGAGGTTGTGTTGCTACTGGATTGTGCGGTTTGTCTTATCCGGGATGGACTTACACCTCTCGGTGGAGGTGTAGAAGACCTCACACAAGAGAAACTTCCCACTCTTGAAGGACTCAATCCTCTCAAGGGACTCACTCCTCTTGAAGGACTCAAACCTCGAGAATTAGAGGATGTTGATGAAAATGACGATCTGCTCGGTGAAGCAGTGCGTGATCCAGGAGCAGACAATGGGTGCAACCTAGCTAAGGTTGTTCTATCTAATGAACTTGCAGACAAAAGCTTTAGAGACTCACAACTACTACTATCTTCTGAAGTTGTTGGAGACAAAATCTCTTGTCCACCATTTTCATAACAGGACAACAACCTTGTTGTGTCACTAGAAGACTTCAGCAATGGTTTAGATATTTTATTAGACAAAGGCAATGACATTCTCCTGAAAGCTTTATCATCAAGATCTAAGCTTCTGTTCATAGGATTTGATGATGCAATCTTCCCACTAATTCGACTAGGCCATCGATGTTGTTCTATTATCTTACTATGAGAACCATCCACAGGTTTTGAATTCTCTGACTGTCCAGCAGACACATTCTTACCTCTTAATGGACTTCTTTTTCTCTCAGGCGTATGTTTCCTCAACACAGATGTTGTCTCACTCTGCTGCTTATGAGCTATATTCGAAGAAGACGGTCTCAATGTCCGATCATTCGAAGAAGAAACAAGCGGTTTCTCCTTCTTACTAACAGGAACTGAGACTGAATCAGACTGAAAAGAAACACTAAGGCTTCTCATAGTAGAAGGCCATAAGCTTTCAGGTAAACGACCAGTAGGTAGTTTCCTAGAAGAAACCTGTAAATCTATAGATACATCACTAACCGGTGTGGAAGGAGTAGTTCTTGGCGTGGAAGGGCTACGTTTCCTTTCCGCTGAAACCGCTCTTTTCGATAAAGATTGAGAGGGTGAAGAAGGCACAGTCCTCGTGACATTAGGCGAAGGACATCTCCTGGTTTTAGTAGGAGTCGGTGATCTGTATCTTGAACTAACCTCCATTGTTCTAGCACGGCGCGTGACAGAAACTACATTGTTCTTCTCAGCTGGAACAAGAGGTGGTCTTGTAGTATCTGTCGCCGATGGTTGCTGCTTCGCCATTGATGCTTTCTTGGAACCATATACCACTTCCATTCAAACTAAGCATAAACCAACTTGCATTGATTTGATTCAGCAGCTAATGCCTCTCATTGTAGACCCTTCTTTTATTCTGCCAAAAAGTAAGATACCTTACAGATGAGCAAGATGGAGCAAAAGCAGAGAATATTTTTAGAGACAACCCAGATGATAAAAAGAAAGATAAAGATTAAATCTTTACAACAGAGACACAGATCAAGAAACCCTTTAAAGACTACCCAAAGTCTAAGAAAGAGAAAAAAAGAAAGGTAAGATCTTAATGATCAAGAAGCCAAAACAGATCAAGACATGAAGATTGAAAAAAAAAAAAGACAATCCTTGGTCCTTGGGACAAAGCTGACCAGTTTCAAATCACCATAAAGCAAAGTTAGGTCCCAAAATGAAAAAGGGGACAACAAGAACAAGCTGAGACCTAGTAGTTAAAGAGATAAGAAAGTTGTGCCTAGCTAGGACTATACAAAAGGTCTAGTACTAGTACTACTAGTAAATAGAGTTTAGTTGTGCTGCACTTTACACAGTTTCAGAGATATTCTTGATTTCAATCAAAGACTTTATTTTACAACACCTCTGAGCAAAAAAATACAAATCTTTTTCAGTGTCATTGTCACGGGTGTGCCATGGTCGGATGGGCTGGAAGAAAAAATTTAATGGGAGATTTCACAATTCACAGACTCACCTTTCTTTCTTTCTTCTTCTGCTTCCACCACATCAAACAATCAAAATCTCAAAGTTAACAAAAAAGAAGTTTCCTTTATTAGCTTTTTTTTATTAACAAGAACAGTTTTGATTATAATAATGCTGCTAATGAGTTATATGATTAACAATTAGCAAAAAAAAAAAAATGGAGATTTTGCAGATTCATCTGTTTCCTATATGGGAAGAGACAAAGAGGACCACGTGTATGGAAGAATCAGTGTCTCTACTCTCAGATGAAAATGGTGATATTTTTTATTTTTTTTGCAGTGACAAAAATAATGCAGATGAAATTAGCAAAAACAATCTGGTGATTACTGATTAGTATATAGTTTATGTTTTGACCATTTGAGAAAGAAAAAAATAACTTGAAATGTTTCTTGGGAAAATAAAGCTCGTGAAACAATAAAATTTGGGATTCGAAAAAAAAAAAAAAAAAGAGTTTTGTTTATAGTGAGAAATGAGAAGAATACAATTTGTTTTTTTTTTTTTGTCTGAGAGTGAACCACGACTTGTGTCTCTTATAGAGCAGACAAGTTTTATCGATCAAAACTATTTTTGGAATTTTTTTTAAGTAATTCTGCAAAGATCTTAAAACTTTTGTTCTTGGCTTTCTTCATTAAAAATCTCTATAAAACGCCAGAAAACTGAAACAAGAATTAACATTGTCGCACAATAAATTAGTTTTTGATACAAATTAATGTATCAAACAAAACATCAGTTTTAGTATTTGTCTCAGACTGAACGAACACTCAAGAAAGAAAAAAATTAGGGTTTCTAATTTTGATCAAAAATCAAAATAGGGTTAACAGAAATAAACAAACGTACAAAAAAAAAGCAAATCAATATGATAAATTCGAAGTTGGGGAAACTCGAGATTTCTAACCTGGTGAAAGAGCCTTGATCCACAAGTAATCAAAGTATCAAACCCCAGAATTGTTCTGTCTTCGACAATTTTTGTTTTTTGTTTTTTGTTTTTGAAGCTCGTGAAGACACAAGAGAAAACAGAGGAATTTTTGTTTTGGATTTTTTTTTTTTCTTTCTTTCGGGTTACTGCTGCATTGTATTTGGATCGTTGACAAGACTTTGCTATATTCAAATTTTCAACTTATGTTTATTAGTATTTATTTTGGGTAAACCACATAAAGAGAAAATGTTAGTTTTTATATAGTACAAATTAAATCATCGACCCTACGAAACATCGTATGATGATAGTGATTGTCACTTTGTCAAATGTTAATCTTTAAGTGATTACTTTTCCAAGTGTTGATTTATACAACCAGTTTTTTTTTTTTTAATAAAAAAAGGGAGATTAAAATTTAACATTTTTTTTGATAAAAATTTAAAATTTAACATATTGAACACAGAATTCTGCTATTTTTTTTACCATTTCTAGTATTCTTAAAGTTTGTAGATTTTAAAAAGTGATTTCGTTATACATTATGAACGTTAAAAAATACTCACTCCGTTCTAATTTAGTTGTCGTTCTAGGATTTAATTTTTGTTTCATATTAGTTGTCGTTTCAGATTTTCAATGCAAATGTTTGATGAATATTTCAATCTTATCCCTGCTGTTTTAAAGTTTCAATCAATGAAAAAATTATAAAATATATTAATGAAGAACAAAACATAAAATTTAATAGTTTTCTTAATTTGTGTGCAAAAACCTTAAACGACAGTTAAACTAGAACGGAGAGAGTAGTAATCTACTAATACTAGTTTTCAGTATCATTCTATGAACGTATGATAATTTGGTAAAAATTTATTAAGCTCATATATTAGTAAAACTAGTCCTCGGATAGATCCAGATATCTGGAGTTTTTGACTGCCATGCCCTTAATATTGCACATATTTTTCTTAATAATATTTTTTCTATATTAATTTAAGTGTCATTCAAGCTTTTTAATATAAACTAAGAAAAAATGTCATTTAATAAATTTATCTATTGGTCAATACATTAAGTAAGAATTAAACTTGAACTTTTTGATAAAAATCTGGATTGAGCTCTAAATAGATATTTACACTGAAACGTTTTTTTAGAGTATTTGAATAAAAACTATAACTTATGGAGGAAACAAATTGCAGAAATCTAGCATAGATTCATGTATGTTTGAGATACTCAACAAACGGTTTTTTTTTTTTTTAACTTAATGATCGTACAACTTTATAGTAGTTGATTATATACACTGATAATTAGTAGTCTAAAAAAAAACGTTTAACTTAATTATTTTCAATATATACAAACTAATTAGACCTACTGTACCTTGAACAACATAGGATTCCACCACTGAAACAACAAAATTCTTGAATTCTTTTGTTAGCAAAAAAAGGTTTTTAATTTCTTTCATGTTACTCTTCCTAAGTGGAGAGAAATTAATTCGTCTCCTTTACGGTTTAAATAATTTGTTTCTCTTACTTTTTCATCCCACTATTTTTACTCTATTATATCAGTCACCAAATCAAACCCACGGTTAAAAGTGTTTAAAGAGAATATGCAGAGGTATATGAACAGCGATCATAACCTTATTTATTCATATATGTTGATGATTGTAGCCAAACATAAAAACGTATATCAATATGTATAGGGAAAGAGAACATATGTAAGAAGAAAGATCAATAAGAATTGAGGTACAAGTGTAGAAATGGGAATTTCAGAAAATAAAACCAAAAACACTAATGACACACTAGTATTAATTACATGTAACAAACTCGTAAGTTAAACACGAGCTTACCTAACCGCACTATAACGAGTTTGCATAAGAGTGATAACGACGCTATATAATGTAACGAAGTAATGTACATATATAGGATATAGCCAAACAAACTAAGTAATGTATTCAGCCACAAAAAGACTAATGTATGATAATGATTGTTGTAAAAACAATGTGTATAAGAGAATAATTAAGTTTGTCCCAAAATCAAATTAAAAAGAGAATACTTACCCGTATTATTGAAAATATCACAAATTTAGAATGCCGAAAGTGAAAGATAAGTTAAATTACTCTACATTGTTTTTGGCGTTTGGTGTTGTTAAGTATATAAGCAAAGGAAAGACCAAATGATGAGCATTCATGTGCTTATCATGATTATATTGTGACCACCATTTTATTGCATATGCCATGCTTCTCCTATGTTTTCATCCCTTTTCTCTTAAGTTATTGGATTTAGTTTTTGTCATTCACAATTATCATTCAAAATTAGATCATACAATAATCCTTTTTGAATGCTAATTTATTATTAACCTTCTGCTAGATAACCAAATTTCAGAATTTTAACTATTGATTACATATGATAACAGATGCCTCTTATAATTTTTTGTATTTTTATATCAAATTTTACTTTCATTACGATTCGGCCATCATCTATCTTTAATTGAATTCAAAATTATTAAAATATTTATCTCCTAGATAACCAAATTTTCTAGCAAAACCAGCATATTATATATATATATCATAAATAAATTGTATGTTTTTTTTCTTGTGTGAGTGTAATTAATACATACAGTATATAATATCATGTAAAATAATGTGTTATAGAGATAATATGATAAGATATATATTAAAAAATCTTAAAAAAAAACACATTATAGTTGAGCCATCTTATTACGATTGTCCCATTTGCTATATTTGCAAATAAGAGGGTGAAATTTCGAACACATCTCAGAACTTTGGTAAAACTAGATCCATTTATTTCGGAATTTAAATGGTGCATAACTTAAATTAGATATGTCTAATTGGAGGAAACATCTATTATATATAACCACACTTTTGTTATTTTTTGAAAACATCTATTATATATAACCACACTTTTGTTATTTTTTGAAAACATCTACTACATTTTTGTTCTTTCTTTTCAATTTTTGAAACACTATAAATTTATTTCTATCATCTAAGGATCATGAAGAAAAGTTTTCAACTCTCGCTTACCATTCTGATTATATTTACAATTCTTGTTTTAGGTTTGTATCAACATTTATAACATGATTTCCATGTACTACGTATAGTTTTTGCTAGAGAATCTAGTTTATCAAAATTTAGTTGACAAAACTTTTTAATTGGATTTTTATGATTTTAATACCAACTCACCTTTGATATAGGTTTCAATACTTTTTGTTTAGTAAAGAATGCCATAGTATCAATTTAGCTTCTTCTTTTTTTTTTTCTCTTTCTGATTTACTTATGCTTTTATTTAATACAATATATGCTTTTTTATATGATGTTATAAAATTTGTGTTCTGAAATGTTTATAATTTATATTCTCTGAAAATTTCTTTGATGTAGTTAGTTCTTTGAAACAATTATCTTCTCAGTATAAACGAATTCATTAATATAGATTAAGTATAAAAAATTAAAAGTTTAAATTTTTAAACATATGACAGGAGTGGTGGGAAAACAACAGAAGTGTTGGGAAGAAATTAAGGGTGAAAACCTTTGTCCTCGCCTTCAGTGTGAGCCTACTTGCTTAAAGAAGCATCCCAAAGGAGGCCCTCTTTGTGTGCCTGTGACTTCAATCCCAGGACGATATAAATGTTTATGCAAATATTCTTGTTAATTTGTTTTATTTTACAATAAAAAATTTTGAATTATTTTTTAAAAATAAGAGCCTTACAATAAAATAATTTAGTATGTGTCAATTTTACATCAAATTTTATTTAAAGACTCCGTTAATCACACAATTCGCCAAGTTTTTGAATTCTAGCAAAACCAACAACAATTCCGGTTTTCAAATCAATCGGATTCTATAAACCGGAATAAACCGGAATTCACATTATCCGTTCAATCTCTTTCTCTCTTAAGGCGAAAAGAAGCTTATCTATCTTCATCATCATCTCTTCTTCCTCAATCGGAGTGAGTACAAAAGATAATAGAAAAAAGTCGCCGAGAGCACAAACCCTTATAATGGCTTCTCTCTCTATGGCTTCCGTTAACGTTAGCTTCTGTCATCCTTTACGCTCTTCTTCTCCAAAGGTTTCACTTCGCAGTTCCGTTCAATTCGCGAAGAGTCTTGCCTCAAGTCACTCCATTTCTGGGCTTCGCGCTGTTTTGCCTCAGAAGATTTCTATAGTAGCTTCTCCCAATTCACAGAAAGTTCAGTCTTTTACCGTTTTCGCTCATAAGGGCTACAAGTTGAAGACCCACAAGGTCCTTTTCCCCTATCTCTCTCTCTCTCTTTCTCTACATTTTCTGATTTTGGTATAGTGGAGCTCAAATTGAAGTGTTTAGCTTCGAAAGTTTTGATTTTTCTTCGATTCAATAGTGTTATTCTTGTGTCTATTGGTGAAGTTTGGTATTTACTGAAGCTGTGAACTTAATGTTAGCTTTAAGAAGAGTTTAATTGTTTTAAGTAAAGGTGTTTTGGTTATCTTGATTGTTGCCAAGTCTTTTTGTTGAATGAAATTATGATAATGTGTAATGTTATTTTGTTGATAGGCTTCAGCGAAGCGGTTCAGGGTGACCGGTAAGGGGAAGATTGTGAGGAGGAGATCTGGAAAGCAGCATTTGTTAGCTAAGAAGAACAACAAGAGGAAACTGCGTCTATCGAAAATGGTTTGTTTTTCTTTAACAAGGATTGTTGATAGGTGTTTGTTTTGTGTGTGTGTGAAATGCATTCATCTCTTTAAAGCTTTTAGTGTTTAGCTGTGAGTGAATCTTGTTGATGTTTTAGTATTAGGTGTGAATACGGTTTGAAAAGAACGAGCTCTTCTTAGCATAGAATGATGATAGAGCAGACACACATTGGTTTTTCTTTAACAAGGAATGTTGATTCTGCAAATTGTTGATGGGTCTTTGTTTTGTATGTGTAAAGTGCATTCATATTTTTCAAGCTTTGGTGATTAGCTGTGAGTGAATTTTTGTTGATGTTTTAGCATTAGGTGTGAATACGGTTTGAAAAGAACGAGCTCTGAGCATAGAATGTTGATAGAGCAGACGCAAAAACTCATTTTCTTAAGCTAGTTATGAAGTCTGAAACTTGTCTGCTAATGTCTTGGTAGTAAATGCACGGTTTCGTTTGTCAAAAACACACATTTTTGAACTTCAAACTGCATCTTTCCTTGTGCATTCGACTCCCTGCATCTCTCACTACATTCACTGCATTAGGTTCCATTGGAAATGTGATCTAACGAGAATTAACTTAGTTGGCATCAGTTTCATAATCTGAATCTTCCTAGTGTATAGTCACAAGTTCAAGTTATTACTTTGTTTTGGCTTTGTTTCATTAGCAACTTCACTCCTCTGTTCATTACCCTCTTCTTTTGTACATGTCTTAACTTTGTGTTGTGTCTTCTGTAACACAGACCGAAGTTAACCGGAGCGACTATGACAACGTGATCGGTGCTCTGCCCTACTTGAAAGTCAATCGAAAGGCGACTTAAGCAGAGAGCTGGATAGATCCTTTTCTTACCTTTGCATTTTCTCATTTTGTAATCTAAGTTGTGGTAATATCCTTTTGTATTGTGTGATATAATTTGGTCAATGAGTTGATTTTCTTTTGCATTTTGTCTTCTTTTTTCTTTGTCTCCGCATGACAAAACTATTCCTAAGGTGTAACAGATACATCAGCAAGGAGTTTGGTCATGGATTAATGATTGGGTTGAGAAATCAGATAGACAAGACTTCATTTTATTATAATCACACCAATCTCATTAATAAACTCTCAAGTCTCAAACCTAATCTTGTTAAAAGATAAAATTGCGGCTGTGATAGAGACTGTCTAGCTAATGTTGTATTGTTGTGAGTTGTGACAATTTGTACCTGAGATTTTAATTTAAAATATTTTTTATTAACATAAATTCTTGAGCTCAAATATAATAATTTAAACTTTTGAATATAAATCTATATAAACACTAAACATACTTTACTAAATGATATAAAACATATATATCATTGAAAAATATTTATTTGTTATATTTATTTACGTGGGATCTAGTTTAAAGTTTTTATCAATAAAAATAATTGAATATATATGTATATATAATCATTTAAAGTTTAAAAGATAAACTTTTATAACCATCATACTTATTTTATTAATCTATACATATAACATATATTGTCTAGTGTCGCAATGATCTTTTCTTGGCAAATCAACAATATATCACATGATAACAAAAAATGATTTAAAAATCTCACTAGAAGAGTCGTCAATCTTCTAACATTTTATCCATAGAAGAGTTCATTCCATATTCATATCCCATGAAAACATATTTTTAAAAGTTCTGACGTCGAATTTTGATCGATGGTCTAGTTATAGAGATCATTTAAACATATCGTTAATCCCACATTAAGTATAAATATACAAAATTTCATAAATTTTTATAGTGTTATGTCGCTACATACAAGGGGGCTGTCCGAGCGCATCACCTGCCATAATAGAATTTCCAACCAAGTCAAGGATGTTTGGATGGTGAAACGGTTAAACATGACAATGAATATCCGTTCACTAATCCAAGTTACATATTTTTCTAAAATCTTATATGTTATTTTCAGATGTTAATTTTGTAAAAAACATAGTTTTTGCCAAAAAAGTGTGATCC
The DNA here is from genome assembly GCA_023657505.1 of Camelina hispida. Taxonomy (NCBI): domain Eukaryota; kingdom Viridiplantae; phylum Streptophyta; class Magnoliopsida; order Brassicales; family Brassicaceae; genus Camelina; species Camelina hispida. The sequence goes on from CP094632.1 coordinate 41,064,533, forward strand.
TTTTTAACATAGTTCTTCTAAAAAAAAAACATAGTTTACATTAACATGTTGTTTATGCCAGACTGCCACTGTTTTGGGTGTAAAAAATTTGATAAAATTGATGAAATCTCAAGCGTGTTTTATATTTTAATTTTTTTTATCATGTTTTAGAATTGTAGATTTAGTTGATAATATATGCCTTCCGCGATATGCTACACCAATCACATGTCACTTTTTGTAACAGTTTACATATTATTTTTTCTATATTTTGTGACCATTGATTTTGTTTTATTAGATAGATTATTTTTTCAAAATCCTTTTTCATAGTTTTCCCAAAAAAAGTGTGATCCTTACAATTTATTCATTTTTTATCAAAATTTTTAAGTTGAGTTAAGTAATTAATCTTTTATTTTTCTTTAAGTGAAATTTAATAATAAATTTTTGTAGTATATGAATCTTAGAAACTAAGGCTTCACTTCAATTTTATTTTATGTTTAGAATTTTATAAATACAATTACATAAATTTTTTTACTCCACCATGCATTAAAATCTTACTTCCATTCTAAAACTCATTAACTCATTCTAAATTTTAGAATATAATCATTTTTTGGTCAAAATTTGAATAAATAACATTATTACTAAAACAAAATTATAGTATTGTTTTTACTATTTTGAATTTTTTATTTATGTTACTTAATTCATTTATATATAGTTATTATATTTATTATTTACTAAAAAATTATATTATTGCTTATTATTTTAAAATTTAATTAATTTTACTTAATTCGTTTTTAATTATTTTTACTATAATTAATTATAAGTAATAAATATGAAATGAATAAAAAAAATTAAAATAGTAATTTATATTTATTATTTACTAAAAAATTATATTATTGCTTATTATTTTAAAATTTAATTAATTTTACTTAATTCGTTTTTAATTATTTTTACTATAATTAATTATAAGTAATAAATATGAAATGAATAAAAAAATTAAAATAGTAATTTATATTTATTATTTACTAAAAATTATATTATTGCTTATTATTTTAAAAATTAATTAATTTTACTTAATTCGTTTTTAATTATTTTTACTATAATTAATTATAAGTAATAAATATGAAATGAATAAAAAAATTAAAATAGTAATTATAATGCAAAAAAAATAATAGCATTGCTTATGGATGCTAACTTTATATATAGATGTTATTAAATTGATACAACTAACATTTTTATACAAAGATCTTTAAATTTGAAATCAAGTAATAATACATAATAGAAATTTTTTGATAATCTATTAAAGTATAATAAAACATTATTGAATTTAAATGTTTTAAAACATCTATGATTGGATTCACACTTCTAAACCTTTTCCATAAGAGACAAAACAAAGAAAAAGAGGTAATTGATAGCTAAGGATGATGTGTAAACACATTACTAAACTTCAATTATAAAATTATATTTTTAAGATATTTGTTTAATTCATTTACTAATATGTTTGATGCTAAATTAGTAAATTCATCCACTAGAATAGATGTCAAAAAAACAAAAAAAAAATCTATCTATTAGAATAGAACCATTTTTATTATTATAATGTATATGTGACACGAGTGACGACAAAAACAGACGAAAACCAAACAGGGAGAAAGAGAAGAGACCAGTTTTAAGTTTTTTAGATAAGGAATCTAGCGTCTGAATAAAGCGACACGTGTCATATTGTCCATCTATAGCCGTCATTAAAAAAAAAAAAAAGCAAAACGTAGGACCCGAAACAGCCTATCTCAACCAAGTATATATATTGATAATAAAGGAAATGACAAACATAGCCTCCTATGTAAAGACACGAATCAAAAGGCCAATTTGGGTATTTTCTAGAACCTCCAAACTTTTTTTTTTTTTTTTTTAATTATAATTATAAATAAACCTCTCTAAGAGCTGCGCGTGACACTTCAATCGCGTCCTTTTCGCGTTTTTTTTAGATCTTCAAATCAGAAACTCGTTACTCTTCTTCTTATAATAAAGATTCTTCCAATAGATTCACTTGAAGTTTCTGTGATCTTTGATTGAGTGGTTGAAATGATGATGAGACGTCAAGCTTCGAAGTTTCCTATGAAGTTAGAGATGGTTGAAGATTCTCTTGAAGATGAACATGCTCCTCTCTACAAACGAGCTAAGGTTTTGATCATCTGTTATAAAACTTTTGATTTCTTATATGTTTCTAAGCAACTAGATTACATTTGTAATTTGATTTCGAAAGTTTTGATTTTTATTGATGGGTTTGAAATGGAAATTAGCTATGGAGCAATGGAACAGGGTTGCCTAAGTTTAACTTACCTGAGGAGCCAAGTCCTTTGGGGTTGAGTTTAAGAAAGAGCCCTTCTTTCCTAGAACTGATTCAGATGAGGCTTTGTCAAAGTGGTGACGACACAAAGTCGGAAACTAGTTGTGTTAAGAAAGAGAGTTTTGGTTTTGGTGTTGGAACCGTTGAGAAGTTTAAAGCTTCTAACTTTCATGCTACGGTTCTTAGGATTGGTCAATGGGAGGTGAGTCTTTCAAATTATGAGGTTTTTTTTTTTATGTTTCATGGTTTGTCTTTTTTTTTGGTGTCTGAGTTTGACTTTTTTTGTTTGTAGTATAAGGCAATGCATGATGGTGATTTGGTAGCGAAATGCTACTTTGCAACACACAAACTTGTATGGGAAGTGTTGCAACAAGGTCTTAAGAGCAAGATTGAGATTCACTGGTCTGATATTATGTCTCTCAATGCTAATTTGCCTGAAGATGAACCTGGAACGCTGTCCATCGTGGTAATAAAATGGCTTCTTTCGTGATTTTTTCATTCAACTATCTTTAAGTGTATCAACCCAATGGTTTTTATTTATGATCTTTGTTCTGTTTCAGCTGGCTAGGCCGCCGTCGTTTCACAGGGAATATGATCCGCTGCCTAGAAAGCATACTACGTGGAATGCGTCATCAGATTTTACTGATGGTCAAGCCAGCATGAACAGGTAAAACAACATGTCTTGCTTGTGTCCCAACTATAGAACTTATATGTTATGACTCCAACTGACAATGGTTTATGTATCTTTGTGATATGGTAGGAAACATGTTCTGCAATGCCCCCCAGGGATATTGGACAAACATTTCGAGAAGCTTATCCAATGTGATCATCGTTTGTTCTGTCTAAGTCGACAGCCAGAGATAAATTTGCCCTCACCGTTCTTTGATTCACGGACATCTGTATTTCAGAATCCCTCCATGTCTGGATCTTATAATATGGCATCTCCTGTAGGAGCTCAGTCATCATCAGAACATGTGTCTCTCTCTCATGATGCGCTATCTCCTAGCTCAGGTATATTGTGTTTTGTTTTCACTATCTATCATATTCATTTCTCGTCTCTTGTGCTCATTAGGTCTTTTATTTATGTTTAGTGATGGATGCTCATGCAATTGAAGGAGTTGGTTCGTCTGTTGATTCGAGAAACAAAAACGGTTGGAGTCAGATAAAAGTGCCTGGCCTACCCCAATCTTTCTCGGTGAACGATTTCCTTGCACTATACCAAGGTTGTGAGAACAACCAAGAGTTCGAGGAAATGAAACACTGGCTGCTAAGTGACACCTTACCCGAGACATCAGATGAGAAGTCTGTCATGTCTAAGGTGAATTCTTTCTGCAACCTCTTGCAAATTGCTGCAAACTCGCAGCTCAATATCGAAACTTGTGATACCGAAGGAGGCAAAAGAGTTGTTGATCTTGCTTCAAGCAGCAAGCCACTACAGGGCATGTCAAGGATAGACTCATTCAGTGATTTGTTGGGACACCTTCCCCCGATCACATCCCTCCCAAAGGTCTTGTTCAAAATTTCAGAAGAAGATTAGTAGATAGTGAAACTGAAAAGTTCCTGTTCTAGGGATCTTGAACAAGTAGCTGTAAATCAAATTTATCTTTCTTGGTGAGCAAGAGAATTTGTGCTCTTGTTCGTAAGGATTTGTAGGAACTTTTTTGTGTTTGATGAATGATGATGAATCCTTGTAAAAAAAAAGCTTTTGTGATGGAGTTTCTAAAAGCCATTTTGTTTGAAACATCAACAAAACTTTTAATATAGCTTTCATCCTCTAACCTCATCTTCTTTGCTAATCCCAAAAAATGGGTTCTATACAAGACAACACATTTGCCTTTTGACAGAGTTTGAATTGGGATTTGATGAACTTGAGATTGCTTTGGGCTTTATGTCCAAGTGAAACTACATATAAGTCGACCTAGGACATGAGACCTCTTCACTTCCACCAAAAAACCCTTTGCCTCCCCCAAGCGTTTAGTCTCCCTCAAAGTATTAAATGGAGGAGACGACTCGACATACTTCTCATGAGGCTTTATATATTTTGTCTTGGCATGAGTCTCAAAATCCTTATCTATTTGACTTTGTATGGGTAGTGAAAGTGCTATAGGAGAAGATTTACAGAGAGTCTCAGAAACTCAAGAAGGGTAGGACGAGATTAGAAGTGGTGTTGAATGCACTTGTTTATGGTTTGTCGATCAGGCATGGTATGTAGCCAAAACACACACTTGTCTGGTGTTTCACTTCTTATCTCCTCATACATTTCTTGGGATTCTATGACCCTCTCCGCTTGTAACATCAACAGCATGGTTTACCACAAGGTCAAGGCAAAAACCTTCATGGGATCAAGATGATTTTTTGGTTCTCGGGCTAATGAGTTGCAAGGCAAAGATTCAAAGGCCACAGACAGATAGAAGACACGTCTTTGGTCATTCCAAAAGTGATGAAGAAAACAAAATCTAATAAAGGTAAAATTATGAAACTGAGTTTGGTGTTTGCAGAAATCGATTTGGGACTTTGACCAAATTATGAATTCCATTTTGGTTAACAAAACACATTTCCGTGTGGGTTCATAGTTTAATACTCTGTTTTTGACCCCATTGTCAGTCTAATGTCTTCTGATCTGGACATAAGACAGCACATTTACCATAAATTTACTGTGTTTGATTCCTAAGCTAACACATGAATCTAAAATTTTGGAAGAAACATAGACAAACATAAGATCATTCTTATATAATGATATTTGTAAGAGAGAAAATAATGTTTGAAGCTAACACAAACGAAAAAAAAAAAGACATCTTTCTTAGAAGATATGAAAATCAAAATCCTCTCAAGGATCGATCCCAACAACTTAAGAAGTCTCTACATTCCACTGAATGCTTTCTTCCCTATAGCAGAACTCCCAGCTGGAATGACCTTAAGGACATTAAACCTCACCGTCTTTGACAAAGGTCTGAAACCAACATTTAAACCAATAGATGTCATATGGTATCACACAGATTCTAACTCTAATGACTTCAAGATAGATCACTACTGGACTAACCTGCATTGCCCAATGATCACATGATCTCCTTCTTTGACACGGAAACACGGTGAGACGTGAGCAGGGATGTTTGAATGCCTTTTCTCATACCTAATGAAATAGTCAATGTTAAAACACTATTCTCAAACATTGTGGTAACATTCAAAGTAAAGATCTGTTTTATTCACCTCTGATACTTCTTAACAAAATGAAGATAGTTCCTCCGGACAATGATTGTCCTCTGCATTTTCGCACTGTGACATGTTCCTGCTAAGATACGACCTCTAATAGAAACGGTGCCAGTAAAGGGACATTTCTTGTCAATGTATGCACCTATTTACAAAGTTCACAAAACATGGAACATGTTATCTACTACTACACAAACACAGAACTCATTCCAATTTCATAAACCATATATAGGGAAAAAAGAGATGAACTTTAATCCAAATTACAACACAATCTAAACCAAAAAAAAAAAAAAAAAAAAAACAAGCTTTAACATTACAAAGACAAATAGTGTGTACCTTCAGTAGCTTCTCTGGGAGTCTTGAAACCAAGACCAATGTTCTTCCAGAAACGATTACCTCCCTTACCAGGTCTCTTGCCTTTACCAGATTTCTTTGAACTGAATAACAAAACAAATAATGATTTGCAACAAGAGAAGACACTCTAAGAACTGTAGATAAAAAAAAAAAAACAAAAAGATGTGTTTTTTTTTTGTGTGTAAAATGTTTCACCTCAAGAAGACCTTTGGTTGCTTCAAAAACGCCTTCTCCGTCTGCAACACATGAATGAATCCAACATTATAATCATAATTGCATAGAAATTAAGAAACTTTATCAATCACCAATGAGATATATTAGAAACCTGCTCCGCCATGGTTGAGGTTGTTGGTACTGGGAGAGTGTCGAGAGAGAGAGGAAGCCCTACACTGCTTGTGGGAAGAGGCAAAACCCTAAAATCGCTTAACCTTAGCAGATCGTAGTTATAATAAGTGGGCTTTCGGAATCATTATTTAGTTTTAGCCCAAACAGATCTTTACCCAAAATTTTGTTTTTTTTTTTTATTTATCAAAAATCCAAAACCAAGTGTAACATCATCATTTGGAATTTTCAGTCTTGGTCTTTTGGTTTGAATTGGTTCGTCAGTTACAGTAAACTGATTCATGGGCATTAAATAGATTTGTTTCATTGTTTGACAAAAAAAAAAGTTGGCTACAAGATCACACAGAGGTAACTTACTACAACACTAGTTCCCTTCTGTTTTTGTGTTCTTGATTTGTATATGAAGTCTCTCTCTGTACATCAACACTACGAATGACAAATACAACAAAACTCTCTAATCCTAATCTCATCCCCAACAAAAAACACAAAAACAAGCTTGATGCAGTGACTCATGCCTTGCATCCATTATTCAAGATTGTCTAGGACCTATCTTCTGAGCTAGAAACTTCTTCAATGATGGCAAAATTTATCTAAGTAGGTTTCTCTGAATGCCTCTGCTGCAAGATTATTTATGTCACAATCTTATCTCTTAAGTGTGTTGCAGTAGCAGTCGTCTCCTCGTGCACCTTTCTGGTTCTTTCCATGTCGTTTTGAGGTGGTGGATGGTATCAACAGGCCACCAAAGAAAGATCCCTGAGTTGCTCCGTTTTAGACAGTTCGCTGGTTCTAAGTGTGCAGGACTCAGTTGAAGAAGTACTGCGATTTGAGCACTTCCTTTAAATCAAAATCCCCTCTCTTGGGTACTGGAGGAAACACGAGATTCGGGTATGCTTCTTGGAAACTTTGGAGCAACTGTATCAAGAACACAACAATGTCAACAAGACAATCAAGGCTATAATTTATATTAACTAGAGAAAGAAGTACTAACTAGAGCATCACCATTAATGTTGATATTCGATAAATAAAGCTCTGTTAGTATAAAACTAACAATTGGTAATTTACAAGTAAATTCATGAACCTTGATTCAGTAAAGCTGAAAACTACTTCACATATGGTTTGAAAATCGTCTGATGGTTACCACATTCATTTGCTTTGGCATATGTGCAGGAAAAGAAAGTCAGGCATTCAGTCTTAAGCTTCTAACGAGAGAGTTATCAAATACTTACATCTTCAAGGATCGGTGTGTTGTAAAGCTCAACAAATTTCTCCCTTAGTATTCTGTTCATTGTGTCAACATCACATGCATGGGTCCAGTAGGAGTCATGCACACCTGCAAAACCCAGGCTTTGTATAAGTAGATATTCCATTTTTTTTTTTGGTTGGCAAGTCATCAGTTAAATTAACAGGACTAACCTGCAAAGTTTAGGCCAGCCTCTCGACATGCGACTGCAGTCATCATCATGTGAGTGCCGTCCAGTGAGTGCACAAAATTTGGAGGAAACGCAGTTCTTTGTTTCCTAACATCCACCTGAAATTACAAATATTTAAGTCTACGGGATCATACAAGTGAAATTTGCTCAGTGCTCACAAAGAAAGGAACAAATAGGCTTACCGTGTTACCTTCTCGCTGCAGAGCCAAAACCTGAAGAGATGTTCTTATCTGCAACCATAATGGTCATAGTTGATACCAATAGTCAAGATTATTGGCTCCCCACGATGGGATGATTTGTAGTTTACATGACAGATTCTTAATGGATAACACTTACCAGATGTCTTTCACTTCTGCAATAGGGTTGCACAACAGGAAGTCCAAGAGGTGTGATCCATCTCACTGGATGATTATCGGAAGCAATTATCTGTAAAGTTGACAAGTCAAAAAGAAAACACGATTAGGTCTCTCATTTACAAAACGTAAAACAGCAGAGTTAACAATCATACTACAAGACCACACCTTTGCACAATCACCAAGCCAACTCATAATGGCACGTGCCGCTTCAAATATTTCTCCGAGGGCAGCTAGAGTCACCTGAGGAGAAATGTTTCAAGAATAAAACTAGTTTATAACTAGAAACAAAGAAACTAGTATTTGCGAGAATGCTACTATTCTTCTTACTTTTGCAGAATAGCAAGCAGCAGCAAATAACATTCTCTCGTCAGTGATAACACCTTTCTCTTCTAATCTTCTTTTTATTTGTTCACGCGCTCCAACATAGGTGACACCATATACTGACGTCATTACCGTCTGCTTTACTAGCTTTCTGTCGACCTGAAATCAGAAGAAAACATAGCATCATTGGGAGGAACTTTTCCCATGGCATTATGTTCAATAAAAAACCATTGAGACTCACTTGAGTGATAAGGATCTTTGCCAATGCGGCGGTTGGGTTTGACTCAGGATCCTTACTGCTATCCTTCTTCATTATTTCATGGACTCTATCTCAGCGCAAGCAAAGACGAGAGGAGTGAGAAAGAGAGACAGAGAGGAAAACCATTAGAAACTACGCTTGACATGATTCCAACTATAAATGAACTGACAGCCACTCCATATAAAATTAAGATAATACCTCCGTGAAATTTCAGAATAGACATCAGCTGGTTTGTCTCCTGCAACTAGATTAACTGCCGCAGCTTCAAACTGAGAGAAGCCATGTTACAAGAAGAGAACTATATGAGATTGTAAATTACTCCAAATAAGAGAACAAGCCAAATATAAATGTTCACAAGAGAGCCTACACTATCTCTTCCTAAAGCTGCATAATGCTGTAGACCATTGCACGACCCATCCTGCACACAGAAATTATTCAAGGAAAAAGTGTTAATTGACAGATTAATTGAAAATATATAGCATAGTTGATTGAGAGCCCAATGGAAAGATCATCTGGTGAAAATAATTAAAACAAGTGTCAAGTAAAGAGTAGAATAACTTTGGATACAAGTTTAGGGTGCTTACCTGATGAATAGGCAAATGGGAAACTACTGAATAAGGTGAAGGGCTTTTCAAGGCTTGTGTCAGAATAACACATGCAGCTAGACACTGAAACGGATCTTCAGCCTTTAACCACCATCGTTTTCCTTGTATAGTATTTTCAGCTGAATCCATTATATCATCCAAATGGTTTTCCACAAAAGCCAGACGCGCATCATGTGAGAGCTTTTCAACACCACCTGCATAGAGGTTTGCTAAATGTATTTTCAGCCAACGCAAGCCTGACTTTCCAAGTGGTCGTCCTTCAGCAAACTCCAGGGTTCCACGGCAAAGATCAGAACTCAGATGATTCAGATGAGGATGCATTGGGTATGCACGGCCCCTGAAGTCAAGATTGTGAGGGTAGTAGAATCCTTCCTCGTCTTTCATTTTTCTAGCCACCTGAATTGATAATTTTTAGTCCGTATCTTTTGCTAGTTAAGTGAAGATGGAACAAAATGTTGTAAGCAGCAGGAATGTATTTCTTACAGAAAGTTTGAGCTCAACATCACATCTTAGAGAATGCCTCTCTCTGTTAATCTTGTTGGCCTTTCGAACACTCCACTTCCAGGCTTGGATTTCATCTGGATCCTCAGAGGATGGTTTCTCTGGTATGGGAACCTAAATAAATAAACAAGAAAGAGAACAGAATTCATTAGACACATATCACTAAAACCTATAACTCAGTAGATAAAATTGATTCTCGAAATGAAACCCTGATAGGTAAAATAGCAGACATCCAATAACTTTTTTAGTGACTTACGTCTTCACGATTAACTAAGCCTGCGATGTTGCCTCCATCAGCCCAGAGCCTTTCCACCACATCAAGTATTTTCCTATTTACCCTCCACTTGGTGTTCCCAAGTGTATCCAATGCCTGTTCAAATTCAATTTCGGAATATAAATAGTAATGTAAAACATTACAATTTACCAGACAGCAACAACAAAACATAATTTACAAGAGCGATAATACCAATGTACCTCAAATACTCTATGAGCAGTCTTGTGACTAATATCTCTAAGTGCATCTTGCTGCTTTTTGGATCCATGAGTACGCATGATATAGGAAGGTAAAAACAAGTAACCACCCTTGTCATATCTGAAGAAAATGTCACAGCATTTGCATACGTAAGTGCCATATAAATAATGTGTGGGCATGAGGTTCTCAATTAAAGAGCACCAATCGTACGTATGGGGATAAAATCTAGAGCGAAAGAAGAAAGAGTTTTTCAAAGCCATACCCTTTCCATCTCTTTGGTGGCACTAACATCGGAACATAAGGAATTAACATATGCTTAGCCTGCATGAGACAAGAACAATAAAAGATCACCTAAAAGCTCATGAATAGAATAGCTTTAAATCAGAAAAAGAAACGATTTAACTCACAGACTTATCCAGTCCTGCAAGGAGAAGCGAGTCACATTCAATAACTCCATATCTCCTCACCAGCTTTGACCTACAAAGTCCAAATTTTCTTAGACAAGTATAAGACAGAGACAGAAATGTGAAGGTACTCATCAAACTGGTACGACAACGAATATGCATTCTCACCCTGGATATTTGGTCACGGTTTTAAACGTGTGTCTGAATGCAGGTCGAAACTCGGGAATAGAGTCTCCTGACTGGGTAAGAGGAGGTTGTACATAAGCTGATTCAATCAATAGTTCTAGCAGACGGCTTCCAAGCTGAAAATTGACAAGAGTACAACAACAAAGATTAAATTATTTCACTATCAAAGACAAAGACCATCAATTTCACTCTCAAAAAGTGCTTAAAAGCCACAGACCTTAGCTTGTGTAGCTCGCCCCCATGGTTTGGTACCTTCACTTTTCACAACTTTTAGTGCATCAATAATCCTTTTCCTACGAATCAAACTATTAACACGTTTCCTAAGCAATTGCTTTTCTTTCAATTCCTCTTGTGAGTCCCCTGCATTGTTCTTCCGAGTTCTCTTCAAGAAATTGTGAATCCTCACCTAAAGAGATCAACCAAAACCACAACAACTCAGTACATCATTTCTTCATTAAACTAAACTAACTATTCATTTATTCATACCTCCTGCTCAATAGCTATGCCAATACTAACAGCAGCTTGAACAACTTGGATACACCCATCTTCATGTCCAGACATAACCAAACCCATCATCTTATGCATCACAATAACCGCCATTTTATCAGCAGGCAAAAGCTCAATATGAGGCGCATAAGCTGCTCTAACCTTCTTGCTCTTGTTCTTCTGCAGCTTCTGCTCTCTCTCAATCACATCTTTCAACGGTTGAAACCACCCTAAGAACATATGTTTCACATAAGGCAAATTGGGAGCTAGATTCTTCTCACACATCTCCTTCTCCAAATCTCTGTACTCATCAACCATCTTCTCCCAAGCTTCAGTCTCTTCCTTCACTTGACGTCTCCTCAAGGAATCAAACTTCCTCTTGTCGATGTCCTTGTGCTCGATTTTAACAGTCTGATCAACCATTTTACTCAAACCCTTGAGAAACAAAGCAGAGATCCATGGTGGGTCTTGCATAAACAGCCTCCTCCGACCAGAAAGCCCATTCCTTTCTACCGGATTCTCAAGCTCCTCAACCAAGCTCGCTCCTTTAATGGTTCCGGCGTATGAGGAGTCCTGATTCTCGAAGCTCTCGATGAGATTGCCGTGGAAATGGACGGAATTCGAAATGGGTTTCTCGTGAACAGAGAGAGAAGTAAAAGAGGAGGAAGAAGAAGAAGAAGAAGAAGAAGCTGAAATCGGAAGTGAGTGGCGTTCGAAGAAAGGAAGGGTTTTGCGGCGGAAGAGGGCGGAGGAGGAAGGAGGTTTAAGCCAGGTGAAGAGAGAAGTTTGGTGTTGGAAATGAGAGGTTTGGTTTAAGGAGAGAGAAGGAGAAGCCGCCGCAGCGGAAGCCATGGAAGGAAGGAGGAGGAGATAGTAAAGGATAAGGTATTTGGTCGTCTTCTTATGAACATTTGAAGAAGAGAAATGAAACTTTGTGTTTTGTGTGAGCAACAAAAAAAAAAACAATCCAACAAACCTCTCTAAAACCTCTTCTCTTTTGTTTTTTTCCCCCAATAGATATTTATATTTTCCCCAAATATTTTAAAAAAAAAAATCACATTAGAGTTATTTACTTTTATACTATTAAGAATATTACACATATAATATAAATATAATTATTTTACTTTTATAAGATAAAAATATTGAATCTAACCGCTTGAAAAAAACCTTGTATCTTCATAGAAGGATGATGTATTTTCTATTTAAACTTGCATATAACATCAGTTTCGACCAAACTTTGATCTTCTTGTTGTTTCCACCTAAAAAGAAAAGTTTTAAACATATTTCTATCAAAAAAAAAAAACTTCGAAATCTATATACCCACAAAATTATAGTTCAAAATCAAATTACACATGATAGTTAGTATCAGTTTACTGTTTAACAATCCAACCATAACCGTTCAAATCGCGATTGATCACCAACATGAATGGTGGCATACGAGAATTTGAACGAACGTAGCTCAATAAACATATCGAAACTGTTCATGGAGTATCAAGTATCAACATACTTGTTTTCTTTATAATACAAAGTTATTTTGTTTCTTTTAACGAGAACGATTGTTTTGCCAAAAGCTGAGGAATCTCTACACTAAGAATCTTTTAAAACTGGATATAAAAAGCTGGACAACTTTTACACGAAGATTATGTAATCAATAGGTTATGCCAGTTAGGATTTGATAGAGATTCCAATGAATTCTTCGATTGTGATTTTTTCACATTTTTCACAATTTTATGTAAAACAAATTATTTGGAGCACTTGTTTAAAAAATAAATCAAAGCCTTTACTCATATTGCACTTATTAATCTCTTCATTTAACATTTGTTGCATCGCTTGTCATGTATTGCACTAACCATACTTCTTTAATTTGTAACGTCGGTACCCTATATAAGAATTTAGCTCAACTTATACGGCTAAAATGAATAGGCTTTGAAAATTGACCAACAATAACAGTCTTCAACAAAATTGAGATAAAATATGATGGCGTCCGCGTACGAGACGGACCAGATTCTGATGATTAACAAAATCACAAAAGACAAAAGTTCGATGCTGGAGCAACAAGTTGCAACAACTTATTTAATCTATAAGGTAACAGTAACACCATGGATATGAAAAACAAGAAGGTAGCTAGTTGCATTGGTGTGGTGGGCTAGGTTAATTAATTTATCTTATATGACCGTACCCTAAACATCAGTGCTTATATACCCAAATCATAAAACACAATCAAGCCATCTTCCTACTTCTTAACCTTTTTTTGTTGTTGTTGTCTAATAATAATCATCATGTTAAACACCCATTTGATATATATTATGCTCGACATGGGTGCCATATCGGACGCTGTTGAGAATACACCACCCCTGTAGATTATTATGATATTTCACTATTATTTTAACGCATCACCTACTAATCTCACTCCCAAACCCAATACATATCACAAACGTGACTATTTAGTCTAATCTATAATCTAGTATATACTTTTTCCAATATAAAAAACTCAAAAACACATGATGGAGTTAGGCCTTAAGCTAGTTTTTTTATGCTGACATATACACCACCACTATACAAAAAGATTAACACACACACCTTCACGAAAAAAAAGTTAACCACACGGCATTTATAAAACGATTAAATGACTTGGCCGAGACAAGTTACAGACGCGTTCACATCTCATTGGTTGACTTTACAAGTCAAACATCATAGGCGCCAAAGTCCAAACGTTAAAAATTGTAAACGTTTCGTTTTCTTCTTTAAACGTTAGTTAGGCAGAAACTATAAAAGAGATACTGTCTCTCTTCGATTGTATAACATATATATATGTGTGTATAGTCAAACACCATTTTTGTTTCTTTGTTGTCTCAAGTCTCAACTAAACTACACCTACAAAACAAAACAAAAAACAAAAAAACAAAATGGGTTCTTGTTCTTTGTTGTTTATCTCGTTCTTGATCACTGTTATGACCGTTCTTGCTTCTGAAGAGAACGATCATGTGTTATTAAAAACTGATCGAGCCTCTTTGCTTTCTTTCAAATCGTTCATTGTTTCAGATCCTCACCACTCTCTAAGCAGTTGGGTTTCAGTTTCTACTTCTTCTTCTGTTGATGTTTGTAAATGGTCCGGCGTGAAGTGTAACAAAGAGAGCACTCGAGTAATCGAGCTCGACATCAGCGGTAGAGATCTCAGTGGTGTCATCTCACCGTCGATCGCCAACCTAACCGCTTTAACGGTTCTTGATCTTTCAAGAAACTTCTTCGTTGGAAAAATCCCACAAGAGATAGGCTCATTGCATAAAACCTTGAAGCAACTAAGCCTCTCTGAGAATCTCTTACAAGAAAACATTCCACAAGAGCTTGGTTCGCTGAACCGTCTTGTTTATCTCGATCTTGGAAGCAACCGGTTAACTGGTTCAATCCCGGTTCAGCTCTTTTGCAACGGTTCTTCTTTGTCTCTCCAATACATAGACCTCTCTAACAATTCTTTAACCGGAGAAATACCTCTAAAGAAAGAATGTCATCTCAAAGAGCTTCGGTTTCTTCTCCTCTGGTCCAACAAGCTCGTCGGGACAGTACCTTCTTCGCTATCAAACTCTACAAATCTCAAATGGATGGATTTGGAATCAAATCAGTTAACCGGAGAGTTACCTTCTCAAGTCATAAGCAAGATGCCACAACTTCAGTTTCTTTACCTTTCTTATAACCATTTCGTTAGCCACAACAACAACACCAACCTCGAACCTTTTTTCGCCTCTTTAGCCAATTCCCCTGACCTACAAGAGCTCGAGTTAGCCGGAAACCGCCTTGGAGGAGAGATTTCTTCTTCCATACGGCACCTCTCTGTTAATCTTGTGCAGATTCATCTTGATCAAAACCGTATCCATGGCTCTATACCTCCAGAGATATCAAACCTTTTGAACCTAACCCTTCTAAACTTGTCGAGTAACCTCTTGACCGGTCCTATACCACGAGAGCTTTGTAAGTTAAACAAGCTTGAACGGGTTTATCTCTCTAATAATCTCTTAAACGGCGAAATTCCAATGGAGCTTGGGGAAATACCTAGTCTTGGTCTTCTTGATGTTTCAAGAAACAAGCTCTCTGGTTCAATCCCGGATAGTTTCGCTAACCTTTCTCAGCTGAGAAGACTTTTACTGTACGGAAACCATCTCTCTGGTACGGTACCTCAAAGCCTCGGCAAATGTATAAATCTTGAGATTCTTGATCTCTCTCACAACAACCTCTCAGGGAAGATTCCAGTAGAAGTTGTCTCCAATCTCAGAAACTTGAAGCTGTATCTTAACCTCTCTAGCAACCAGTTAAGCGGGGGAATACCTTTGGAGCTAAGCAAAATGGATATGGTTCTCTCCATCGATCTGTCTTCCAACAAACTCTCAGGGAAGATTCCACCTCAGCTCGGAAGCTGCATTGCATTAGAGCATCTGAACCTTTCAAGAAACGGTTTATTTGGTACGCTTCCAACATCAATAGGCCAATTGCCATATCTGAAAGACCTAGATGTGTCTTTAAACAGATTAACTGGAGCTATACCGCTTTCTTTTCAACAGTCTTCGACTCTCAAGAACGTGAATTTCTCCTTCAACTTGTTCTATGGGAACGTATCTGATAAAGGATCATTCTCTAAGCTGACTATTGAGTCTTTTCTTGGAGATTCTCTCTTGTGTGGTTCTATAAAAGGAATGCAAGCTTGCAAGAAGAAACATAGGTACCCTTCTGTTCTGTTACCGGTTCTGTTATCGTTGATTGCAACTCCTTTTCTATGTGTTTTTGGGTATCCTCTAGTCCAAAGATCAAGATTTGGGAAAAATCTAACTGTGTACGACAAAGAAGAGTTGGAAGACGAGGAAAAACAGAACCGAACTGACCCGAAGTACCCAAGAATATCATATCAGCAGCTCATTGCTGCAACTGGAGGTTTCAATGCTTCAAGCTTGATTGGTTCAGGGAGATTTGGTCATGTTTACAAGGGAGTTCTCAGGAACAACACTAAGATCGCAGTTAAAGTACTAGATCCAAAGACCGCAATGGAGTTCTCAGGGAGTTTTAAAAGAGAATGTCAGATCTTGAAAAGAACAAAGCACAGGAACTTGATCAAGATCATCACAACCTGCAGCAAACCTGGTTTCAAGGCTCTTGTTCTGCCACTGATGCCAAATGGAAGCTTGGAAAGGCACTTATATCCGGGAGAGTACTCGAGTAAGAACTTGGATTTGATTCAGTTGGTGAACATATGCAGCGATGTCGCTGAAGGAATAGCTTACTTGCATCACTATTCACCTGTCAAAGTTGTTCATTGTGATCTCAAACCAAGCAATATCCTTCTTGACGATGAAATGACCGCTCTGGTTACAGATTTCGGGATTTCAAGATTTGTTCAAGGCGTTGAGGAAACAGTTTCTACGGATGATTCGGTGTCATTTGGCTCACCAGATGGATTGTTATGCGGTTCAGTCGGTTACATTGCACCAGGTACACAATTCCCAAAACATTATTAAAATTTCACTTAGTAGTCTCATTAGTCTCTAAACTAAATGATACTTATTATTCATCAGAATATGGGATGGGGAAACGTGCATCAACCCATGGAGATGTGTACAGTTTTGGGGTTCTCCTGCTAGAGATTGTGAGCGGAAGGCGACCAACAGATGTTCTTGTCAATGAAGGATCAAGCTTGCATGAGTTTATGAAGTCGCATTACCCGAATTCTCTAGAGGGAATCATCGAACAAGCGTTGATCAGATGGAAACCGCAGGGAAAACCAGAGAGATGTGAAATGCTATGGAGAGAAGTCATAATGGAAATGATTGAGTTGGGATTGATTTGTACTCAATACAATCCTTCAACTAGGCCTGACATGCTCGATGTGGCACACGAGATGGGACGGCTTAAAGAGTATCTCTTTGCTCGTCCTTCTCTTTTTCATATTTCTTCTCAAGAAACACAAGGAGAAGCTAGTTCATGATGGTTTTCTGATGAAATCAAAATTTCAGAGAGTTTTGATAATTGTATTCATTCTTTTAATGATATTTCTTGGATTCTTGAGTCAAACTGCATTGTTTAGAAAATAAAAGTTAGATTTTTAGGTTAAAAAATCATCCAACCAAATCTTCTATTTAACATTCATTGGTTGATATTTTTAAATGAAAAGATTAGGTGTGTTTTCTGTAATCATGATCATATCTTATGTGCGTGCTATGAATCTATCTAGCAATGAAGCTTCTCCTACTCTTCCATTACATTATTATCTTATCAAAATCTTTTTGTGCCTAACTCTGGATTAAAAAAACAAAATTTGTAGTAGAGATTTATATTGTAAGTGGAAGCTGATGTCTGCTGAATTAATATCTCCACTGTGTTGATCATTAGTCCGTTATTAGTTTAATATTTCTAAATTAAGTAAGAATTAATGGGTGGCATCAACATCAACAAAGGTCAACATGCCATCAGATTTGTCTCTTTTTGCCATCTTAGAAAGAAGTGATGAGCCAAGAAACAAAAGCAAAAACAATCTTTTTATACATATATCTTCAGAAATTTCCTTATGCTGAGTTTGGTTTTGCAGCAAAAAAATACGTAAAATTTCCAACTTTTTGATTGGTTTGACAGAAATATTTGAGAATTATTGATTGCAGCTTCACTTCATAAATATTTATCTTGTAACATGTAATATGTCAATATTGTATTCTCGTCTTATCGTCGCTAAAGTAGTTTCTGTAGAAACATCATAGTTTTTGCTGAACGATAGTAACGGGGAAAAGAAGATGCTGTAGTACAAGCTAGAAGTGATAATGAGGTAGGTGCAAAAGAGTAAAAAGATCAAACAATTAATAATCTTTTCAAGTGCATAGCAAATCCCGGATGCGCACACAAGGAGGACGGTATAAGTCCGTAAAAGAGATGAGATTTGCTTCTTGAGTGTGACATCCAACAGAGAATATGAGTAATCACCAAGTTGTGGTAAACTGAAAATGCTGCCTCTATTTGACAGTGACACAAATGGTTTATAGACTTAGTTGTATCGTGCCAATGAAGAAAAGGTTTCGAGACGGTGAAAGGAATACTTTTCGGATTAGGCCTTAGAATGTAAAGAGCTATGATGACGAATAACCATGAGAAAAGATTATGCTTAGAGACAGAACTAGAAAAAGTTTCGTCTGATAGCTACTGGTGACCTTATCTGGCTGGCTATCATCTAAATTTAGTTCTTATCGCAACCAATCAAAGAAAGGCTTTTAGCTATTTGCTTAGGATTATGTATAGACAATCTAAGATTGGTGACTGTGAGGTTTAAGATTTTCCTTGGTGCTGAAATGACAAAGCACCCACAAAACTCTTCAGGTTGGTAAATTTCACTTTCATGGTTCTCTTATTTCGTCATTTTTTTTGTCCACCAAACTATGAACAAGTATGATTTAAACAATGAAATAGAAGAAGATTTGTTTTCTCAAAGACTCAAACTTTACAGAAGATATGGATCTTACTTCAAGCTATAAAAAAACAAATGCAAGTACTATAGTAATCTCACGCCTTAACTAATCTCAATAACACACTATAAGATTCTCTCAAACGTCTGAATACTCGCCCTAAAATCGTCATCTCAAGAAGAAAGGCGTGTCTTATAGGCTTATAGCCAGAAGTAAAGCATAGCCTGTTTCAAAATAGACATGCCAAGACTTTGTTAGCACTTAAAGTACTATATCAAATTTAATTGAAAGAAGTTGATATTACCATACCTCTTGAACAGAAACAGTAGCTGAGTCATAACCAAACATTGTAGATTGCACAGAACTTAACTCTTCTTCTGATTTTCTCTGCAGATTCATATTTTCTTGCTTTACTGCACTCTTTTGATCTGGCTCTGTGTTGCATTTTTCCTGCTCAAGCAGCTCTACTCTCTCTTTCAACCTTTGCAACTCGGCCTGATACTCTGTATCGTTTGCAGAACAACTCCCCCGCGCATGCTCTCTTTTAATGCTTCTATCTCTTCTCTGTTTTGATGACTTCTTGGACATCTTTTTCACCAAAAAATCAGGTTTACACAACAAACCCTTTTCTCCATTCTTAGTTTCAGCCTCCTGCTTCAAATTCTTGCACTGTTCTCTTAAAGAATCTCGAAAACCCGTAAGCTCTTTTAATTGCTCGTCCAGCTTCTTCATCTCCTCCCAATACAAATCTTTATTCTTCTCCTTATCTCTTCTTGAATCCAAGCTCTGCTCTATAACTCCCTTCTCCACAGGAACTGTACTAATCGATTCAGGAGACGGCGTTTGAGACCTATCGCAAAATCTCACACAATCCTCATCAGTTCCGTTACATCCCAAGCTCGTAAGCTTACATCTGTAGGCATGTAATTCACACTCAAGATTCTTGATTTCAACATCTTTCTGGTAATTCAGATCCTCCAAAAGCTCCAGCGAGAACTCGGCGAGAGACATTCTCTCCTCAACCATTCTCTTGTACTGGCTAGCTTCCATAGCAAGCATCGCCTTCTCGCCTTGAAGCCTACGTATCATGGACATGGCTTCGCTCACTGACGAAACAGTAGCTTCTCTTTCAGCATCCAGCTCTCCCTCTAGCCTCTCCACATCTTCCTTCATTTCATAAAAAGCTATTCTAAGATCTGTGGACTCAAGTCCACGCGTATCTAAGCTGCAGCTTCTTCCTACCATATCTCTCTGCAGTTGCAAATTTGCAATACTGTATATATTATCTTTCAACTCAAGAAATTACTTAATGACCACTAGATTGTAGCAAAGACTATATAGTTCCTAGATTCTGAAGTTTTTTTTGTAAAAGTCTAGAGAACAAGAATTTCAGTAATGATACCTCGTTAAGTTGCAGAAGAACACAAGTTTTGTCCACAAAATTTGGCTCACAAAGATGTCAGAAAACGCTTTCTATGGAAACTTATCGTAAATAATAATGACACATTGGAAAGTAAAATGTTAGATTAGACAAAATTAGTACCTTATAGATGGAAAAAAACCCAAAAAAAAAAGGGAAAAATTATTCATTTAGAGAAAACACGCTTGACCAACAAAAACCATTAATTATGCTTTGTCCATATCATCATCAAAAGCAAAAAGTTTCTTAATTTTCGAAAGAGCCATTCATAAATTGTGAGAGGAAAAAAGGGTTAATACTTAATAGTCCTCTAAAATAATTATGAGATACCAAGAAAAGAGCTGACAAAAATCAATTAAACTTTGAATGCTTAATGTGACTCATTGAACTATCTATTAGGAAACGATGATTAGTATCAGAATCAGTCAAAAACAAATTTTTTTTTTTCTCACTCAAATATTTCTCTGAAATACTGATGAAATGATAAAATGTGACTTTGTATTATTTTATGTGATTAGCTTTTTCTCTTTTAAAATAATATTTAAATTTCTTTCTCTTGTTGAGATCTAGTATTATTCTTGAATATTTTTAAGTCTACAACGGCTTATTACAAAGACCCAGGTATTAGCTCCTGTGGGGTTTATGAAAGTACTATCTTTTAACACCCTCACATATCCTAAACATGCATGATATATAGACGCAAAATGAATATCTTGAATTTTTTGTGGAAATTGTTATCCTCTCGGCTTGACAATTAGTTGGATTTGTAATGTTTAGATAATTGTCAAGCGGATATCTTGAATTTTTGTGAAATTTATTAGAAATTTCTTTTGGATTTATAAGAAATAATAAAATTCTAATATCTCAAAAAAGAAAACCAAAACATATCAGACCATGTAACATGATCCATTTTACAATTTCACTCGACTCTTGATTTTGTGTTGGAGAAGATTGCAATTGATGAATAATTTTACATGCATTGAAAAAAAAAAACAAAAGATTACTATTGATTTTCATTTTAAGTTATGTATGACATACTGTACACATCTGATTGGAGTACTACCTATGGGGGTTCAGATTGATTGCTTTATTTGGCTGTCGATTTTGTTGGTCCATATGCCATAAGTCACGAGAACATCATAGATGCACAAGAAAGGAGACAAAAAAAACTATTGTTCACAAAATGTGATACAAAGCTGATGTACTACTCTGTTCAATGATGACACCAAGTCACCAAGGAAACCATATCATGAAAGGAGATCTTACATGTAGAATCCTTGATGATGATGTGTTGGATTTTCGTGTACGTCAGAAACCTCAGTTTTAGAGAAAGGATAGCACAGAATCTTTTTCTACTAAAGAATGGCATATAAGTTTTTTTTTTTTTTTTTTTTTTAATACATGACAGACCGTAAACATTGCTTGCGATATCGATGATTGTCAAATAGAGTGGACAATCCATATGTTAAACATGCAATGTTTACATCTTAAATTCTTAATCAGAATGATATAAATACTTTTAATAAGATCCATAACTAAAGGCTTCATTCTTACTACTCCCTAGTCGGTCTAGCTAAATAGCTCAGAGCATACTAGAATGTCCTGAAACTAGAGCATTGCTAACTCATTTGTTTCCTTGGAAGACCCATTTTTGTACCTTAACCTTCACCACTGCTAAATATTTTCAATCTCCCAAAAAAACAGAGGAATCAAAATGTTATAGCTGTCCTCTGTATTCCTCCTTTCTCATTGTTTCTTCTCTTCCAAGGAACTATTTCGATATTTAAAATGAGATTTAAATGATGAATTAAGTCTCAAAATAGCCATAGACAGTTCAATGCAAACCAGCTATTAGATCGCATACATGGGAATGTAATGTAAGATCACATAAGCTTACTAACAATATCGTTAGGCTAAAACCCCACAAGAAGGGGAAGCCCGTACAAAATCAATGATGAAAAGTGTGGTCACACAATGAGCAAGAGCACCAAAAACTACAAACACATGGAATATCTGATGGCTATGTCCTGCCATATCAAACGCTCCAGGCTTCCATCTCTCAGGCACACGGCTAACATAAAACGCTGCTCCCAAGGCATACGACAACCCCGTGGCAATCTCGTAACCGAGGGCGACGAACACGTTAGGGTGATCCCAGTAAAGGCAAAGCACATGAGCAGCAGGTATCACGGCAGATGATCCCATTGCTAGGAAAAGATTTGCTCTGAAAGCTCTAAAACGCGGCGATGAGAGAGCTGGAGAGAGGAGAGTGATGATGGCAAGAAGACCGAGGATTGAGATCGAGGACAAGTAGAGTAAACGGAAGTTATGGTGGTAGGAGAAAGCGTAGTAGATTGGTGCAAAGAAAGAGGCGACGATCATAAGTGAGATTCCTGCGTAGTCCAAACGCCAAAAGAAGAGGTTGAAACGTTTTGAGTGGCAAGCGAGGAGGTGTGAAACAGAGCTGCAGATTAAGCAACCCATTGATCCGGCTAAGTACACGAGCCATGGCCATTTTGGAATAGTTTCTCCTTGAGTTTTAAGACCTGATATGTGTTGTGTCACGTTTGAATCCTGCTAGAGAAGAATCATTTTAAGTTTAGTCATGATGAGAAATGAATCATTCTTTATTCTTTTTTTTTTTTCTCAAAACTTTATGTGATCTTTGGTGGGCACAAAGCACAAGAGAGACGAAAAGATCCAAGAAATATGTCGAAAACAACGACACATGGTGGGGGCAATTTATCACTAATTTGCATGATTAGAAAATGAAAAAGATGTGGTTAATATATTATGAATTTACTTTTTATTGCAGCATTGGTATATTTTTGGTTTACATAGATAAAATGTTTTTTTTCTGTATGTATATTGTTTATTTTAATTTAAGTAAATTAATATCAACATTTAATTAAAATAATATCAACATTTAATTAATAAATATGTAACTGGAAAATTTCACATGATAATTTACAAATAAAATATTATTTTAGCAAATGTACTTCCAAATTAATAATATGAGATAATTAAATAATAATGACTCAATTCAAAGATTATATATGCTTTGATTAAAGAGGTAACCTAGAAGGCTAGAATATGAAAACTATATACTCCCTCTGTCCCACAAAGATTGATGTTATGTGATTTTTTTTTGTCTCACAAAGTTTGATGTTTTACCATTTTAAATTAACTAATATTTAACTTTTGTAAACTTCAAGAAATGATCATTAAGAAAGCTTCATAGTTATTGGTTTATAAATATATAATACTTTTAATAAAAAAAATATTATAAATAATCATTGTTTCTTAATTTGTGTGAAGTCACTCAAACATCAATCTTTGAGGGACAGAGGGAGTATTATTATTCAGCATGCATGTGACATAAGATAAGATAAGGCGGCAATTAAAAAATGTCACTAAAGAGCCCCAATATACACATTAAAATTTGGAAAAATATATCAAAAGAATACAAAAAAGACTTACGTGAAGTAGCAGAGTCTGATTGCTTGAGAGGCAAATCTTCGCTCTATCGTCAGGTCCCAATATACACAAACCCCCAAAAAAGGCCAGTTTTACTTTTTTGTTTTTAACTTTAAAAAAAAATATACTTAGCTAAAATGACTATATCAACCTCGGTGGTTCTTACCCCGACATGCCGTTGAAAACGCCGGCGAGGCTAAGCTCCGTCGTCTCCAAGCAACTCACCACCGTCATCCACAAAAATATCGCAAATCCAATTAGGTGCCTAAACCATTATCAAAAGGATTACACAAACAATAAAATGTAAGTATCAGAAAAGAGTGATGGTTTACGTACGTCCAGATGTTGAGAGTCTCGTTGTGCCAAGAGAAAGCACTGAGGAACGTATCTTTGAGAGACCATTGACAACGATAATGGTTGTGTATAAACTCGTTGTCCTTCAAATACTCAGGCAAGTCTTCGAACTTCATCAATCTCCTCACGATTCTCGTCTCTTCCCCGGAATCTAAACCTGTACAATCGGTGACCTCCACCATCTTTGGAGATTTCCTCGCGGCTCTTCGTTTCTTCATCCTCTGCTTAGTTCTAGCAGCCCCGTCGCTATCTCTTTGTATTTGTATGGAGACCAAAACAATCTTCGAATATAATGTGAGGGATTGTGACCGTCCACGTGTGAGATAATTTTGATGTGGATGGATATAAATGGATGTTGAGATTTTCTTTGTGTGAGGTTGCGTACACTTGATTATTTTGTTTTCTTGGATGTCCCAGTTTTTTTTTTTTTTTTTTTTTTTTTTTTTTTTTTTTTTTTTTCTTGAATCATTGCGACAAGTGGGAGGATGAGAAAATGCTTAAAGTATGGTGCGTAAAAACAGGCACTAGTACTTACATGGACAACACGATTCACTTTTTATCAGAAACTTGTTTAAAGTTTATTGGATTTTCATATGTTGTGATAAAAATTGTTTACTGTTTACTTAGGCCACTCCACCATACTGTATATGAAGTTTTTACAACTGGAAAATAAGCCAAGAAACAAACAAGAATAAATGTTTCAGTTCCTCAGATGATTAGAGTCATAGAATTTTTGTACATGTTATCATATTCTGATGTGGCCATGGCACGCCAGCTGGAAAAATAGAAAGATGGGATGGTTCCAGTGAAGTCATTTTGTGAGATATCAATGACTTTTAGATTTGGAAATCCAATGGAGACTTGGTGATCATATAGCGGCCCATAAAATTGATTTGATCGGAGGATGAGGACATTTAACGATGGTAGAGAGCCCAACCAAGATGGAAACTTATCCTTGAATTTGTTGCTTCCCACATTCAAGTGTTTCATAGCTTTGCAATTTATCAATGACTTTGGAAGCTTTCCTTCTAACTGATTCCAGCTAACATCAAGTATGTTTAATTTTGTAGCATTGAAAAACACATCAGGAAGTGTTCCACAGAAATTGTTGTTTCCGAGATTAAGGACTAAGATTAGCGTTATTCCTTAAACATGGAGGAATCACACCACTGAAGTTATTGATGGTCAAATCTAAGAAACCTAACGATCTAAGATCGCAGATCCAATGGGGAAATGGTCCTTGAAATGAATTCGATATAAGACTCAACACATTCATTTGTGGTCCATCCAAAACTTCAGATGATTTTTCAAAACTGCTAAAAGAATTGTAAGAAAGCTTCAACAGTTGCAATCTCCATAAACGATGTGGTACTTCGCCTTCTAACTTATTGTGGGTGAGATCAAGGTAATGGAGGTTTGCTAACTTTGATATTGATCTTGGTATTGGCCCAATGAAATTGTTGTAACTAAGATCTAAGATGTTGAGATTAACAAACTTAGATATAGATTCAGGGATTGGGCCATCGCATTGGTTACTAGAAATGGACAGAGAATGAAGCCTAGAGGATGAAGATGTATTCCCAAACTCTATAGGTCCCTTGAACTGGTTTTTCCTCGAATAAACCATTTGTAACGAAGAAATAGTGAACAAAAATGTAGGAAAAGGCCCAGAAAATGAGTTTCCACTTAACATAACATACTCCAAGTTGTGGAGTCTACTCATCTCATGTGGGAGCTCAGATTCGAAGTTATTATTAGTGAGGTGAAGTGTGGAAAGTTTCGTTAAATTGGCAAATGAAACTGGAAGTTTTCCACTCAAGTGGTTATCAGTGAGGATCAAGGAGCTTAGTTGGGTCAAGTTTCAAATTGAAGTTGGAACTTGACCAACTAATTCATTTTGTGAAAGGTCAAGATAAGTGAGATGAGAAAGTTTTCCTAATGAAGAAGGAATCTCCCCATTGAGATTGCAAAAGGAAAGGGCTAGGTGTTGAAGATATTGGAGTTTGAAAAGACCACTATTTGGTTTCAAAGAGTTGTTGAAAGGAATGTTGTTAAGGTCAAGAGAAATCACCTTGCCAGATCTAGTATCGCACGTTACATCTTCCCAGGAACAACAATCACTGCTCTTGTTCCAAAAAATCTTATAACTTAAAGGAAACTCGTGTTTGAACTCCAAAAGAGCATCCCTTTGGTCATGGCGGCAAAATTGGAGCGTAGGAGAAGCAAAAGTGAGCAAAACGAAATAAAACAAGAAGAAGAAGTACCAGGTAACAACAATACTATCAAGGGAATATGATTGTTTTGAACTCATCGTTACCTTTAACTCTTTTTTTCTTTCTTTGAGTTTGTGTGGTAATAGTATGTTATGATTATGGCTTCCCCATCTCTCTCTCTATAAATAGAAAGAATTAAGAAGATAAATTTTGGAGTTTAGTTCTTGACTTTGGTCTTTATTAAAATATAGCGTCAACTCGAGACTTCTTATAGCCTCTCTAAGTTTCTATGATCCGTGATTTGTGCCACAAAGAGTCAAAGACCACTAGCTTATTCCTTCGACAGCATACACTCTTAACTTGACCGACCTTTGTCGACTTCTTTATCAGAAAATATGTTCCTAAAAAACTTCAGTTAGCTAATTATATAAATTCCAAACAAAATTTACTGAAATGATTAGAAAGAAATCATAGAAAAGATGCAAAGTGTTAGATCTTGAAAAAAAGCAGCATGCAGGATACTTAATTATTAGTTTTTTTCTAACAAAAGCAGTATCAGAGTAACATCATTAACCCTAACCCAAATGGACCCACTTTGTAATATATATAGTATTCATAAGTATTTCAGGGATTTTCCAATCAAAGTCTTTACGGGAACGTATGCGAGAAAGAAAACGTGTTTCGGAAATGTGAAACGGAACACGAATTAGACACTTTCAGCCTCTATGGTTTAGCCGTTTAGGAGAAGCAAAAATTTCCATAGGACTATTTTACTAAGAAAGTCTGCGTAAGGAAGATTCATTACAGCGTGAATTAAGGAGTTTCAATGAAAGAGTTAAATGATAGACACCACATACATTGAAAGATAATGTCCATGAGGAGTTAATGCATGGCATACGTTGAGATTTTTTTTTTTTTTTTTTTTTTTTTTTTTTTGGTAGTAGGAGGGAAACCAATTTATTACAACAAAAAGTAAAAACTACAAGTCTACAATCAAACATATCTTGGACGGGTAGTCCTACCAGCATCTTCTAGCATAATTACGACGAGAGTACAACGAGGCTGCACATTCTTTAGCTCGATTTGGTTGTTGTAACACGTACTATCTTTTACTCTGATTCAGTAAACAAGCCATCATGGCTACAGCAACAATTATGTATGGATTTTGGAATATATTTTTAACTTCCAAAGACTAAAAGAACGCATAGTTAATAAACTAAATTTGTAAAAATGTTTAAAATTTATGCTTATAAAATTTTAAATTATTCTAAATATTTTAATTTCAATATTAATTTATCTCCTATATATTAATAAAAACATTTTGTGAAAAGATTGACGTGTAGCAGGGAGCTCGAGAAACATTTTTGCAATTTGTCCTTATTAATTAATATTATTTATAATTCATGCCATTTTATATTTCATTAAAAAGCTTAAAACAATATGTTCTTTCTAAATTAAATAGAAAACATATCACTGGAAAGATGCAAACTGTAAGACCTTGCAAAAAGTTGGAGGAAACTTCACCCTAAATGTACAGATTAACATGTATAATTGTATACTGATTATAAGCATCCATTTCCCACACCGGGCTCGGAAAAGAGCAACCAGAGGGATTGCAGTTACAGTTGCTTCTTGTATTCCCTCAATTCTAAGCTCATATTACTGAGCTTCTAGGTCGTGTTCAACTGTTCATCGCTCCAAAATCAAGTAACTAAAAAAAAAAAACTGTTCAGTATTCATTTCCCTTGATCATTTCGACAAATTCTTTTGCCATTAACAGATTTGTTTCGGTTAAGATACTTTTCTCTGCATCTCACAAACTTTTCTTCACAAAAATACTTCTAACTTCAAGCCTCGACACTGTTCTCAGGCCGAGACGAGAATTGGTAATTGGCAATGAAGAACTCTGATTAAAGAACCGTCAGATCAATGTACGTATTAATATTAAGATACGATCTTATCATTACTAGAAAGTTCTCAACTGCGATTAATTATTACTAGATTCAAGGACTATTTGTGTTTGTGCTTTTACATGAAAGGTCATCAAGGCATTTTTACTGGCTGGTTTATACAGCTTGGCCAGTCTCCTCTCCTCTATCGTGGAAAACCACTAACAACTTCTTCTGCGAACAATATCTATTCTATGTTGTTCCTGCAGTAACACTCACTATCCACGATCTTTTAATTAGTGTTATTAAAAGGAGACGTTTCTCAATTTACAGCCCCAAGAAAAATTGCTTATGAAATCTCACGTATCATATAATCAATTGAATACTCTTGTCCAATATTAAGTCAATGAAACTAATTAATATAGATAATTATTCCGTCAATTATTCAAACGAAATCTTTTTGAAACGTGCTTGTTTAAATCTACCGAACATATTACAGTGAATAAAAAATCAATGATGTCGTGAGAGCTTGTATATGTATCGTTTTAACATGTATAATGTATTAAAACTTGTTTAGACGTGTCTAGCTATATTCTTAAATTAATACAATTAATAAAAATTAATAAAGATTTCTCCATGCCTGTCATCTCAACATTTTGGTTTGACATCTCAACATTTTCACGTAATATAGAACTTACATCTCATTTAAAATATTTTGATGTCATAAAGATCTGACATCTCAAACATTTTCCTGCAATATCTAACTTACATCTCATTTAGAATATAAAAAGTTAATACAGTACAGCTTTCATCCGGTAATGAAGTTTGTCTTTTTTTCTCTGTTCCACGCCGCGTGTACACGTGTGAAGAATGTCAACACTTCTGTCTTTAAAAAATTAAGCTTGAAGAAAAGTTTAATCAAGTTACTTGATAATTTTATGCAAGAATCACGTGGATGGTACACGATTCAAAAGTCTCCAAAAATGTAGATAGGAAAATAAATCTATCAATAAATTTCCACTGATTTATCAGTTGGACTGTAATCTATAACGACAGGGTTACGTCTATATAGAAACTATAAATTAATCAGTTCTAGCCACGTGACTTCTTCTATTTTGTTGCAGGTGCCGTGAGAACTCATTTCAATCCCTAAATTATCAATCTTCTTCTTCATTCTCAATTGGAAGAGACAAGTTTGCTCCAATACCTCATCTGCAATGAAGACGTGAAGCTCAAGTACCTCCAAGAGAAGTTGGATCTGTAGGCGCCACGTGAGGTTATTCGTAGCAGTGAGTTTATAGCATTGGACATGTTGAAGGAGATGAGTTTAGTGCAATTTAGGGTTAAGACCTAATCCTGCTATGATAACATAGAGATATTGTGAATCGTAACTTTATTTATGTGTAAGAAGGATAAATACAACTTATACAGCGTACGTAACTTTATATTTGATGAAAATTGTTCAAAAAGATAAATGAAACCGAAATGCGAAAGTCAAACAAAAAATCGAAACAAAAGTGCAATCTTGAATATTGATGGCTGGATTAGATCAGGACTGGAGGATTTAGGACAGCATAAGTAAGCAAGTCTTGATCACTTACAAACACCCGCGTGTCTTGCTCGGATAAGGTGATCCACGCTTCTACATCTTTACCGTTCTTTGAATCCATCATGAGCACACCTGATTTTTTGATGGGGTTGGTATACATAACAGGTCCCATCCATACGGGAACTCCCCATCCGAGATCAACCTCGTAGAAAGGCTTTTTGCACCAGCTAGACATTGGGTATAGGTCTACGTCCATTTTTGACTCTGACGTGAAAGCTCCCATCACATCCAACAAGTAGTAACCAAGTGTGTTTGTGGTGATAGTACTAGTAGCAGTATTGTAGCCTTGGAGATTATCTTCGATCATCTCATTGAAACCTTGTTTGGCCTTTCTAAAATCTGCAACGAGTTCACCAATATCCATTGGGCTATCTGCCTCTTTCTTCAGAAAGAATATGGATTGAAGGTTTCCCATAGCGTCCTGTGACAAAACATCAGAAGGGATCCTCATCCGCAAGTCCATGGCTTGAATCATCAGCGTTGACTTTGGAGCGGCCGAGTTAGAGTGTGAAGCATTTCTTGCACATCTCCATATAAGCGATGTGATGGCTTCCACACGTGTAGGTACCGGGACGCTTTCGCTAACGGCCTTGCGTTTGAGCTCAGCGATCTTAGAGGATTTGAAGACGAACCTGTTGGTTACATACTTGTCTCCACCCACGGAAACGTCATCTTTAGAAGAATAGGTATGGGGAGGAGGGTAAATGGTAACTCCTGCAAATGGTGGAGTAGTCACGGCCACATCATTTGACTCCCATTTTGCCGTAGCGGCCCAGCCTTGGACGAAGTTCAGCAATGAGGCTGCATCACAGATCATGTGAGAGATGCCAATATTGACCGCAAATCCTGATCCTGAACCGAAGAAGCTGACCTTGACTCTCATCAACGGCCACGTCCCTGCAGATTCTCCCTCCTCGATTTGGGGGAAGAAGTCTTCTAGAGATTCGGTATTGACGTTTCTGAGGAAATCTGAGAGGATGACATCAGTGCGTGCCTCCGAGAACAGTACTCCTTCGTCGTTGCAGTTGATGGAAATGCCTTCTATTCGTCCAGCTAGAGGATAGAAACGAGACAGAGTCTCGGACAAAGTGGTTTTCAGCCTGTTGGATATGATCTCTGGCGACTCTCCCGTGGCGGATTCATAGAAGAATGTCACTGGCACGTAAACAACCGGAAAGCTGAGATCGAACACGGATAGCTGAAGGTGATCAATAGGTGCAGGTGAAGAAGGCTTGATCACTTGTCTCCCTGTCGTTTCTAGCCTTAATTCCATTGTCATCCGCAAAACCTTCAAAGAAAAACAATAAAACGTTTAAGGTGATCAAGAAGTGCAGGTGAAGAAGGCTTGATCATGTCTTACATGTAATAGTTATATTTATAGAGAAATTTTGAAAAATTTGTAAAAATAATTTATAAAAGATATAAAATTGATTTGGAACCGTGAACTTAATAGCAATTATAGAAAATATAAGGTATCAGAACATAAATGAAAGAAAAGAGATATTTGCATCAATAACCTACGTAATCTATACAACTAAGGGAGGAGTATCCATCGTTCTTTATGTTATTTGGGATTAAGACTGAAAGTCGGCCGTGAACACTAGTGCTGAATTCATATCTATAATAATATTTTTGTAATCTATACTAACACTAGTAAAAATGTTCTGCATTGTTTCAGAAATAATTGTAGTTATGTGGTATTTTTTGTAGCTAAAATTTGTTTGTTACAGAATTGTGACAAAAATATTTAGTAATTATTTGGTCGTAGCAAATTTTTTCTTCATAGCAAATTGTCGCAACTTGCTACAATTTAGATACTAAGGTAAACGTAGCTATTTGCTACAAAAATGTTACATTTATCTACAATTGTTTGTTACAATTTGAGGCAAAAACATGAGTAGCAACTGTATACAAAAAGTAACAATATTTTGGTGACTAATAGACTCACAACAAGCTACACGGTTACTTGTCATAAACTTGTTACAAATTGGGACGATAGTGTTTATAGTAGTATTTTAGCTAATTGTTAAAAAAAAAAACTGACAAAAATATATATACAAAATCTTTATAATTTAAATAATTTTTTTATTTTTCAAAGTATAATTAAAATACAATGAATAATAAAAAAAATTATCTAGTCCGCCTCTTCCTCGCCGGATAATGGCTTTTACGCCTCGTGTACTTTCTCCGCATCTTCTTCGCATCTCCCTCTTCATGAACAACTTGATCTTCATGTCTCGTTCCCCAATTTCAGATCTCAGAATTAAGTGACTAATGATCCCAATCTTCTGCCACCATCTCCAACTCGTTTGATTAAATGATCGAATCTCCACCAGAAAGTGGTGAGAGAAAACGAGTACTGACTGTGTCACCCATTGCAGCAAAGCTACCTTAAGCAATCTGTAAGTCAAAATCCAAAATAATGTCAATCTAATAAAAAGTTCAAACTAAAACCCAAACAATAGAATAGCTTAAAATAAATTTTAAAACATCACAGTCACATTCCTATCTAAAACTGAAACAACAACAAAAAAAGAGCAAATTCGACTCACTTTAATGGAAGCGGACAAGGGAAAATGAAGTGATGAGTCAAGACCAAGAACCAATCTTACCTTTTAAAATCAGTTTGATATTGTTAGTGTTACTGTATGAACGGCGGGGAGACCGTTTTATGTTCGGAGTCAAATAAATCATCATCCAGGTGGGATGCAAACATACACATGTTTCAGCCGAAAGAAACAAATAAACAGATTGAAAAGCAAATTCGACTAACTTTTATAGAAGTGGACAAGGGAAGAAAGACCAATGTTACCTTGTAATCAGTTTGTCTGATGTTGTTACTATAAGAACGCCGATGATCGTTTTTGTTCTGATTTTACTTCATCCTTGAAAAAATCTTGAGTCAATAAAGCATCGTCTTGGTTGGAAAACACAAACACACGCCTCTTTCACCCAGAAGAAAGAAACAAACACACTATCTAATATTCCCATATAATACAAAAGTGAATCTTATTTTAAAACAAAAAAAATTCACACCAAAATCAAATCGATTCATAGGTTTAGAAGAAAACGAGAAGATACCTATGAATTTTTCAGGTCCGCTTGCTCTCTCGTCACCACTAGAATCGAACACTCTCTTGGTCTGAAATGAAGAAATCCTGAAATAGGTCGCAGCGATTAAATATGACATATACTTAGAAATAACAGGACAAGTTAACTGTCCAAATCAAGAATCATAAGGGAGGTTGAAACAAATCAAAATTCAACCGATCAGCTCTCTAGACAACTTTTTTCTTTTCTTTTCATAAAACCCATATTCCAGTTTTCAATTAAGATTGAAGAAAATTAACCCATCCAATCAAGTAAGATAAGATAGCATACTTAACTGTAAATTACATACAAATTACAGATCTCACCGCCGGAACATTACCAAATTCACAGATCTTCATATATGACGACATCTCACATGAAGGTCCAAGGCCAGATCTGTAAATTAAGAAAAATAATTGTTATTCTTATACTAAAATCTTGAAAAAAAAAAACGAAAAGTGATATGTAGAAAGAGATTAGATTCATCTTTAGATCTACCAATATGAACACATATCTGTAAACAACTAACCAACATATACTAA
The DNA here is from genome assembly GCA_023657505.1 of Camelina hispida. NCBI lineage: Eukaryota > Viridiplantae > Streptophyta > Magnoliopsida > Brassicales > Brassicaceae > Camelina > Camelina hispida. The sequence goes on from CP094632.1 coordinate 41,097,800, forward strand.
TCTTGGTGGAGGCAACAACAAGATCAACGGTGGTGGAGCTCGATGGAGTGGGACATATAATTTTAGAGCTTTGGGACTTTAAGAGATGATAGGTGGCTGTAAAATGAAGAGAAGATAAAATGTATCTAAGTATCGAAAAGTTAATAAATGATATAGGGATTTCATATTTTTATTTGCATAGCCACAAAGATTTTGTGCTGAAATTTGTCACTTTAGTTACCACAAGTTTGTATCAAACATCAGAATTATATTTTCATAATCTTAATAATAATTAACTACAATTTGTGACTATTTATGTTGTGTGCATCAAAGCTACTATATACTTCGTGTCACAAATTTTGAAGCAATTTTGCTACACTTAGCCTTTGTTACTATTTGTTATTACATATCTACGTTTAGTAACCAATTAGCTACAAAGTATATTAATTAAAATTTTGTCATTAATTTGTAACTTTTAGTAGTTAATATTTGTTATTATTTTTTCCGTAGCAAATAAACGTAGCTATATGATCATATTTTACTAGTGTAAAGAGTATCCTCCATAGTTTTTTACATTAGTTGGGATAAAAAGTTACATCAAATGTCATTGATCGTAAGATAGAAAAACAATAAAACGTTTAAGGTGATCGGGTGCAGGTGAAGAATGCTTGATCATGTCTTAGATGTAATACTTATATTTATAGAGAAAATTTTTAAAAATTGTAAAAATAATTTATATAAGATATAAAATTGATTTGAAACCGTAAGTAAAGTTAATAGTAATTATAGAAAAGAGTTATTTGCATCAATTAGCTTACGTAATCTATACAATTAGGGGAGGAGTACCCCATAGTTTTTAATATTATTTGGGATTAAGACGGAAAGTCGGCCCTAAACACAAGAGTTCAATTCATATCTATAATAATATTTTTGTAATCTATACTGGTTGTTTTTTACATTAATTCAACTGGTAAAAACTTTATGGAAAAGTCTATAAATCATTGATTTGAGGGATATGGATGTATGACTCTAAGCCCGGACTTCTTAGTAATTTAAAAAAAAAAAGAAGAAAATAAATAAACGTATTTAACATTTTTCTCTGTGGTAATATATACTCAACTTTTACAAATTGTAAAGGTGTATAATAAGTGTTGAAAGTAACTCTTTCTATATGTATTTTTGTAAATGGTAATTATCAAATAGATACACTTTGTACCATAACGACATAGGATTACCAATATTTGTCTGACGTGCATCGTTTTGAAGCTTCTTAATTTTATTTACGTGGACACATGGAAAAACCTCTAGTAATTTGTGTTTTACTAGCAGCAGATTAGATGATAGAGGTCTAAATTTAATTATTATGTGTTTCAGACTTTCAGGTTATAGAAAAAATTAGGCATATTATATATTAAAATTTTTATATATGCATACTATATATTAAATATACTAAGAGTGACAGATGAGCTACTATATATATAATATTTCTTTTTTTGCTTTGTTTTTTGTTTTGTTGCTACTCTGCTATATATGTATATATTTTTTTTTATATTTACAGTATAATTAACACTCAGTTAATTAATAATTTCTATAAATTAATAAATTTTTTGAGTTCTAAATTGGACCAATATAATTTTAGACACAATTCAATAAAAGATAATTTTTTTTTAAAAATCATTTATAAGTATATGGTGCTAACAGTAATATAAATTATCCACATATATGTATTATATATATACGCTTTAATTTTTGTTAGAGTTCATTTCTAGTATTTTTATTATATCAAATATTTTAAATATTTTTTTAAAAAATATGATAATTGTTATTTTTTGTAATTGATTATATTAAAATATTAGTTGTAGCCATTTAATCTTATTTTTAAATATTTTTTGAAAAGTTTCTCAAATTAGAGAATTTTTTTTTGTAAATTAATCAAGAAATTTAATTTTTTATAAATCAATAAACTTTTAATATTATTAATTTGTAGAGGTTTTACCGTAGTTGTTACTATGCATTACCTCCCTTGCATATCATATATAGTAGTAAGGTATCTGATTCCCGAATCGTATTCGTATCATAAATTGAGTATTATATATTCCCGTATCTGAGCTACTACTCCTGTATATGTTAATGTTAAATGATGAGTCATCTCAATTCTCAACACTAACTACGTATGCAGATATGTAAAATATTACATCCGTGATTTCCGGTGACAAAGAAGAAAACAAAGCACATGTTTTATTTGGGTCGTAACAACAATTTTTATGATTTGATTATCTGTATGACAAAAAAAGTCCGTTTACTTTTTTTTTTTTTTTTTGTATTTGGTTGAATGGTACTGATTAAAAGATAGTAGACCACACGACTGATGTGTAGGTTTGTTAACTCAAATTCTTTTAATTTATAAACCACACGAAAGTTGTAAATGTACAACTAAAAGTCTAAAAGTATGTAAAATTTCTGTATAAATGTTTTAAAATATGTAAGGATTTCGCAGGAAATTCAGTAGAGTTTCGAGATTTGAGTGATTTGAAAATTTCTGAGCTTAATTTTTCTCTTATTAAATACGAATTCTTTTAATCGCTTTGCTTTTTATTAATTTCAATGACTTTGGTTTAGTTTAATTTGATATTGAAAATCTGTTGTGTGATCTAAAGTTCTTGTGGATTCGTTTTCAAATACTACGTCAATTTCTTAATTTAAAGAGTAGCTACAAGAGCATTTGAGCTTATCACTCCCACACCGGGGAAAAAAGCAGCCCGATGGACCGCACCTACAATTGCTTTTATTCCCTGTTGTTCCTAAATTTTGGTGAATATATTACATTATATTATCGCAGTTTATGACAGCTCCGAATTAAAGCTTGCTTGTTGGGATGTTGCTTTGCGAATAGTGCAGTACTTGTAGAAGAATCGTTCAAGCCTTCAAGGCAGTTTGTTCAAGTGCACGTGAATGGAGATTGGGTGGCTCGCACTCTCACACGTTATATACTTTTGCAAATCTCCTGTTTCGTGGGAAACAAGTAAACAGAGGACATGTTAACAAAGGACGGTTTTACGCCCCGCAGAAGCAGAGTATACAATGTCTTATAACGGTGAGTGAGATTATATGGATATAGCCATAGAAAATTTAATTCCATGTTCAGAAGTTGTTTCAACATCTATATTTCCATGTTTAGATCCTGCACTATTTTTATCCTCTCATCTCATAGCTAACAACCGACATAAACTCTGGTTGTGCATTACACTAATTGGTTGCAGTATGGCTACGATTTAGATATAAACTTTTTAATATTAACAGTCTTTTTTCTTTCTTTAATATTATGTTTTTTTTAGTTTCTTCTCAAGGGTCTGAAATTTGTGTTAATCATCCATATTTGCTGCAAGTTAATTGGCTTTGAATCATTTAAAATTTTTGATACCCTCTTCCTAAAGGTTAGTGTATATCAAAATATTTCATAATCACTTAAATAATTAATATACCTCCCTTATATTTTCAAGGTATAATTTAAGTTTCTATGAAACTTTACGGACCACAAATGGTTACATCATAGGGAATTTAAGGGGAGCATGGTAACGTGTGCGAGAAGAAAGAGTGTTTGGGAAATGTAACATGGACTAGGTTCAATACATATAATTCTTGACACATCCGTCAAAGATGTTTAATCAAAAACCATAAAATATATAGGAAATTAAAAAACACAAACGGAGGGTGGTCAACGAGCACATTCTTTCAAACTTCACAAATACTTATAGAGAGGACAAGCGAAAGTGGTCAACGAGCACTTCTGATGACTGCTCTGGACTTGTTTCTACCAAACTTTTCCACGAACCACTCATGGTTGCGTGAAACGAAGATATGTCCAATCACCAATCCGCAGAAAACACCAGGCCCATATGCTATTGCTGCTGCTATCCAGTAAATGATCACTTGTTCATCTGGTTTTAACATTTCCTCTGATTCTTGTGGTGTAAGACTTGGAACAGGAGGTTTTCCACAGATGTCCTTGAGATTGGTGAGTCTGGGATTGTCCATAAATGAAGAACAGTTTTGGCGCTGAAACTGTGTGCCTCGTGGTATTGAACCTTCAAGATTGTTGTAGGAGAAGTTCATGGTTGATAGAAAGGAGAGGCTACCAAGATGTTGAGGAATTTGACCTGACAAATTATTCCGAGATAGGTCTAATGCCTCAAGGTTTGTCAAATTAGCCAATGACTGAGGTATGTTGCTTGTGAATGCATTACCAGACAAGTTGAGCAGATGCAATTCCTTTAACAAACCAATAGATTCAGGGATGTTCCCACAAAATTTGTTTTCTGAAAAGTCAATGGCTATGAAGTCTTTTCGGATCCTCTCAAATTCTGTATCTACTCCTTTATGCACCATTTCCATCGAATAACGGTAGTGGTCTTCTCTATGCACAATAATTTCCATGTATTGGTCATCATCATCCACGTTTAATGTGATCATTTCACTCCAGTTGGAAAAATAGGAAGCAGGGATGGTTCCAGTGAAGCCATTATGCGAGACATCGATGACTTTAACATTTTGAAACCCAATGGATACATTTTGATGATACAAGGGCCCATAAAATTGGTTTGATCGGAGGATGAGGACGTTTAACGATGATAGAGAACCCAACCAAAATGGAAACTTATCCTTGAAGTGGTTGCTTTCAACATTCAAAATTTCCAGAGCTTTGCAATTATGCAAGGATTTGGGAAGCTTTCCTTCCAACCGGTTGCGACTAAGGTCTAGTGCCTTTAACCCAGTAGCATTGACAAACATATTTGGAAGAGTTCCACTGAAATTGTTGTTTTGCAGATTAAACACTTCTAGGGCATCAGTGAAATCCCTTAAACATTGAGGAATTGATCCAGTAAGCATATTGTTGGACAGATCTAACAAGATTAAAGATTGTTTAATCTTGCAGATCCAATGGAGAAATGGTTCACGAAATGAATTCGAATCAAGAAGCAAAACACGCATAACTTCTCGTTCGTAAACTTGTAATGGTTTTTCAAAACTGCTAAAAGAGTTGTTAGAAAGTCTCAACTCAAATAACTTCCATAAGCAACCTGGTACTTTACCTTCCAACCTATTATTGGAAAGTCTAAGACGAGTGAGGTGGACTAACTGAGATATAGATTTGGGGATGGGCCCAATGAAATTGTTGGAACTAAGATCTAAGATGTCGAGACTGAGGAATTTAAATATAGACTCAGGGATTGGGCCATCGAATTTGTTATGAAAAAGGTTTAGAGAAGAAAGTTTAGAAAATGAAGATGTATTCCCAAAATCTATAGGTCCCTCGAGCAGGTTCTCCTCCAAATCAACAAATTTTAACGAAGAAATCGTGAACAAGGATGTAGGAAAAGACCCAGAAAACGAGTTTCTACGCACATCAAAATCCTCCAAGGACTGGAGTCGACTCATGTCAGGAAGTTTGCCACTTAAGTTATTATCGGCCAGTATCAGATGTCTTAGTTGGGTTAGGTTTCCCACGGAAGCTGGAATTTGACCAACCAATTCATTATCCCGAAGATCAAGCACCATGAGATGAGAAAGGTTTCCTAATGAAGAAGGAATCTCTCCATAGAGATTGGCAAGGGCTAGGTTTTGAAGATACTGGAGTTTGAAAAGACTACTATTTGGTTTCAAAGAGTTGTTATTCAAAGGGATGTTGCTAAGGTAAAGTGAAATCACCTTGCCAGATTTATTATCATCGCACGTGACACCCTCCCATGAACAGCAATCACTGCTCTTCTTCCATGAACTCAAATTAAAAATACTTGGGTCGGATTCATTTGCCGGAAACTCGTGTTTTAACTCGAGAAGAACATCCCTCTGGTCATGGCGGCAATGGTGGAACGTGGGAGAAGCGAAAGTGTATATGACAAAGGAAAACGAGAAAAAGAAATACAAGGTAACAACAACAAGACCAGGAAAGGAATAAGACTGGTTTGGAGTCATCGTTCGTTACCCTCTAATTTTGTTTTGGTTTGTGATGCCGATGCGCTATGATTATGGCTTCCGCAGCTCTCTTTTAAACAGAGGACAAAAGGAAAAAAAAAAAAAAAAATACAACCCTACTGTGGAGCTCTTGACTTTGGGTCAACTCGTCGGTCTTTTCCTGTCGTCAACTCATTACTTCCACCCGCCTCGTAATTTATCCATCACACACTCTATTGACTTGACTTGTGAAATTTTTACTATATTCTATATATTTTTTTTCTGGTGATAATATCTATTCTAAAAACATGTTCCTGAACAGAAAAAAAAATAATAATAACAAACGATTGAAAGGATGTTAACACTTCGTCTTATGTCTTAACTAACATCAAAGCAAATGATGACTTCGTGTTGTTTATTAACGCATATTTTGCGCTAAAATTTATAAGCCAAAATCTGTGAAAGGTTTTTGGATAAAAAAAAAAGGTACAACCACAAACCTAGCTGGTTATCTAAAACAAATTTAAAGATTATTTAGATTAGCTACCGAACCAGAATGCTAAGGCAGTGCAATCAAACCATGCTCAAGAGAAGGTCGAAGTTCTTAAGCCTAAGCGTAGTTTCAATTATCTACAAACAAGACTCCCTTAAACAACCGTACTTTAACATAATTTTCCATGTACCAATTTCCAACCCAACCGTACACGTAAGGTTTTGTACGGTAATTTCAGTTAGATCATAGGGAACAAAACGAGGAATCTTTGCTGGCGATAGCTGCAAGTCCATGTTATTGTGAGAGAAAATTGTCTTACTACATTTAAACTTTTTGTATGTTTGCAATAAAATAAAGTTTCTGTGTACATATCTCAAAATGATCACAAACGTTTTCTAAGAAAGAACTACAACAAGATTTTGTCGAACAATAATGAAAAAAGAACTGAAATTAGCTTTCTCAGAATGTGATCCAAAGATCAGTCAATCTTAACTGAAGAGTAGATAAGCCTGGTGAACCAAAAGCATGCGTAAAAGCCAATTGCTCCAGTGAAAACGAAGAAAACATATGAGACGATGAGCATATACCCGAAGTAGAGGATTCCAGAGACGAGCTTCGTGATCTCGAGCTTAGTGTAGAAGTAAAAGGCAGCATAAAGAAAGAGGTAAACCGCAGAAGAGCCTGATGTTAAGTAAGATCTCCACCACCATTGATAGTCTTCACTACAGAGTTGAAAATAACAGAGGACGACTGTGATCTCTGCACAAGTGATGATCAAAATGATGAAGACGATGAAGAGGAACCCGAAGATGTAGTAGAATTGGTGAAGCCATATCGAAGTGAGTATAAAGAAGAGCTCGATGAAGACTGCACCAAATGGGAGAATGCCTCCGATCAAAATGGAGAAGATTGGGTTCATGTACCATGCTTGTATTGGGATCTGCCTCGGGATCTTGTTGGTTTTCACAGGATCTTCCGGTGCAGGTTTCCTAAAACCGATGTAGGCACCGATGAAAACAAGCGGAACAGAGATGCCGAACCAGAGGACTACCAGGGCAAACATTGTACCAAACGGGACAGCACCAGATGACTTTTGTCCCCATATTATGGCATTAAGGACAAAGAAGGCGACAAAGATTGTAGCAGGGAACATGATTGCAGTTTTCAGAGCGATCTTCTTCCATTCAGTTCCTCCTCTTAACGTTTTGTAAAGGCGTGAAGACGCGTATCCTGCTAAGAGTCCCATGAAAACCCAAAGCAAAAGCATAGCAGTCATAAGACCACCACGGTTTGAAGGAGATAAAAAGCCAAGACAAGCAAAGATCATGGTTACAAGAATCATTCCAAAGCATTGAACTCCAGTGCCTGCATAGACAGAGAGCAACTCCGGGTTTGTTGGCGGTCTGAAAACATCTCCATGTACCAGTTTCCAACCCGTCTCTTCGAGGGCCTCTTCATGAGTCTCTAACTGATTGTAGTTGGAGATATCTCGGTAGAGTGTTCTTAGCATGATCATAGCAACCATACCAGAGAGGAAAAGTACAATCATCATGGAATTAACGATAGAGAACCAATGAATCTGATCATCAGCCATCAAAAGGTAAGTGTCCCACCTCGACGCCCATTTCACCTCACTTTCTTGGAAATCAACATCATATGTGAAGATAATCTCGCTCCCTTCTTCAACCTCTTGAGGAGACTCAGAGTTAGTAACTGCACGCTTTGTATGCGGATCACATGTTGTTAACCGAGCCTTTTCATTCCATTGACCTTCATATTCATGCTTGATACTGCATTGACATTAAAACCAGTAGATGTTAAGTCTACACAATATAAAGAGTCAAAGTCCTTAAAGATCACAAAAAGCTACCTGAAAGGCTTGACTTCAAAGCCAACGATTCTTGAAGAATCGGTCTCTATATCTCTGTGATACTTAACAGTGAAGGTCAAGTGGTTGTGGATAAAATACTTTTCCTCCTTTTTCTACAAGAACATCAAATAAATAAGAACCCCTTCTACTGAAAACATACAGAGACAATGTGATGATGAGCTCTTACACCAACAAAGATGCCTTTGAGACCAACATGGAAACCATGCTGATACACTACCACATTATCCTGATCTGGCCTTTTCACTGGAACAACTAATGGAAGGTTGTCCAAAATCCTACACAACAAATCAATCTTAAAAAACCAACAAGAAAAAGGAAACACATTCAACCAAAGGCGACTGAAATCAAATCTTCCTCACATGTTGACCCGATACTCATCAGAAATCTTCTCCTTCAACGCCTTGGCTGTTTTCTTATCGAGCTTTACGCGACAAACCGCAGTACACATCTGCGATTCTCTCATCTTAAACTGCAACAAAGAAACAAGCAGAAATATAAAAATCTCATCAAACTACAATTTTCAACAAGACACACACAGAAAGAACCAAGAACATACCACAAAAGGCGAGTTCTCAATCCGATCACCACGAAGAACTTCACCGAGATTCTCAGCACTATCAACAATATGTTCTGGACGACAATAAGGAAGAGAATAGTAGGAATATGGAAGCTGAGTCTTTGTAGATGTCAGTTTATTAACTTTCACCATCAAAGCATCTCCCTGCAGAATTAAAAATCATAACTTTAAAGATCAAAATCGCCCAAATCTCATAAAACAGAGCCCATAGATCCAATTTTAACAAAATTTCTTGATCAATTGCGTCGGATCTAAACTAGGAACAAATCAAATAGTCGATCAAACAAGAGTCATTGTGGATCAAAGCTACAATAAGCCAAAATTTGAAGCTGCATTTGCGAAACACACAAGAGAGAAGCAGATTCGGATACAGAGGTGACTTTGTGACTAACCATCTGAAAATCTTGTGGAGCGACGCCGGGAAGGTAAAATCCATTGACATTGACATTGTGGGAGAAGAAGAAGACAAGGGCTGCGATCAAAATCCGAACTTTCGCCATGGATGTGCTCGATTTCTTCGTCTTCGTCGTCTTCGTGTAGTGAGGTTTCTTAAATGCAGAAGAAGAGAGAGAGAGAGGGAAGAACATGGCAATTGGACGATTTGTGACCGTTGGATTGTTTTAGTTTATCGTTTAATCTAATCAACGGTTGAGATTTACTCATTTGGAGCTGTCGGTGATTCTTCTTCTTTACATCAGTTAATAATCATATATCAAAGTCAACACTTTTTAAGGTAAAAGAATACAAAATTTTATTTACACTGATAAAGTTTTACGTAACTATGAATCTATGGAAACGATTTGTTAATTTTTTTTTTTTTTTGTTAATTTAGTAGATTAGGTGAAACTTGTTTACTTAGCAAAGTAGAAATGAGTTAGTGTGGAGGATACGAATAGTTATGGAAAAGTTTTGAAAGGATCAAAGAAAAATAAATAAATCATGAAAGACCAATTTCATTTGGTAAATGAGAGTGACCTGCTAACGATTCTAGCAAATTTTGAAACCTACGTACGTACACACCACTACACCAGCAGCCACCTTCACACGTCAATAAATGCATATATTTACCAAGAAAAAAATGAGAAGTTAAATAAACAAGTGGAATTGTGTATAAATGTATAAATGTATAAATGTATAAATGTATAATTAGGAATTGTGGAAACTAAGTCCTATAGTTTCTATTCTACTAGTTGTATTTAGCCACGCCGCGTGGCTTATTGCATATATTTTTAATTTTTAATAATATTAATATATTTAATTACATAAGTTATTTTAATACTTTTAGTTTTGTAAAAAGTTTATAACCATGTAAGAACTTGCCGCGTCTCTCGGAGCAGTTTTATGGTCGATTCAAGCATTAGTGGTTCTTCATATATCAAGAGTAGAGCTTGCTTTTTAGACAATGCGGCAGTGGTAGCAGCTATTAACAAACCCTTGGATTGACCCCGTTTTTACTATGTACTGCAGGAGATACGTACCCAGTTGGATTGCTTTAACTCTTGGGAGTGTCACCAGGTAGCTGGCTCGGGCGACTACCATTGCGAACAGCGTTACGAAGGATGGTAGGTTTCAGTCATATTTAGCATTTGGAGGGTCATCTTGGCTTCATGGTCAAGTAGGCTGAGAAATAAAGGGTTTACATTCGTTATGGTTTCCATCTGAGGGCAAAAAAAAAAAAAAATTAACCACTCATAGGTGGGTCAGTGGTAGAATGGATTTTGGGTTGAGGGTGAGATTCCTAATACTTCCGGGTTTGAATCCCCACGGCTGCAAATACCTTAAGTGGCCACCGCAGAAATTTAACATTGGGCTATGCGGCCTCCAGGAACCACTCTTGCCGCGTTCGGAATGCACGTCAAGCCTTCGGGCTAGTGGGCTAATCAGGACCCACTGAGCTTTGGATACCTCGATTACCAAAAACAATATACATATATTTCTTCATTGGAAACAAAAAATATTATTATAAATAAGAATGAAATTATATATTTTTCTCATCTACAATTTATTAATATGGTATTTAAATATTTAGTTTCTTTATTTAAATGATATATATTCCCTCAGTTTTTATTATATGATTTTTAGAATTCTGCACATAAAATAAGAATTATTGTCTACATGCGTCGGCCATCACATTTAGATTACTTCAAGTTTTGTCTGGCTTTTCTGTATCGGATTTAGGGGTTGAGGTTTTCTAACTCCAAGGTTTAGGGGTTGAGGTTTTTGATTAATGGTCTCAGATTTACGGTTCAGGGTTTTCTTGGGTTTACGAGTTTAGGGTTTAGGGTTTTAGGGTTTACGGATTAGGGTTTAGGGTTTACAATTTATGGTTAGATTTTAAGGTTTAAGGGGTTAGGGTTTAGGGATTCAGGTTTAGGGTTTAGGGTTTACAATTTAAAGGTTGTTGATTGTTTTGGGATTAGGGTTTTAGGGTTTAAGGGTAGGGGTTTACGATTTATGGTTTAGGATTTACGAGTTAGGGAGCAGGGTTTTAAGGTTTAGAGTTTTGGGTTTACGATGTAAGGTTTAGGGGGTTAGGGTTTTTAGCGTTTAGGGTTTATGGTTTAGGGTTTAGGGGTTTAGGGTTTAGGGTTTAGGGTTTAGGGTTTAGGTTTAGGGGTTAGGGTTTAGGGTTTAGGGATTAGGGTTGGGGGTTAGGGTTTAGGGTTTAGGGTTTAGTGTTTAGGGTTTAGGGTTTAGGGTTTAGGGTTTAGGGTTTAGGAATTAGGTTTAGGGTTTAGGGTTTAGCGTTTAGGGTTTAGGGTTTTGGGTTTAGGTTTAGGTTTAGGGGTTAGGGTTTAGGGTTTAGGGATAAGGGGTTAGGGGTTTAGGGTTTAGGGTTTAGGGTTTAGGGTTTAGGGATTAGGGTTTAGGTTTAGGGTTTAGGGTTTAGGGTTTAGGGTTTAACGTTTAGGGTTTAGGGTTTAGGGTTTAGGGCTTAGGGTTTAGGGTTTAGGGCTTAGGGTTTAGGGTTATTGTTTAGTGTTTAGAGGTTAGGTTTATTGATTAGGAATTAGTGTTTAGGGTTTAGATGATAACCCTAGGTATATATCTTTCTGTTTAGCAATGCTACTAAATGGTCAATAAGCTCCCCTTGTCCACATGGTTACCACAATAAAACACTTGATCAAATCACAAACTAGCCGTCCATTTCACAAACCCACCCCACAAGCATATAGAACTACGATGCTTCCCACCAAATTTTAGCCAAATCGGACTCTGTTTCATCCTCCAAACGTTTCGTGGCAATCTCGGACTAGTGTGCGGAGTCCATCTACGGGGTGTTGCCAAAGTGGTATCGAATTCGACACCATCACAATCTGAGCCTCCCTTCAAGCTCCCGCTCGTCGCAGATCTCTACTTCACAACTATCGATTCTCTAACAAATTTAGCATCAAACAACACGACTTACCTCGATAACAGCTAGGAGAGAGCCTCCTTGTCTCTCTCAATCAACCACGAAGCTCCCATCCTTCTCCTTACACATGAAGAGGATGAATCTCTTTTATGCTCCCTTCCAAACAAGAGCACCATAACTCTCTCTCCTTGTCTCCTTTAGAACCACTAGTCGGCCACCCCCCCTTAACAAGGGCATCGAAATATAACTTATATACTCAAGCAGGTTTCTCAAACCAAACCGAATCAAACCGACGATTAAACTAAACTGCTAAACTCGGGAAAATTGCAGGTGTCGCTTGACACCCACTCCCAAAATCCCTTTCTGATTCACGGGTGTTACAATGTCCCTACAAATCACCACATTATCTTTCCTTGTGTTTTATCCTCACTCGCACAGTTCCGACAGTCACTTTCGAGAAAGTCACCCATCCTGAGACTACTCCTTCTCAAACACGCTTAACTCTGGAGTTCTCTGAGGACCTTTGACCAAAATTATAATTGTACTTTAGTGACATAGGTGGACAAATCAATTATTTTAAACCTCTCTGCAAGTCCTTGAAACCGGGGTTGTCACACTGCTTCCATAAAACCATGCGGTAGCTACTATGACGATCGCCCATATATATATTATGACTTTGATTAGCCACATATGGTTTTAAGATGTTTTATAATTGTAAAATATGAAAATAGAGAGTACTTAATGATAATTCAAAATATAAAGAAACATCTATATATATAAAATTACTTTTACTCACTCCTGGTGCTGCCACATCAGCAACTCTCTCAATTTAATAAGCCCAATTATTTGATACAACCCACTAAGCAATTCATATTTTTTTGTTCTATATTTCTTGAAAATCTCAGTTTCATATTTCTTTAAAAACCTAATCCGTTAGTAATACATGTTTTATATGCTGTAAAAATAAAACTCTTTACCATGAAGCTTCACTTCACTGTCTGCCGGTGTACGAACTGAAGCGTCCCTCCCCTTCTTTATTCTTTCATCTCTTGAGCAAGAAGTATCAGAAAATATCTCTTCCTCTTGAGTGCTAGAATTGTTGTTTTAGTAATTTCGGGATAGTTAAGAATTTTTTGGTTAATTAGATCTGTTTCATATAAAAGTCAGAATTTTAAAAATTGTTTGTTTGATATTTGCTTCATTTACTTCCTTTTCAATTTTAACGCTGTCCAAGTTTTTAAATTACTTTCCTTTTAACATATATGGTGCATGCAAACTATATATCAAAACTATTAAAGTGGCATTACAGATCTAAGAACAATGGTTTGTTTTATCTTTTTACACAAGGCTCATCAGAAAAGGAAAATTATTACTAGGGTTTAGTGCTGCCATCATCTATAACAGATCTAAGTTCATCCCAACTTGCTGAGTCTCCGATGAAATCTCCACCATTGACGTTCCAGAAACTGAGGAGGTTACAAAATGTATATGTCGGTTGATTGAAAGCCATTGTATGTTGGTTCCAATAATGATAATTGTTAAAGCGGCGGCTCATGGGACAAGGAGTCTACTACGTGGTATCTAAGCTGCTTGTCTTAGAACACGATTCGGTTAAAGTGATAACCGATTTTCGGTTTGGTCTATGAAGTTCAATACAAATTATATTTTTGTTTGGCTTGACACAAATCAAATTTGTTTATAAGCTAACAAAAAGATATTGGAGAATTTGTTAGAAATAACTTTTTTGATATACCCTTTTCAAAAATACTCTTTTTTTTGCTCTCTTTAAAATTTTAATGATCATTTTATCCTTACATAAAAAATATTTTAATCAATAAAATGAAAACCAAAACTTTCCCGCCAAATTTGTTTTTTTAAAAAAAATTCCTGCCAACAAAATTTCGAAAAAATTTCCCGCCAAAAAGTTTTTGTGAAAAGAAATTTCATAGAAATTCACGACAAACAAAAAATTTCCGCAAAAAAAAAATTACAAGACTTTTAAAAAGTATAAACCTTTTAAAAACCTTATAAAAACTTTGTAAATTCCATATAAAAATCTTCTATAAAAACCTTTTAAAAACCTTGTAAAAGCGTTTAATATATTTTAAAGGTTTTTAAAGGGTTTTTAAAAGATTTTTATATGCAGAAACATTATAATAACCTTATAAAACCCTTATGAAAGCCTTATAAAAAAACTAATAAAAACTTTGTAAATGACGTATAAAATCTCATAAAAAATCTTTTAAAAACTTTATCAAAACCTTGTAAAACCTTATAAAGATTTTTCAAAAAGGTTTACAAGGTTTATAAGGTTTTTAAAATTTATTAAAAAGCATTTATAAGGTAGAAATTTCAGAAATTTTGGCAGGAAAATTCAATTTCGTAATTTAGGCGGGATTTTTTTTTTCATTATTTGGCTGGAAATTTTTTTGATTTTGGCAGGAAAATTTTTCAGTCTTGGTGGAAAAAGTAATTTTTTGCGGAAAAAGTTTTCAATTTTGGTAGGGAAAAATATTTTTTTTGGTGGGAATTTTTTTTTTTTTTTTTTTTTTTTTAAGATTTTGGTGACTGTACATTTTTGCTGTCACTCAAATAAAGGGTAATTTGGTCATTTTGTACATAAAGTTATAGTTTTAAAAATGGTTAACAGGGAGGGGTATGTTTAGAAAGGGTATGGAAAAAGGGTTATTTTTGAGAATGCCTCAAAATATTGTTATAGTGCGAAACGAGTTATGTCATTTTTGGCCTCTAAAATTCTTTACTATTAGCCTCCAAAACGTCTACATTTTTTGCCTCCAAATATTCTCCATTTTTTTGCTTCCAAAAGTCTTCATTTTTTGCCTCCAAAGCGTTTCCATTTTTGCATCCAAAAGTTTTTATTTTTGGCCTCAAAATCATCTCCATTTTTGGCCTCTAAAAATCTTCATTTTCGCCTCCAATCGTCTCCATTTTTTTGCCTACAAAAGTCTTCATTTCTGACCTCGAGAAGTCTTCATTTCTGGCCTCCAAAGCGTCTCCATTTTTGGCCTCTAAAAATCTCCATTTTTAAAGCATCTCCATTTTTGGTCTCCAAAGCATCTCCATTTTTGACAATGGAATCAAAAAGATTATTTCTAACAAATTCTCCAATATCTGTAGTAGTAGTTTCAGAGATTTTTTTTTTTTTGTTAGCTTATAAACAAATTTGGTTTGTCAAACTAAACGAAAATATAATTTGTATTGAACACCCTCGATAATTAATTTAAACTTCATAGACCAAACCGAAAACTGGTTATCACCTTAACTGAATTGTGTTATAAAACAAGCAGCTTAGATTCCGACCACACAAGCCACCACGTAGTAGACTCCTTGTCCCACGAGCCGGCCAAAAATAATGCATAGTTTGATGGTGACAAATATGTGTTGCCATGCCAACTTCTTGTTTAGCAAAAGCGATACAACAACTATTATTATACAAACTTAATTTCTAATCTAATATTTTTTGAAAAAAAAAATTATGATGATTTAAATTTATTAAAAATAAAAAAAATTAACTACATTATACTAGCTGAAAAAAAATATACAGAAAAAATAAATCAACAAAAGAGCAAAGAAAAACATATGAACAACATAACCAAATGAGAAAGAGAAAAAATACATAACCAAAAAACAAATTAACAAAACAACCAAAAAAACACTTTCGTCTAACTCGCGCGGATCAAATGCTAGTAAGAATATAAAAGCAAAATAATGAACAAATGGAAAATTAGACATGATTATTATCTTTTTTTTCAATTATATAGTACAACTTTTAATTAGTATTTTTCTTAATTATTTTGTTGTTATGCAGTCTTTATAGTTGGTTGACTTTTAAAATAAAAGAGTAAATGATAGTTTGTAAAAAAATATCTTAAGATGTGTGCCTTTAACTGAAAAGTTTTGTAGTAGTATTTATTGAAAGAGAGATGGTTTACTAGTTATAAGAATCAAGAAATAACAAAATTATTAGAAACATTATTCCTCAGAATTGTTTATATGTAGAATATGTGCCGAACAGATGTTGAATTTATATGTAATCAATGTTCCAGACAAAAAATAAAAAATAAAAAAAAAAAACAAACAAATTTAACAAATCAAAATGCTCGAACAAAAGCTCTCACACAAACTAACAAAATTAAATAAGTAACTAAGAGATGATGATGTGTCATCTCTATACAGAGGCTCCCTTCATTTTATTTTTAGATGTAGGATCTTCCTTCACCTAAAGAGCTACTATATGATACTTTTGCACACACACACACAAAACACTATATGATATTCGCTATGTTTTTTAAACAGGGTCGTTTTAACATGGTTTACGAAATTTAAAAAATTATGTAAATTTTTTAAAAAAAATTTATACATCCTAAGAAAATTTCCCTCGCTCATTAATAATATGAAATAATAAAGATAGAACCGGAATCTAGGTTTTAAAACAGAGATTTAGCTTCTAAAACTGTATTATTGAAAATGTTTTTATCTTTTTCTTCCTTAACGGCACTAAGATTGATTGACTTTTTCCTCTACCCATCCATCTACCTTAAAATGTTAAAAATCGAAGCAAGTTGATTGAATTCAACCATATATGTTGTTAACTTTTCTAAAAAACTAAAACAGAGAAGAAAACTCTACCTACTCGGGACGGAATCGTCATCACGTTTATAACGCTAATACATGGTTACACCAAACATTTTATTTCATTGTAGTTCTAAAGGATACGTTGATACATTATTATTTTATCTAGCAAATGTTCGATAGCTACTTAGTTTTTTTTTTTCCCGTTTGGCTCAGAACATGGATCCTCCTACGTTTCGAAAAGTTCTACCCAAAAAAGTATCTTTTGCTTTCATCATCTTTACAATGCACATATTATAGAATATTGTGTATAAATGGGCAATCCAGTCCAAAACATGCAATAGTTACTGAGACTAATTGGGGGCTAAAAATTGAAAACTGAAACCATGATATATTGCAATTGTTAAATTCGCACATATGGCTAGGTACATGAAGTATAGGGGAATGCATGGTCACACATGCCAAGTATAATATTGTATCCTCAACTACACGAAGTATATGTATTGCATGGCCACATGCATGAACTATATGACGTTATGTGGTCAACACCATAGACATAAAATTCAGTACACCGGCCGAATGATTCCGGCGAAGACCGACGTTGACTCCGGCGTTGACCAACATTGACAAAAAAAATGTATTTTTTTCTATTAAAATAAAAATAAAAAATTATTATATTAAATTATTTATGGTTTTTCATGATTAAAAAACATAATCTATTCAATATCTAATTATTTATATATCTCTAATCTATTCATTCTTATAATTAGTTACTTTTTATTTTTAAAGCTAAACTAATAGTTAAATAAAATAATTAATCAATATTTTCAAGAAATATATATATATATATATAATATGTAATTATTAATGATTATATATATATAAATCTCTGATCATCAAATTATTTAAAATTTTAAATACTACAAGAATCAATAAAATCAAATTCAACTACTTTTATTAAAAAATAATATGCAAAAGATTTGAGTATATGACTCTTTACTTTAAAATTTTCATGGTAAAGAGTATACAAAATTTTAGATACTCTTTGGTATAAAAAATTACTTACTCCTAATAACATGTAAACAATAACAAAAAAATTAACACTATTTACTTTTAACAGATAAAATTAAAGATACATAATTATTTTCAATATATAATATAAGGGCATTTGAAATAATCCTCTTATTATATATCCTTTTGCAAACATATCCTAAAATTAAGATAAAATCTATATATATTTTGAAAATAATTATTAATTATTTTTATTTAACTATTATTTTAGCTTTAAAAATAAAAAGTAACTAATTATAAGCAAAAATACATTAGAGTTATATAAATAATTAGATATTGAATAGAATATGTTTTCTAATCATAAAAAACCATAAATAATTTAATATAATAATTTTTTATTTTGTTTAATATAAAAAATTAAAATACAATTTTTTTGGTCAATGTTGGTCAACTCCGGAGTCAACGTCGGTCTTCGCCGGAATCATTCGACCGGTGTACCGGATTGTATGTCTATGATGTTGACCACATAACGTCAGATAGTTCATCCATGTGGTCATGCAATACATATACTTCGTGTAGTTGAGGATACAATATTATACTTGGCATGTGTGACCATGCATTCTCCTATACTTCATGTAGCTAGCCATCTTTTTTCCTTTAAAAAACCACACACCACACACCACACACATCCTTATCCGTGTTTACTATATGAGATTATTTATTCAAGTTAAAAAGTTGAATCAACGACATAACGCAATAGAATGATAAAAATTATTTTTCAGAGATGAGCATAAAGAACATGAAATATATTATCTAAACTTACTAGGATTTTTATTGCATATAATTACAATAACAACTAATTCATAGTGGTTTAATGGTTGAAATACTCAATGTAATTAGGATTACAAAGTCAAGATTTGAATCTTCTTGCATGGATTCAAATATTCAATCATACTTGACTTGACTATTTAAAATAGTATAACATGTATTGTACAGTACATTAGCGTTACACATGCTCCGGAGACTAGTCCATACTATACAAACTCCGGTGATTAATATACACTTTGGTTCAAGATTCCCTACAATGACCGTTCCTTTGGTCAATCATGTATACTATATAGAAAGTAAACGTCAAAAATGTCAGCATGTGGTCGAAAAGTTCTTACAAACATAAACTTAATTTAATAAAACGACACATATATGATTTTTTTTTTGTCGACAAAACATGACTTTTCTCTATTATATATGGTATGGTCACTCATACACATACCATAACAAAATAAAAAAGACGATAACAACAACGAAAACAGATGTCGTTTCTCTCCTTCCCTATCTCCACTGAGTTGCTTCCATGGCTTCTTCTACTGTTACTTCCTCCACTTCTTATCATCTTCCTTCTTCGTCGCTCCCCTAAAAATCTTCCACCATGTCCACCAAGATTACCTATCTTAGGAAACATCCACCAGCTCGGATCTCTCCCTCACCGCACCCTAAGAGATCTCTCTCTCAAATACGGCCCCGTAATCACCGTCTACCTCGGAAGCGTCCGTACGGTGGTTGTGCACTCTCCGGAGACGGCGGAGGAAGTTTTAAAACTCCACGACTCGGAGTGTTGCACTCGTCCCAAGCTATCAATCACCAAGAGCTTTTTCTACGATGGGCTTGGTCTAGGGTTTACTCAATGGGGTGATTACTACAGAGAAGTTCGTAAACTCTGTGTTCTTGAACTTTTCTCAGTCAAACGAGCCAACTCGTTCCGGAACCTTAGAGACGAGGAGCTGAGTCGACTCATCAACTCGTTATCTGACTCGGCGGCGTCTGGGACTTCCGTTGATCTTAGCGGGAAGCTGATCAAGTTCGTCGCGAGCTTTACATGTCGGATGGCTTTCGGCTTGAGTTTTCAAGGGAGTGATATGGACAACGAGAGGTTTATGGAGGTGTTCACGGAGGCGAACAGAGTGATCGGAAAATTCGCGGCGGCGGATATTTTCCCCGGGTTTGGTTGGATCTTGGATCGGATCAATGGGCTTGAATCTAGTCGGAGGAAGAGTTTTAGAGATCTTGATACGTTTTATCAGAAAGCTATTGTTGATCATAGGGAAAAGAAGAAGACTGAAGAACGTGAGGATTTGATTGACGTCTTGCTCAAGTTACAGAGTCAAGAAACCAAACTTGGTTCTAATAGGATCACTGATACACATATCAGAGCTATTCTTATGGTAAGCTTTCTTAATATAGATTTTTAGACATAAGCTCTGTTCGTGTCTGGCTTTTAGATGCAAAATCAGAATTGAATTGGCTTTTATATCATTTTGTATGTGCATCGCATGCATACTTTATCTTTTGGAAATTATATCCAAATACAACATTTAAATGTTTGAAAAAGTAACATTTGATTAGGCATATTTTGATACAAATGAAGAAACTGAGTCTATGGAAACATTGTGTTTTCATTTCAGGATTTGTTCGTAGCAGGAGTAGACACATCTGCAATCACTATGGATTGGACAATGGCAGAGCTTGCAAGACACCCAAGGGTGATGAAGAAGGTACAAGCTGAGATTCGTGAACACGTAGGAGACAAAGGTACAGTGACGTACGATGATCTCGAGAGTCTACCATACATGAAAATGGTGCTCAAGGAGACCTGGAGGTTACACGCACCTAGTCCAATCCTGATTCCTAGAGAAGCAATGACCAAATTCAAGATCAAGGGTTATGACATTTACCCTGGAACGCGTATTCATGTCAATGCATGGGCTATTGGACGTAGCCCTGATGTATGGAAGGATCCTGAAGAGTTTATCCCAGAGAGATTCGTGGATAGCAATGTGGATAGTAAAGGGACGAGTTATGAGCTGTTGCCGTTTGGGAGCGGACGCAGAGGTTGTCCCGCGATGTTCGTGGGGTTAAGTACGGTGGAGTACTCATTGGCTAATCTTTTGTACCATTTTGATTGGAAAGTGACTGAGGAAGTGAGTATTGAAGAAGCACCTGGTCTCACTAGCCATAGGAAGCATCCTCTTCACCTTGTTCCTGTTAGTGTCATCAACCGCAAGCTTTAGAGTGTCTAAAACGCAAAACACTATGAATAAGGATAAATAAAGTTTCCCTTTTTGCTACTTTGATGCCTAATGCCTATGGCTCAAACACACAGAACTTTATATATGAGTATCTGTTCATCTTTTAAATAATAATTCTCATTACATTAATGAAGTTTGGAGTGATTTAGAACTCTGATACTTGGTGGCGATTAAAGAAACAACCAGAAGGAGATTCTTGATGTGGAAGCAAAGCCAACCTCACAGGACTTGATGCTCCTTCTTCCACAGACAACACACCAGTCTTGAAATTCATATCCGTCTTAACAAATCCAGGACACACCGAGTTTACACGAAACTCAGGATGTTTCTTCGCCAGGATCCTCGTGTAACCGTTCAAACCGGCTTTCGAAACCACGTAAGCAGACATGACTTTAGCCCAATCTTTTACTTTAACTGTATCTTCTTTCAAATCATTGAGAAGTTGGTTGATCACTTCGTCGATTCTTTCCTCTGTGAGATTCTCTACGTCGCTCAAGATCCCTTTCGCCCATTCGTTTAGTACATTCTGATGATTAAACAAGCATTTTATCAATAGTAATGTGAAACAGAGTTTATTATATTCCACATCTCTCAATACATTCTTGATATCAAGTTTTTAACATACCTTTACTTGACCCATGAAGGATGATACAGTAACGATTCTTGGAGAATCAGATAACCGCAAAAGAGGAATAAGCGCCTCACACATTCTCTTTGATCCATAATAGTTAATCTTGATGCATTCTTCAGCTAGCTCATACGTCTCTGTGATAGTTTCCTCCCACTTGAAACCTTCCTGCCATGTAGAAAATACCAAGAAAGCTTTAAACTTGACAAAGATCTATCGAAGACACAAAGACACTTACTTTCCCAGTCCCAGCTCTTAAAGCATCAACATCAGTGATTACACCACCAACCCCTGCATTATTGATCTGTAAACAAAAACAATCAAAAGATCACTCAACATTACACCCAAAAAAAAAAAACACTACACTCAAGAGTAATAAGAACAGAGTAATCTTATAAAGATCAGAACAGACTCGTACCAAGATATCGAGTTTTCCGAATTGGGTTTTCACAAACTCAGCAAGAGAAGTGACACTAGAAGGATCAGAGACATCAAGCTGATGAAAGACAATGCTTTGATGATCAGAAACACCAAGCTCTATCTTCAATGTCTCAACAGCTTCAAGTCCTCTTGTATCATCTCTAGATGTCAAAACAACCCTGATCCCTTTGTTTGCTAATTGTCTGCATATCTCTAATCCAATTCCTCTATTCCCTCCAGTAACTATAGCATATCTACAAAACCCAAAACTAAAATCTGATTTACAAAATCAAATCAGAACTATAAATCAAGAACTAATAAGTGAAGATTGAGTCTTACTTTGGTGTTTCCTCAGCCATTTGCGAACCTAGTTTTTCTGGGTTTTTTTAGTTCAGAATTCAGACAAAATGTTTCAAACGAAATTTGTGGAAGCCAGTGAAGCCACGTAGATCAGAAACTGATGTTTCTTGCAAGGTAAAGAGTGATCAACCAACTTTATTAAAAGAACAGTATCAAGGGTAAGTTTGTAGACAAAAGAAAAAAAAAAAAAAAAAAAAAAAAAAAAAGAGGGTAAGTTCCATGTTATAGTGGCAGACTAAAAAAAAATTATTAATATTTATGTATTATGTCTTGGTTTAAATCCTAGTAAACATATTTTTTTTTTTGGTAGATTTGTGATGCAAAATCTTATTATATAAACATTAGTTCTCAAAGTTAGTAACTCACCAGATCGTGATATGTGTCAGTTTTAACGATTAGAGATCAAAGTTAAAATTTCACCAGATCATGACATGTGTCAATTTTAACGATTAAATATCAAACCAGATCGTGACACGTGTTAGTTTTATCAATTAAATATCAAACCAGATCATGACACGTATCAATTTTAATGATTAAATATCAAACCAGATCGTGACACCTGTCAGTTTTAACGATCAAAGATCAATTTTGTAGATCTATTGCGTGGGTCTTTGATTCGTGCGGATTTTTCAATGGAAGCTATCAGATGCAATAAAATGAAATCGAAGTATATAATGCCCGCTAATGTAATCGAGGATGGAGACACTGATGGAGGTTCTAAAAGTGATTCTACAATTAGTATTATAAGTTTGGAAGATAAGTCGGTGGATGATGTTTTTGGTCAAAATTTAGAGTTTTCTTTTCGAATAATGTTGATTATTCCGGTATTGAAACAAGAGCTGCTTGATCGAGTATTTGAGAAGCGGTTTCAAATTTGGGAAGTTGGAACGGTATACCATTTTAAAATTGGTTTATGACCGGATTTATGTGGTTTTCTATCGGATTAGGTTCGTAAACCGTTTAAACCAGGTATATGGAGAAATATATGAGAACTTTTGATTCAAGTAAAAATAAGTTGAGAATTTATGATTCGAGAATATTTGAGACGAGATCATAACTTTAAGTTGTCTTGGTACAATCGATACTTCGAAGAGTAAATAGATCGTTGATCCTTAACGTGATTATGACATATGTCATGTTTTTTATTATATATAAAGTTTCTATTTGTATATCTGAATTATCTAAAACTTATATATAACATCATGATTATAATTTCAAATTTTTATTTTTATTATATTATATTAAATTTCTTTCAGTTTCTCAACTTTTATTGGGTTAGTCATAAAATCATTGTAATCGAGTAGATAATTTTCACCACTTGTTCATCCAATATCTTTGGAGTAAAAAAAACTTCATGGTTAAAGAAATTGCATCACAAAACAATTTTAGTAATTATAAGAACTAAAATTATGCCAAAATGAAAATAAAGCAACATAAAATTTGTTTAATTTGTTTAGAAGACATTTTATAGTTAGTGATAAAGAGCATACTTTAACAATAAAATAATTTTGGGTGTAATAACATTTTTTTAATGGTAAAACATATAGTAAAATTGTTTGTGATTACTTATTAGAGGTTGATTTAATGAATTTGTTGCATGTAAAATATTTTGTGAATAAGTTGTGAAACGTTTTGGAAATTTAACAATAATATTTGTAATGATGAGTATTTGGCAAAAGTTTTAATGGGATATAATTTAGCTTTAAATTATTGTAATAATTATTATAGTATATTAAAAATATATAAATATAAATAAATGTATGTAGGTAAATACAAATAGTCTCTAACTTAAATTATTTATATATTTATTTTATGAAATATTTTTTTTTCTATATTTTAAAAAAAATATTTAAATATTAGAATTTATTTTTTTCATCAAATTTTAAACCCGCACATCGTGCTGGCCCTTATCTAGTTGTATATAGAGCTCCTTGTTATGTGGTCTCTAGTTGTTGCGGGAAGAATTTGTCTATTATGGAGATGTGGTACAAGTAGAGTCGTGGTCTCGTGTGTTGCGTAGATAACTTTTCCATGGTAACTTAAATCCACCATATGGAAACATACTTTCCCTTTGCCTGGCAGGCAGAAAAATCGAGCACGGCAACAATTGAACGGAGCTAGGAGGGATTTGGCGATGAAGCACGCATATACATTGAAATTTGGGTCAACGGTTTGGTTTCTATAAATATTGGACCAATGTTGACGACTTCAAAAGTAGAACGACAGTATTTGCACGACACAACGCAGAGAACCCTTTATTCAATTTTTGAAGATTTTTACTGTTCAGAACCAACTAAGAACATCTAAAATCACCGCAACTTTTGAGACCTTTATTAAAAAACCAGCAATCACTTCAACACCACTCTACGGTCTCACTTTCTCTACTAGGTTTCATTCACGAAGATGAATTCTTCTGCACCCATTCGACAAGCGTCGCAACACCAAACCCTGTCCCAGACTTCTTCTTCTCGCTCCACACTGGTCCAGCCATATCTATATGCATCCATTGAACCTTCTCGCTCACAAACTGACATATACCGCGAAAACAGAGGATGGCTTAGTTAATTTTCACCAATTCGTTTTATCAGAAATCATGTATGTATAGACTTTAAAAAAGACTTTTTTTTCACCTGTTTCAAGAAGAGAGCTGCGGTGATGGAACCTCCTGCACGGCCACCTGTGTTGACCATATCCGCAACTCCAGACTTCATCATCTCCCAATAGCTATCTTCCAATGGCATCCTCCAAAGCTTCTCTCCACTTCTCTCTGATGCAGAAACCACTTCCTTTGCAAGCTCGTCGCTAGGTGTATAGATAGCTATCAAGTAAAAGAATGCCGAACCATAATCATGAGCCGATTTTGAGCAAAAGCAAGACAAAGATGAATAGTTTCT
Source organism: Camelina hispida (assembly GCA_023657505.1). Taxonomy (NCBI): domain Eukaryota; kingdom Viridiplantae; phylum Streptophyta; class Magnoliopsida; order Brassicales; family Brassicaceae; genus Camelina; species Camelina hispida. The sequence continues at coordinate 41,123,036 of CP094632.1, forward strand.
GCCGGGGGATATTGAGCGATGTACCTGCCATTGATGGTCCAAGAGCAACAACACAGGCCCCAGTCAATGTAGCAAGGTCAACAATCTGCAAGTTATTTCACATATGTTTAAGTGAAAAGATAAATATTAACAGAAACAAGCTCCTTCAGCTTCTTTTATTAATAAAGCAACGCAATACCTTGTCCACGCCCTGGTTACAAGCATACACTAGAGCATCTGCAAGTGTTAGACGACCTTCAGCATCTGTGTTGTTGACCTACACACACCATTCGCCAACAATTAGCATGGCATATGACACCAGGCAAAAGCTCAAACCTGAGGGAAGGAAAAAATGATTAAATACCTCAATGGTCTTTCCATTTGAGGCTGTGATGACATCTCCAGGTCTCATTCCGGTTCCACTAATCATATTCTCACAGGCTGCAACGATGAAATGAACCTGGTTGTGGAAAGAAAAATTGTTTAGTTGTGTTATAAAAAAAAACACAAGGTTCTAGAAGAATCTGATGGAAGAAACTTACCTCAACACCAGGAGGCTTAATCTCAGCAATAGCTTTCGCAGCGCCAAAAACAGCAGCTGAACCGCCCATGTCTAATTTCATGAGCTCAATTAAGCAGCCAGGTCCAGTCTTAATGTTGTAGCCACCACTGTGAACACAAGACATTCAATCAACAACCACTAACATAACAAGAAACTAGATACAATTATACATATGAGTAATGATATGGTGATTACCTGTCAAAGGTCAATCCTTTTCCGACAAGAGCAAGCTTGGTCTTAACAGAGCCACTCGGAGGTTTATAGACAAGGTGGATGAAATGAGGGGGATTAGCAGACGCAGCAGCAACAGCTAGATAAGACCCCATCTTCAACTCTTTGCATTGCTCTTCATTCAAGATGTTTGCAGTGAAGACATCACTATACGTAGAAGCCAGTTTCGCTGCTTCCTCAGCTAGTACAGCTGAAAAGATACGAAACCATAACCAGATTAGGACAACTCAGCAAAACCAAAAACATGACAAATGTTTGAGACCATCCATACCAGGAGTAAGCACATTGGCAGGAGAGTTAGTGAGTTCTCTCCCGAAAATCACACCGTAAGAAACATCCTCAGCATACTTCAGCTTCTTCTCTAGCTCAGGACCAGTTCCAAATCCAATGATATCAACAGACTTCAAAGATGGTTTCTTTGATTCAGACTTATACCTACTATCTTCAAACAAACCAAGCACTATGCCTATAACACACAAACACCCCAAATCAGTTCCAAAACCATAATAAACAAAGAACTCAAAAACTTCCCTTGTTACTAATTAAAGTTACCTGAAGCTAAAGCTGATGCAGAGCTAAGCTTAGATTCATCAGAAACACTTGAAGCAAGCACAACAGCAACACTACTAGACTGAGAAGCTTTAGAAACTGTAACTACAGCATCACCAAGGCTATGAAAAGCTGATGGAACAGATTGTCCAAGACCGATCAAAGCGATTCGCTTTGCTCCAAGACCCGGAAGCCTCAGAACAGTTGACTGACCAGGTTTACCGTTGAAATCCTCCTCGGACGAGACTTGAGCTAAGAGTCCACTCAAGTGATCATCGAGCTTGTTCAAGATCGGATTTTTAAACTTTGAGCTCTCGTCTTTAGTCAAATCTTTATCAGTCACACCAACTACGAGTACATCTCCTTTCCATTCAATTACATCGATCTCCTTAGCAGTGAACGAGATCTGCAGAATTGTCATCAAAAAGAAAAGAAAAAAATCAAAACTTTGAACTCGATTGATCAAAGGAACAAAGCTAATCTACGGATCATTGAAATCGATACAAAACCCATCTCAAAATCAGTCAGAGTAAAGCAAAAACAAACCTTGTGAGGCTCGGTGGAGTTGGGTTGAGTGAGGCCGAGAGTATGACCCATGGTTATGGCTATTGATGAACAATAGAGAGCTTTAAGGAGAAGGAAGACAAAGTAGAGAACATTGTAAGTGACGGTCTTATATAGATGGTATCGTGTGTATGTGTTCACTTGTTAGGTGTGATTTATACACATGTGCGATTTGTGTCTGAGTGAGTTGCATTTTATATTCTTTTTTTTTTTTTTTGTGTGAAACCCATCGTTGTAAGATAATAGTAGAAGGTGCAATTCTCAGCAGCCTTACCAAACTTTTGTGACTTTGTCCATGGGATATGCAGGCGTTTTAGCCTCGATCGATCATGTTAAAGTGTTCTCATTTCTTTTCTACTACCGAGCTCGTTGTTTCCGATTCTGATTTTCGGCATTGTTTCTCGTCAATCGTTGGTCGTTTTTTTCTCCAACATTGTATGAAAAATGTGTGGTAACTTTTTATCAAGTGTAGTTGTCTTCCTTAATTCACTTGGCATTTAATTATTTTGACGGTGGTAAAAGGTGTAGTGGAGATGCCATGCTACTTGAGAGTTTTGCTTCATGTTTTGTTCTCGTATACCTTTTATCATTGGCTTAAAGATTGTTGGAGGTGGGTTCCAAACAGTTTCTTTACTTTCTACAGTAAAGTCCATGAGACATTTTGGTTGACTCATGAGCTGACCAGTAGAACTCTTCTTAAGAGTTTGTCTGTGCAACTAACTAGGATCACCGGTGGGACATTGGTGTCAAAAGGTCTTTCTTTCTGTGTTTCTTCTGTTGTTAGGCCTTAATATATAGTACTCTTCCATCTAGGGTGTGAGATATGGTTTCTCTAGCTATTAGACAAGATATTTGGTAAACGGTTGATGGGGAAGAAATATAATTAGAATCTGAGATAGAGTGAAACTTTAGAGTTGGGATCAAGCCAAAAGGACTCAAGGTTGGTGCTGAGGAATGACACAATTTGCTAATATGGATAGTTAGACTTGAAATGAGTTGGATATCCATCTTTCTTGTAGCTTTGATCGATAACATGAACAACACGACCACCAAATATGCAAATTAACTAGCCTATCTTATATTAAGAATCTTTAGCATGCTAATTTGCAAGAAGAATTAGTTTAAAGCTGATCAGGCTTCATTAGGATAATATTCATTTATTTCTCAGCTACCAAATGTTAAATAGTATACGATGTAGTTTGAAATCTAGCGAACTCTTTCCATAGAGATTGAGTTTGAGTATGGTAAAATGAGAGACATAGTGATCGGTGTTCAATTAGTTTTAAGTATTAACTATAAAACAAATTAACTCCCCATTAAAACATTAAAAAAACGGGGAAATTACCAATATAAGTACACCAACTTTTTTGTTTGGAAAGAACAACCACATTTCCCGGATAACAAATATTGTCGATTGATACCTTGAGGATTAGTTTACTTTTCTCTTGTGTTATCCTCTTTTCCTTTATTGCTAGTTAAAAATATTTGGATGCTTAGCCTAATCAATACCACTATTTTTCTAACTTTTTTTTTGTCAACGAACGATATAACTGGAACATCTCGGTTTTCCAAGCTATTGCAAAGAACTTGTATAAATCTCGGTTTTCAACGAGGTGGGATTCAGTGGTTGCTGCAGCCTGTACTCAGTGCCAAAATCGACAGTCCTGTTATCTAGCCCGTTCTGTTTTACAAGCGACGGTGTACACATTATGGAATGAGCGCAATGGGAGGAAGCATGGCGACGAACCAAACCCTCCTTCTCGTCTCATCCAACGGATCGACCGGCAGATTAGAGACCAACTCCTTGCTCTTGGCCTTAAGGGTGATCGACGTTATGATGATGCTTTGCTTCTTTGGCTAGCCTCGAGAACTTGATTTTTACATTTTCAGTTTTGATTCCTTAAGAAAACTGTTGCACTAGTTGTAAAAACGTTTTTTACTTTTTGAATATAATTTAACATTAAATTCAAAAAAAAAAATATATATATATAACTGGAACATCGATTTTTTATTAACGTTTGACTATGTATATATTCTACAAAGCTAAGGGCATAATATTAAAAATCAGAGATGTCGACTTATGGATGGACGGACAATCTTCTACGCCATCTAAATCCTGGAGGCAAGTTTTAAATAATCAAAGATAAACCAACCTACATGGCTGAAAGAAGACTAGAAAAAAAGGAAAATAAGAACATAAAATCAAGTTAATACTTATAATAGTATCTAACTTTGAAAGCTTTAATTGATATCCACTTGTCCTCCAACAGTCTTAGGATTCAATTTCTGGTTCGGGTTGTCCATTTTGGGTTTTGAAAATCATAAGTTATATATTTATGATTTTTTCCTGATTTGTAAACGGATACTTTTGTTTTAGAACAAAATGTTATTATGCGTCTACAGAAAAAAAAAAAATATATATATATATAAGCATGAATTATTAATGAATATGCGAGTAAGGGTTGGAAATTCACTCGGCCCAACAATACCAAAAATTGGCCCAACCAAAATATTTAAAATATGAAGACCACAAGAGAACGTATTTACAACTTGCAAGTATGAGAATGTACACGAAAAAAAATAGTACACGAAGTTATGCTAGGGAAATACGAATGGTGGCACTTTTTTTTATAATAATAGTGGCACTTTTATTTTTTTGTTAACCATTTGAAATATTATGTCTTCTTCAATACTTCCTAAAGGACCTAAACCATTCACTAATGCTCAATAATTAAACGATGAATGAGTCTGAAAGATATGCCTCGATTGATTGATTGATTTCATTGAACTTAGTGGACGAAACGAAATAGAAGCTCTATACATTGATCACTTTTATTTATTTTGACTCTTTTTTTTTGTAAGACTAAATCATAAAGAGGTTTTAATTTAGACTTTATACTTATTAGGTAATGGAAGCGTTGAGCTCTAATTATATTTCACGGGATTCCATGTCATTCCGCTTTCAAGTGGACACTCCTTTTCTAATTTTGTCACTTACTACAATTAATTGCTGGTTTTGATTGGTCGGAATGTCGGATTGTAGGACCAGACACTCGAAGATGCATGACAATGAAGGGTAATATGTGGTTCTGAATTGTCTTAATAGCTCATCGGACTATATCACAATGTACCAAGAATAAAGAGGAATATTGGATGCTTGTAGGAGATGTTCCTTGGAAGTAGGAAATTGCCCTTAATATATTGCCATTCATCGTATGTATCTACATATGGCACATCGAACTCAATTTTAACCATCCTAGTATTTTCAAAAGGCTCTATGAATAATTCACGGTGCGCTACAAAATGCCAATTACTGGTTTTTTTCTTTCTCCCACTTCTTTTGTCAATTATTCGCCAATTCGGAGCCTATATATTGACGCTGCAATGTCAGGGAAAGCTTGAGGATGGCCTACGTGAATGGTTTAGGATAAGGGCGTGATCTGCTTCATTCTTGGCCACTAAACTCCCTCCATTTCAACTCTATTTTCTATTCTTTTAAAACTCTAATGTGTTTCAGCTGAGAATGCTTATCTTGTAACCACTAACCACGTTTCTTCTTTTTTATGAATAAATTATACATTTATACAAAAAAAAAACAATAGTCTCTTTCACAAAAAATGTCATTTTGACATAATGCACACAAATTAAGAAAACTATTTAAATTTCTATTTTACCCTTTATAAATACACTAAAAAATTTCACAATCTAATTAATTATCTCAAATTATATGGATAAAAAAATAATTTAATCTTTAAAACTGCATTGAAAACATAAAATGACACTTTTTGTAACAAAGAAGATGTGTCAAAATGAAATTCTTTGTAAAACAGAGGGAGTAGTAACTAACCGCCTAAAAAGGACTAATTTGCAAACAATTCAATTGGATTGCTGTGATTAGTGGGTTTCATGTCCTATGAATAGTTTTGTTGTGTGTTCTAGCATCATGCTTTAATTATATTTCATGTCCTTGTTTGAGACATCACTTTTCAACCACTTAAACACCATAAATTACTTGGTGGTATTGTAAATGCTTACAAAATTAAGTTATATTTGCTTATTCATTCAAAGAACATTACTATTATTATTTTAGCTTTGATTGACAGTCAAATGTTTCTTTCTTTACTTTTTAAATAATATACACAGTAGAACTTCCATAAATTAATACTCGGTAAATTAATAACATTTATAAATTAATGAATTTATTCGGTCCCAAGTCGGGACTAATGTAATTTTGGACACAATTCGATAATATAATAAGATAATAATTTTTCTAAAAATCCTTTGTAAATATATAGTCCCTTCAATAATATAAATTAATAATTATATAAAATTATCTAAATATATGTATGTATATATAAATTAATAATTATTAGAGTTTATTTTTAATATTTTACTATATAAAAATCTTTGTGTGCTATCTTCAAAACATGATAAATTGTTATTTTCCTAGCTATTGATTTTATAAAAATATTAGTTATAACAATTAAATACTAATTTTATATTTTTTTTTTACCAAATTAGAAAAGTTTCTCTATAAATTAAAACCTTATAGATTAATAGGTTTTCACGATCCCAACTTTATTAATTTATAGAGGTTTTACTGTACATTGGTTATTACGTGGTCACGCATAACATCAACGTATCTGTCGTTGGCTTCATCTTCAACTTTATCATGTGACTTCGTTCACCTTGTTAGAAGTGAGTGGATAGTAAGTAACCTTTACTTGAGACGCCTTTAGTTGGTTCTTTTTATGGAAAGAAATTAGTATATGACCAAATATGATCAACCACCATAATAACGTGATTCATGGCAAAAACGATGACAGCATAAAAACTTTCCGTGTGTATCTATATATTTTCCATTTTGCGTGTCTATATATAGTTATATACACACACACATCTGAAAAGGTAAGTAGCGTAATTCATTCAAATGGCCACTCTAGGGCAGATAGGTTCAGCTCTTATTTACAGTAATGCCCTTCCGAAGACTCTTCCACGTCCTAAGGCTTCTGCATGCACCATTGTGGCCAAAATGACACCACGTGATGATAAGTCAACCACAGTTCCTCGCCGTTCTGCAAACTATCAGCCTTCTTTTTGGGACCATCACCATATCATCTCAGTGGAAAATGTATATGCGGTACGTACACATTCCCTAGACAAAAATATAGTTTTATAAATGATGTTATATAGGACTATGTTTATAGCCTTCTATATTCAATGACACTGAATTCAGAAAGATAAAAACGTACGGGAGAGAGATCTGTTGAAGGAAAAAGTGAGAAAGATGTTCGATGATGAGAAAAAGACTTATCTCGACCAATTGGAGTTCATTGACGATCTACATAAACTCGGGGTTTCATATCATTTTGAAGCGGAAATCAAAAACTTTTTAATATCTTCTTATCAGAAAGATAGAATAAACATCAGGAAATGTGACTTACATGCCACCGCACTCGAATTCCGACTTTACAGACAACATGGTTTCAATGTTTCAGAAGGTTATATATTTATCTTCGTACTCATATAAAAAAAAAATATATATATATATCATTTCTTATATATGTTAAAATTTTGTTTTCTGATGAATACTTGATCTTATATGTACAATGAAATTGTGTTTGTTACAGATGTATTCGATGTTTTCATGGAAAATTGTGGGAAGTACATATATGACAGTGATGATATAAATGATTTCATATCTCTTTATGAAGCGTCATATCTTTCGACAAAGTCGGATACTAAACTGCAAATATTAATCAGACCTTTCGCAACACAAAAACTCAGAGACTTTGTTGATACACATAGTAATGAAGATTTTGGGTTCTGCGACATCTGGGAGATGGTGGTCCAAGCGTTAGATATGCCCTACCATTGGCGAATGAGAAGGCTAGCCACGAGATGGTACATAGATGTGTATGGAAAGAGATATAATAAGAACCTTGACGTAGTTGAGTTGGCTAAGATCGATTTCAACATCGTACAAGCTATTCATCAAGAAGAACTCAAATACGTTTCCAGGTAATATTAAATTAATAGAAGTCATGTAGCTACTTTTTAAGGTATCTTAAACTTATATTGAATTATGATATGATCAAGTACATAAGCCATAGTTTAACTAATCAGTTGTTGATTAAAATTCATGAAGTTTACATGATATAATATTATTTGAAACTCTTACCACACATAATATTGTCAACAACCTACATTTCACTAATTAAATACTATCAACTCGGATGGCCGCGAGACTTGTACGATATAAAGTGGTCACAAATTGATATAACATATAATAAACTATAGATATTATTTTATCCTCTTATTTTCCACTTGCTTTATATGTGGTGTTAAGTTGGTGGAAGGAGACGGGTTTAGGTAAGCAACTCCACTTTGCAAGGGACAGAATAGTGGAAAATTATTTTTGGACGATCGGACAAATCCAAGAGCCTCAATATGGATACGTTCGACAAATAATGACTAAAATAAATTCACTTCTTACTACTATTGATGATATCTACGATATCTATGGCACTCTTGAAGAACTCCAACTTTTCACTGTCGCGTTTGAAAAGTAAAGACACCCCCACACTTTTAGTTAATTTATATTATAATTTGTTATTTTATATATATAATGTTATATAAGATTACTTGATTGAATTGTGTATATATATATGTTGCAGTTGGGACATAGATTGTCTTGATGAACTCCCCGAGTACATGAGGTTGTGTTTTTGTGTTGTATACAACGAAGTCAATAGCATCGGATGTGATGTACTCAGAGAAAAAAATATCAACGTGATTCCCTTCCTCAAAAAATCCGTAAGTACATAAATATATATATATATATATATATATAATTTTAAACAAGAAATTTTTGGTCAATCCATTTTCCTTACAATTAATTTATTTATAAATGTAAGATATCTTTTTATGTTAAAAAAAAATTGTTGTTTTTTCCTCTTTAAATTTATTTTTTTTTTTTGTAAGAAAAAAATTTGGTTAACAACGTTGTTAATGTACAGAAACCATCCTTACATAATTTTCATATTTTAAAACACTGGATAATTCTTACATAATTTAGACCATATAAACTTTCATATGTTGTAAGTAATACTAGCTTTGCAATTATCTTAAATTTAGTGGACAGATGTATGCAAGGCATATTTAATAGAAGCCAAGTGGTACAAAAGAGGACACAAACCAAGTCTGGAAGAGTACATGCAAAATGCTTGGATTTCAATATCGGCCCCTACGATATTTCTTCACTTCTACTGCGTGTTTTCCGACCAACTCTCTGTTCAGGTCTTGGAGACTTTGTCCAAACACCACACAAATCTCGTCCGAAGCTCTGCCTCCGTGTTCCGTCTAGCCAACGACCTTGTAACCTCACCGGTAAATACTTTCTTCCAAAGTAGTTAGAGGCACAGGGTTGGATGCATAACATATTTTCGAGAACTAATGGAACTAATTGATGGAAAGGCTAATCGAAATAAATAGTCTATATATGTTATTGAAAGATGCAGAATATGGCCATCTTTTTATCTACATATGATTATATGAATATGTGTGTGTATTGTAAATAAAATATAGGATGAATTGGCGAGAGGAGACGTCCATAAATCCATCCAATGTTACATGAATGAGACCGGAGCTTCAGAGGAGAAGGCGTGTTCGCACGTGCGACAGATTATCAACGACTTGTGGGATGAAATGAATTACGAAAAAATGGCACATAACTCTTCGCTACTCAATCATGATTTTATGGAAACTGTGATAAATTTGGCACGTATGTCGCTATGCATGTATCAGTATGGCGATGGCCATGGCTCTCCCGAAAAAGCCAAAATTGTAGATCGTGTAATGCCTATACTCTTCAATCCGATTCCTTTAGATTGAACTTCATATTACATTAACTATCATATGGTTTTTAGATAACCAGATATAAAGTTCCACGAAATTGTATTTGGTTTAGGCTATATAAAACTGATCTTATACGATTGCCAACATCGATATTAGAACTTTCACAAGACTACACACAAATTATGAAGTTGGGGATTTAAGAACATCATTACTGGAGAACGATTCACCATTGCCCAAAGAAAAAAAAATTAACATTTTAATATATAATTAATAATATATTGGCATGTTTAGGGAAAGAGTGAGAAACGTTTTTTCTTTAATAACTTCAAAAATATTGCTTTCCCTTCCTCTCTCATTTTTGTATGTTTTTATTACATTTTAATAAAAGAATTTGGGGAAGCAACCACCACTAATAATGGTCTAAAGCAATAATTCCACCCCACCGTATCCAGTGGAGACCATAGATAGACTCATAGACATAGACATGTGAGCCACTTGATCACCTGGTAGGCTTTGTAAATGTGTATATATACACTTTTCACTTCAAAGAAAAAAAATGGAATGAAATAATAAATATGATGGTCATATATCAACTACGATATGATTTTTTTTTTTTTTTTTTTTTTTTGTTATTTGTGGTGATGAATGACAACACAGGTCAATGGCGTCATCTTCGACAACATGTGATATATATCACCATCGTTCACCATGTAAACGTGACGCCCTTAGTAAGATTCTTTTTTCTCAAGACAAATTTATGTGACCAATAAATCACCTTATATTATAAGGAGTAAAACAGATACGTGTTTCCCCGGAAAAAACGACGACAACATACAAAGCTTGTATATATGATATATTTATATATAGGGACTTACATCTAAACGAAATTCAAGTAGTGTAATACTTTTGTGTAATGGCCACTTTACTGCAGATAGGTTCAGCTCTCATTTACAATAATGCACTTGCTAATACTCTTCCACGTTCTCAGTATTTCAAATGGACCACAATGGCCAAAATGACACCGGATGAGACTACCGTTGTTCTACGTCGTTCCGCAAACTATCCACCGTCTCGTTGGGACCACCGCCATCTCCTCTCCATCAAGAATAAATACGCGGTACTTACGTAATCCTTATGAATATTATGTTGTATTATTGAGTACAATGTTGATAGCTATGTTCGATGACACTGTATTCAGACAGCTAAATGTGTGCAAGAGAGAGATTTGTTGAAGGAAAAGGTGAGAGAGATGCTAGTTGATGAGAAGAAAACTTATCTCGACCAGTTGGAGCTGATTGACGATCTACAGAAACTCGGGGTTTCTTACCATTTCGAACGTGAAATTGAAAACATTTTAACAGTTTCTTATCAAAAGCATAGAATTCATGACATGGGAAAAGATCTACATGCTACCGCCCTCCAATTCCGACTTTTTCGACAACGTGGTTTCAACGTTTCAGAAGGTTGTTATCATCATATTCATCCAAAAAGATCATCACTTATATACGTTATAATTCTTTGTTGTATAAAAACTTGGCCTTACATTTATAACTAATGGATTTTTATTTTATTTTTTACAGATGTATTCGATGTTTTCATGGGAACCAGTAGGGAATTTGAGAGTGATGACATAAATGGTCTACTATCTCTTTACGAAGCGTCATATGTTTCGACAAAGACGGATACCAAACTGCGAAAATTCATCAGACCTTTTGCAACACAAAAACTCAGAGACTTTGTTGATACTCAAAGTGATAAAGATTTTGAGTCTTGTGACGTAGGGGAGATGGTGGTCCAAGCGTTAGATATGCCCTACTATTGGCGAATGAGAAGGCTAGCCACAAGATGGTACATAGATTTTTATGGAAAGAGACACAACAAGAAACTTGTCGTAATTAAATTCGCCAAAATCGATTTCAACATCGTACAAGCTATTCATCAAGAAGAACTCAAATACGTTTCCAGGTAATAATATTATATTACTAGAAGTTCATATACTACTTTTTATGGTATCTTAAATCTATTTTGAACAGTCAAACTAATAAAAATTCATATTAAATTTACTAGAAGTCATATAGCTATTTTAGTAATATCATCAAGATGACCTAATATATCGAAGTTAATCCGTGTGGTGAAGTTTCATGTTCAAAAACGATGTTCAACATAGAAACTCAATATGAAAAAAAATAAAAAAATAAAAAAGTAAAAAAGTATATAATGTTGAACGCACACGCATGTTGTTGTGGCCTGCACCCAAATTCAGATTTTATTAAAGAAAATAACAAAAATAAAACTCAAATTTTACAAGTGAAAATAACAAAAATAAAATTCAAATTTTATAAAAGAAAATAACAAAAATAAAACTCATACATTATAAGTGAAAAACAACAAAAATAAAAGTGGAATGTTTATGGGCATGACCATTTGAACATGATCTTATTGGTCATGGACAATTTTTGGACTATTGTTCATTTGGGACCGTTCAACTTATACCTATACAAAAAAATGTCCAAGCGCAGTCGCACAAATGGTCCATAGATGAACCATTTGACAGCTTTAGTTGTGGGAGGCTGAGAATCCGAATTCATCTCTGTTCATAAACTTGGCGAAGTTCAAACAATGGGCATGGGACTGATTTGATTTTTCAGTGGAGTTTTTTACTTGAAGTTGGCTTTTGCGAAAATCCTGCTAAGAGGCCCTGTTCACCCTCGGATTAGTCGGGGCAATTGATCCGGACACCAAACTGTATATATAAATTATATTTAGTCCTCTTTGTTTTTACTTTTGCTTTAAATGTGGCGTAAAGCTGGTGGAGGGAGACAGGTTTAGGTGATCAACTTCACTTTGCAAGAGATAGAATAGTGGAGAATTATTTTTGGACTATTGGGCACGTCCACGAGCCTAAATTTGGTTACATTCGTCGAATAATGACTAAAGTAAATGCACTTATTACAATGACGGATGACATCTACGATATCTATGGTACTATTGAAGAACTTCAACTTTTCACTGTCGCGGTTGAAAGGTGATACACTGATAATTTTATCTCTACTTTAATTTCTGGTCATTATATAGATTAGTGATTGAATTGTCTATATAATTTGTGTTGCAGTTGGGATGTAAATCGCCTTGATGAACTCCCCGACTACATGAAGTTGTGTTTTCGTGTTATGTACAATGAAGTCAATAGCATTGGACGTGATATTCTCAGGAAGAAAAATATTAACGTGATCACGTTTCTAAAAAAGTCTGTAAGTAATTTTTCCCCCATATATATTGTTTTTTCTATTATTTTAAAATTTTATTTATTAAATCTATAAAATAATTCTAAAAACAAATCTCTGTAAAGTAATTGCAATTTTAAATCTAATTAACGAATTTCTTAAAACATAGAAACCATTCTTACATAAATAATCTTTCATGTTGTAACTAATGAAAACAATAATTATTGCTTTCCAAATTATCTTAAATTTAGTGGACAGATCTATGCAAAGCATATTTAGTAGAAGCAAAGTGGTACAGAAGAAAGTACAAACCAAATCTGGAGGAGTACATGCACAATGCTTGGATTTCAGTATCAATCCCAACGATATGTGTTCATTTCTACTGCGTATACTCCGACCAACTCTCTATTCAGGTCTTGGAGACTTTGTCCCAACATCAGCAAAACACTGTCCGATGCTCTGCCTCTGTGGTTCGTCTAGCCAACGATTTTGCAACCTCACAAGTATAACAACTTCTTCCCAAACTCATTAATTATAGGTTTAATTTTTAGATTTATTATTTGGAGGCTGGTCAGTCATATATATGGATGGAACAAAAAGTAACATGCCTATAGGAAGTTAGAAAAATGGTTCCAGTTTATGTATGTAAGTGATGCATGTCTGAACTGGCCTTATTGATATATTTAATATATGTATGTATGTATAGGATGAATTGGCGAGAGGAGACGTCTACAAATCCATCCAGTGCTACATGAATGAGACCGGAGCTTCAGAGGAGAAGGCGTGTTTGTACTTGCGGCAAATGATTCAGGACTTGTGGGATGAGATGAATAACGAGAAAATGGCTCATCATAGTTCTTCGCTACTCCATCATGATTTTATAGAAACTGTCATGAATTTGACACGCATGTCACAATGCATGTATCAATATGGCGATGGCCATGGCTCTCCTGAAAAAGCCAAAATTGTTGATCGTGTCATGTCCTTACTCTTCAATCCCGTTCCTTTAGATTGAGTGTGGCATAATACCACATTTAATACCACATATTGTTTTAAACAAGGGCATATTACATATAGTCCCACGAAATTGTATTCCGCGCGGTCAGGGTTCATTCGCCCTCTCGTCGTTTTCACAATTTTACTTTCTGGTACTGTTGACCAACTTCAGAATGATTGGAATATTCTATAAACCAAAACTCTGATTTAAAATTCACAGGAATAAAAAGCTTACAATAATATATATAGTTCATTAATTTTTTTTTTAATTTAATTCATTTATGTTTTTTTGGAAAGAATTCTATATTAACTTGTAAAGTGTAATTCTACTAGGATTTCACCCGCGGTACACCGCGAGCTAAATATAAATTATTATATTTTAAATAAATAATTTTTAATTTATTTAGTTTTCAAATTCTTAATTAATTAATTTTTTTCTAATTAATTTATAATTTTGTTTACAATTCTTTTTCTTCTTCTTACACTTTTATAAAATTTATAACTTAATTATATTAAATTTATTATTAGATAAAATATAAAATTCTAGATTTGTTTTGTTCTCTAGAATTAAACAGAGGTATATGCCTATATTGTATGTTATTTTATATTTGTATGTGTGTTTTTTTTTTTTTGAATATTAAGAATGTGTTATAGTATGTGTAATATTTTGTAGTTCATGTACTAAATAATTTATAAGCTAATTTTACAAACTATGATTACAAATCTATAGTATATATGTGATAAAAGAATAGTTTTAGTGTTGGTTCTATAGTCTAAACCTGTCATGCTAGGCGGGTCATGCAACATAATTTTAATCCAATATAGCTAATGTTGTAATTTAAAATTTAAAATTATGATATTAACAAATCTAGAAAACAATTTTAATCCAAAATAGCTAATTATAATAACAGCTTTGGTATTTATCAATGAAAGTCATCTTTATGAAAACATGCAGTTATTTTTTGTGTGAATTTAACTATTTCATATTAATATTAGAGAATGTAACTTTTTATTATTTTCGTATTTTAAAAAATCAGAATTAAGACATTTTAGAAAATTTAATTGAATGTTATATGTTAATTGATAATAACTAAGTTAATTATTATGTTTCCAAAACTATTTAGTCTTTTACTATAGTTATGTATAACTTAATTACTACAGTGAAAATATTTTCTTTTTTTAAAGTATAATAATTATGTTTCCAAAATTACAACTTAATTAAATTAGGATCCGAGTTTTATGGAAAATTATGTTTAATATTAGATTTGTAACAGTAATTAATATATTTAATATCAGTTCTGATTTTCGAAAATCGGTTAGTCATTTTAATATTTTAGTTTAAATTTTATAAATTAAATTTAAATACCAATGGCAGCCTTGTAAATAGGTAGTAAATTCATGATTTATTTGCTAAATGTACTTGAAAAATGTATATATAAATAGTACACAAGGGCAGATTTAGAGTGTTGGGAGGTGGGGTGCCCCATGCTCTTTACTAATAATTATTCTGTTCTTAAGCTTAATACAATGATTACTTAGCACATTTGGTGTAACGTGCCCCATGCTACACCTTGTGACCAGGGTTCGATGCCCATTTTTATACTTTTTGTATTCATTTCATTATTTTCTTCTCAATATTTTAAATAGTGCCCCATACCATTTTTCCTTCTAGATCTGCCACTGATAGTACATCACGTTCACTGCCAAAACATATTACTCTCTCTGTATTAGAATAGATGATTTTCTAAGATTTTCACCAAGATTAAGAAATTAGTCATAAATGCATTTATATATATTATAACATATTTCTCATAATTATTAACTAATAATAGTTCATTAAAATTTTAAATTCTTAATTAATGAATCTTGAAATCTACAATTTTATAGCATTGATTAATAAAAAATACATAAAATCAATCTTTGTAATACAAAATAAATTTTTAAAATATCATCTACCCTGATACAGAGGGAGTGGTATTTTAGTTACATGAGATAAACGTATATTTATAATGTTTTTACCAACAACAACAACCATGGAGAATAGTTCAAAAACGTGCAAATAAAAAAGAAACCCCAGTAAAGTGGTCATTGTCATTATGTCACGGCGATAATTTACAAACTCAAGATCTCAGCCGTTAAAAGTCAGTTAGCGAATCCGACGGCTATGGATCCGTGAACTCATAAAGCTCATGAGGCCTAAATCTAAATGCTAAATCATCGCATGCTCTGTTTCTTCACCTGAAAATTTGGGACCTCAAGAAATAATAAATAAGCTCCTTTAAAAAAAAAAATGACATCTTTCAAAGACGATAATCCCGAGTCAAATTTATCAGTCAGTGAGTACTCTCAACACTGAATTCTCAATTTTGGGTTTTTTTTTTTTTTTTTTTTTTCTAATTGTACTCTGTTTTTTCTTTCTCAATTTTAGGTGTTTACTTGATGAATTTGATTCTAATCATCGAAAACTAAAGTAATTTTGAAAACTTTTAAGGTTTTTTTGAAAACAGTTCTGTGGCTTTTCTTGTTGAACAGTCCTGTTTCTGCAGTTAGGGTTAAGATAAGATCATAAGAATCTGATCAAAGTTGAGATTTTTTTTAGATATGGTGAAACCCTGAGACGATTTTGGTCCTAGATTCATTCGAAAATTTCCAAAAAAATTTGATTTTTAGTGTGTATGAGTGTTGATTGATTCCGGTTCTAGAAGCCGTCATCTATTGTTTCTTCATCGGTTACTTTGAATCTTTTGGGTACATAGTGAATATTGTGTTTCAGATAACTCTGCAGTGATTCTCAGTCAAGTTTTACCTAATTCTGATCAGATATGTTTTCATGTTTCAGGACTTTTAATGGATGATGAAACAACAGAACGACCATCTGTTTCATTTTCATTTTCACAATGGATGTCAAATGTAAAGAAATCAACACAAGAAGCTTACGAATCAAAACCCATTTCACATTGGATTCTCTTGATCCTCAGTGGTGCAGCAATGCTTATAGCTTTCCCGGCTTCTAGTTTACTGTCTCGTCTTTACTTTTCCAACGGTGGTAAAAGCAAATGGATCATCTCTTGGGTTGCTGTTGCTGGATGGCCAATCACTTGTCTCATCTTACTTCCTACATATATCTTTCAAAAGATCAAACCGACACCTCTCAGTGCAAAGCTTGTTCTTTCTTATGTTGTGCTTGGTTTCTTGAGTGCTGCAGATAACCTTATGTATGCTTATGCCTACGCGTATCTCCCTGCATCGACGTCTTCTCTTCTTGCATCTTCGTCACTTGCCTTCTCTGCATTGTTTGGCTATCTCATTGTTAAAAACCCTCTGAATGCTTCTGTTGTTAACTCCATTGTGATAATAACTGGTGCTATGGCTATAATAGCGTTGGATTCAAGCTCTGATCGGTACAGTTATATAACCAACAGCCAGTACTTTGCAGGTTTCTTTTGGGATATAATGGGGTCTGCGCTTCACGGGCTCATTTTTGCATTATCTGAGCTTCTCTTTGTGAAACTGCTTGGAAGAAGGTCCTTTCACGTTGCTTTGGAGCAGCAAGTCATGGTTTCGCTTATAGCTTTCGCGTTTACCACTTTTGGAATGGTTGTGAGCAATGATTTCCAAGGGATGAGTCATGAAGCTAAGAGTTTCAAAGGCGGTGAGTCTCTGTACACTCAGGTTCTTGTCTGGAGTGCAGTCACGTTTCAACTTGGTGTTCTTGGGGCGACTGCGGTCTTGTTTCTGGCATCCACAGTCATGGCAGGAGTCCTTAACGCCGTGAGAGTTCCCATCACGAGCATTGCTGCTGTCATATTGATGCATGATCCAATGAGTGGCTTCAAAATCCTGTCATTGATCCTGACGTTCTGGGGATTCAGCTCTTACATCTACGGGAGCTCGAGCTCGAATTCAAGTACTCAAGCTTCCTCTTCATCCTAATATGCAAGCTTTCCCCTGTCTCCATTTCTTGAATGTGATCAAATACAATTCGTGTCATATAAGATTATGTTCCGAGTCAAGTAGTAGCTGCTAGGTCTTATTACCTCTTTGTGCACAAGTTTTATATGGAGCAAGAACATTTGAGATTAAAGTAAACACAAACAAGCTTATATATACAACCGATACACATGAAGAAACTTGAAGGAACCATGGAAAAGAGCAAAACACTGAAAAAAAGGCAAAGAAAGGAAAAGAACAACATTTTTGCAGAGAAGTGATGTTTCATTGATTAGGTTTTGGTTCAATATCTTTAAGAAGACCAACTACTTGCTGCATACTTGGCCGCTTTGAAGGAAGATCAGCTGTGCAGAGGTATGCAATCTTGAGAGCTTCTTCCATCTGATCGTCTGAACCTGTCTCTTGGATTTTTGGATCAATAGCTTTTGATCCTTGATTCTTCCTAACCAAACTTCTAACCCAACTCACCAAGTTGGTATCTTTCTCATCAAGATAATCATCTTCAATCGGTTTTTTCCCTGTCATGAGTTCAAGCAGAACAACCCCAAAGCAATAGACATCAGACTTCGGTGTTGGCAACTCGTGTTCGGGTTGCAAGAACTCAGGAGGGAGATAACCAGGTGAGCCATGAGTAATCTCATCGTCCAAACCATTTCCAAAGACTTTAGCTAAACCGAAATCAGATAATCTTGGCTCCAAGTTCTGGTCTAGATAAACACTACTAGCTTTCACATCCCTATGGATCATTGGCGGTGAACAACCGTGGTGAAGGAATGCCAATGCTCGGGCAGTTCCAAGTGCTATCATGTGCCTAAACCGCCATGTGGCCACCGGACCTTCAGGCCCTATGTTTTGGATACCATTGTCAGTTTCTTCTTCCCATGTATCTGTACTCCAATCATCTGTTGTCTGAACTCCAAATGGCAAATCATGAAGCAGGTTTTGCAAGTTTCCATTTTCCATGTACTCGTATATGGCGATCCTTTGTTCACCAGCTATGCAGTATCCAGTTAACGGAACAAGATTTGGGTGTTTGATCCTTCCAAGAAACTCGAGCTCTCTAGCTGCTTCTTGGTCACTTAGAGTTGAGCCGTGGACCAAAACTTTTACAGCTACATGAATCCCACCGGGGAGGAAACCTCGGTAAACAGGACCAAATTTACCGTCTGCTAAGAGAGTGTCTCTGTCGAAGTTGGAAGTTGCAGACAAGAGATCCGAAAACGTGATGTTCAACAATGGCTTCTCAAAGATAACCACAGGAACTGCATTTGCTTGCTTCACATCAGCCACCCATGTAGTGGAATCCGTTTGGAAAGAGAATGGACCTGAAATGCTTTGTTCCTCCTTTAATGAAACATCTTTGGCTTCACCTGATTTGGGTTTCCTTCTGCAGCCAAATGCTACAAATATCAATGCTCCTATGAGTAAACACATTGTAGAAAGCGTCACTGCCAAAGCCAGCTTGAGTCCTCCAGTGACTGATCTTCTTTTCTTGAAGAGCGCCGGGTTTGCAGCGATAGGGCAGCTATTAGTAGAACCAAAGAAGGCTCTGAACAGTGTTTCAGTTGAAAACTTTCCAGAACAAAATGTTAAGTTGTTGAAAGAGAAATTGAATCTCTCCATCCAAGGCAGCTTCTCAAGGATAGACATTGGTATCTCTCCCGTCAAATTATTCCTCGAAACATCGATAGCCACGAGGTTCTTGATACTCAATAGTGGAATATTCCCTGACAGATGGTTTCCAGAAACATCGAGTGTGCTCAAATCATTCAGCTCTGAGATCTCTGTAGGTATGTGACCAGAAAGATTTGTGTTTGACAAGTTGAGATACTCTAAACTAGAAAGCATCTTAATCCTGGGAAACATCCCTCTACTGAATCTATTCCAAGCTAGATTCAAGTGCTTAAGCTTCTTTAGCCGTGTTAGATTCTTGAAGATATCTCCACTGAGCTCATTCTCAGACAAGTCAAGATAAATCAAACCAAACCAGTTGGAGTCTACCTGAGAGGAGATATGATCTTGAAACCGGTTTTTGCTGAGATCAGCCACTTCCAGAGTCTCCTTGAACAAACCTGTCACCGAACCTTCAAACTGATTCCCTGAAATGTTGAGAGAAGTGATGGATGTCATATCAGCAAAATCTGTGTCCTTGCCATGAATCTTGTTTCCTGCGAGGTTCAAAGTTTTGAGCTTTGGAAATGCAGAGCCAAACCCATCAGGAAGAGACCCTTCAAGCTGGTTTGAGGAGAGATCAATGGAAACCAGAGATTGGCAACCAAGAAGTCCTCGTGGGATTGACATCTGAAACCCATTGTGATCAAGCTTCAAGACTCTCAAGCTAACAAGAGAATCTACAGCTTCAGGGATTGCACCAGAGAAGTTGTTTCCAGAGATGTCAAGTGACTCAAGCTGCCCAAAATTCCCAACATTGCTAGGGAAAGACCCAGAGATCTTGTTGAAGGAGAGGTTGAGGTTCTTCAAAGTGTTCAAACTCCAGAAATCAGAAGGTAAAGCAGAGATTTTGTTGTTGCTAAGATCCAAAGATTGAAGCTTGCTGAGTTTACCAATGGTGTTGTCAGGGATTTGACCAGATAAACCCATTCCAGAAGCAATTAACACAATGACATGCTCATTCTTGGAATCACAGAACAAACCTTGCCATGAACAGAAAGGAGCAGAGAAGTTATAAGCTTGAGCAGAGCTTAAACCCATTTGCTTGAAGAATTCAGAAACAAAGAAACCATCTGTGTTAGGTTCTTGGCAATGAAACTGTTTAAAGAACAGAGAAAGAATCAATGCATAACCCCAGAAACCAAGACCCATTGAAGAAAGCTCTGATATTTATACTCAGAAAACCCAACCCCAAAGAGCTAAAGCAACAAAATTTCCAAAACAGAAGAAAGAATGCAAAATCTTAGTAAAGCTACTTTGTGGTCTCCATGCAAGAAGCTCAGAAAGCTCAAGGGGTTAAAAGACAAAAACAAGAGAGATCTGAAGATAGAGAAAAAGTGTTTATTTAACTTTGTGGTGCTTCTCAAGAACACGAGAGACCAAAGGACATAAAATCAAGAAAAAGGAGGATTTTTGTCATTGGATTAATATATAAATTATTAAGCTTCCCTTCCTCTACCTCTGACTATGACAAGACTATCTTTTCTTTAATTGGGAATTCTAAATTACGAGAGTAATAGAGAGAGAGAGAGAGAAGAGGACATGTAGACAGTTAGGAGCAGAAGGGAGTTGAAAGCTTTTTTCATTAATGAGAGAATGAGATTTTTCAGTAACACTGAAATAGTGTCATTGGCTCCTTTATTTTTCTAGTTGGACCAAACACATTTTTATACTGAGAAAAAGTTTTTAATTTCTTAATACAAAAATATTTTTGTTAACATAGTAAATTGGTTTGTATTCATTGACTCTACTTTCTATGTTTCTCACTATTTGCGGAGAAGTGAAGTTGAAATTGGTAACTTATTGGTCACTACTCAGTCTCAGTCAAGCCATGAGACCGTCGGACCAACTTAATACGACTAGAAAATGGACATAGCATCAGCGTTTAGTTATTAAAGTTTGTGTGATCCATGAGGGTTTTTTTTATACAAAACAAAAGAAAATGAACATTATCTTAAATTATTAAAAGTTCTTTGTTCTTCTTTTTCTTCTCAAAAGATATCCTCTTGTACTTATTAGGAAAACTAACTCCATTGATGGTTTATGTCATGCCACTAAAGGTGTGTGCAAAGTGTATATGTTCTTTTACTTTTTGGCTTTAAAAGTGTCGGTTGTAATTTGTGGATTAGTTGTTGAGACAAAAACTAATACGTATCCACAAATTATTTTGTAATTTGACAAAAACAAAAAAATTGATTAATGTGCAAATTAACCCCAAAAATAAATTGTGGCTCAAGTTGTTGTAATAAGAAAAACATAACTGTTCTTTTTATTTTGTAATTTCATTACTTTCAAATAGAGCTGTGTCTATTTTTTCTTTTTCAACTTAGATAAAGAAAATCATAACTATTCTTATTTGTATTGTGATTTCATTATTTTCAAATATAGCTGCTGGCACAACAATTTATATTTTTATCAACCTAGTAATATACTCCCTCTGTCTCATAAAGATTGATGTTTTGGGATATTTTTTTGTCCCACAAAGATTGATGTTTTGTAGATTTCAAGAAGTAATCATTGAAAATATTTAAGATCTTGAATTGTTATTGGTTTAAAATTAAATAATATTCCTTTAATCAAAGAAAAATATATATTTAAATTCAGTAATCATTGTTTTCTTAAACTGTGTAAAAGTTTAAAACTTCAATCTTTGTGAGACAGAGGGAGTAGTAAATTTTAACTTCGCCAATCATTACATTGTTTCTTATAACTAAGCATATATTTGGTAGATTTTTTCTTGTCCATTCCAAAGTACATTTAATGTTTAATGGACATTCTTTTGAAAAAAGGAAAAGTTATTCAGTGTATACAAAGTTAGAAAGAAAAATATAACTAGACAGTGCCATCTAAAAAGACTATATATAATGTGTGTGAGAGCATACTTTTTGTTTTCGTAAGCTTTCATTTAGAAGAAGATGTGATTTTTGATAGTAAATGAATGCATGTGTTCAATCACAGATTCACAAACAACAACTATGAGAATGTATGATACATTATCAAAAGATAATTTGATGTTCAAGTCATATGTTAGTGTCAGAGACCAAAAAGAGTTTGTATCCAAGTGAATGGCACGTGATTGATGTTAATGCAAGGGATACTATATGATGATCATGTCGTGTGAATCCGATGTAATCATGGATTTGATATCGGTAACCGCATGATAGCGACACAAGTTATTCGAATATAATTTTTTTGGTTTCCCTATTATAACAATAACAAATGGCATGATTAATTGGTTGTCATGAAATTAAGTATCTTTCGTTCTGTAACACACTCTTGGTTACATGGTTTGGAGTTTTCCATTAGTCTTGTCCAATGTCCATTACATAAGAAAATACTCATCGGCATCCCCAAATACTTATCGCATCCGCACCTACCGTTGGATATGAACTTTAAATTTAGTCAAATCTTTATATAGCTGGTGATGTACGTACCTCACCTTTTGAGAGTCGGAAGTTTATTGCCAAGAGAAATTAAAGAACGTTTACTCATATAGATTTTGCTTTAAAGGAGAAAAAAAACGATTGACCGACATGTTATTTATTTCCTTCAAAAGTTATTTATTGTCCTTTAATTCTTCATAAATAAATGTTAAATTAAAGAAGAAAATTTTATTATCCCAACTACCCACCCAATCACGCCTACTTAGATACAGAAATGAGTTCGAGCCGCCGAGGGAGCCAATCGCAATAAACTAGGTCCATTTGTGTTTCGTTGTGGTTCATACAAAAGATTGACATATTAGTGGTCAACCCCTCACAAGACTAGATAAACCCAAAAATCTAGGATGAATACAGTAAAGCTCATAAATATCTAATCAAACATTTCTTAGGGAGATTTGAGATTTGAGATTTGATATATTCTTTAATAGATATTAGTGTATAGTAACTTAAACATTACTCCCTCTGTTTCAATATATTGGATGTTTTAGAGTTTAGTACATATATTACAGAAAAATATTTATTTAATAAAAACACTTAGATAAAACAGTTAAAGCAATTAAAGAAAGGAAAACATGGTTACGTATTTTGCCCAAAAACAAAAATGGCATAATACTAAACCTTGTAAGTTTTACTTTGGAAAACTAAAAAACAATCAACTTTTTAGATAAAATAGTTATCTATTATTATGAAGAAGGAAACATCCTATATTTTGAAACAAAAAAATAATCCTCAAAATATCTAATATATTGAAACAGAGGGAATAGTAAAACTAAAGAGGATTACATATCATTTCAATTATTTTATTTAACCTAAATTTTTAATAAAGTTTTCTTAATTTTGAAAAATGAAAATGAGCTTTTAATCTAAACCCTAGACGATTAGACCATTATCTTCCTAAATCCTAATGCATACTACTCCCTCCGTTTCATATTAAGTGTCATTTTAGACTATAAATTTTGTTTCAAAATAAATGTCACTTTTTATTTCCAATGTAGATGTTTGGTAAATTTTTCAATTTTATTCCTACTGATTTAATGTATTTACCAATAGAAAAAATCGTATAATATATTAATAAAGAGTAAGATAGAAAATTTAATGATTTTCTTAATATGTGTGAAAAATCTTAAAACAACATTTAATATGAAACGGAGAGAGTATTAAATTATCTCTCAAGTGGTTGCCTCTCGGAGATGTCCAGAAACACGTGCATAAAGGTGTATTGAAAACCGATTTTTTTTGTTTGCCCTAATTGACACATACTTTAGTTTCTCCTTGTAGTCTCAAATTAATCAATGTTTTGTATCTTAGTATCATAGTCATACATGAAATGTCATTGACGAAAAACCTAGGATGTCAATGCCAATTTTAGCTAGACCTTAATAAGAATAGTAACTACACGCATCAATCATGAAACACAGATATTAATCATAATTACTGAAATTGATGTTAAAAGTGTGATAAGGAAGATTACCAAAAAGGCATTGAGTTTGAGAGTGAAGAGGGAAATGATGGTTCGCTTGACAACGAGATTGACCCACAAAATGGGTTTGTTCTTTTTACATAAATCATTAAACTTATTCATGTTTCCGGCAAAATCATTTCTATACACACACGCATTGTCACCTCCTCCTCGTATTTTCCATCTATGCATTGCGTACGTATGCAGTATGCATGTATGTCTTGTTTTTTCTATAACATTTTTGGGAATCAGATAAATGGAGAGGTCTAACTATAATATACTGGATATTGGTTTTTATTAGGTTCTGAAAGAGTTAGCTGAATAAAAAAATAATTATTTAATTCGTTCCAAAAGCACATTATGAAATTTAACCAAAAATAAATGACTGAGGGTTTTTTTAATGGGGAAGACATGAGTTTAAGTTTGATTAAATAATAAAAATTTCATTTATATAAATTGTTTAAGGTAAGAATATAATACTATGACCAGTTGATTATTTCTTTAATAATTAGGTTACATAACTAACTACAAGTCTACAACTATAAGTATGAAAATAACATAATGATCATAAATTCATAATTCTGATGTGGCATTTTTGTTTTCTAAAATTTAGTCATTTACAGACTATTTAGATTAGAAAGAAATCAGGAAAAGAAAAAAGAATAGTTGACCAACATCTTCTCTTGAAGCACTTTGGGTCTATTTAGGCCCAATAAAATTCAAATTATGGGCTCTTATAAAATACTACTAGCATTGAAAGATGTGAACCGTTAAATGCAAGGCAGAGAACAGAGTGAATTAAATAACAGACTTTGGGAGATGGGTAGTCGCTCCCTCACTATTTCTTCGCATGTGAGTTCCATCATGCATGTTGTTGATGTTATTATAGTGTTAACTGTTAACTGTTACCCCATTCATTCATATGACTTCTTGTTTATTGGTCTTAGTTAGCTATATAACACATCATTTCAGTTCACAAAAAAAAAAAAAAAAATCAAAAATGTTGTTTCTATGTTTAGATATACTATAAAATATTATCTAATATGATAGATAATCTACAAAAAGAAAAAGTTTAGAGTAATAAAAGCTAGCGAAAAAATGACTGAAAACAAATTTTCAACTCGTCATTTTGACAGGCCTCTAATGACAAGTCATTGAAATCAATCTATTTTAGTTACTTCGAAGCCCGTAGTATACATGCTACTTTGACTCGTCTGAAACAAAAGTAAAGAAAAGAAAAAAACTTGGCCAATAATCTTAAATTTTTTATTTAAGTCTACTTCTTATATTTACTTAAATCAAAAATTGAGTAAAGTAGTACGAAAATCAAGTTGGATCTCTTGACCTCCTAGTTGACCTTAAAGATTGGGTAAATCAAACTGTCCAACTAGCGTCAAACTTGAACCCAAAAAAAAACAAAATTTGCTTGTAACATAGAAATTTGTCGAGAAAAAAAAGAAAAAAAAAAGAAAAAAGAAAAAACAGCAACGAATTGAGTTGGCATATATATTGACCTAATACCTGAAAAAGCAAAAGCAAGAAGTGTGGAGGTGGTTAAGTGGTTCTGAGATAACTTAAGTATAACTATATAAGAAGACGTACGACAACTTAACCAACTCATTAACCAAAATTTATTCCTCCATCTAATTAAATTGTATGATGATGGAAAACAATGGAAAAAATGTATATAACACATGAAATAGATATTTATCAAAAAAAGAAAATACGTAATAAGTAGATAAGTTTCATAGGAAATATATGTTACAGGTGGTAATTCTATTTCTACCAAAGGATATAGGGGAGGTGTGTATACGTTTAGAAAATGAAAGGTGGACTCGTTCAACCCTAATATTATTTTCTAAACCACCTTTCATTGTTTCTTCTTGTTCAATCCTATATATTAGTATCATTAACTATTTAAGGGTAAAGAACTTTTATATTCGTTTTTAATTTTTGGTTTCAAACCTTACAATCGGTGTCTTCTAGAGTTTTTTTTTTTTCTCGGTTGACTAATTTATTTAACAAAAGTTAGAAATAATTAATTAATGAATTGTTATCTAACGTCTTCTGTTATTCTGTTAGTACTGCCTTAGCTTTGAGTATAATTTTTATACATATAGTTAAATACTATATAATATAGTAATTTTTGTTAGTGTTGTCAATATGTCAAATTTAAACCTGCAAAATATATACTGATAAAAAAAAATGCCAAACTAAAAATCAAACCCAAGAAGTTTAAACAACGATAAAGAACAATTGGTATACATTGGACGTCCTAGGAAAATTCGTCCATAGAAATGCAGTTTAAATAGAAAAATATATTTGAGGTATCCGAATAAGGCGAGCGCCTTGGAAGTACAAACAATTAAAGTTTAAAATGGATATAATAGGGACAACTCATATTGTTTGACTATTATTTTTTCCTTAATTTAGTTAGAAAAATCAAAGTATTATGATGTGTTTATATAATAATAACACTCTCAATCATGTTTTGGACCGAAACACGAAGAAGAAGCCAATGTTGGTGTGCCGTCCACGACCCGCATGACCCTCATTGACGTTGAACAATTATATACTAATATAAATAATTTTATGACATACACAAATGATTTAAATAGATTAAGAAATGTTAAATTGTATAACGACGTTAGCTAGGCCCTCCCTCTATCTCATTCTCATCCTTTCGGTTAGCGCGAGGACCAAATGGACGGATACAACGTAATTTCATATGGTGAACCAAACTTAAGAGATAGATTAGGTCGTTGCTTTGCAAAGACATGTAATATAGGTCTATATGATATACAGTAAAACCTCTATAAATTAATAATGTTGGGATCAAGATATTTTATTAATTTATAGTGATATTAATTTATTTATAAATTAATTTATAGTATAAATTAATAATTAAAGTTATATTATTAATTGTTTATTTATAAAAAAATATGAATTGAGATAATTTTAGCATAATAAAATTAGAATTTTGGATGTTGTAATTTTTCTGGTATTGGAATTGAATTTGAAATATTTAGAAACATTATAGAAAATAAATTACAAATACTATAGACAAATTCACTTATACACATGACAAATTTATGAATAAGAATATCAATTGTCGTATTTTAATACCCTATCAAACTATCAAAATGAAAATGATGCATATTTAGAAATTGTAAATATTTTAGCTATTTTTATGAAATGTTATAAAATATTTTCTATCATTATAGTTTGAAGATACAACATAACACTTGTAATATAAATATGAGGTTTAGGAGAAACATACTTTATTATATCAGTATACTAGGACTAACTTCCTTCTCAAGCCTTTCTCAAGCTTACTCCAACAGATAAACCCATCATTTTCAAGAAAAACTGATTTCTTTCTGATGAAAACCGAGCCTGCAAAATTCTTGATGTCTCTGATTGCGGAATCTTCTGCATCGCAGATGTTTTCATCTACTCTATAGACCAGCTCTTCATGATTCATGTTGTTGTTCTCTTTAAAACTCATCAAGACATAATTATCAGTAGACTGGATCCATATTTTCCTCGCACTTGTCTGGTTTTGTATTCATTATATATGAACTATCTTCAAACACAAGACAAAATCTGTAATTGTTAAAATTGACAAGTGTCGCGATCACATGAGTTACTAATTTTGAAAACCAAAATTTATATAATAACATAATATTGAATAAGCTATCAAATTATTCACCAATTGAAAAACTTAAGAAAATTACATTTATTTCTTATTTTGATTATCTTGTTTTTCTTATATTATGTTAATCACTAATTTTAACACTTTTTTTAGCATCACTAATTTTAACTCATTAAACCTTTTTATACTTTAATCACTTTTCTGTATAAAATTCTTTTTACTATACCTTATTATAATAAATAATAATTGCAATTAAATTACAAATATTTTTCTTATTAATGCACATATTTTTCTATTGAAATTAGTAATTTAATAGATAACTTTCCTATTAAAATTAGTGATATAATAGATTGCTTTTTGGTTTTATATACTTTTAAAAATATAATAGTAGACTGGATCAATATTTTCCTCGCACTTGTCTGGTTTTGTATTTATTATATATGAACTATCTTTTATATTTATTAAATTCTTAAAAATTTTAATTTCTTATAATTTATAAACTATTCTTGATGTCTCTAATTGCGGAATCTTCTGCATCGCGGATGTTTTCATCTACTCTATAGACCAGTTCTTCATGATTCATGTTGTTCTTTTCTTTAAAATTCATCAAGACAGACTTATCAGTAGACTGGATAAATATTTTCCTCGTACTTATCTGATTTTGTATTTATTATATATGAACTATCTTCTAACACAAGAAAAAATCTTTAATTGTTAAAATTAACAAGTTTCGCAATCACATGAGTTACTAACTCTGAAAACCAAGGTTTATATAATAACATAACATTGAATAAGCTATCAAATTATTCACCGATTGAAAAACTTAAGAAAATTACATTAATTTCTTATTTTGATTATCTTATTTTTCTTATATTATGTTAATCACTAATTTTAACACTTTTTTTAGCATCACTAATTTTAACTCATTAAACGTTTTTATACTTTAATCATTTTTCTGTATAAATTTCTTTTTACTATAAATTATTATAATAAATAATAATTGCTATTAAACTGCAAATATTTTCCTTATTAATTACAAATATTTTCCTTATTAATTGCACATATTTTCCTATTGAAATTAGTAATTTAATAGATAATTTTCCTATAAATCAGTGATATAATAGATTACTTTTGGTTTTATATACTTTTTAAAAATATTAATTGTTCTCCTTTTATTTTTAAGATTTTTTTATAATTTTTAATAATTATTAATTAAAAATTCTTTTCACACATGTCAAAATATTATCGATATACTTGATACATGTTACGACTATATGAATTACTAACTTTTGAAAACTAAAGTATATAATAAGATGTGTAAATTTACATGATTATTAATTTATGATATCATTGGAACCATATTTTACATAGGGATTTCAAAAAAAATAATTATCTTACTATTTTATCGAATTTTGTTATTTTTACATTGGCCCGACTTAGAACTAATAAAATTTATTAATTTATAGTGTTTATTAATTTATAGAGTATTAATTTATAGAGAATTTACTGTACTCCTTTGTTTGGTTTGGTTACGGTATTATAAAATTGAAATATTTCTATTACAAAAAAAAAAAAAACGAAATATTTTTGACCAGTATCAAATCCTGCAACTAAACATAATTTATTGGTGAACCTTAACCATAATAAACTAACTTATACTATATGAATAAAATAAAAATATTTTTTGAATTGAAACTATATGAATAAAAATATGTTTTGAATTGAACCAATACTTTGTCTTATTCAAGTGGATATTAATGTCGCCAATTCTTTAGCTTTTTATGGTTTGTAGTAAATCACTTTGGTTCTCTCTTATCTCGAAAAACAAAAAATTGCGCACATTATCTTCTCGTTTACTCGTTTTCACTTTGATATAAAAAGTCCAGTACGTTCTGACTAGCCTACTAAGGTTCTGACTAGCCTACTATCCTGAAAATTTGGTATGCATCCCAAAGACGATAAGAATAGTTCCTGAAGATTGCATAGCCCAATGTTAAATTTTTCTGCGGTAGCCACTTAAGGTGTTTGCAGTCGTGGGGATTCAAACCCAGAAATATTGGGAATCTCACCCTCAACCCGAAATCTATCCTACAACTGAACCCCCTATGAGTAGTTAATAGATTGTTTCTTTAAAATTTATAAGATAGTATAAACTAATCCTCTCGTATTTTTCTAATTATATAAATTAACATAGACGTACTAACAATGATTAAATAAGATTTCATTTCTTGTAAGTTTTCCTATTATAAATTTAGAATTTAACATCTCTTTTTTAATTATACTTTGATAATGACAAGACAAATAATCAAAACTTAACAAGTCACAAATGATTGGTTATTATTAAATCATGTTGAATCATTCCACTAACACGAAAAATAGTTTAAAAATCGATGAATATTTGAGAAAGTTTTATTGCAATTAAGACATCAAATTATGATAACATCAACTCACTCTTAACACTTCATATTATCGTCGAATTCTTAAATTTCCTATTATAACTCTATAATCCTAATTTCTTGTGTTATGAGGTGCTAAACATACAATAAGTCACAAAATGATTGTTATATATATATTTACGTCATTTGATTGTGAATTTGTTCCACTAACTCGAACAAATTGTTTAAAATCTATATAAAATATCTTCTTATCTTTTATATCAGAGTTGTGTTCTTCGAAAGTCAATAATAAATAGATAACGACATCACACTTGAGAAGATATTACCCAAAAAAAAAAAATACAAACTACAGTATTGATATTTAATTGTTGTTATCTCCCCAAATTCAACTTGACGTGTGTAGAAAATAAAGTAAACAAACAAATGGGTAATGAATATATAAATATACAAATGAGATGAGGTGTGCTCATCTGAGAATGTTCTCCCGATTTAGCAATCTACTACACTAAAATATCAACCGTTGGATCAACTGAAAAACCAAACACTAAAATCCAACGGTTCAGACATGTTCTTATGTTTTGTCTTTATAATGTATAAATGTTGAACAACTGTTATGTGTAAACAGAATGAAAAAAAAAAAGAAGCAGAGAGAGGAGAGAGACAGAGTCAATTCAAGTTCTGAAAAAAGTTCAAATTTTTTTTCTTTCAGGTCCATCTCATAAATTTTGATTTCACATTAATCAGAAACAGCTTCTTTCTCGTGTTCCCAGAGTTCAAAATTTTCAAATTTCCATTCAAAAAAGATCGAAGCTTTCGTTTTCTTCTTCGTTCTTGAGTATCTCTGATGAAACTTTCATAGCTTCTTGTCTTGTTATGAACATAAAAGATTCTTAAAATCTATCATTTTCTTGATTCCTTTATTTTGTAATTTTCCGAGGAAAAAAAAAAACAGAGACTTTCCTGGAATTTTATTTCTCATCATCCTCTGTTTTTGATGGGTATCTCAAAAGATAGGATCAAATTCAACGTAGGTGGAAGACTTTTCGAAACGACGGCGACGACGTTAGCAAACGCAGGTCGTGATTCTTTCTTCGGAGCATTGTTCGACGACGGATGGAACCTCTCACCGCAAGATTCTGTTATTTTCGTCGACAGAAACTCAGATTGCTTCGCCGTTCTTCTTGATCTCCTCCGTACCGGAGACCTTAACGTTCCCGCCAACATACCTGAGCGTCTCCTTCACAGAGAAGCTTCTTTCTACGGTTTACTTGACCACGTACGAACCGCCAGATGGGGTCCGTTCGATGGTAACAGACTCCGTCTCTCGGATTCTGTTATAGGAACATCTCCCGGAGACGGAACTGCCATCAGGGCCGGTCCTGATGGCGGTTGTTGCGTCGCGCACGGGAGTATTGTTCATGTTTATGATTGGATGTTGGAAGAACACTCTCCGATAAACTTAGATTACCAGAGAGTCAATGATGTTGGTTGGATTGATTCAGATAATATTGTACTCTCTGCTTGTGAGAGATTAGGGAGAGGAGATGGAGGCATGGGACTGTTCAGTTCATCTTCCGGTGATCTTCGGTATAAGTTTCAGGTTTTTCATGAGAATCAGGTGAAGAGTTATACAGCTGGAGCTTTGAGTTTTTCGCCGGATTATGAGATCTTCGCGAGCTGTAAAGGTCGGAGTAATGAGTATGGAATCGGAGTTTGGGATCAGATAACCGGAAAACAAACTGACTTCTTCTACGAGAGTCCCGGTTGGTCACTTGGTGATGCTGACAAGCTTCAATGGTTGAATGGTAAGAATTGTCTTCTTGTGGCTACATTGTTTCCAAGAAAAGACAACTGTTACATTAGCTTGTTGGATTTTCGAGACAAGAACATGGTTTGGTCTTGGTCTGATATCGGGTCTCCAATGGCGATAGATGAGAAGAGAGTGAGAGATGCAATAGCTATGGAAGATAGCAATTCGATTTGTGTTGTGAATGAGTTTGAAGATTTGGGTTTTATTGATCTGAGGATGTATGGAGGAAGTGTGAGGTGGAGTTCGAGGAGTAAACTGATGAAGAGTAAGATGCCTGACGAGCCTTGTTACCCAAAACTGGCTTTGCATGAAGGCCAGCTTTTCTCATCGATGAATGATTCCATATCTGTGTTTTGTGGACCAGACTGGGTCTTAACTTCTAGGTTAAGAAGAAGCTATGGTGGCTCAATCTGTGATTTCTCCATTGGTGGCGATCGGCTTTTCGCATTGCATAGTGAAGAGAATGTGTTTGATGTTTGGGAGACTCCACCTCCTCCTATCATCTGATTCACAATACTCTGGTCTGCTTTTGTTCACGTTTGATGTTTTTAATTGTGTGTTTAGTGTACTTTAGTAAAACTATAGAGAAAAAAAATAGCAATAGACAAAGACAACTATAGCAATAGACTGATCTTAGTTTTGTACTATACAAAGAAAGTGTTGCTTATTGTGACCATGTTACTAAGAAATGATATTGATTTTATACAATTTTATGGCTCTTAAACCGATCAACCATAGACAAGTCTTCAGTCAATTGAAAAGTCTTAGTTTCAGTTTGGACTATTAATTCTCTTTAGACCTAATAAAGCCTTTTAGCTGTTTCCATGGTGGTCCAAAATCTCAATCTCAGTTTCTTTAAGGTTTTCTTTGAGGATTCGTTACCTTAGTTAAGACATGTGAGTTGTTGCAACTGCTACTGTCTTTTGGGGGCAGTTAAAGATGTCTTCAACAATTTAGCTTTCATTTTTGGAAGGATCTTTCTTTTCTCTTTTACACTTTCCGGGAAAGTTTGTGGCGTAACAGTATGGGAGCTAGCAGAGTAGATAAGCTCAGATCTTTAAAGAATCTATTCCTTTCATCTCTTTCGAAATATTAGTCTCTACCCTCTCAGTTCCATTCTTTAAAGCTATATTCTCTCATTCAAAAGCTATATATCGGCATAATAATTAAAAAAAGTTGGAAAAAATTTACCTAACCGTTGAGAAAATAAAAGACTCGTTCAAGGCAAATTTTTACATTGCTTTATTGAGAAAGTTTATAGGTAGAGAGAGTCTCCGGGAACTAACCGGTTAATAGCAAATTAGCAATATAGTTCCACTTTCCCTCTTTTGTTATCTACATAATATTTGGTCCATATCGTCTGTCATCAAGCGCCAGTTCCATCCATGTGACCAAGAAAAGAGTTTCTGCATTGTGGCTTGATGTTTCAGTTTTGGACAGTGTCAAATTGTCAGAAAAGCGTTCAACACCTTTGTCCAATTCTCTTGTATAGCCACGTTAGCTGCTGCCTGTTGGTGCCACAAAAACGGGTCTATAAGACATGCAATAGCTTGATGGAGAACCTAAACACTTGATGCACCACAAGGTGTATTACCAAAAAGGGTAGTCACAATGAACAGTTCCATTAAGCTGTGTTTCACTCTGCAATATGTAAAATGCAACAAGATCATGATGATGAAAGAAAGTTTGAAGATCTCAAAATTAGCAGTGAACTCAAGTAAAATAACCAGAAAGATCTGTAGTGATGCAACCAATCATTCGGTACTGATGGCTCAGAGGGATGATGATTTGGTAGTCCAGCATGTTCGTCAAGGTTGGATCAGATCCTAGGATCTTCACTTTGAACAGAAGGGGAGATGGAAGCTCCATATGATAATTTGACTTATCTTTACCTATTCCTCCCAGAAAATATGGCAATGACTCAACAGCATCAGCATGAAGAGCAGGAACAAAGGGACCTTCTCGAGGGTGCACAATACTTTGCTTCTGCAACAGATGTTGATGTCTTCTTCTTCGTTTCGGCGACAATGTGTTACTGTTCTTTCAATTTGTGTGATAGATTGTGAGGTTAAAGTGATTGGTTCAAACTCTACATCAATGAAAGAACACGGAGCTTGGTAACATTAATTTTAGGTAACCACTGCTCTGACTGACTGGTGTCTAATTTAAGTGAGAAAAGTAAGAAATTTTTTCCCACAAACTAAAGCAGAAGTGTTGAACATGAAGATGTCTACAAAATTTTACACACAGACTACGCAACGACGCAGGTCTCTACTTAAAACCAGAATGTAGTACCCATAGTCACTAAACATAAGCAATCTACACCGATCAAAAGGCTCTGAACAGAGTCAAAAGCAAGAATAGAAGCTGTTTGAGGGTATCGCATAGTGGACAAGGACGACATTGTTTCTTTGCTTGTAACAAATTTGATAACAACAGCATAACTGAATTATAGTTCTTCCAAACAAATTAAGAAATCCCAACGATTTTACTTAAGCTAAAGGCTAACTACAGTAGACTTCTTTCACTAACAAGAATGCCTTATCAAAGTTACCATTAAGGTTACTTGGCACACCACAGGTCAGAAGCCATAGCACATCTACTACAGTCAGATCGAGTATGTATATTTTCTGGCCTAGCGCTCAATTCGGAGAGTCATGACCGGAAAGGAACTGTTGAGTTTCACCACAGGATTCTCCCTTGAGGATCTCCAACAATTGAGATTGTCTTCCGTGTTGCCTGTATGTACTCCATATTTAAAGGCGAAAGTTACATTGCTTAGCCTATGGGTGAACAAAATAGAGTTGCCGGTTAAACCACAACCATAAGGAAGCTCCTTAGCTGAGAAAGAGGCATTTCTCAAGCGTCCACCAATAAACAATACACGGTCTCCCAAATCGGTGACCTCAACCCATTTACCAGCCTCCTCATCAAGCCTACTTACTCTAAATGTTAACTGACTAATGTCTAATCCACCAACACCAACAACTGGGTAGATTCCCACAAGCTCCTCAATCAGGAAAAGTTCATCATCGCCACATGGAACCAGAAAGTGTATATTCTTAGGTACGGGAAACAGAAGAGTCATCTCCAGCGAATAAGGATCAATGACGAAAGTATTACAGGCATAACAAGCTGCATAAAACCGGCCTCTAAAAGTGACTATATCCAAGGAAAAAGCATATGGGATGTTACCAAGCCGCTTCCACCTCATTTCAGCACTTGTTAACACCAGTAAACAGGAATGGCATGGGACAAGGACAACGAATTCTCCTCCTCCTCGGTCCTTGTCTAGCGGAAGAAAAGCCATGCGCTTGTATTCCTTACCGATCGTACTGTACTGATGATGTCCGAGAGAGATGATCTGGCAGTCGAGCGTTTTCAACCAGGTAGGATCAGATCCTGGAATCTTGACTTTCACTGAGCACTGAAGTGGAGATGGAAGAAGCTGCTTCATATGATCCTCCTCTGACTCATCTCGGCCTATCCCTCAAGAGGAGTTTTGATTCTAAAGAGGAACAAAGGGATCTTTTGGAGGGTACACAAGTCTTTGCTTTCTAAAGGGAAGTCGGCGAACGACGGAACAGAGTAACTCGGCCATAATAGGGAAGAAGGAAAGGGAAACGCGGATCGCCACGAGCGGCAAACAGAGCGAGCATGCACTACATCGAAACAGTTGTCCTCCTTCAGATTCTTTTTGGAGATAAGGTGCAGTAGCTCTTCCGGGAGCTGAGACCAGTCTGGGTACAAAGATGATATCTTCTTGGTCTTCGTTGCAGGTTCTGCCATATTTGCTGACAAAAAGCTTACTACTTTAGGGTTTGCTGATGAAGACTGAAAATGAGAAATAAAAATTACAACCTTTTTTTATATTTTTAAAAGGTTTTACCCAAATAACAGTTATGATTTTATACACTCTATACAGCAAAATCGCAGAGATTACAAGAGATAGGTCGTACCGTCGTAACGGGGATGAAAGAGTTGGAGCCGGAAGGTCACTGAATGAAGAGAAGAGGGAGTGATTCTGATTAAAGCTATGAGAAATTGAGCATACAGATATGGAATCGCTTCTGCCTTTGTTGAACAACAACAACCAAATCAAGAGAAGCAATTTGGTAATGTCGATCGATTGTGAAGTTTGGCTGACTGTGTGGAAGACGCAGACGCTCTCTGCTGGGGTAAATGAGGCGAAACCAGCAAGCTTCTGTTTAGCGTAGAGGCTTCGGATGTTGAATTAAGGAGTAAAAGGGTTGAATCGGAGAAAACCGAAGGGATTGGTCCGGTTATTAAAATCAAGCGATGCCGGTTAAGACTATAAGTTTCGGATAAAATCGAGATGACAACGACGTCGTTTTGAAGGGCTTGTCACCACAACGAAATCTGTTTAATTGCTTCGATATTTGACAAGGGCTTATACTTTGTTTCAAAATGTTTGTTTAGTCTTTTAGACCACTTCTAATGCTAACGGGGTTTTTACAACTATTTTTTTAGATAAACTTTGAAAATTTTAGAGTTAAAAATCTGTTTTAAAGTTCTTAAATTTGTATGCCTCTGATGATAGAACCCTATTAGTAAATTTGTGGTATTAAAAATATTATTTTTGATTATAATATTTTAAACAAATTTATTTTGTTTAAGTTTGAAAATATTTTATTAAAATTAAAAAAAAAATTGCATTTCCTTAAATTATAAACTATATGACATATACATATTAAAAATAGATATAATAAACGGAAAAAAAAATTAGTTGTAATCTTGATTTGTGTCATATATGCTCAACCAAATCAGCTTCCAATTGTTGATATATTGTTTGATCATGACCTCCATTTCGAATACGCATCATATTACCGAGATTTGAAGGTATATTTGTAGAATACGTGAAATCCACTTGTAAAGTTCTGTTTGATTCCATTTGTCTGAATTTTGATACATCAAACTGAGTATACCCATCTCGTCCGTCTTCTACTATCATATTGTAAAATATGATATATGCTCTCATAATCTTTCCAATTTTTTTCTTATCCCAAACAAGAGCTTTGTTTTCTACAATAGCAAATCGAGCTTACCAGACTCCAAAAACATGTTCGACATCTTTACAAACAGTTTCTTGATGTGTAATAAATAAGGATGCTCTAAGACCTTGTGGAATTGAATTCGATATGGATGAAAATTGTTCATTTCAAATAAATATCACATGTGAGATAGTATGCCAAATGATACTCGTGTCTGTTGACAATGTAATTCACTTTTGGAGTTCAACCTTGTAATATATCATCAAAAACTGGTGAGCGACCAAAAATATTGATATCGTTTAATGTACCTGAAAGTCTAAAAAAATTGTATCATATCTAGAGATCTTGTAAAGCTACAACTTCTAAAATGATTGTTGGTTTTCGAGATCCACATGTATATTGTTCTTTCCAAGCGGTGGAACAATTATTACACTTCCAATGCATACAATCGATGTTTCTTATCATCACGGGAAATCTATGTATCTCTCCAATATTGAGTAGTCGTTGAAGATCTTCTGATGTAGGTCTTCTTAGGTACTCATCTCCGAACAAATTTATAATTCCTTCAACAAAATATTTCAAGCATGCAATCATAGTGTTTTCACCAAATTGTAATTTCATGCTTGGAACATTTTGTTGAAGGAATCACATATTTATTCAGAGATGAGTATCTAAGAAGACTCACACCAGAAGATCTTCAACGACTACTTGATATTATAGAGATACGCGGATTTTCCGGGATGATAGGAAGCATCGAGTGTATGCATTAGAAGTGGAAGAATTGTCTCATCGCTTTGAAAGAACAGTACACACATGGATCTGGAAAACCAACAATCATTTTAGAGGCTGTAGCTTCACAAGATCTCTAGATATGATACACTTTTTTTGGACCTCCAGGTACATTAAACGATATCAATATATTTGATCACTCACCAGTTTTTGATGATATATTACAAAGTCGAGCTCCAAAAGTGAATTACATTGTCAATAGACATGAGTATCATTTGACATACTATCTCACAGATGATATTTATTCGAAATGAGCAACTTTTATCTAATCGATTTCAATTTCACAAAATCCAAAAGCATCCTTATTTGCTACACATCAAAAAGTTATCCGCGAAGATGTCGTCGAGCGTGGTTTTGAATTCTTGGAAGCTAGATTTGTTATTGTAGAAAATTCAGCTCTTATTTGGGATAAGATAAAAATAGGAAAGATTATAAAAACATGTATCAGATTTTACAATATTATAGTAAAAGACAAACGAGATAAGTACACTTAATTTGATTAATCAAAATTCACACAAACAGAATCACACAGAAGTTCACAAGTGATTTTTACGTATTCTATAGATATGCCTTTAAATCTTGGTAATATGATCCACATTCGAAATCGAGTCCGTGATCGAATAATACATCAACAATAGAAATCTAATTTGGTTGAGAATATATGGCAAAAACTTGACACAACTTAGGACTATAACTAATCGTTTTTTTCGTTTATGATTTGTATATCTATTTTTTAGATGCTTTTATGTCATGTTGTTTTTTATGAAATGCAATAATTTTTAAGTTTTGTAAAATATAAAATACTTTGAAATTTAAACAAAATATTTTTTCTTAAAAATATTATAATTTTCAAAATAATATTTATTAATTCTTAAAAACCTTAAATTTATTATCGGGTTCTACCATTGGAGAATGACAAATTTTAAAACTTTTAAAGAGAATCTAAATTTTAAGTTGTTTAAAATTTATATTAAAAATAATTGTAAATCTTACCATTAGAGCATGAACTACATCGAAACAGTTCTCCTCTAGCTGCGTCGATATAAGAGGCAATAGCTCTTCAGGAAGCTGAGACCAGTCTGGTATTATCGACGATGTTGATGATGTCTTCTTCTTTGGTTTCCGGTTCTGCCATGCTTGCTGATGAAGAAGTCGGAATCTAAAATAAAAAACACAACTGATGTTATGATTATACACACTTTTCAGCAAAATTGAAGAGATTAGAAGAGATAGGTCGTACCGTAACTTAACTGGGATGAGGAGTTGGAGCCGAAGGTCTCTGAAGGAAGAGAGAGTGATTCTGGTTAAGCTTTAAGAAATTGAGAAGCAATTTGGTAATGTCGGTTGTGAAGTTTGGCTTTGTGTGGACAGTACCCGGAAGAAAAGAAACTCAAAAGGCTTGTGGTGTGTAGATAAAGACTTCGGATAATAATTGAGAAGTAGATAGAATCTGGTTCGTGGTTCAATCGGGAAAGAACCGAAGGGGTTGGCCCGGTTCATATTCAAATGAAGCCGGTTTAAAATTCCAAGTTAGATCAAATAAATTTTATAAGGTAGGTATTGTTTTTGTTACCTTACTAGTATGGAGAGGGGTACACAGTTATTGTGCACTAAGAAATGTATACGAGATCCAATCTCCGGACTCCGGTATCCAAATATGGCTCCATGCCACTTTTCAAGCTTTTCCCACTGTCCATCAGTCAGAACTCTCTCACCCGAGGAAAGTGGCTCGAAAAGCAAATTTGTTTTGACGTCGATGATCGATCAAAGCCGCTTTTAGTTTTCCGTGGGGGAGAATCATTCGTTTCCTGAAGAACAGACAATACGCCATTCCTGAGTATCTTGTCGTCGTTCATGGCTTTGTCTTACTTATCAACAAGACAGCAACTATGTTTTTATAACTTAAAAAAGTCTCTAATTAAGTCTACGGAAGAATAGGTAAACCAAATCACGCAAGTTAAGTTACTAAAGCAAGCAAAAGCTTTTTTTTATCTTTAGTTTCGATGTATTTGGTGGCTTAGAGAGTTGTTAAGATACCATTTTCTAATTATAGGATTTTTAAGATCTTATGTTGTAATACAATATAAAAAAAGTCATAGACATAAAATACTAACAATAAAACGAGAAAAATTCTAATTGTTCAGAGAATAAATATCCCAAAATTTTGGAGTTATGCAACGAACAGTTCCATTCCTCTGCAATATAGAAAGTGCAACAAGATAATGATGATAAAATAGAGTTCGAAGAAACTACTCAAAACTTAGATTTAACTTCAACGTTAGGAGCGAGCTGAAGTAAAAGAGCCAGCAAGATCTGCTGAAGATTCTGGTTCTCTTTCTTGATTGTTCGAAAGATTCAATGCATCAGAAACAACCCACCCATAAACCCCAAATTGCTTGTTAGTTGCACTTATCATGTTCCTACAACAACCTGTTTTGTTTATGGAGTTAGAGTTAAACTTTATGCATGTTGTCCTGATTATCACTTGCTTTCTTGAAAGCTTGAGTCACA
The DNA here is from genome assembly GCA_023657505.1 of Camelina hispida. NCBI lineage: Eukaryota > Viridiplantae > Streptophyta > Magnoliopsida > Brassicales > Brassicaceae > Camelina > Camelina hispida. Next base: position 41,163,695 of record CP094632.1, read on the forward strand.
GAAAAAAAGCTCAAATATGATACATTATTACAGAACTCATGATTATCAAGATCTTCACTATCCCTAGGACTCGAACTAAAGACGCAGTGTTACTGTTTGCCGCTTTCCACCAGTTTAAACATGAAGATGCATACTGATTTTTACCCATGGACTACGCTGCTCAGGCATCACTACTTTAAACCAAAATGTAGTAGCCATAGTCACAGAGCAAAAGCAATCTACAACGATTAAAAAGCTCTGAATAGAATAAAAGCAAGAATAGAAGATGTATGAGGGTATGACATAGTGGACGACATTGCTGCTATGCCTGCAACAAGATTGATAAGAACATAGCTGGTTAGAAACAAAAGTAAGATTCTTCAACAAATCTCCCTAGGCTAACTACAGTAGGGCATTGCACATATTCTAGAGATCAAAGTATGTATAGTTCGAGTTTTCAAATGATTTTGGAGAATTTTAGTCAGAAACATGACCAAAAACACAATCAAACACTGCTTTGATGGTTCATGAGACAAAAGACATGGTAGTCTGATGTTGAGAATATCGGGTTATCGTTCAAAACAACAAATATATAAATACTTAATTTAACAGTTGTCCAGTTTCCAGAACAATGGCTAAAACAAAAGGAAAAACATAGTCTTTGATCTTATAAAAACAGAATAGCAATATAAAGAGAGAATTTACGGTTTAGTTGGCTTGCCTTACCACTTGCAAGAATGCCTTATCAAAGTTACCCTTAAGGTGGCTTGGTTGCACACCACAGGTCAGAGGCCACTAATTGCACATATACTAGAAATCGAGCATATTTGCCAGACCGTGTGATAAAAGAACACAGCCAGACACAGATTTGAGAGTTCATTAGACAAAAGACATGCTTGTCTGGTCCTGAAAAATGTGATAGTTTAGAACAAAATCTATATTAACATATAAATTACCAGTGATCAAGTCTACATAACAAATGGCAAACCAGATATCAGAGAATCGAAACCTTAAATGCTAGTGATCCAGTATCCATAACAGTGGCTGACATCAGATATCACATAATCTAGACGTTAAAATCAAAGGAAAACAGAGTCTTTGATCAGACAAGAACAGAATAAACAGTTATCAGAAGCAAGAATCTACAGCCTAGCACTCAGCAGGGAAAGCCATGATCGGAAAGGATGTGTTGAGTTTAACCAAACGATTCTTCCATGATTTTCTTGTATGTACTCCGTATCTAAAGGGGTAATCTATAATGCTTGGCAGATGGGTGAACAAAATCGAGTTCGCAGTCAAACCACAACCATGAGGAAGCTCCTTAGCTGAGCAAGAGACATTTCCAATTTGTCGAGTAATAAAAAATACACGGTCACCCAAATCGCTGACCTTAACCCATGTACCAGCCTTCTCATCAAGCCTACTTACTCTACAGGTTAGCCTACTAAACTGTGTTACACCATCTCCTGCGATGATTTTCCCAACGAGAAAAAGTTCATCATTCCCACATGGAACCAGAAAGTGTACGTGATCCTGAGGTGGGGGGAACAGGAGAGTTACCTTCAGCGAATAAGGATCGATAACTAAAACTTCTCCCGAATGAGAAGCATAAAATCTGCCTCTAAAAGTGACTATATTCGAGCATTCACCATGTGGGTGTGGGATGTTCTTGAGCCGCTTCCACCTCTTTTCGGCACTTGCAAACACCATAAAACCGTTATAGCAGCTACGAAGCACAACAAATTCTCCTTCTTCTCCTCCTCCTCCTCCCTTCTTGTCTACCGGAAGAAAAGCCACGTGACTGGTTTCCCAATCATTCAGTCTGTATTTATGGCCCAGAGGGATGATCTGGCAGTCAAGCATGTACACCAAGGTTGGCCCAGCTCCTGGAATAATCACTTCCATTGAGCACTCAAGGGGAGAAGGAAGAAGCTCCATATGATCATCCATATGATCATCTTGGCTTACTGCTCCTAGAAAATACTCACAAGGCAACACAACATCATGAGCGGCGGCAGGAGGAGTTTTGAATCTAAAGAGAATCAAAGGGACCTTCTTCAGGGTGAACAAGTCTTCGCTTTCGCTTTTGAAAGTGGGAAAGCGTAACAGGGGAGAAGGAAAGGGAAACGCGGATCGCCACGAGGTGCAAACAGAGCGAGCATGCACTACATCGAAACAGTTCTCCTCTAGATGCGTCGAGATAACGTAGAGTAGCTCTTCAGGGAGCTGAGACCAGTCTGGCATTATCGATGATGGTATATTCTTCTTCTTCGTTGCAGGTTCCTCCATGTTTACTGATGAAATAGACACAAACTTGCTGTTTTTTAGGGTTTGCTGAAATAAAAATCAAAACTTTTTTTAGGGTTTTATCCACGGAACAGCTGATCTTATGATTCTACGTACACTCTTTACAGCAAAATCGCAGAGATTAGAAGAGATAGGTCGTACCGTAACGAGTTGGAGCCGAAGGTCTCTCAAGGAAGAGGGAGTGATTCTGATTGAAGCTATAAGAAATTGAGCATACAGAGAAGAGAAACTCGAAAAACTTCTGACGGATGTGATTTAATAAGAGATGTGTAGATGGAATTTGGTTTGTGGTTCATTCGGAAATTAACCCTAGGGATTGGGCCGGATCAATTCAAAAGCCCGGTTCAGAGTATTAAATCAAATAAAATATTCAACATTATATAAAGTAGATATGGTTTCCTCTATGATCCAATATGTTGATGCAAAGGTTCCAAGTAATGATGGTCTTGTTGGTAATGGCAAAGTTCCTTCTTCCATTGAACACTGACGTCAACTCGAAGGAGAAGGAACAGTTGGTTACCCATACCATACGAGCCGACAAAGATCAAGAGAAACCATAATCAAAAGAAAAGATTGTCACCTTGCGATGTTTGTTTATTAAGATCAATAAAAGAGTCATAGTTTTTGTTTTTGATCTGATAGTATGCAGCAATAAAAAATTAATACTACTATTATTGATACTAGTAGTTTAAACATGAAGATGCCTACGGATATTTTACGCATGCACAACAATGTTAAAGCAGAATTACTGTTCTACCGTAGAAGCTGTCTAGAATGCTTGAAAAAGGCTATGAGCAGAGTTAAAAGTAGCTAAGCAAGGATAGAAGCTGTTTGAGGGTATGGAATAGTAGATGACATTGCTGCTATACATGCAATAAGTTTTTTAAGAACATAACTTAAATTCTAGAGTTCGAAGAAACTACTCAAAACTTAGATTTAACTTCAACGTTAGGAGTGAACTGAAGTAAAAGAACCTGCTGAAGATTCTGGTTCTCTTCTTGATTGTTCGAAAGATTCAATGCATCAGAAACAATCCGCCCATAAACCCCAAATTGCTTGTTAGTTGCACTTACTATGTTCCTACGACAACCTGTTTTGTTTATGGAGACAAGAGTTAAACTTTATGCATGTTGTCCTGATTATCACTTGCTTTCTTGAAAGCTTGAGTCAAAGAAAAAAAGCTCAAATTTGATACATTATTACAGAACTCATGATTATAGGACTCAAACTAAAGACGAAGTGTTACTGTTTGCCGCTTTCCGACCAGTTTAAACGTGAAGATGCATACTGATTTTTACCCATGGACTACGCTGCGCCTGCGCAATATCAGTATATCACTACATTTAAACAAAAATATAGTAGTCATAGTCACTCAGAAAAAAAGCAATCTACAACGATTAAAAAGCTTTGAACAGAATAAAAGCAAGAATAGAAGCTGTATGAGGGTATGACATAGTGGACGACATTGCTGCTATGCCTGCAACAAGATTGATAATAACATAGCTGCTTACAAACAATGGCTAAAATAAGATATCAGAGAATCGAAACCTTAAATACCAGTGATCCAGTATCCATAACAGTGGCTGACATCAGAAGATATCACAAAATCTAGACGTTAAAATCAGAGGACAAGAACAGAATAACCAGTTATCGGAAGCGTGAATTTACAGCCTAGTAATGCTCAGCAGGGAAAGCCATGATCGGAAAGGATGTGTTGAGTTTAACCAAACAATTCTTCCATGAGTTTCTTGTATGTACTCCGTATATATAGGGGAAAGCTATATCTCTTGGCAGATGGGTGAACAAAATCGAGTTTTCAGTCAAACCACAACCATGAGGAAGCTCCTTAACTGAGCAAGAAAAATTGCCAAAGTGTCCAGTAATAAAAAATACACGGTCTCCCAGATTGCTGACCTCAACCCATGTACCAGCCTTCTCATTAAGCCTACTTACTCTACAGGTTAGCCTACTAAACTGTGATACACCATCTCCTGGGATGATTATCCCAACGAGGAAAAGTTCATCATTCCCACATGGAACCAGAAAGTGTACGTGATCCTGAGGTGGGGGGAACAGGAGAGTTACCTTCAGCGAATAAGGATCGATAACAAAAACTTCTCCCGAATGAGATGCATAAAATCTGCCTCTAAAAGTGACTATATTCGAGCATACACCATGTGGGATGTTCTTGAGCCGCTTCCACCTCTTTTCGACACTTGCAAACACCATAAAACAGTTATAGCAGCTACGAAGCACAACAAATTCTCCTTCTCCCTCCTTGTCTACCGGAAGAAAAGCCACGTGACTTGTTTCCCAATCAATCAGTGTGTACTTATGGCCCAGAGGGATGATGTGGCAGTCACGCATGTTCACCAAGGTTGGCACAGCTCCTGGAATAATCACTTCCATTGAGCACTCAAGGGGAGATGGAAGAAGCTCCATATGATTATCTCGGCTTATTGCTCCTAGAAAATACTCACAAGGCAACACAACATCACGAGCGGCAGGACGAGCGGCAGGAGGAGGAGTTTTGACTCTAAAGAGGAACAAAGGGATCTTCTCCAGGGTGAACAAGTCTTCGCTTTCGCTTTTGAAAGTGGGAAAAGAGTAACGTGGGCGTAAAAGGGAAGAAGGAAAGGCAAACGCGGATCGCCACGAGGTGCAAACAGAGCGAGCATGAATTACATCGAAACAGTTCTCCTCCTCTAGATGCGTCGAGATAACGTAGAGTAGCTCTTCAGGGAGAAGAGACCAGTCTGGCATTATCGATGATGGTATATTCTTCTTCTTCGTTGCAGGTTCCTCCATGTTTACTGATGAAATAGACACAAACTTGCTGTTTTTTAGGGTTTGCTGAAATAAAAATCAAAACTTTTTTTAGGGTTTTATCCACGGAACAGCTGATCTTATGATTCTACGTACACTCTTTACAGCAAAATCGCAGAGATTAGAAGAGATAGGTCGTACCGTAACGAGTTGGAGCCGAAGGTCTCTCAAGGAAGAGGGAGTGATTCTGATTGAAGCTATGAGAAATTGAGCATACAGAGAAGAGAAACTCGAAAAACTTCCGACGGATGTGAATTGATAAGATGTGTAGATGGAATTTGGTTTGTGGATCATTCGAAAAATAACCCAAGGGATTGGGCCGGATCAATTCAAAAGCCCGGTTCAGAGTATTAAACATTTTATAAAGTACAGTATCGTTTCTTGGGCTGCCTATATGAGTCCCCCTGTAAAATAGCGTTTCAACTAGTTTACCTCTGTACTTTTACGCTCTACCTATTTCCCCCTAGACAACATCTATTCTTCCCAAGTCCACCTATATTAATTGATTTCTATCTAATTAACCAAAATAAATTAAGCTTTTAAAAATCTAAGTTTTGCGTTTTAAAATCGATAATTCACGATTTCTGTTCCGTGATTGGCTTAACCCGACTCAAAATATCAGACCTGAAATCGTTTTGTTTACCCATTTCCCCAAATCGATTTGGAAAAAAAATAGAAATTAGTTCTTCTTCTTCTTCCTCGAAACCGAGAAAATCAAGTTCTTCTTTCTCAATTCAATTTCTTATTCTTTTTCTCTGTTTGTTTATTTCTCTTTAACTGGAAGTATGAGCCAATTTTCTTCTTCTAATTAGTCTCATCTGACTTCGAGAACTACTCACAGAGGAGTTCCAAGTAGGTGCTAGTGTGGTAGCGAAGTACCCTCATTGTACCTAATTTCTATTTTTTTCCCAAATCGATTTGGGGAAATGGGTAAACAAAATGATTTCGGGTATGATATTTTGAGTCGGGTTAAGCCAATCACGGTACATTAATCGCGAATTATCGATTTTAAAACGCAAAACTTAGATTTTTAAAAGCTTAATTTATTTTGGTTAATTAGATAGAAATCAATTAATATAGGTGGAATTGGGAAGAACAGATGTTGTCTAGGGGGAAATAGGTAGAGCGTAAAAGTACAGGGGTAAACTAGTTGAAACGCTATTTTACAGGGGGCCTCATACAGGCAGCCCTCGTTTCTTAGGGTATGGAATAGTAGATGACATTGCTGCTATACAATATACATGCAATAAGTTTGATAAGAACAGAACTTGAATTCTAGAGCCTCCAAACGAAGTAAGAATCCCCAACGAATCCCTACGCTAACCACAGTAGACTTACTTTACACTAACAAGTAACAAGAAAGCCTCATCAAAGTTAAGCAATAATGCCATACCACAGGAGGTTCAGTGGCCATTGCTGCACAAATACTACAGAACGAGGAAGTACAAATCGAGAATTCAAATGATTTTGGAGAAATTTTGTCAGAAACACGACCAAGATGGCAGCTGGACACAACTTTGAGAGTTCAAGAGACAAAAAGACATGGCTGTCTGACAAAGATAGTTTAGAACAACATAAATTTAGACTTAAATACCAGTGATAGAGTCTCCAGAACAAAGGGTAACATCAGATATCACAAAAATCCATACCTAAAAATCATAGGAAAAGTTTCTTTTTTGATCTCTGAAAAACAGAATAACCAGTTATTGGAAGCGAGAATTTACAGCCTAGTAGTGCTCAGCAGGGAAAGCCATGATTGGAAAGGATGTTTTGAGTTTAACCAAACGATTCTTCCATGAGTTTCTTATATGCACTCCGTATCTATAGGGGAAAGCTACATCGCTTAGCAGATGGGAGAACAGAATCGAGTTCGCAGTCAAACCACAACCATGAGGAAGCTCCTTAACTGAGCAAGAAAAATTTCCATAGTGTTCAGTAATAAAAAATACACGGTCTCCCAGATTGCTGACCTCAACCCATGTACCAGCCTCCTCATCTAGCCTGCTTACTCTACAGGTTAGCCTATTAAACTGTGATACACCATCATCACTTGGGATGATTGTCCCAACCAGGAAAAGTTCATCATCCCCACATGGAACCAGAAAGTGTCCATGATCCTGAGGTGGGGGAAACAGGGGAGTCACCTTCAGCGAATAAGGATCGATGACGAAAATTTCTTGTGGAAAAAAAGTTGCATAAAATTTGCCTTTATAAGTGACTATATCCAAGCAAGAATCATCAGGGACGTTCACTAGCTGCTTCCACCTCATTTCAGCACTTGTTAACACCATCAAAGGTTTAGAGTATGCGAGAAGCACAACAAAGTCTCCTCTTTTTCCCTCCTCCTTGTCTAGCCGAAGAAAAGCCACGCTATTAAGCTTCTTACAAATCATTCTGTACTGATGGCCTAAAGAGAGAATCTGACAGTCAACCATATTCATCGAGGTTGGGTCAGATCCTGGAATCTTGAGTTTCATTTTGCACTGAAGAGGAGACGTAAGCTCCATATGATCCTCTAACTCATGTCGGCCTATCACTCGCATATAATACTTAGGAGAATCAGGAGCTCCGACTCTAAATAGGATCAAAGGGACCTTTTTGAGAGTGCACAAGTCTTCGGTTTCACTTATGAAAGAGGGAAGAGAGTAACTTGGGAGGCAAGAAGGAAAGGGAAATGCTGATCGCCACGAGGTGCAAACAGAGCGAGCATGAACTATATCGAAACAGTTCTCCTGTATATGCGTCGAGATAAGGCAGAGTAACTCTTCAGGGAGCTGAGACCAGTCTGACATTATCGATGATGTTGATGTCCTCTTCTTGGTTTCGGGTTCTGCCATGTTTGCTGCTGATGAAGACAGAAACTTGCTGCTACAATTTCGAATTCTGAAATAAAACTCACAACTTTTTTTTTACTTAAGGGTTTAGGAACAGAGAAGATTTAAGATGATAGAAACTGCTGCAATTTGCGAAATTTTAAAAATAAAAATTACAACTTTATTTTTAGGGTTTAGGGAATAGAGAAGATAAAATTGATTCTAACTCTTCTTTTACAGCAAATTCGGAGTTCATTATTGGAAAAGAAAACCCAAACATCATATGCATACACCGAACGAAGATAAAAGAGATCGCTCGTACCGTAACTAGGATAACGAAGTTGGAGCTGAATTAGAGATCAGTGCTTAGAGAAATTGTTAGGGACGCTTTAGGTTTTGGCTTATTGTGCAAGACGTTTTAGCTGTGAGGGACAAATTTTGAGATGTCAGTAAAAGAGAAGATGAACCAAACCCTCTGAGTGTGACAGAGAATTCGGGGTTGAATCGGGAAAGAACCGAATAGATGGAGCCGGTTCAGATCAAGTAATCCCGGTTAAGTTAAGAATTTGGGTTTCCGAGAAGAAGAGAATTATAGGTGAAGCAAGTAAAACTATTTGATGATGAACCCATTTAGAAATGTCGAAGGTTAAATTAAAGTTGAATGAACCATGTAGACAAAAGTAAGTGAGGGAGCTGGAATGCAACTAGGAGGCGAACGATCTAGCCGTGCAACGGTGCAAGTATTTCCCTTACCAAAAATGAGTATGCGAGTTGAAAAAGTCGTTGTGTGTAGTCTATAACATTTCACTCCATTTTGAGAACAATATTTGGTGTATCAAGTATCTGTACACGAATCTGGTCGATGCAATTTTATGTTCTTCAAAGTGTCAATGCCTCAAACATTAGAGTACTATATATAGACATCTGGTCAAATCAGAGTCAATGTTCAATGTTCATATATATCTTGTGTTACACGTTACAGCAACATCAATTTTCATATATATCTTGTTTTTGTTTCTTTTATGCATTTATTTGATGACTTTGGAAGAAGCTTAAACACACTTTATGTTAAGGATCTCTCAAAACTTCTTTTTGAAAGCTATTTTTCACCTTTTTTTTTTTTTTTTTTTTTTGTTGTCTAACTAGTTTTTCACCTAAAAGTTTTAGAAATTGTATTATATACTTTTCAATCCTATATTTGGTTGCAGGAGCACAATGGACTGTAATTGTCACAACCATAGCCATTGAGATGAATTGAGACTGTTGTTTGTGTGCAGAGGTAAAATTGCTGTTTCATTTCATAAGTTGGCCTCACACATAAACAACAGCCTCAAACACGATTAAAAATTGCTTAAATCTAATACAAGCTAAGTCTCTTCATGTTTTTACAACAACCTATTTTGCTTGTTGAGAAAGGTTTGAAATTTATCATTGTTGTCATGATCATCACCTTTATGAATAAGACTATATGCATTCTGTTTATTGATTCTTGTTCCCTGAATCAATGAAAAATCTCAAACTTGCTACATTCCAACAAAACTCAAATACTTTAATATTAGTGATCCAGTCTCCATAGACCATAACAATACTTGATATCAGATGAGGAAGAATCTAGCCCTAAGCTTTATAGGAAAACATTGGAATTTATCTAATAAAAACAGAACAGCCAAAGAGGTATATTATGGCCTAATCTATCTCTCAACCCGGGGAGTCATGACAGAACGAGATTAGAGGATCACCACACGATTCTCCCTTGAGGATCTCCAACACTTGAGATCGTCTTCTGTGTTTAATGTTGGTACTCCATATTTTATGACGAAAGTTTCATAGGGTAGATTGGTGAACAAAAAGGTAAACAAAATCGAGTTCCCACTAAAACCACAACCATGAGGAAGCTCCTTAGCCGAGCAAGCGACATTCCCCGGTTGTCCAATAAACAGTACACGGTCTCCCAAATCCTTGACTTCAACCCATGTACCAGTCTTCTCATCTAGCTTACTCACTCTATATGTAAATTGACAGATACTGATTTCTATTAGACCAGGAGCTGGTATGATTGATTCAACTAGGAAAAGTTCATCATCGCCACATGGAACCAGATCGTTAAAAAGATTCTTAGGTGAGGGCAACAGAAGAGTAACCTCCAGCGAATAAGGATCGATAGCCACAACTTTTCTGGAAGTAAAACTTGCGTAAAATTTGTTTCTAAAAGTGACTATATTCGTGCATCTACCATTTGGGATGTTCTCGAGGTGCTTCCACCTCATTTCGACACTTGTTAGCACCCTGAAATCGTTGAAGAGATTACCAAGCACAACGAATCCTCCTCCTCCATCCTTGTTTAGCGGAATAAATGCAAGGGGGTCGTGTTCCCGACCGATTATTCTGTACTTATGGCCCAGTGGGATGATCTGGCAGTCAAGCATGTTCATCAAGTTGGATCATCACATCCTGGAATATTCACTCTGACTGAACACTGAAGGGGAGAAGGAAGAAGCAGCTTCATATGATCATCTTCATCTCGGCTTATTCCTCCCGATAAATACTCAGAAACATTAGCATCATGAGCTCGGCCCCTAAAGAGGAACAAAGGGACCTTCTCGAGTTCGAGGGTGCACGATTCTTTGCTTTCATAAGGAAACATGGGAAGAGAGTAACGTGGGCGTAATAGGGAAGAAGGAAAGGGGAACGCGGATCGCCACGAGGTGCAAACAGAGCGAGCATGGACTACATCGAAACAGTTGTTCTCCTTCAGATGCGTCGAGATAAGGTGCAGTAGCTCTTCCGGGAGAAGAGACCAGTCTGGGAACAAAGATGACATATCGTTCTCCTTCATTGTCGCAGGTTCGGCCATGTTTGCAGTTGAAGACATAAACTGCTACAATTTCGAAACCCTGAAAAAAAATATTGAAACTTTTTTTTTTAGGGTTTAGGAACAGAGAAGATAAATTTTAACCACAATCACAGTTAATTGTTGAAAAGAAAAAGAGGAAAACACTATCTACAATTTGGTACTGTTGGTTGTGAAGTTTGGCTGTGTGGGATTGTGGAAGACGCTTTAGGTTCGTGAAGGTTTGGTGGAGTTTTGGAATCGGCAGAAGAGAAGAGAAAGCCTCTGTCTGAGGCAGAGGAGATTTCGGATTTGAATAAAACAAGGGAGATGGATTTGGTTCAGAGACTTCGGGTTTTGAAATTAAGAGGTAGAAGGAATTTGGTTTCGGTTAAATCAAGATTGGGACGGTTTAAATTAAGTGAAGCCGGTTAAGAATCAACTAAGCCAGATAACACTGAATTTCGTTCCGACTCCTCACATGTTAAACTAAAGTGGCCAAGTTTTTGTTTAGAACTTAGGGAAGTGTTAATTTTATATACCACTTTCCTTTTGTGGTATAAATTAATAATCAGAGTTAGATCATTGGCGATGCTAGTCTTGTCCAACTTTGCTTATAGATCCGATCCAACTCAAAACACATGGATGGACACATTTATCAAGAGGTATATTATAATCGATGAATACGCTGCATTGCTTCTACAATGTAGAAGCTTTAAAACTTTTTATTGGCTAAATAAGTTTCAGTGTTTCTGTCTACCAGCAAACGAATTAGTATATAGTTCCATATCGTGTTTCCTCATGTGTTCTCATAACAATGGTTAGCATGAGAATCTAAACTTCAAATTTATAGAAAAAAATTGTAATTCATCTTGTAATAAAAACAGACACAACCAAAGGGATATTTTATGGCCCTATCTCTCAATGACCCGGAGAGTCAAGAAGGAACGAGATCTGTTGACGGACACCACACGATTCTTCAACGTGGATCTCCAACAATAGAGATCACCTTCTGTGTTTCCTGTTTGTACTGAATATTTATAGGCATAAAGTATATCGCATGTCTCATTGACGAACAAAATTGAATTTCCATTCAAGCCACAACCATGAGGAAGCTCCTTAGCCGAGAAAGAGACATTTCCCAGCCCTCCAACAAACAGTGAACGGTCTCCCAAATCCTTGACTTCAACCCATGTACCAGTCTTTTCATCTAGTTTACTCACTCTAAATCGACTGATATCTATTAGACCAAGAGCTGGGAAGAATCCCTCAACTAGGAAAAGTTCATCATCGCCACATGGAACCAGATAGCTCCATAGACTCTGAGGTAAGGGCAACAGAAGAGTCACTTCCAGTGAATAAGGATCGATAGCGACAACTTTTCTGGAAGTAAACTTTGCGTAAAATCTGCTTCTAAAAGTGACTATCTCCGTGCATCCACCATTTGGGATGTTCTTGAGCCACTTCCACCTCTTTTCCACACTTGTTAACACCTTCAAATCGGTAAAGTAGCTACGAAGCACAATGAATCCTCCTCCTCCTCCCTCCTTGTTTAGCGGAATAACAGCCACGGGGTCGGATTTCCGACCGATGATCATTCTGCACTTATGGCCCAGAGGGATGATCTGGCAGTCAAACATGTTCAAAAAGGTTGGTTTACATCCTCCAGTCTTCACTTTCACTGAACATTGAAGCGGAGAACATTGAAGCGGAGAAGGAAGAAGCAGCTTCATATGATCATCTGACCCATCTCGGCTTATTCTTCCCCAGAAATACTTAGCAGCATCAGCTCGGACCCTAAAGAGGAACAAAGGCACCTTCTCGAGGGTGGACAATTCTTTGCTTTCAGAATCAGGAGGAAACTTGGGAAACGAGTAACTTGAGCGTAACAGGGAAGAAGGAAAGGGAAACGCGGATCGCCACGAGGTGCAAACAGAGCGAGCATGCACTACATCGAAACAGTTGTTCTCCTTCAGATGCGTCGAGATAAGGTGCAGTAGCTCTTCCGGGAGCTGAGACCAGTCTGGGTACAAAGATGATATCTTCTCCTTCTTCTTCGTTGCAGGTTCTGCCATGTCTACAATTTCGACAAAACCTGAAAGAAAAAAAGAGCTTTATTTTTTTTTAGGGTTTAGGAATATTGTATTAGAAACAGAGAAAAGAGAAAGAAAAAAAAACACTATCTGCTCGAACCTGGCAATTTGGTACTGTTGATTGTGAAATTTGGCTGTGTGGATTGTGGAAGACGCAACCTACTCGTGAAGATTTGGTGCAGTTTTGGGATCGGCCGCAAAAGAGAAGAGAAAGCCTCTGCCTTAGTCAGAGGAGATTTAAAATAAACAAGGGAGATGGAATTTGGTTGGGCCGGTGTGTGTAAATCAAGTGGTGTCGGTTAAGAATTTGTGTTTCGGATAAGCTTGACGTTTCAAGATGCACTCTGATTGTTCATTCTTTACATCCAACTTTTACCTCTAACGTTACATGGAACACGGAACACACACAATATTTTCAAAAAGGAAGCCACAAGAAGTAGATAAAGAAGCATATAACAGAGTAACATTGTAGCTTGATTGGCTGCCATTACAGAATAAGTTTTGTTTAACTCCTTTCTTACAGTGTAAAATAACCAGCAGATTCTGGTTCTCTTTCTTGATTCAATGCATCAGAAACAAAACAACCCATCCTTAAACCTCTTACCGTTGCTAGTTAGTTGCACTTTTACATGTTCCTTAACCTAAACCAACCTGTTTTGTTTATTTAGACACAGTTTTTAAACTTTATTCATGTTGTCCTCCAGATTATCACTTTCTTTCTTGAAAGCTTCCCTGAATCACAGAAAAACCTCAAATTACAGAACTCAAACTATCCCAAGGACACAAACTAAGCAAAACCATAGTCACTCAACAAAAGCAATTACAACGATCAAAAAGCCTAGAACAAAATAAAAGCAAGTTGAAATGAGAGGGTGTGACATAGGGGACGACATTACTGCTATGCCTGCAACAAGTTTGATAAGAACATAGCTACTTTCAAACAAAAGTAAGAATCTTCACACAGATGTATAACACAATGACTACGATTCACTGTCAGTCTGTCACCACTACTTTAAACCAGAATGTAGTCACTTACACAAAAGAAATCTACAACGATCAAAAGGCTCTGAACAGAGTCAAAAGCAAGAATAGAAGCTGCTCTGTATTTGCAACAAGTTTGATAAGAACATAACTGAATTTTAGAGCTGAATTCCAAACGACTACTTAAAGAGTTAGAACCCCCCAACAAATCTCCACTAGGCTAAACTATGGTAGACTTGCATTTACAGCCTGGAAGGCCACCACCGGAAAGGATTTGTTGTGGACGATCACACGATTCTCCCTAGAGGGTCTCCAACAATCGACATCGTCTTCCCAGTATTCCGTAGGTTCTCCATACTTAAAGGCGGAAATTAAACCGCCTGGCAGATTAATGAACAAAATCGAGTTCCCATTCAGACCACAACCAAGAGGAAGCTCCTTAGCAGAGAAAGAGACATTTCCCAGCCCTCCAATAAACAAGACACGGTTTCCCAAATCCTTGACTTCAACCCATGTACCGGTTTTCTCATCGAGCCTACTCGCTCTACATGATACCCGTCTACTATCTGCTAAATCAAGACTGTGGAAGGTTGTTTCAACCAGGAAAAGTTCATCATTGCCAAATGGAACCAGCGAGTGTACTGTCTGAGGTGAGGGTAACAAGAGAGTCACCTCCAGCGAATAAGGATCGATAATGAAAACTTGTCCAGGAAGAAAATTTGCATAGAACCTTCCTCTACAAATGAATATACCCACGCATATACTACCCAAAGTGTTCTCGATCTCAAGCGGCTTCCACCTCATTTCCTCACTTGTTAACACCAGCAAAGGGGCACAGCGAGAGTATGTGCGAAGCACAACAAAGTCTCCTATTTTTCCCTCCTTCTTGTCTAGCGGAAGAAAAGCCAGGCCATTAAGCTTCTTACCAATCATTCTGTAGTGATGGCCTAGAGAGAGAATCTGACAGTCGAGCATGTTCATCGAGGTTGTGTCAGATCCTGGAATCTTGACTTTGACTGAGCATTGAAGAGGAGAAGGAAGCAGCTCCATATGATCCTCCTCTGACTCATCTCGGCCAATCCCTCCCATAAAAAACTCAGCAGCATTAGCATGAGGAGCTCGGAGTCTAAAGAGGAACAGAGGGAACTTCTCGTAGGTGCACAACTCTTTGCTTTCTGAAGGAGGGAACGTGGGAAGAGAAAAGCTTTGGCGTAAAAGGGAAGAAGGAAAAGGGAATGCGGATCGCCACGAGGTGCAAACAGAGCGAGCATGAACTACATCGAAACAGTTCTCCTCTTCTAGATGGGTGGAGATAAAGTAGAGTAGCTCTTCAGGGAGCTGAGACCAGTCTGGCATTATCGATGATGGTGTTGATGATGTCTTCTTCTTCGTTTCGGGTTCTGCGATGTTTTGCTGATGACGAAGACAGGTTCTTACTGCTACAATTTCGAAATCTGAAAATAAGAATCACAACTTTTTTTTAGTGTTTATGAGCAGAGAAGATTTAAGCCCAAAACCTAATTTGCATTTGATATGATTCTAGAGAAAATTCAATCGCATTACAATATTGGAACAGAAAGAAAACAGATCCAGTTGGATTAAGGAGATAGGTCGTACCGTAACGTGGGAGCCGATGCTGAAGAGTGAGTGAGAGAGAGAGTGATTGAGATCAAAGTTTAGAAAAATTGAGCATAAGGAGAATGTATTGCTTCCGTTTTGGTGAGTGGTGACGATTGAGATGGTGTGTGAGAGAAGCTTTTTAAGGATGGTGAAAGAGACGAGAAAGCTTCTGTCTGGATGAGAGTCTCCGGATTTTAATTAACAAAGAGAGGGAATTTGGTTCGGAGTTGAATCGGGGAGATAACCGAACGGATTAGGCCGGTTCAAATCAAGTGAAGCCGGTTCAGAATCTGGGTATCGGGTAAGATCGAGACGGACGGTGATGAATGTTTTGGATAATGTTGTTGTTAGCTGAAAACAGTCTATGATTTGAAGTCATTCAAATAAGTTTTACTACTAAAGCTAATACAAGTCTCTTCATGTTAGCTCTTACAAACAACTTGCTTTGTTTATTGAGACTTTATCCATGTCGTCCTGATCATCACTCTATGTAGCAAGAAAAGGTTGATTGGTTTTTACCTATTTTATGCATTGAGAAAAGTATGTTAGAGAGCATTGATTTTGAAACTGTTATTCATGATTTTGCATCTACTAAAGCTCGACTGGACCGTTTCATATGATTGTTTTATTCTTCTTGGTATGACTAGTGCGATGTTGGATATAGACACAAACTTTCCAAAATAGATCGAAGATATCGTTATCATTTTACAGACATTAATTAAAAAGACTCTAAAGAGTAACAAAATCATAGGAAAAGTTTGTTTCTGATCTAGAATTGTCACTAGTATCCACAAAAAAGATATTATGGCCTAGCGGCCTACCCGAAGAGCCATGCCATGCCATGACCAGAAAAGATGTGTCGAGGATCATTACAAGATTCTCCGTTGAGGATATCCATCAAACTGAGATCTTTTACCGTGCGGTTCATGTATGTACTCCATACTTATAGGTGAAAACTACATTGCCTGCCTCAACGGCCAACAAAATTGAGTTCCCACTCAAACCTCCACTCAAAATTGAGTCCCTTAGCCGAGCAAGAGACATTTCCAATAATCAATACACGATCTCCCAAATCGCTGACCTTAACCCACTTACCAGCCTCCTCATCTAGCCTACTCACTTTACAAGCTAACCGAGTAAACACTAATACACCAGTTGTTGGGATTTTTACCTCAACCAGGAAAAGTTCATCATTGCCAGATGGAACCAAACAGTTCCTACTTCCCGACTGATGAGGAGATGGAAGCTTCAAAGTCGCCTCCAGCGAATAAGGATCGATGACGAAAATTTCTTCGGAAAGAAAAGTTGCATAAAATTTGCCTCTATAAGTGACTATACCCGAGGGATAAGTATCAGGGACGTTCTCAAGCCGCTTCCACCTCATTTCAGCACTTGTTAACACCATCAAAGCTTTAGAGTGTGCGAGAAGCACAACAAATTCTCCTCTTTTTCCCTCCTTGTCTAGCGGAAGAAAAGCTAGGCCATTAAGAACCAATCATTTTGTACTGATGGCCTAGAGACTGAATCTGACAGTCAGGATTTTCATCAAGGTTGGGTCAGATCACTGAGCACTGAAGAGGAGATGGAAGCAGCTCCATATGAGCCTCCTCTGACTCATCTCGGCTTATTCATCTCAAGAAATACTCATCCTCATCAGCATCAGCATCAGCATCAGAATCAGCATGAGGAGCTCGGAGTCTAAAGAGGAACAAAGGGACCTTCTCGAGGGTACACAAGTCTTTGCTTTCTGAAAGAGGAAACGTGGGAAGAGAATAGCTTTGGCGTAAAAGGGAAGAAGGAAAGGGGAATGCGGATCGCCACGAGGTGCAAACAGAGCGAGCATGAACTACATCAAAACAGTTCTCCTCTTCTAAATGCGTCGAGATGTGGTATAGTAGCTCTTCAGGGAGCTGAGACCAGTCTGGTATCATCGACGATGTTGATGATGTCTTCTTCTTCGTTTCGGGCTCCGCCATATTTGCTGATGACAAAGACATAATCTTTACTGCTGCAATTTCGAAATCTGAAATAAAAAAAATCACAACTTTTTTTTTTTAGGGTTTTTTGTGAACAGAGAAAGATTAAAGCCCAAATCCTAATTTGCATTTGAATTGATTCTATAGCATTACAATATTGGAACAAAAAAAACAGATTCACTTGATTTAAAGAGATAGGCCGTACCGTAACGTTGGAAGAAAACGTGGGAGCCGATGATGAAGAGTGAGAGAGTGATTGAGATCAAAGCTTAGAGAAATTGAGCATAAGGAGAATGTATTGCTTCCGTTTTAGCCATTTTTGTTGAACAAGAACCCCCAAAAAAACAATATCTGGGAATTTGGTAGTGTTCAATTTGATGGTGAAGTTTTTAGCTGAGTGGGGAAGAAGACGATTTAGGTGTGTGAGAGAGAGAAAAATATTTTGTGAGGAGGCCTACTTGTGTGTTTTTTCATGGGCCTTTAACTTGATTTAGGCCCAAAAAAAATATATTTTGGTGGTCCATGTGGAAGATGGAATCGACAAAATAATTAGAGGAAGTAACAAGTAAAGGACACAAGACAAGAAGAAGAAAATTATGTTAGACTAGTTGTAGTTGTTGCCAAGGTCTAAGTGTGTGTGTGATAAGAAATCACTATTAAGTATGTGTAAGGTCAACCCCAATGGGGGGTTATATTTTTGGGCCTCTTAAAATTTTTAATTAGTATATTATGCACTTTTAGTAAAATAATAACTTTAAGAATCCTAATAAAAAAAATTTCCCCAATGGTAGGATATAATATGGAGTCTCTTATATTTGAATCTTCTTTTTTTGAAAATAAATAATTTAAGTAGAATATGAAATTATAGCATTTCAAATATATGTTTATAAATTTTGATTAGTATAAATTTTTATTTCATTTGAGGTTGATTAGTATAAATGTTTAAACATTTCAGATTTTATAAAAATGAGAAATTCATGAAAAACATGGAGAGTGTGCAGAAAAAAGAATAGAACAACAACAAAAAGATGACAACGGCAAGCTTGAGTATGAGAATTTCAATGGTTGATCCACCGATCCATCTCTTTTGGTTCGTTTACTTTCCCTGAAGAGATGTTATCTGCAGAGCTACTTCTCAACAATTCTTCTGGATTATCCGCTACTGTTGCTCCATTGATTTCCTAGAGACTGTCTTACATCCTCAAGCAGAGATTTAGCTTCCAAGATTCTATCCATACGTATCAAACAGACCGCAAGATTGCACAGCTTGTTATTGTCAGGCTCCAAAGACAAAGCATTCCTATCACAGTAAAAACCCATTTTACATGTTAAGGCAATGAAAACAATACCATGTTTTAGTAAGCTCAATGGTCTGTCACACAAACCTGTAATACTGATCTGCAATTCCATAGTTATGAAGCTGTAAGTGAACCCAGCTTTCTCTTGCTCAATAGTCTTGTTGTTCTACTTCCTATAGCTTCTTTTCACAGCTATGATCCTACCAGCATAGTGCGTGTCTTGTTGCTCTAGTGTTTTCAGTTTGTGTTCAAGCAACTCTGCTTCCTCTTGAATCCTCCCTGACTTCTGCAAAACCCACCAAACCAATCATAGTTAACATACATGAGCATAGAAGTAGCTTCACAATTAGTCATCAGACTGAGAAAGTTGTTATACCTTGTAGAGATCAAATAACAAGTTATCAATGGAATCTTGGGATTCAAAAGGGCAGAGATATCGATAAGACTTGATAGCTTCGATTCCTTCATTGGTTCGATCCAATTGCTTCATAACTAGAGCCATGTCTTTCAGTGCACTATCAACTCGATCTCCAGCTTTAATCGCAGCCCAATACAACGAGATTGCTCGATTCAAACCAACTGTTTTTGAAAACAATCCAATGTCAATACCAATACCAAATCTTTAACAATATCATCCAATGTCAATACCAAAACATTAAACAACATGAAAAACATGGAGAGTATGCAGAAAAAAAAAAAGAGAACAACAGCAAAAAGATGACAACGACAAGCTTGAGTATGACCAGGATTCAATCCGGGAACAAGACCCAGTATCATTCAAAGTAGTGTAGCGGTGATTTCTCTGTCGGTGACTTGTCTTGACTGACGCAACCGTTGCCTAAGGTGAGATACCAAGTGCTTAGCCTATGGTTTGCATATCTGCACAATTCAAAAGCCACACACCATTGAATCAAAAAAGAGAATTTCCTCATGAACTCTTTATCTAAACAGATGAACATTAAAAAAAAAAATCAGCAGCAATTCACACCGTTGATGTGTTTGTATCAAACGCAACACTTCAATCACAAGCTCTCACTCAGTTTCTCTCTAAATTTCCTAAGAAACTTCTGGGATTCGCTCCCAAACACATCGTCGCCACAAGAAACAGCCTCTGCGATGGCTCTAGCATCAATAGGTTCAAGCTCCTCCGATTCAAACTCCTCTGATTTCAATAGATTCAATCTCCTCCGATTCAAACTCCTCTGATTCGACTCCGAATTCAATCTCCTCAGATACAATCTCGTCCAAGTTCAATCGGGCCAAAAAAATAATAGAGAGCGAGAGACCAAAAAAAAATTTGCTCAAACCCTGAGCTGACACGTAACCGCCTCTTATATGAAATCGAGTATACTAATTAAGAGGAGCTCTTCTTCTTTTTTTTCCTTTTTGATTTTTTTTTTTTTACTTTTCCACTAAAACTCCTTTCTAAAACCCCCCGTTGGGGTTAACCTAAGTGGTGTAAACAATGTAGACATTTAAGTTTTCTCTCTTCTTATTTCATGTCTTTGTTAGAACAAGAAACTAAACAAAGATAATGAGAGAGTTGAGTTTTTGTCTGTGTTCAAACAGAGGAGAGGAACAGAGATAATTTATGAGAGAGCAAACTGACCTCAAAGAGTGGAGGAGGCCCGAAATGTCAACAAGCATTTAAATGAGTTCTTGCCAGAAATATTTGGGGTTAATTGGGGAGCGTTTGGGTTTTGTTCATCACATAAGATATGAAAGTTATTCAAATAAGTTTTACTCCTAAAGAAAGGAGAAACTCGTGGAGATTTCTTACCAGGGGGAGTTTAAAAAAGGGTTCAAAGCGTCACTGACGTAAAGTTTTTGTACCGTAGATGTTTAATTGGTAAGCATAAATCATTAAGCAAGCATTAGTTGGAAACATACCCAAATGCTAAACATGCTGAAACAAGTCTTTGCTTATAGGTGTCCAACTCATCAAAACAGTCTAAAGTTTCCAACCGGAAAAATTGTCCACGATCATCACATCTTTCTCCCCTGACGGTCTCCAACAGTTGAGATCGTCTTCTGAGTTTCCGGTATGTACTCCATATTTATAGATCAAATTTACATAGCGTGGCCCATGGCTGAACAAAATCGAGTTCCCACTCAAACCATGAGGAAGCTTTTTAGCGAAGCAGCAGAAATTTCCCAAGTGTCTACAAATAAACAATACACGGCCTCCCAAATCGGTGACCTCAACCCATTTACCAGCTTCCTCATCTAGCCTACTCACTCTAAATTTGATTTCAATATGAAAGGGGAAGATTACCTCAACCAGGAAAAGTTCATCATTGCCGGACTGAACCAGATAGCTAAAATTCTCAGGTGAGGAAAACAGAATAGTAACCTCCAGCGAATAAGGATCGATAGCAACAACTTTACTGGTAGTAAAACTTGCGTAGAATTTGTTTCTAAAAGTGATTATATCCGTGCATCTACCATTTGGGATGTTCTCGAGCTGCTTCCACCTCATTTCCACACTTGTTAGCACCATAAAATCGTAAAGGAAGCTACTAACCACAACGAATTCTCCTCCTCCTCCCTCCTTGTCTAGCGGGAGAAAAGCCGAGCGATTGTGTTCCCTACCGATCATTCTGTACTGATGGCCCAGAGGGATGATCTGGCAGTCAAGCATGTTCATCATCATCAAGGTTGGATCATATCCTAGAATCTTCACTTTTACTGAGCACTGAAGGGAAGGTGGACGTAGCTTCATATGATCATCTGAAGCATCTCGGCCTATTGCTCCTAGAAAACACTCATAGGGCAACACAACGTCAGCGGCAGGAGGGGTTCTGACTCTAAAGAGGAACAAAGGAACCTTCTCTAAGGTGCACAAGTCTTTGCTTTCTAATGGGAAGTGGGGAAGAGAGTAACTTGGGCGTAACAGGGAAGAAGGAAAGGGAAAAGTGGATCGCCACGAGGTGCAAACAGAGCGAGCATGAACTAAATCAAAACAGTAATCCTCTAGATGCGTCGAGATAAGGTGCAGTAGCTCTTCCGGTAGCTGAGACCAGTCTGGCATTATCGATGATGTTGCCATGTTTGCACAGAAAGTTACTGGCTTACTGCTACAATTGTAAACAAACATGAAGATAATAGAGAAGGGTTAATCTCAAAACAGTCTAATATAATACAGAAAACAAAAAAAGCACGGCAGTGCACTCGTGATTGGTTAGGGGATATTAAATCACTGAGCTCATTACAGAGACATACCTGGTGTAATTGACAAACTATGACTATACGAAACCAATGATGGAGAAGTTATCGGAGGAAAAAAAAAAACCCTAATAATTTAGGGTTCAGTGAATTTTGTGATAGATCAAATAAGAAACGACTAAGAAAAAAATAATGACTTCCTTTTCTCATCTAAATCTGATTTTATGGTTTGGTTGCGGTTCAAGTTTTTCTGCGCTCTACCTTTTTCAAAATCTAACCATAAATTTGGTTTACGTTTCAAATTGGTTTCAGATTGGTTTTATTTTGGTTCGGTTTACATACTTTGTTTGCAACGAATTATATATTAAGCTTAAGCTATTAATATGAGATCCAAATTTTGCGTAGTTACGCGGTGTGAGAGAATGAAAATAGAGGTAGTAAACAAAAGAGATTCATCTCTGCTAAAAAATTAGTTTTAAACTATAGAGATAGAGAATCAATGTTGTATAGCAAATTCCATGCTCTTCTTCTGTTGGACAGATGAGTTTGGTAAGGTTTTCATCAATAGTTATTTTTGATTAAAGACAGTAGCATCTGAGAAAATGTAGACCTTGAGACTATGATCAAGGAATTGAGTAACAAAAAGCCAGTTTCAAAATGTCCTGCATTATTATGTTAAGGAGGTTTTGTTCAAACTTTAGAGTAACTTTTTGCTCTTTTTGAGGAATTGTTTCACAAATCGGTAAAACCTTAGAGCAACTTCTATTGGTGAGATACTCTCTTGATCTTCATCACTCACTTTGATTAAAGACAGTAGTTCAGAGTTGTCATGATCATCACTCTTATGAGAAATCCTCTACTTTCATTCTTCTTCTATTCCTTTTTCTTTTCTTGAAAGAGTCCATATCTCACATAAAATGCTAAAATTCACTATCCCAATTAAGAACACAAATTTAAGCACAAGAGTTACTATTTGCCGCTTTCGGACCAGTTTAAACATGAAGATGTCTACGGATATAAACCTATAGACTATGCTACGCAGACACCACTACTTTAAACCAGAATGTTGTAGCCATATTTACTCAACAAAAGCAATCTACAACGATCAAAAGGCTCTGAACAGAATCACAGCAAGAATCACAGCTGTTTGAGTGTATAAACTGTACATAGTGGAAAACGTTGCTGCTATGCTATGCATGCAACAAGTTTGGCTTAATCATTCTAAATAGCTAACTTCAGCCCATGTACCAGACTCCTCGTCTAGCTTAATCGAATCATTCTACATTTTGATCGACTAGTTACAAAAGAAGTTGGGAAGACTTCCTCAACCAAGAAAAGTTCATCATTGCCAGATGGAACCATATCACTTTGTCACTTCAGATACTGCAAGAACAACAGGAGAGTCACTTCTAGCGAGTAAGGATCGATAACCACAATTGCTTCAAGAAAGACTGCATAAAAACTTCCTCTAAAAGTGACTATATCCGAGCATAAGTCATATGGGAGGTCCTTAAGCCGCATCCATCTTATTTCCACACTTCTTAACCCCAACAAATAATCTGTTTCTAATCTTTAGTATCCCAACTGATCATTCTGTACTTATGGCCCAGAGGGAAGATTTGGCAATCATGCATGTTAGTAAAGAGGGAAGATTTTGCAGTCATGTGTGTTAATAAAGAGTGTATTAGATCCTGGAATCTTGACTAGATTTGTATACTGCACAACCTGGCGCACAACAAAAGATTAGTGGCCAAGAAAAGAGTTGATGTATAGTGGTGTGGTGACTCAAGGTTTCAGTTTTGGACAGTGTGAATATGTTGGAAAAGTTTCCAGCTTTCAGGATTAGAAAGAAGAAGACACCATGATCATCAGGACTTTAGTCTGGAATAAAGAAACGTTGACATAATATTTAAAAGTTTTCAACCCGAACATGTCATGGTGAGTAGTAAATAGCTACAAGCTGCTCGTAAGGGCGTTGGTCTGTTTTTGTCTGCTAGTTTTGCTTTCTTCCTGTCACAAATTTTGGAAATCAATAACAAAAATTATGAAATGCTCATACTTAACATCGAACGCTCACAAAATTTTCAACATATCAACCTCTACAGACTAAATTACGAAAGGCTCATGCTTAAAAAAAAAAAACAGTGGGTGTGATAACTTTCATGAGTTTATCTCTCAATGTATATTGCTTACTTACTCTTAGATCCTTTTCAGAAACAGAACAAGCCACAAGAAGATAAAATGCACAACATAGTAACGTTCTAGCTTGATTGGCCAGGTGTGTGGCTGCCATTACAAAAGAAGTTTCATTTAACCCCCCTTTCTTACAGTGTAAACAGAGTAATTCTCAACAATTCTGTCACCAACCATGGAACATTTCTCAAAGATCAGATTGTAGTTATAAAAAGCGAACCAATTTAAGCGAGATAACACTGAATATCAAGTTCTCAGTCTACCTAATTCTTGTGCTGCCATGGAAATCAGAAGCAATCCAGATGGAAGTTTAATATATCAATTCTTCCTCGTATGAACTAAAGTCCCCCATCTCACACGTTTCAGAACGAGAAAAGCTTATTAGAGCTGAACGCTGCCACAGACATTGTTCTATAGGCAGGCATGTAATAGCTCGATACAGAACCTAAAGGCTCGGTGCAATAGCTCGATACAGAACAAGAATCTACGACGATCAAAAGGCTCTGCACAGAGTTTAAGAAAAGCTAGAATAGAAGAAGCTGATTGATGAGGGTATGGCATATACGTGCAACACGTTTGATCAGAACATAACTGAGCGTTCAAGGAAAGTAAAAACAAAGAATCCCAAACAAATCTCTCTAGGCTAACTGCAGTAGACTTGCCTTACACTAATAAGAACATTATTTAAGTTACCATTAAAAGGTGGCTTGGCATCCACAGGTCAGAGGCCAGTCAGCTACAGATCAAGTATGTATAGTTCGAGCTTACATATGATGTTGTAGAATTTTTGTCAGAAACATGATCAAGAACACAACCAAACACAGCTTTGACAGTTCGTGAGACAAGTCATGGTTGTCTAGTTTTGAAAAAGGTCATGGGTTGATAGTTAAAACAAACTAAATATTAAACAACTAATACCATTTATATAGTCTCCAGTACGAATGGCTAGCATCGGGATACTACAGAATCGAAGGAAAACATAGTCTTTCATCTAATTAAAGCGGAATAACAAGTATCCAAAGAGAGAATTTACAGCCTAGCGTTCAACCTGGAAGGCCACGACCGGAGCAAATTTTTTGAGGATCATCACACGATTCTCCCTTAAGGATCTCCAACAATTGAGATTGTCTTCAGCGTTTCCTGTATGTACACCATATTTAAAGGCGAAAGTTACATTGCCTCGCAGATGGGTGAACAAAATCGAGTTCCCACTTAAACCACAACCATGAGGAAGCTCCTTAGCTGAGATAGAGAATTTTCTCGAGCGTCCACTAATAAACAATACACGGTCTCCCAAATCGGTGACCTCAACCCATTTACCAGCCTCCTCATCAAGCCTCCATACTCTAAATGTTAACTGACTAATATCTAAATCTAATCCACCAAAAGCTGGGTAGGATCCCTCAACTAGGAAAAGTTCATCATCGCCACATGGAACCAGATAGTATATTTCATGAGCCACGCGTAAGCGTAAGTGTACGGGAGACAGAAGAGTCACCTCAAGCGAATAAGGATCGATGACGAAAGTAGTACAGGAAGAACAAGATGCATAAAACCTGCCTCTAAAAGTGACTACATCCCAGGACGAAGCACCTGGGATGTTACCAAGCCGCTTCCACCTCATTTCAGCACTTGTTAACACCAACAAACGGAGACGGTATGTGACAAGCACAACGAATGCTCCTCCTCCTCCTCCTCGCTCCTTGTCTAGCGGAAGAAAAGCCACGCAACTAAGAGGCCGATCCATCATTCTGTACTCATGTCCCAGAGGGATGATCTGGCAGTCGATCATGTTCATCAAAGTTGGCACAGTTCCTGGAATCTTGACTTTCACTGAGCACTGAAGAGGAAGCTCCATATGATCCTCCTCTGACTCATGTCGGCCTATTCCTCCCAGATAATACTCTGAAGTCGACACATCATCAGCAACACAAGGAGTTAAGACTCTAAAGAGGAACAAAGGGACCTTCTCGAGGGTGATCATTCCTTTAGGATCTCTGGTTAGCGAGTACTCGGGAAGAGAGTAACTTGGGCGTAAAAGGGAAGAAGGAAAAGGAAACGCGGATCGCCACGAGGTGCAAACAGAGCGAGCATGAACAACATCGAAACAGTTCTCCTCTTCTAAATGCGTCGAGATGTGGTAGAGTAGCTCTTCAGGGAGCTGAGACCAGTCTGGCATTATCGATGATGGTGTTGATGATGTCTTCTTCTTCGTTTCGGGTTCTGCCATGTTTTGCTGATGACGAAGACAGAATCTTACTACTGCAATTTCGAAATTTGAAAATAAAAATCACAACTTTTTTTTTAGGGTTTATGAGCAGAGAAGATTTAAGTCCAATTGAATTGAAAGTACAGCAAAATCGCAGAACAACATTAAAAAACAAACAAACACCCAAAAGATTCACTTTGATTAAAAGAGATAGGTCGTACCGTAACTGGGAGAACAAAGTTGGAGCTGAAAAGGTCTTATGAAGAACTTGAAGGAATAGAGAGTGGTTTGTGATTAAGCTTTAGAGAAATTGAGCCTTACAAATATAGAATTGTTTCCGTTTTAGCCATTTTTGTTGGAAAAACAACAAGAAAAGCCACACTATCTTTGTCAAACCCAGAATATTTGGTACTGGTAGTGTGTCGAAGACACTCTGAGATCGATCGGTAAAAGAGAATGAGAAAGCTTCTATACGATAGAGAGACTTCGAATTTAAGTAACAAGGAGTGGGAATTTTGGCCGGTTCAATTCAAGTGAAGCCGGTTTATTATACGGGTTTTCCAACGAGACCGAGACGGAAGATGTTTTGGATTAAAGTTGGCCAATCAGGTACGCGGGTCAGGTTTCGGCCCATGGGAATCAGGTAAGCGGGTTGGATTAAAGCTGGCCTAGCGAGATAACACTGAATGTCAAGTTCTCTCAATCTACGTAATTCATGTGATGCCATGGGAATCAGAAGCACTCCAGATAGCTCTCTGTTCCCACATAGTAATAGAAGTTTAATATACCAATTCTTCTTCCTCTTATGAACAAAATCCTCCTATCTCACATGCTCATACAAAGAGCTTAAACCCCTACAATTAATAGAGCTGAACGCTGCCACAACCATCGTTTTATAGGCATGCAATAGCTCAATACAGATACCTAAATACTTTAAGCAGCACAAGATGCATTACCACGCAAGGGTGGTCAGAATGAACAGTTCCATTAAGCTTCGTTCTACTTAGATATAAGAAAGTGCAACAGGATCATGATCATGAAGTCATGTTCGAAGAATTCAAAAGTGAGATTTGACTCAACATTAGGAGTAAAATAAAGTAAAATAACCAGCATGATCTGCTGAAGACTCTGCTTCTCTTTCTTGATTACTTTTTACCTCTTGAAAGATTCACTGCATTAGAAACAACCGACCCATAACTCTCTAATTGCTAGTTAGTTGCTAACCTAACCTCTAGACTACAACAGAATAAAGCTTCCTTGTTGTTCTGATCATCACTTTCTTTATAGAAAGCCTCCCTAAATCACAGAAAAAGCTACAGAGTCTCAAACGTACCAACTTTGTCAAAATCTTCACTACCTCAAGGACACAAACTAAAGCAGAAGTGTTACTGTTTTTTTAAACATGCAGATGTCTATGGATTTTTACCCGTAGTTACTCAACAAAAAGAATCTAAACGATCAAAAGGCTCTGACAAGAGTTTAAAAAAAAAAAGCTAGACTAGAAGCTGATTGACGATATGACATAGTGGACGACATTGCTGCTATACGTGCAACAAGTTTGATAAGAACATAACTGAGCTTTCAAGCAAAGTAAGAAATCCCCAACAATCTCTCTAAACTAACTGCAGTAGACTTGGCATCCACAAGTCAGAGGCGCCAGCTGCTACAGATCGAGTATGTATAAATTGAGTTTTCATGTGATGTTGTAGAATTTTTGTGAGAAACATGATCAAGAACACAACCAGGCACAGCTTTGAGAGTTCGTAACACAAGTCATACTTATCTGGTTCTGAGAAGGTCGTGGTTGATAGTTAAAACAAACTAAATATTAAACAACTACCACTTATCTAGTCTCCAGTACAAATGGCTAACATCGGATACTACAAAATCAAACGAAAACATAGTCTTTCATCTAATTAAAACAGAATAACAAGTATCCAAAGCGAGAATTTAGGGCCTAGCGTTCAACCTGGAAAGCCAAGACCGGAGAATATTTGTGGAGGATCATCACACGATTCTCCCTTGAGGATCTCCAACAATTGAGATCGTCTTCCGCGTTGCCTGTATGTACTCCATATTTAAAGGCGAAAGTTACATTGCTTGGCCTATGGAAGAACAAAATCGAGTTGCCGGTTAAACCACAACCATAAGGAAGCTCCTTAGCTGAGAAAGAGACATTTCTCAAGGGTCCACCAACAAACAATACACGGTCTCCCAGATTATTGACCTCAACCCATTTACCAGCCTCCTCATCTAGCCTACTTACTCTAAATGTTAACTGACTAATATCTAATCCACCAACAAATTCCTCAATCAGGAAAAGTTCATCATCGCCACATGGAACCAGAAAGTTTGTATTCTTAGGTACGGGAAACAGAAGAGTCACCTCCAGCGAATAAGGATCAATGACGAAAGTATTACCGGGATCACAAGATACATAAAACCGGCCTCTAAAAGTGACTATATCCAAGGAGAAAGCACATGGGATGTTACCAAACCGCTTCCACCTCATTTCAGCACTTGTTAACATCTCCAAACAAAAACGATAATCGACAAACACAACGAATTCTCCTCTTCCTCCTGCTCCCTCTTTGTCTAGCGGAAGAAAAGCCATGTGCCTGCATTCATTACCGTTCGCTCTGTACTGATTTCCCAGAGGGATGATCTGGTGTCCCAGAGGGATGATCTGGCAGTCGAGCATGTTCAACAAGGTAGGATCAGATCCTCGAATCTTGAGTTTAGCTGAGCACTGAAGGGGAGATGGAAGAAGCTCCATATGATCCTCCTCTGATTCATCTCGGCCTATCGCTCCCACAAAATACTCAGCAGCATCACTATCAAGAGGTGTTTTGACTCTAAAGAGGAACAAAGGAATCTTTTGGAGGGTGCACAAGTCTTTGCTCTCTAAAGGGAAGGCGAGGAACGACGGAAGAGAATAGCTTTGCTGTAAAAGGGAAGAAGGAAAGGGAAATAAGGATCGCCACGTGCGGCAAACAGAGCGAGCATGAACTACATCGAAACAGTTCTCCTCTTCTAGATGCGTCGAGATGTGGTAGAGTAGCTCTTCAGGGAGCTGAGACCAGTCTGGCATTATCGATGATGGTGTTGATGATGTCTTCTTATTCGTTTCCGGTTCTGCCATGTTTGCTGATGACAAAAAAACAGAATCTTTTACTGCTGCAATTTCGAAATCTGAAATAAAAATCACAACTTTTTATTTTAGGGTTTATGAACAGAGAAGATCTAAGCTCATTTGAATTGACACTACAGCAAAATCGCAGAACAACATTAAAAACAAAAAAAAAAAACAAAAAAACCCCCAAAAGATTCACTTTGATTAAAGAGATAGGTCGTACCGTAACTGGGAGAACAAAGTTGGAGCTGAAAAGGTCTTATGAAGAACTCGAACGAATAGAGAGTGCTTTGTGCTTAAGCTTTAGAGAAATTGAGCGTACAAACATGTAATTGTTTCCGTTTTAGCCATTTTTGTTTGAAAAACAACAAGAAAAGCCACACTATCTTTGTCAAACCCAGAAGTGTGTCGAAGACGCTTCGAGTTCAATCGGTAAAAGAGAACGACAAAGCTTCTATATGATAGAGAGACTTCGAATTTAAGTAAAAAGGAGTGGGAATTTTGGTTCGGAAAATAACCGAATTGATTGGGCCGGTTCAATTCAAGTGAAGCCGGTTTATAATCCCGGTTTTCCAACGAGATGGAAACGGAAGATGTTTTGGATTAAAGCTGGCCAATCAGGTACGCGGGTCAGGTTCGGTTAAAATCCGATTGGGTTTGGATTCTTTGGATAGGAATAAGATAAAAAACATACAATATTTATATATACTGTATGTTCTATTTTTTTCTATGTTTTTGTTATCATTTTAGGTTAAACTCAAGAGATAAAAATAAAAATAAAAATAAAGAGATAAGAAAAATGTTTTCATATTTTTTAAATTAAACTTAAGTTATATTTTGATAGAGACAAGTTTTATAATAGTACATTCTTATTTTTTGTATAATAAAAAAATTCTTATTTGTTGTATAACAAGAAAATTTTCAACCCTAAAAATTGTGCAATATAATTGTTAATATTTCAATTTCTATTTGTTGTATAATAGGAAAGTTGTCAACTCTAGGGTTGTACAATTGATATAAATACCAAGAAAATGCTTTATAAAGACTTGCACGCTTTAAGGTAGTTTCGAGAGATGCACACAAGATGTGTGGTGTCGTCCAATAAACAATATTTAGAGATCTTTGACGGTTTGTTCGGTTAGAAAAGAATGATAGGTGTAGTAATGTGTATATCATATGCAGTTGTAATTACTATCTTGTTTAGTGAACTTATTTTGGACTAGATCATCCCGGGGTTGTAGAAAAAACCAAATTAACTCTATTAATAAAGTTCCTGTGTTATTTACTTTATGCTCATATAAACTCGAAGTCGATAATACACGTATTTAAGCATATAGAGTTAGCCACAAATATGTGTTTTCACGTCTAAAGTCTTGTATTCAATATATTTTGAGATTTTAGAGACGACATTAACCTAGCTGATTAAAAACCCAAACAGAAGTGTATAATTTTTTTCTCCTAGCCAATAACCTTTGGATAAACAGAAATCAACTTTATTCATATAAAATAGAAACATTGCAAACATATTTAGAAAACGAGGAAAAGAAATGACCCTTTGAGTGGTTTTATAGTAGTAGTAGTAGTAGTTAAAAGAACCAAAACTCTACGACAACTGCTGCATCGTTCAAAGAACACATCAAACAACTTACTCAACCTCATTCTTCGTAGACTTTGACTTTATCTCTCCACTTCATCCCACTATCTCTTGTTTTTTTTTTTTGGTACCTTCTCTGCCTAACCCCAAAAGTAAACGGCCGTTATTACGGCTTCGAAACGGATACTGCCTCTTTAACGGCAATAGACGACGACCCCTCGATCATGCCGTTACCGCTACTTTTTAACTTCCCGTTACCGTTACCCATTGTTGTATTCGTGGACTGTATGGTCATGTTAGAAAGATTGGGAGAAGAAGGACCTCCGACGTCAGCAGCTCCAGGGATCATAGGGTTACGGGTGGTGTGACAAGTAGCGGTTGAGATGGCAGTTGCTAAAGAGATTGGCATGAGACAGAGACCTTTCCCTTGAAGGTATTGCATGGCTGAGCCCATGTCTTCTTCCATTAGCTTCGCCACTTGATGCTCCGTCATCGTAATGCTATCGTTGGAGTTTCCGGCCGTCTGGCTACCGCCGGCCATGGCGGAGGTTGCATTACCGTGGGATCCACCTGCCTGAATAAATATAAAAAGAAAAAAAAATCATTTTTGAAAACGAAAAGACAAGAAAGTGAAACCCTAAGTGATAAAAGCCGGCACGCGTGCTCTCTTTTTTTTGTGCTATGTTTTAGAATTTTAGAATTTGTTTTATATATATACTTTCTTTTTCTGGAAACTTTTTTACATATATTTTGTTTGGAACGTCTTGCATGATACTTTATCTAATTAACAGTATAATTTCTTAATTTTATCCATTGCCTAAAATGTTTATTGGATATTACCAAAAACAAAAAAAGAGAGTAGAGATAGTAAAATGAAATACCTCAGAGATTTGAGAAGAAACTGAAGCAGCTCCTCCCAATCTGCTCATGCTCAGTACCTAAAACGCATAATTAAATTCGTTACAGAATTATGAAGTCCACTGGTCCACTACTTTTTAATTTTAAATATATATATATTATATAACCTGTGTATATGTCGTAAAATCCAGAAAATTATTAATCAATTATATAAAATTTTGGGAGGGAGCATAAGGAATTTTAGTGGCAGAGGCCCATATTTGATTAAATGTTATGTAGAGATGGTACTAATAATATGTCAGCTTTTCTTTTTGTTTGATATGTCAACTAAAAGGCAAAGAAAGAATCTTCCATCAATACTGAAGTGAATAAAATAAAAACAAAATGTACTTTGTAAAAGAATTTACCCTATTGTATAATAATAATAAAATAACTGTAAAATATATGAGAGAGAGCGAGATTCACCTTGACTTGGAGTTGTAAAAATTTGACATAATCTATAATCTCATCGAGCATCGATGCCTTGTCTGTCTGTCAATTATATATCAAACAAATAGTATAAAAATCTGTCAGAACTGAGATCTTAATCCATTTATTACTGCATTAGTTAACTTTATTATTGTAGCCTAATTAACTAGCTAATCAGTGTTTAATCATTTGATTGATGATATATACTACTCCATCTCTATCTCTATATATAGTATAAACTAAACAACCACCAATTATATGAGTAAAACAAAACACATGAATTTGCTTTTAAACCTACTCTTAGTTTTGGTCAATAAATATTAACTCCTAAAAGTTGTAGTTGGCAGCTTAAAAACTAGTATCTCTTAAACAACTCGAGGAAAGTTCCTGATCATTTTTTTATACTGTATTTCAATTCTAGTTTCTAGATGCAATTACGGATTATACAAATCCAGACTGTATGATGAAAAATGACGTTTAAAAAAAATTAATGATCCATTTTTTTTTGTCAATAAATATAAGATCCATTTACAATTAAATAAATCTTAATTTATGAAACAAAAATGAAAGTGAAATAAACAAAAAAATACCTTATTGCCGTTTGGGACGAGTTCTTGAAGAGCTTTCATCCTTTCCGCAATTCTCTCTCTTCGTAACTGCCCCATTATAACATTTTTTTCAGAATTTTTTTAAAAAAACTTATAGAAATTTTCAATTTCGACACCTTTCTCGGTAACTGTTACAAATTAATGCACCAAACAAAAATGAAAAAAAAAAAAAAAAAAAAAAAAAAACTAACCCTTTCGGCAATACTGTGAGGATCAGTTGCTTGACCTCTCCTAGCTCGGACTTTAGTCCTACTCTGCGGCGGAGCCGCCACCGTACCACCAGTAGCTGTAGACGCGCTTGCCTGCGGTTGCGATGGCGTTTGCGTTTGTCTTTCTTGGTTCATCAATCCACCTCCCGATCCCTATATAGATTTCATCATCAGTTACAAAAAAAAAAAAAAAAATTTACGTTTTAAGAAAGAGATAGCTAGAGAGACTATACATACATGAGGGATATGAAAGTTAGGAAGAGATCCTGAGGCGGAGAAGCCATTGTAAAGAGCGTGGACGGAGGGGCCATCGTTTAAAGGCATCATCATGATCTGCTGATTTCTTGTGTCGACGTCGTGGCCGTGGAAGCTATCGGAAGGAAGAGGAGGATGAGCATCGTCGACGACTGATGGCCATGGGGCGGAGGAAAAGATTTGATCAAGGAAGTCTTCATGGTCAAAAGTAGTGGTGGCCGGAGTTTGGATATGGGAAGAAGATGAAGAAGAAGGAGTTAGAAGAGAAGAGTTCATCATGATGGTGAATGATGATGGGCTCCTTCTTCTTCTTCACTTTTTTTTTGGGGGAATAGGTTGCAAATGTTGAGGTTTGGCTTAATTATTATAAAGAAGAATTGTTGTAGTTATATATATTTTTTAATGTAGGGTTTAATTATAAATATCATTTTTTGGTGATGTTTAAAAAGGAAAAAGGAAAACTTTTAATATTGTGGTTAGCAACCCATATGATATTATTATATGGTGTGATGATGAAACGACGATTATCTTCGCCTCTTTAATTTCGTTTCCGTCTAGACTTTTGTTTCTCTTTACTCCAAATCTTAATCATTCCTTTTTTTTTAACATCTTAATGTATGTACGTTTAATTATTGCTATTGTTATCTAAAGAGTTTGGATTATATTTGCTTTACATACTTTTTTCAGATACAAACTTAATTACTTCACCATTTTTCTTACTATCATTCAGTAAAGGATCCTTTGATATGAATGTCGTCATCAAGTCAGAATGCCTAGAAACTCTCCACTTAAGCAAGGAGTTACGCGGACAGTTCCACGTGAAACCAAACACAAAAGAGGATACTTGTCCAATTCAAGATTTGATCAAACCAAGAAGCTAAACTTGGATATTATATATTCACTCAAGATTTTGCCCTAAGAAAACTACTTATTTTAGGTGGGATTTAAAATGATCAAACCAATCAGCCGGAACGTAAAGACCTATTAGAAATTTACAATCGTATACCAAGAACAAGCCTACTTATCATTGAAAATTCCACTCGACCTAACGATGTTTAGGAAGCCCATCATTTTAAATTTTTAAGGAGAACGATCAAGCCACACTATACTCTTCGATAGACCGAATTCAAGAGATGGTCATTGGTCGGTGCCTACCCGTAACCAGTCCTGAACCACTTACGTCACCCAACGGTAAATCTACTCGTCAATTCATTCGTACTATATATATACTATAAATGTTGTTATAATCTTTCCACGATGACAAATATCTAAAAATATAAAAACTAGATTAGGTACATTCATCAATGATACTAGTGCTCTCTCGAAATTCTACTGTTTTTGCGTTGTCCCCAAGATCACAAACATCCTATCCCAAATACGAATATCGTATTTGAGATTAATAATCACAAAATATGATGATAATTTTTTTTAATGAAATTCCGTATCAATCACGACTTGGAACTTTATTATGTTTTTATTCTTTATAACTAGATATTCTTCTTCTCTCTCTTTTTTTTTTTCTTTTTTTTTTTCAATAGCTTCAAACTGTATATTATTTATATTATTGTGTCACAACCCACAGCAATCAGCATATATATACTCTTTTTGGATAACTAATTAAACTGTAATATTTGAAAACTCTAATTTTGTGTCTGGATGTTTGACACTTCTTCTCTTCAAATCCACTAATTAATTTAGGGTTTCGAGGTTTGTATTTTAATTTCTAGTCAGAAATATTGTTTTTCTTTTCCATTGCTACAACATGAACAAGTTTTAATGAAACATATATATATATATATATATATATAACAAATTTCTTTATTCTTCAAAGCATGTGTCTCATATGTACTTATACAGGTACATATGTGTGACTGTGTGCATGTATCTTCTCATGTTATGCACATATATATATATATATAAGCTCATATACGTTCATGTATGTCTACGCATGTGTATTGCATATATACGCGTATACATATAACATACCGAGCTTTTAAAGTTATATATTCCAACAATCTAAGAGACACGTCTTTATGTTGGCGTGTCCACTTTCCCACTATCCGAGTTATAGGTTTCAAAATGATGAAATTTTATTTTCCGTTAATAGATAGAATGCCACAGTTTTGTATCACTCAAAAGTGACATATCTCTATATTTCGTTGTGGTTCGTATAACCCCACATTAATTAAAAGCCTTAAACTTTCACGGTTCTTTCAAAATTTTTGAAACATAAATTGTTTTGTGAGGAAACTAATGGTGCAGTTAATGTAACATATACTGATATAAATTTCGTTTTCCGGTATATGGAAGTTTTTATGAAACTATATAGGTCATATATTTACATGGGACAAGTCCTTGTACGTCAACAAGAAAAGTGGGATTAGTTTTAATAAATTATTCTGCGTGATTAAGCACATGGGACATTCTGTGTTTGCACAAACTCACAAGGAGAGAAAGATGGGCTTTAATTACACTCATTTATTAATTGCAAATGTTGGTCAAATAATTAATGTACTAACAAACAAAGCTAGAGAGAGAGATAAAATATACTACTATGAACTAATATAATTATTATCAAGAGGAAAGTACTTAACAAATGTAATTATCTTTGTTTGTTCTTAACAAAGTAAATGGAAGTCACAAAATATGTTTTATCACATTCTTCTGAACAAAATAACACTTATCTAGAGAGTAGAAATAAATATTGGTATACGTCTTTGTCATTTCTTCCTTTACACCTCAATCCGCATGCATATACTAATTTTTTCAATTTACAGTTTATGCATAAAGCAAAATAAAACTATAGAAAATAATGGTTTTTGATCCTAATAGATGCTCCACTGAATTTTGGATTTGATAAGGTGAATTCCTTAAATATTAAAAATCTAAGTAAATGCAATATATCTACCTCTTAACGAGAATTAAAAAAAAAAAAAAAAAAAAAAGAAGAAGCATGATTATTAGTTTGAATACCATGATTGTGATTGAAAACGTCACTGCGTGAAAGAATAGTAGCCAAGGATTAAATTTACAAAATAAGATATATATAAAAGTCAATGTTTTTAACGAAGTTCTCGTTCCGTGTGGATGTCTCTGTGAGATGAGCTTATATATATGTTGAACAAAACAAAGGGTCGTAACGTAGCCAAAACTGTACAGAAAAGCTGTAAGCTGAAGCTGTAAGCTTTTACGGAATAGTGCAAAACTGTAAGAAAGAGATGTACATGAAAGTGGTACAAAAAAGCTGAGAATAAAATTTTTAATAAAGTTTTGGTAAAGTTTTTGTGATTGGTAAAATTCAAAGCTGTACAAACTTGTAATATTTTGTGTGTGTTCACCGATCAATACCAAAATGAGAAAAACGATGGTATATATATCAGCTAAGAACGAAAGTACTTAAATTGAAAAATATTATAGAAATTGTGTAATATAGAAGGAATCAATTTTTTAAGCGTATGAATTAAACTATATAAACATGAGAAATAAGTAGAAACTGACAGTACAAAAATATTGTTGCATCAATATAAATTATCTTTTGAGTAAAGTCAACTATATATATAAACTTCCATTTAACTTGGTCTACTATATAGTTTTGTTATCGATATCCGAATTGTCAAATTGATAAGTTGTTATTGTTTCCATACAATAGTATATATACTAATGAAATTATTTAGACTGAATAGAGAGCATTACACTTCCACAACTTCTTAGGATATTCTTTAATTTCACCTAATAATTTGGTGATTATATTTTTAAAATAAAATATCAATGTCTAATGCAAGCAAGGATGAGAACTGAGACTTGAGAGTAGACTTTCTTTCTTATCCATCGATTAACTGGAAACTGAACTTTCTTTATTATAAAAAAAAAAAGATCATCATAGCAGTCATGAGTCTACGAAATCTCTAACAGTTGTTTATGTTTAGTTTCGAGGCTGCAGTCTCTTACCATTCATCAACCATTGTTTGTCATCAATTGGACAAATCTGTCATTATTTTGTTTTCATATTGTTTTGTATATATATATACAAGTCATTTTGTGTGTTACGTTTTTGATTCTTGATTCAAAATCAACTGATAATAAGTGATTTAGTTCGTGCTTAATATACATATTATTCTAGATTTTAACTCGATTATATGATTTTGTGCACAAATGGCTAAAATTACTGTTATTAATTTAAACAATTTTGAAGGGTATTGAGAAGTTCTTAGATGGATGAAATATAATTCATGCATTTTTCATATTAATGACAAAGTCTAATGTTGAAACTTAGGAGACAGCTCTTAATGTTGAAAACATGCACAAGGAATTTCACTTCGTTCTCCAATTATCTATACTCGAACTTAAAAATGGACTATTGTTAGATATTATATGTGTGTATTTAATATATATGTTCTTTTTTTATTGCTTTATTTATTTTCATATTTATCTTTTATTTATTCTCAAAGAAAAGACATAACTATAAATGAGTTATTATTTTGGTATGTTTTGAATTTCTTGATATTCTGATGTAATTCTTGTTTTTGTAAAAAAAAAAAAAACTTTTAAAAGGTTTTTAAGTTAGATCCAACTGTTTGAGGTTTATTTAAATCTAACTAAACCATGAATTTAGAAATTTGATGTCCAATAATTGTTTACAATCGTTTTCCAACCATTGGTGCTTGGTTTTGCTATATAAGATGGGTCAGATCAGACTCAGACAGTACTTGAAAACCTTTTTTTACCATACAAACAGTATCTATCTGACCAGTTTGTACTTTCGATACCATCTAAAAGAATAAATTTTTGGAAAATTCCACCGGAGAAATCGATGAGATTGGTCCCAAACAATTATTATAAGATGAAAGTATTTTTCAATTTTATCCATTAACAAAAAGAAAATATATTGTAAAATTTATAAACTCCAAAGACTTTTTTTTTAATAAAAAGGATGTTTTGTGTGTTCGAATCACAGTCGTGAGATGAAACCGTCTCCTGTTATATAACACAACAGTACAACACAATCAAAGCTCTCACTCATTTTTCATAATATCCTCTTATTGGTTACATAGAGATTACAAACCATAATAGTTACACTAATCACTCCCTTTTTATTCGCAGTTTTTGATTTAATCCGATACAAACATGACGGATTGATTTGATTCTAATATGAAGAACAGAAAATAAAAAGAGGAAACTAACCCATAGAGTAAGAAGGTGTTGGCAAGTTAATGACAGTGGTCTTCACTTTAGTCATCAAATTGATGCTATTTGTCACACCTTGTGATCCTATTCCACTGTCCTTTAGTCCCTGTTTATCCCAGCACAAAACCAAGTTAGCTAACCGGTCATAACCGAGGGGAAGATGGGTCTATAAATCGAGGATTTACCTGGAAAGGGAAGTGGTCCGGTCCACGAGCTGGTGCAGAGTTGATCTGAACGGTTCCTGTCTCCATTGCATCACTGATCAGTATTGCCTTGTTGATGTCTTTAGTGAATACACATCCCTTCAAATGAAATTGTTGAGTTAGCTCCGGTTAAGCGAAAACCAAATAAACAAGACTAAACCAAGCCTAAATAGCCAAACCTGGAGGCCAAAGTTACTAGCATTGCAATGATTGATCCCTTCTTCAACAGAACTGATCCTCAAGACGGGAACGACAGGACCGAATGGTTCCTCCCACGCGATCCTCATGTCAGGTCTAACATTGTCCAAAAGCAATGGCCAAATCAAGTTACCTTCTCTTTTATACTCTTGACAAAAGGTTGCTCCTTTCTCCTTAGCATCCATCACCAATCCTTCAATGAAATTAGCTGAAGATTCCGACACCACGGCTGTGATATCAGAGTTATCTTCAGGCGGTCCAACCGTGAGTTTGGCCACTTTAGCTTTTACTTTCTCAACAAGTTCATCAGCCACTGATTCCATCACTAGGACCACCTTCACAGCAGTGCACCTCTGCCCACTGGTTAAGGTAGATAAAACCGGTCACTTAACGCATAGATATCGGTTAACTACACTCATTAATGTAGCTAGGTAGCTAGCTAGATTACCTGTAAGAGAATCCTCCTTTGATGATGTTGGAAGCAACTAAATCAAGATCAGCATCTTCCAGGACAATGCATGCATCTTTTCCTCCAAGTTCCATTTGAAGAGGGATCATACCAGCTTTCTTAGAGATTGAGATTCCGGTATCACCACCAGTGAAACTGAGACAAGTCATCCAAAAAATTTAGTAGTGAATAGGAACATAACGTGTTGGTTGAATGTATATATAGGTATATACCTAATGCAGTTAACAGCAGGGTGCATAGTGAGGAAATCGCCAATCTCAGATCCCTTTCCAGTGATGCAGCTGATAAGTCCTTTAGGGAAACCGGCTAAGTGAAAGCAATGTACCATATGAAGGCAAGAAACAGCTCCCTAAAAGAAACAGACAGTTAAAAAAGAATTTTCATAACATCAATTTTAATAACAGTACTGTAAAGTTCTTTTTAGTTACTTGAGTTGGAGGTTTAAGGACAAGAGAGTTTCCAGCGATCAAAGCAGGAGCGATCTTTGATACAGCGAGATTGACCGGATAATTGAATGGTGGAATAGCTAAAACCACACCAAGTGGAATCTGCAGCTCAGAAAACAAACACAAAATATGATCAAAACATTTGTAAAACTTTCAACCATTGATGCAAGACATATGAATCAAATAGATTAGTTATACCTTGGAAGTGAGACAGTACTTAGTACGGTCATTACCAGGGAAGCTATCGGATAGCAGAAACTTCCCTTCACCTAAGATCCTAACACCTTCTTCAGCACAATAAGATATCAAATCTCCAGACCTCACAACCTTTCACCAAAACCAAACATCAGAGATCTGCAAAGAAAAAAACAATGATGCACAAAGAGAAAGAGAGAGAGAATGAAACCTCAGTAACAGAATCTTTAGCGGGTTTAGCAATTTCCTTGACAAGAGACTCAGCCATGGGAGCTTTGTTTTCCTTGAGGATCGTAGCAGCTTTGTGAAGAAGCTCAGCTCTTTTCCAAAGAGGAGTCTTTGCCCACGATTTCTGAGCCGATTTCGCCAGTTCCATCACAGCGTTCACTTCTTCTTGCGTGCATGCTGTCATTAACAGAAAACAGAACATTATCTTATCTTGAAATCCTCTGTTTTTTTGTCTCCTCTGTTTCTCTTCAGAGATTCTTATGTTGTTATCTTAATTAATTCTCAATTTCCCATTTTTAACTGTTATATCAAGTAATTAAACACTATCCATACTATATCTGCAAATTTGGGCCTTAAATCTGGTTTTTAAGAGGACAACATAAGCATGAAACTTTAGAAGAAGTTGATGATAAGATACCTTGAACCTTGTACTGTGGCTTCCTCGTGGCCGGGTTAATGATGGACACACTCTTACCAGAGGAAGAAGTTTTCCACTCTCCATCAGCGTAGTATTTGTAGACTTCTCCGTCTAGAATCTCTGCAAACAATCCAGTCCCCGCCATTGATGTCTGTAAACAAAACTTAAAAGGTGTGTTGTGTTTTGTGTTGATTTGTTTCTGTTCACACAATGTCTGAATATATAACCAATAAGAAAAAACCAAAAACAAAAGAGAGAAGAAGGCTCTCTCCTCTGTGTCTCGCTTCTTGAGTGTTGCAAGAGAGAGAGAGAGAGAGAGAGAGAGGGATAGATTTAATGGAAGGAGTGGTGAAAGAGCATGAAAGGTAGATAGATAGATAAGTGATTTAAAGGGTAAAAGAAAATCTTGAAAAGGATAAAGAAAGGAAGATGAAAAAATTTGTATGGTGTAGAAATGAGAATTGAGAATTAGAGAGAGGTGAAGAGAGCGTTTCTTGGTGTGTGATCGTTTTGTTGGTTATTGAATAGCTTTGGTCCTACACGTACCATTGGTTTATTAACGAAGGGACTCATGATAGCCACAACCACAAAGCTTTTTTTTTTTGAATTCATTCATACACTAACAGACATGCATGTATTTAACTTTCTAAGTCCCAAAGTCCGTTTCTTGTGGAATATTCCGGTTTTTATTCAAAATAATAAATGGGAAAGTTTTAAGAACATTTAAATGATTTAGATATTATTCTGTTTTCGTTACTTCAGTTTTCTAAGTACTGTATGTCCTATATAGCTATAACTGCTGTAAATACAAAGCAGATTTTTTTTACAATATGCAGTAGATGTGATTTAATTTAATAAAGCATATATAACCTACTTTTTGGATATATACAGTTTTTGTGGGAAAACCATTCCAAATTACTACGTTATTAGAGGGAAAAAAATAGGTAAGCTGATATGTATGTAGCTCTTGGTTTGAATTGTCGATATGAAAAGCATCAACGTGTATCATGCTCTTGAACCGCATATTTGGTATTTGTTCGAGATACAAATTAATACCGTTGGTCGTCTGGAACCTTT
Organism: Camelina hispida; assembly: GCA_023657505.1. NCBI lineage: Eukaryota > Viridiplantae > Streptophyta > Magnoliopsida > Brassicales > Brassicaceae > Camelina > Camelina hispida. The sequence goes on from CP094632.1 coordinate 41,205,528, forward strand.
TATGTTGCGCTTGTGATGGTAAGCCGTACACGCCAATCGCCACGACCTCGAGTGTAGATGGTGTTGGATGTGAAAAAAAAAACTATGGCAGTTCGTGAATACGAGTGAAGGAGATCTACATCTTTCTGATAAGTTTCTTTCGAAGCTCTATGAAATATATTGGAACTTTCTCGGCCATTCACGACACTGTCCATGTACGCCAAGAAGGCCATGCATCCTAGATGTTGTCGATTAAATCTTTTTGATCATTTTGGCTTTTTTAACACTATAAAATAGTATGATTTAAATCATATGTCAAGTTGAATACACCCCCTTAGTTTCGAGTAAGTAGTGATTAAGTGTCAAATATGGAATGCACTATTTGTTTTCAAATATACGACACTAATTTTACAATTTTTCATAGAAAAAATCTCAATAAAATATAAGCCTTATTCACTCAAAATTATCAGCTATCAAATTCATTTTAACAGTCTAATCATAGAAACGTAAGCTGTTTTTCATAAATAACCACAATAGATTCGATTACTGATATAATTTGGTACGGTAAAACTTTTAACCACAACACTATGAATAACGGATTATCAATGAAACCCAAAAAAATAAAAGAATTTTCTACGTGCCAAGCAACTACGGTAGACAACCGATATGCTGATGGCCTTCAGCTATGGTTCTCCACCCATCCTCCTTAAAGACAACTTATGCTAGTTTTCTAATTTTCCAATGTTCTCTAATTCAAAATTCAAACCCTAGTCCAATATACTGAAGCATTCATTGTACAAAAGGTTTTTTGGTTGAATAAAATTTTACATTCAATTCAAAAAAAACTACGGTAGACAATGAAATTGAATAAAGCCAAATGCAGTTTTGGAACTACTGAATTAAACGTACTAGCTACTACTTGATATCTTGGTTCAAGGCCTTACACGTGTTGTTTGTCTCTCTATTTTATTCTGTTGTCGTGACAATTTTTCATCACTATCGTATATTATTACGTAAATTTTACTTTAATTTTCATCAATTATATTAATTTTTATGAAGTGACAGAATAACTTAATATGTCCAATAAAAATATTAAAAAGATGCTGGTAATTAAAAATCTTATGGACATTATGTCATTTAAGACTCAACCCCTAGATTTTATTATCCAATATACGATACAATTCATTTATACAGTCACCATTTTTTTTCTTACAAAGTTATCGAAAATTAAACGACAGTTGTGAGTGGGAAGTTTTTGTACACAGAGTTCGTTATCTTCCTTGGGGATAACAAAAGACGATAAGATTTTTTTTTTTTTTATTTTTTTCTTGAGAAAACATTCTTATCTTTGTGAATTTAATCTTTTGGAATGCATGTTAACTCTTTATTTAACTATTGATAAAAACAAAGTTATATTCCACTAGAAGTTATTTTGGTGGCTATAATAGATTCATAATCATATTGTATTCGAAGATGTGATAGTATTTGTCAAAACTTGAGACACCAAGATGGTCGAATGGAAATGAGATAAGAGCTCTCACTGTAGTAATATCTTTCTATCCAAATTGAGTACATTTCATAAAATTTTGAAACCAACGGCCACACAAATTTTGTAAAGGATCTACAACAACTATATTCATTGGTTATAACGTAGAATTTCACCGAAAAGCTAAGTCATAGGTAACTGAGTAGGTGAAGAGATGGAAAGAAAAGTGGATGGTAAATCTCATCACATAATATTCTTGGTAGTTAAGAAGATCGAGGAACCACAAGAATTCTGATAAAAGACGAAAAAAATAAAGAAACTTGCAAAGTGATTAATTCATATAGGACCACAAAAACCATACCATAACATCAAGATCCCCACCAAATGAGTATCAATCAATCAATCTTCCATTAATCTTGCGAACAAACCATAGCCTTGGAAATCTTTAGTTTATTTTGTGTGTGACTATCGTAAAAAAAATAAAAATCTATTGTTAGGTGGACTAGATTTGATGCATTGATGTAAGAAATATGTCGATTTTTTCAAAAACTCGTTAAATGAAACTAAGTTGGGGTATATATTAGTAAGTTGAAAACTATACCTAATCATCAAAGCAGACCAAATATTCATTTGTATTAAGAGATGAATCTTCATCCTCATATTTATTTGGCCGGTGCAGTCTTTATTTAACGGTAAGAAATTATGAAGTAGTAGTCCCTACAAATGCATTCATCCATCCTTTCTTTAAGAAACACAAGAAAAAAAAAAAAAAAAAACCTTTCTTCTTTCTTGTTTTTGCCGGAATGAGTCATTGACATGTCATGTTCATTATCATGTATATACAAATACGAAGTAATAATCATGGGTTTCTCCTATCTTTATCCACTCGTCTCTATCGGCAGGCCTCGTCGTATAAATTTGTCTATGATCCTGTTAATTTGCTTCTCCAACTGGTATATCTTCTTCTCCTCGTTACTCCTTCCGTTTCAAAATATAAAATATTTTAACTAAAGCAGATTAAAAAGTATTTACTTATTTTAACTAAAGCAGATTAAAAAGTATTTACTTTTAACAAGTTTAACCAATAATAAATAATATTGCATAATATAAAATACTAAAGTAATTTTAAAATTGCATAAAAACTTGAAAATATCTTATATTATGAAACAAAAAACTTCTCTAAAACATCCTATATTTTGAAAACGGGGGAGTATTTGTTATTTGGGCATTCTAAATACTAATACTAATAATTATATTAGTAAGGTAAACCATTTCTTTTAATAATAAAAAATTAATATATATATATATATTATCTTTATATCTGAAATCAATTATGAATTTGCCATGGATTTGCTATTTTTAGACTACAAAACTACAGTTAAATATATGTTTTTGACCCGTTGTGTTTGTGTTTATAGGTTCCATTTGCTTTTGAGTTTTTAAAAAATCATAATTATAGACATTTTTAAATGTTAAAATAGCAAATCCATACTATTTTTTTAAAAAAATGGCATATTCATAAAATTTGTCTTAGAAAATGATATTTTATGTGTAAGGTTCCAATCTTCCATTAATCCCCATAAACTTGGGAGCGCTCAAACTCCAGTGCCTCCCATAAGGATGAGTAACACCTTCAACCAAATAATATTACAACAGAGCACATTAATTCTGAAAGATGCCAAACCATGAGCCTAACACTGAAACTCCTTGACGACGTGATCTTCGAGCTCTCAATGTCGGATCCAAGTGACACCTCTTAGAATGTTTTGTATCTTCACAATTAGGGCACAAGCTGGTCTAGAGGTTGCATTGTGCAGTCTTGAGTTCCTTTCTTTCGAGATGACATACATTGAAGTTTGAAAGGCTAATCGAAGAATCAAAGTCACATTCTTGTCTCGGCTAGGATTCTTCAGCCATCTCAATCCGTCTTCAAACAAGTTTGGACGAGAGACATGGACCATAGAATAAACATAAAACCAAACTTTTGCAGCATAAACACAATCAAAGAACAAGTGCTCTCTCGACTCATCCTGAGAATTACATACTGAATGCTCTCTGTTAAACTCCACTAGATCAGTCTATCTGTCGTGTGTAACCAATGCCGAGTTAATTGCGGTAAAATCCGATTTATTCAGGTTAATTACGGTTATTTCAGATAAATCAGGTTTATTCCGGTTTGTTACAGTTAATTCGGGGTATTTCAGGTCTATCCCGGTTTACGGGTTACTTAACCCTAATTTTCGTGGCTCTGTGTGGTTGCAGAGCAGAGTCTCAGAATCGGTTCTGTTCACTCATTAGTTTAAGTATGAGGCTTTGCTCCCGGAAGTGCCACTGGTCTCGCTGTCGTCACCTTCCGGTGGAAGCGGAGCCAATGATTACAAAAAAACCTGATCGATTGAGCCACACACGCGCGATGATGATCCACTTGAGCGCTTTTACAATCTCTTATTATCATTTTCCCTGTTTTGGTCTTCTTCTTATTCTTCTTCTTTGGGGCTATGATTATGATTGATCCATTCTAAGTCAGTTGACCAGACACTGAGGTCACTTTGTTTCTTGGCGTGGCTACAAATTGGTACCACTAAAGAGAGATCAGTGATGATACCATTTCACATCATACAATTGATTAGCTCAAGAAAACTGAAATGTTTCATTTGATTGAACTGTAAACTTTTGTTCAATTGCGTAATTTGTAGAAGAATCATAGTTTGAGACTGAGTAATGAATTAGATAGATCTCAAAGCAGCACCAGAATCTGAGAAAAGCACTAGGCTTTGAACATGTTGAAACTTGTAATTCTTAACTATTACCCTCTGTAGAATACATCAGTGCTTTGTTTGGAAAAGGTTAATTGTGGGCCTAAACCATTTAAAAGAATCGAAGAAACAATTATGAAAGCTGTCAACTTTGGGAATAAAGTTTGTGCCTTTGTGGTTCTCAATTCAGCTTTCTCTAAGTTTGTGACAAACAACAAACTGATGTGGAGTTGTGATCTTGTTTTTGATCAAGATTGTGACTTTTGTGGTGGGATTATTCCAAAGAAACCAGTTTAGTCTTCTTAGGTGCAATTATTGGTACTGAGATTTTTATTAATTTGAGACCTCTTATTGGAAACAATTCTAAGATAAGACAGTTGCTTGTTTTTCTATCTCATTGGTATTCTCAGTTGGAACTTTTTTTGTTTTGGGAGAAGAAACCAACTGGATTTTAAACCAAGTTTGTTTTCTTGGAGATGGAGCTTGGCTTTGTTTGGACCATACAGCCACTTGTGTGTTAGTTCGATTGATTGTTAACTCTTTTTTTGTGTCAGCATCATGCTTGAGAGTTGACAGAGATGGAGAGGCAGAATCATCACAAGTTCTGAAAAAGGACAAAACCTTTTTCTGATGCAACTCACGTTTTCACTTCACAAGCTCCAAAAGAGTTTACTTGGGAAAACAAAAGTTTGACGGATGCAAAACCAATTTTGTTAGCATAAGACCAAAACCCACTCCTTCTTTTGCCTCCTTGCGTGTATTTGAGTTGCTATTATTTTGAGAGAGAAAAAGAGAGATAGATAGAGAGAAAATGTCTACTTGTTTCTTGTGTCTTGTGTTACTGTTCTTCTCTGTTGTTGCAGAAGCAACTTACTCACCAGGAGGTTTCCACCATCTTTCTTCTCTAAGACAAAAGAAGAAGGCTTCCAAGTCAAAGCCAGAGTTACCTTTTGAGACTCGTTACTTCCCTCAGAATCTTGACCACTTCAGTTTCACACCTGAGAGTTACAAAGTCTTCCACCAGAAGTACCTCATCAACAGCCGTTTCTGGCGCAAAGGTGGCCCCATCTTCGTCTACACTGGAAATGAAGGAGACATCGACTGGTTTGCTTCAAACACTGGTTTCATGTCCGATATTGCTCCCAAGTTCCGGGCTCTTCTTGTTTTCATTGAAGTATGAGTTTCAAAAACCATGTAATCTTCATCTCTAGTTTGTAGAATGAGACTCAAGATGTTTATAATGGTGTTTTGTGTGTTTGTTTCATATTGTTGTAGCACCGGTTCTATGGAGAATCAACGCCAATTCGGAAGAAGTCTCATAAGTCGGCTGAGACATTGGGTTACCTCAACTCTCAGCAAGCGTTGGCTGATTTTGCGATCCTGATAAGAAGCTTGAAGCAGAATCTATCGTCCGAGGCATCTCCTGTGGTTGTCTTTGGTGGCTCTTATGGTGGAAGTAAGCTCACACCCACCATTTCAGTGGAATAATCAATTGACAGTACTTCATTATTACTAATCATTTCTCATAAACGATGTTCTGTTGTGTGTCATGTCTTGTGACAGTGCTTGCAGCATGGTTCAGGCTCAAGTATCCCAACATAGCAATCGGTGCATTGGCATCCTCCGCCCCAATACTTCATTTTGATAACATTGTGCCCTTGACGAGCTTCTATGATGCAGTTTCTCAGGATTTCAAGGTATTGTATGCTCTGTTTCCGGCAATTCTCATATATTAAAGTGACATTATAACGGACTTTTGTTACAAGCAGGATGCGAGTATTAATTGTTTCAAAGTCATCAAGAAAAGCTGGGAAGAGCTAGATGCAGTCTCAACTAAGAAAAATGGCTTGCAAGAACTCAGCAAAAAGTTCCGAACTTGCAAGTAAATTATGCTTCAAAGCTTATCTTCAAACTTGTAGTTAAATCTATTCTCTGTTCTCTAAGCTCTTTAAGAAAAGCTTAACCGTGTCTGTTTTGCTTGCATTGCAGAGGCCTTCAATCTATATATTCAGCCAGCAATTGGTTAAGTGGAGCATTTGTTTATACAGCCATGGTTAATTATCCAACTGCAGCTAATTTCATGGCGCCACTGCCTGGTTATCCCGTCGAGGAGGTGAGATAATCATTACGCCAAAGTGTGCCATCTGAGTATTTTTTTTTTTTTTTTTTTTTTCCAACCAAAATTTGGACTCGTTTTCTTTTGCATTAGATGTGTAAGATCATCGACGGGTTCCCTCGAGGATCCAGTAATCTTGACCGTGCCTTTGCTGCTGCAAGCTTATACTACAACTATTCAGGATCAGAAAAATGCTTTGAGATGGAACAACAAACTGATGATCATGGACTCAATGGTTGGCAATATCAGGTAATCTCATAGATAAGATATCAGACTCTAGAACAAGAACTGATTTATGTTATGAGACTATAAATGACACAATATGATTATTGAATGGAAACAGGCGTGCACAGAGATGGTGATGCCAATGAGCTGCTCGAACCAGAGCATGCTCCCTCCGTACGACAATGACTATGAGGCATTCGAAGAACAGTGCATGAGTAGATACGGAGTCAAGCCTCGACCCCATTGGATCACAACCGAATTTGGTGGAATGGTCAGTTTTTTTTTTTCTTTCCCTTACATTTGATCAGTTTCTTTAGCTATGAGATTCAATATCAGCTCTTTTGGTCATCTTTTGCAGAGGATAGAGACAGTATTGAAGAGATTTGGAAGCAACATCATATTCTCCAATGGATTGCAGGATCCTTGGAGCCGTGGAGGGTAAGTAGTACTTCTCATCTCAATGTGTGTAGAACATTATTTTTATGTGGTATCTTAACAGATCGGTTTTAACATCTAATTTCAGAGTTCTGAAGAACATTTCAAGCAGCATCGTCGCGCTTGTGACCAAGAAAGGTAACTTTGGTTATGTTTATGAATGTTGGGGAAGTTAGCCATATACATATTGTGCAAAAAAAACTGAAACCTGACATTGTTTTGTGTGAAACAGGAGCTCACCATGCAGATCTTAGGGCTGCTACAAAAGGTGACCCGGAGTGGCTGAAAGAGCAGAGGACACAAGAGGTTGCCATTATAGAGAAATGGATCAGTGAGTATTACAGAGATTTGAGAGGAGAAAATTAGTAAATAAAAGAGTAATAGAAGCCAAAGAAAAGGTTTATTGCACTAAATCAGCAAATAAAGACATTTGTGTACTGTGTTTTGTTATGCTTGTAAGTTGTAACAAAGAAAAAATTACACTTGTGTCATTGAAAGATGTGGACTGTTTCATGTAGTTACGAAAAGATGTGAGGCAGTTTTGTTATTTTCGAAACATGTAAGGATATCTCACTTCTCACAAATCAAATCACGAAAGATGTGAGACAATTTCGTAAATACCGAAAGCTGTGAGACAATTTCGTAAATACTCACAGTATTGTGGCAACTTCGTAATTAGTGAAAATTATGGGGTAAGCTCGTTGAATTTATTATGGAATTAAAAGGGTATAATAGCAACTAGCAAATAGCTGTAACGACGTCGTTTCATGGGTTTTTTTTTTTTTTTTTTTTTTTTTTTTTTTTTTTTTTTTTTTTCATACTATGGCTAGTTTGGCTACTATTGCCCAAGACTGTGAAACGATCTGAGCTTTCATCACCGTAACAATGGCACGGAGGTCTGGGAATTGCATTAGATATCTAGTAATATTCTCGGTGGTATCAGCTTTAATCATATGTGGACCTGCTCTTTACTGGAAATTGAAAAAGGGTTTCGTTGGATCTGCTCGTAGCAACTCCATTTGTCCTCCTTGTGAGATCTGCGATTGTCCTCCTCCTTTGTCTCTCCTCGAGATTGCTCCAGGTACTGTGTTACCTCTCTCATTCTGATTGGACCATTTAGCATATCTGGGTTTTCAATTTGGTTCATAAATTAGGAGACTTTTTGTAGTTCTTATTATAAATCTTTCTATTTTCTGGAAATGCTTAGATCGTGCTCGGAACCATCTGTGATGAATCTTTCAATCAAGCTACGGCTTTTACATCTGATCTTTCATTGTATAGGCCATAAGAGTCTCATTTACTAATAATAAAGTTCCATTCTTTTTGTTGTATTCTTTTGCAGGGCTTGCAAACCTCTCTATTACAGGTTAGATTTCAATCCCACCAAGCTTGTTTCTTCTGTTTCTCTAGTTTAGTGTGTCTCTACTGATTTAATATGAATGAGAACGTCTCTCTGATGGTTTGTCAATGAAGAGCCTTATTGGAAGATGGTGAATCAGTAACCAATGCAACTATTTCTCTTTTGTCTGTTGTAATGTTCCATGGAATTGAATATTGACTTATGTTGTGTATCAGGTTGTGGAAGCGATGATCCAGAGCTCAAACAAGAGATGGAGAAGCAGTTTGTGGATCTACTCACGGAAGAGCTGAAGCTGCAAGAAGCAGTTGCAGACGAGCATAGTCGTCACATGCATGTTACACTTGGTGAAGCAAAAAGAGTTGCTTCACAGTACCAAAAGGAGGCTGAGAAGTGCAACGCTGCCACGGAAATCTGCGAATCAGCTAGGGAGAGAGCTCAAGCATTGTTGCTCAAAGAGCGAAAGATCACTTTGTTGTGGGAGCGGAGAGCTCGGCAATTAGGTTGGGAAGGTGAGTAAGTAATCCACTGTTTAGTGACTTCTTCTCAGTCTACCCTGAAGAGCTTCTCGATGGAAGCAAACTAGATTTTCTCTTCCGCATACAGCTCATTTGAACATGGGAATCGCTTAATTCTCAAGGCAATGTTTTTATCTCCCATGTTCTTTATATATGTATGTAGCATTTTTTTTTGTGTTGCTCTTGGATCTGAATATAGCTAAAGAAAGGGTTGGCCTTGTATTGACTTTTTCTTCAGATATATTTTTGTCCAGTCACGTTGGACGAGAAATCACCGACTTCTGTATTTTATTGTTCATGTTAATTGGCAAAACCAACCATCATTTTCTCATCAGCCAAAGCTAAAATATTATATAATTATGATCTTTTTAAATTTGGGTTTTTTGTTTGTTGAGATTTGCATCTGATTGAGACAGCAATACTGATTTGATTTGTACTGCAGCAGGATGCATATCTGTGATATAAGCATGGCCTAAGCATGAGTGGGTCAAGAGTCACTTGTAATCTATGTTTCTTCTTTGTAAAGACTAACAAAGACTTTTCAGATGTTTAAGAAAGAAACATGATAGTCTGTGAAGAGGGACAAGAGCAGAGAAAGAGACAAAACTGGACAAGTCAAGAAAGGGTTGACATAATGCAGCATATGATCGCTCCAGGTATTACGCAGCACCAACTTTCAATATCTATTCATGCACAAAAACAGCTGCTTTTTTCAGTTTATATGATTTGTTTATTTTAGTGTCAGCCATTAATAATTTTCTCTTTGCATTATTCTAATGCTCACATGGACAGATTCCTTTTTTTTTTATCAACGCTTTAGATCTACCATTAAAGAACAGATCTCGGTTCAGTGACTTCTGCAAACCGTCTAGACCCATGTGGGTTGTCCAAAGTCTATCTATACCTTGAGGCTATTTGTGTTATATTCAACTTATTTATGTGTGTTATGTTTCTTTTGTGTTCTTCTCTGAAGCTTCCTTCGTGGACTTCTGCTGTTTTTTTCTAACTTTGGAATAGTTTTTGTATATCTCTGGACACAGAGATCGCAAATTCTTTTTTTCTTAAATGGAAGGTTCCATGAACAAGCGAGGATACGAATGCAGTCAAGAGGATACAGACAAGTTGCCAGAATCAAAGAGACAGAAAGTGCCTGCTTTGGCAAGGTAACTTCCTTAAGAGTTTTCTGTCATTTTCCAGTTCAAAGTAGTAGTTCAATGGTTAAACATCACAACTATTAAAGACGAACCTGCTTCATTTTCGAGTTCTTTACTCTTTCTGAGTTGTGATTTATCTTCTGTTGTGAGATGTTCTTTTGTAAGGTCTCAAAATTTTGATGTTACGTTTCCAAACCTCTCGTTTCACTTGCTACTTTGTTGATTTCCTCATAAGTCATATGGAAAAAACAAATTTACAGTGTTATTGTGGAAGCTGTCAAGGTAGATAGTTTGCAGAGGCTTTGCTCGTCTTTAGAGCCATTGTTTCGCAAAATTGTAAGTTTTTATTCTACTCTCTTTCTGGACATGTCTATAATTGCTTTTAGAGTAAATTGTGAATTGCTTGTGGAGTTGTAAACTTGGTATGGTGTGGGCAAACAAACAGGTTAGTGAAGAGGTGGAACGAGCCTTATCAAGGTTGGGAAATACAAAGTTAACATCGAGGTATTTTCTCCAGTTATAACTTTTCCCCTTGAAATGGTTCAGTGGTCACTTTATGTTTGAGTTTCTGGCTAAACCAACATAAAATCTCCAGGTCACCTGAACCAAAGAGGATCCAAGACCGTGATGGAAGAAACCTGCAACTTCACTTCAGGACACGAATGCCTCCTCACTTATTCACAGGTGGGAAAGTCGAGGGAGAGCGAGGCTCGGCAATTCATGTGGTTCTTATAGATGCAAACACAGGAAATGTAGTCCAAACAGGAGAAGAGTCAGCTTCAAAGCTGAATGTTGTAGTGTTAGAGGGAGACTTCAACGATGAAGATGATGAAGACTGGACGAGAGAGCACTTTGAGAGCTTTGAAGTGAAAGAGCGAGAAGGGAAACGCCCAATCTTAACCGGTGACACACAGTTGATGCTTAAGGAAGGTGTGGGAAGTTTAGGTGAACTTACTTTTACCGACAACTCGAGTTGGATAAGGAGTAGAAAGTTTAGGCTTGGTGTTAAGCCGGCCCTTGGGTATGGTGATAGCTTTCTCATTCGTGAAGCCAAAACAGAACCATTTGCTGTCAAAGATCATAGAGGAGAACGTGAGTTTTACCTTTTATTGTGTTGACAAGTAGAGAGTTAGAGAGTTCTTACTACTGTCTTGGGTCTGTCATCTGAAAATTTTCATTTTCTTTAACAACGTTTTGCAGTATACAAGAAGCATTATCCACCGGCTGTACATGATGAAGTCTGGAGACTTGATAGAATCGCGAAAGATGGAGTGTTACACAAGAAGCTATTGAAAGCTAATATCGTGACAGTCGAAGACTTCCTTCGACTCCTTGTTAAGGATCCACAAAAGCTGAGAAATGTAAGCATATTTATCTGTTAATGTGAATAAGCCACCAACTTTACCAAAGATGTATACTTTGTTAACTATTCTTGTTCTTTCTCCCCTGATATTGTAGTTGCTTGGGAGTGGAATGTCAAATAGAATGTGGGAGAATACGGTTGAACATGCAAAGACATGCGTTTTGGGTGGAAAGCTCTATGTGTTTTACACAGACCAGACTCACGCTACAGGCGTTGTCTTCAATCATATCTATGAATTCCGAGGCCTTATTGCAAATGGACAGTTCCTGTCTCTGGAGTCTCTTAACCATGACCAAAAGGTAAAGACAGACATATTTCTGTAAAGATTTGACAACTGTTTCTTGGTTATTAAGCTGATCATTGGTGTTAGCTCACAGATTTCAGCAGACATTTTGGTGAAGATGGCTTACGAGAACTGGCATAAAGCTATTGAATACGACGGTAAGCTATTGAATTGCTTACCAGTCGCCGAGAAGGAACTAAAAAGGTTACCGGAACCAAAAATGGTCTCAGCACAAACAGCTCAGAATCATCAACAGCTGCATAACCAGAATAATAGGCAAACTGTGCAATGTCATCCCAATGCTCTTACCTATCCAGTGGTCCCTCAACAAATAGATTATCCTCAGTTTGTGCAGCAACAATGCAGCCAATTATTACCCTCATTCCCTTGCAACGTACAGGACTACAACAGGTCAGTGGAAAGTTCCAATGACTCAAGCTCATACAACGGAGAAGATTGGTGTCGACCAAGAGCTGCAGGACAAGGTCTTGAAGACATTTTCAGCGAAGAAATCAGACTGAGGAGCTCAGAGATGCTTGAGACTGACGATATGCAGAGACTGTTGAAGACGTTTGGGATAGGTGTGAACACTGTGGGAACACAAGGCGGGTTTGGTCAGACGGATGAGTCTTGTTATGGTTATAGCATCCCGTACCAAGCTCAGATCGATAACACGTACAGAAGAGAACGTAATAGAGGCTCGGGGAAAGCTGTTGTGGGATGGCTTAAGCTTAAAGCTGCTTTGAGATGGGGTATCTTCATACGCAAGAAAGCTGCAGAGAGGAGGCCTCAGATTGTGGAGATCGACTAACCATAAAATAAAAACAAAAAAAAACAAAGCCTCTTGAGTTATTTCTTTTCTTTTCTTTTAGTTAATTTTTCGTTTTCGTCATAAGCTTGAAGACAGATTCTATAAACACAAAAGTTCATCTTTTGGATGAACAATCTAAAAGTAAAGAGAAATGGTCTTTGCTTTGAATTACATTACATGTAATGCTTTATTTTGTTTGCTCCCCTTATATTTCATGTTAATTTTTATTTAGCATTTTATATCCTTCTACATAAAGTAGTTTCATATTGGATGGAATAATCAAATAAGTGAACACTGACGGAAAAAAGTCTTTTTCATACCTGGACAATGACGATATGTTGAATTCATACATCAGACTATTGACTGTGCTTAAACATACATTTAGTTTTAAAATATTTGAATTTCATACATGAACTTTTGATTTTATGCCTAAATATACATAAACTTTTGATTTTGTGCCTAAATATACATAAACGTGTTTAATGAGTAACTCTGTTAGTATTTCCGTTTAGTCATTATGACGTGGATTCCTTTCACAAGAAGAGGAAAGTTAAATACCAATAAGCTACAGAAGCTTTTGTTGTAACTTAAACAAATATATATATATATATAATAACAATGGTGGTTCATCTTCTTCTCTCTAACCCCACATTTTCGTGAACCTGCCTCTTCCCTCTCTGTTGTCCCGCGAGTTTCTCCGCCAAAGCAAGATTTCTCCTAATGAGTACAGGTTTCCTTCGGTTATCAAAGCCTGTGCGAGATTGGAGAATTGGTTTATGAACAGATGGTGGAGATGGATTTTGAATCGAATTTATATGTAGGTAAAGCACTTGTGGATATGTATGCTAGAATTGTTTGGTAGAGATCTTGTGTCTTGGAACAGTTTGATTTCTGGGTATAGTTCCCATGGTTACTACGAGGAAGAAGATGTGGGGTTAGATTAAAGAAGATGAACCGCCATTAGTATATATATATACTTGTTGAAGTTACAGCAAAAGCTTTTGTAGCTTAGTGGTATTGAACTTTCTTCTGCATGTGAAAGGTCTTGGGTTCGAAGGTAGCCTTAGTCGATTTGCTTCAATTTTTTATTTTCCAACATAATCCAAAACGACGTAGTTTCAATATTTCTGTACACGTGGATTCCACGTCATAATGACTAAACGGAAATACTAACAGAGTTACTCATTAAACACGTTTATGTATATTTAGGCACAAAATCAAAAGTTTATGTATATTTAGGCATAAAATCAAAAGTTCATGTATGAAATTCAAATATTTTGAAACTACACGTATGTTTAAGCATAGTCAATAGTCCAATGTATGAATTCAACATATCATAATTGTCCATGTATGAAAAAGACGTTTTTCCGAACACTGACATCAACTTGTTACATTTTGCTTTAAAATCAAGTTGCTAACCAAACCGGGATTAGAATTTGACTAAACCGAACTTGATACAAACAGTGGAAGAGTCACTCACTCACTCACACTCATAAAAAAATGGCGGAAAATGTTGGAAGCGACTCCAGCGAATTCGGGAGCATCACTTCTTCCCAGCAATCTTACCTCAAGAACTGTCCTTTCGCCGGCCACGAAGCTTCTCCGACGAATTCTGACAACACCGAGGTCCTCAGTAACAAGAGTTCGCCGGCGGTTGTTATTAAAACTCCGGTTCTCTCGTTCTCTTCTCCGACCAGCCTCGATTCCATCAAAGATGACGTCTTTCGTACTCCTCCTGAGAACGCTTCTCCCTCCTCTGCCGCTGATTCGGATCCTGGGGTTAGGGTTCCTGAGATGAAATCACATAAAGGTTCGAATTTTAAATCTCCGTATTCAAACGCCGAGACAACGCTTCTCTCTTCTCCACCGTCGGAAAATTTTAGGGTTTCGCAGTCGAATTCGAGATCTCCTTCTTCCACGGCCGCGATGACCCCTGTTTCTGCTTCACCGTCGGAAAAAGTTAGGGTTTTGGAGTCGAATTCGAAATCTCTGTCTTCTACGGCCGTGACGACCCCTGTTTCTGCTTCACCGTCGGGAAAAGTTAGGGTTTTGGAGACGAATTCGAAATCACCGTCCTCTACGGCTGAGACGACGCCTGTTTCTGCTCCACCGTCGGAAAAAGTTAGGGTTTTGGAGACGAAATCGAAATCTCCGTCTTCTACGGCCGTGACGACCCCTGTTTCTGCTTCACCGTCGGGAAAAGTTAGGGTTTTGGAGACGAATTTGAAATTACCGTCCTCTACAGCTGAGACGACGCCTGTCTCTGCTCCACCGTCGGAAAAAGTTAGGGTTTTGGAGTCGAATTCGAAATCTTCGTCTTCCACGGCTGAGACGACGCCTGTTTCTGCTTCACCGTTAGAAAAAGTTAAGGTTTCGGACACGAATCGTCCTTTTGCTTTTGTGGCTAATAATGGAGCTCTCAAGTCTCCTCCTGAGAGAGTTGTTAATCTCGGTTCTTCATCTGCAACTGAAGGGATCAAGGTCTCTAAAACGGAAGACTCTGGTGAAGTTATACCTTTCAAAGAAATTATCGAAGCCCTTCTTCGTAACAGTGGAGAGAAGCTTGATGAAAGAGATGAAAATGTCAGCTGTGTTGACATTCTCAAAAGTTTTGGTTTGAAATTCCCCTAAATGGTTGGTTACTGATTTAGTAAGTCTTATTTGCTTTTTTGTACTGTTGCTTCAACTACAAGTAAATGATTAAGTATTTATGTTTGGAAATTTCAAGATATTTGTTGTTCTTACAAGGCTAAATCCTACAAAGATGATATCTTGTCTGTGATTGCATTGGTTAGCATTGTCCTGAGGAAAATGAACTGTGTGTTGTTGCAAAATTGCAAAGGAAGGAATCATCTATATTGTGGTTGTCTTCTACCTTCAAAAATCCAGCTTCTACCTTTTCTTGAATCTCAAGCACCGATTTTGCTTAGTTTCCTTAATGCTTGGCTCATCGTTTTCTTCTTTGCTTGGTGGATTGTTGAGAGCGAGTTTCTCCATTGCGTTCATGAACTTCCGCATGTGCTTGATGTACTCAGGGTATGTTTCCAAGTTGCAATGCCCTCCTCCTTTAACCCACAATGGATCATACTTGTCCTTTGCGAGTTCATACAGTCGCTTCCCGTGTGAAATGTTCACAATATCATCTTTTGCTCCCTGGCAGTTTCATAAAACCAAGTTTAATGATCTCTCTTTCGCACTCTTTCCTTAGTGAGACAAAGTGATGATGTAAACTTACATGCATAACAAGAACAGGGCATGTCACATGGCGTATCTTGTCAATGTTCTGCAAAATTCTAGAGTTTGAGAGAACTGACTGACCTTATAGTAACCAGAGAGACAAGAGAGAACAAGCTTACTTTGTAAATATCGAACCAGAATGTGACTTTTACAGGATACAAAACTCTAAGTCCAGAGAGAATCGCGCTATGAAGAATAATCGCTCTTAGTCTCTTTAACCGAGTTGCTAAATGCAACGATGGTCCGCTTCCAACGGATTGACCATACAGAATCAATTCCTCTTGCTTGATTTCGTACTCGCTCTTCAAGCAATTGTACACAGCCTCGATATCGTGGTACGTATTGAGCTCAGTTGGCTAAAGAACAATCAAAGGTTATTAAACAAAGAGTCGATTCATGACAAATGTTTAACATCTTGAATGAATGTAAAAACTCTCTTACCCTGCCTGTTGAAACTCCATAGCCTGAATAATCATAGCTGTTTCGATAACATATGAAGAGGGTTCAGGTTCAGGTTTGTTCATCAACGAAAACAAAAAGTGTTTTTTTGGGGTTTTGTAATATATATAAAAACCTCATAATGTTGATGCGCAGATGAGCTCGAAGCTCGATGAAGAGATCGACCATTTGGCCTAGATCAGCGGCATTGCCATGGGAATAAAGAAGAGTGAATCTTGCAAAAGGGTGTTTCCAAAACGTGGCGATGATTTTGTTGCCGGATTTGGTGGTGAGTTGATGAACATCCATGCTTTTCTCCGGCGTAATACCTTTGAACATAAGGTTTCCGGTCTCCTCGTCTTTGCTCACGTCGTATGTAGGTGGTGGTGGGAAGAAAGCTAATTTAGCCGCCATGTTTGATGTCACATTACCCATATCAATTTTTTGTTATAGAAAAAAAGATTAACACTTTCTATGAGAAAGGAGGAGAAAACAGAAAAATACTAAACCCCAAGATCTCTCCCTCCCTCTCTCTTTCAATCTAAGAAAAGAAAAGGAAAAAAAGAGTAAATTTTTGGTTTTGGTGGGTTTATGTTTAAGGAGAGAGAGAGAGGAAGGAGATCAAATGGAACTTTATATGCATTCTTTATATGGATGGAGGAGAATATTTGGCGGGAGAAAGACGCTGAGATCGTCATATTAACAAACTTTATATGCAATTTTTTTTGGGTCTGATTTTTTTGCATTGGGCATTATTATTGTGATGAGATCATGAGAACACACATATATATATATATATATATATATATATTTCATTAGCTCAGTTTTATAGTTTTCCCTTTTAGCAAAGTTAGCTGCACAATCTTTTTTTCGTTTTTAAATTTAGCAAAAAGATTTTTGTTCATATTCACATATTTATGAAAATTTTGAACTTACATCTCTACATGTCTCTAAATTGTAAACTTTAGTTTCAAACTCACTTGTACATATGATACTTGTATTTGCATATATCCATGCGTATACGAAATGATAAATTTATTCAGGTAAATTTGATAATAATGAATATGAATACATATGTATAAGGTACTTAAAACTTGACCGTGATAGATCATTTCTTATACATTGGGTGATATTTAGATGAAGAAAATAATGCTTAAAAGGGTATATTTTTAGCAACAAAAGTTAGTGTTGCTAAATAGATAACGTTTAACTCGAAAAAATAAGAAAACACTTTTCATAACTCTTAAGTAAGTTTTGCAAGCACTTACTTTTCATAACACTAAGTAAGTTTTGCAAACACTTTTCATAACACTTTTCATAACTCTTAAGAAAATAATGCCTAAAAGGTATATTTTAGCAACAAAAGTTAGTGTTGCTAAATAGATAACGTTTAACTCGAAAAAATAAGAAAACACTTTTCATAACTCTTAAGTAAGTTTTGCAAGCATATAAAGGCAATGTATCTTGTTTTTAAACCTGAAGAATGCCTGGGGAAGATTGACAACCTAGAAAAAAGTACAAAATGTTATGAAATTTGAAATTAATGTAAGCGAATGTTCAACAAAATTTTTTTAAAAAATCTTTTTTGTCAACCAAAATATTGTTATAATATATGTATTATAAAGTTCTTGATACATACTGTTTTGTAGAATTAACTAATTGTTGGTCTAGGACAATCAAAACTTTTTTAACAAACAATGAACCAATTTTGTTACAAGACGATGATAATAAACTCACAACAATAAAGATACTTGGGCAAATAACTAAATTTACTAGCGCAACAAATATAAGAAATATAATTGGAAATATACTCTAGATTGATGTTAGGGTGTGATATATCATTTATATTGTATTTCATTAAAATTTTCCTTATACTCTTTAAATGTATCTAAAATTCAACATGATATTGATCAAATGATGTAGTTTTGTTGTTTAAGTTGATGAAGAAATTAATTTTATTTGACAAGCTGGTTTTATAATAGTGTTCAAAAATGCTAATAAAACAAAGAAAAAGTGTCAATAAGACCTATTTTAGAAAATAATTTTTCTAGTTTTTCCAACAAACTCTACTAAATGATTTTTTTCTTTCACATCTGTGTTATTATTATTATTATTATTATTATTATTATTATTATTATTATTATTATTATTATTATTATTATTATTATTATTATTATTATTATTATTTTTTTAACATATGAATAATTTAACTTGCTTTGGTTAAATTTTGAATTATTTACTTTTCTTTTCAATATGTGAATTACTTATTTCATTCCTTAGGTAGGTTACTAAATAATACTCTCTCAGTCCAATATATAAAATGTTTTAAGTTTTTCTGTTTGTACATATTCTTAGATTTTATGCACAATTTTTATTAATTTAATAGTTTCTGACCATTTGAAATTTATAACAAAGTGCATCATTCTAATTTACTCAACAGTTTACCTTGTATCAAATGGTAAAAGACAAATAAAAACTATTCATTTTCTCTGTGTTCAGACTTCATTCCACAATCAAAATTGCAAGCATCTACATATTTTAGCATATCAACATCAACAATTCCTCACTCCATCTCTCTCTTTCTCTCTCCCTCGCTTTCTCTTTGTAGCACATTTTCTTCTACCTCACAGGTACTTTCTCAGGTCAGTTCGGTATACTTTCTCAGGTCAGTTCGGTGTCTCGCTCTCAGCTGTTTCGGGGACAACGTCCACAATATCTGGAGTGTTTAATAAAGGGGTTGGACTGTTTCGGCGTTCACTAGTCGAGCTACTGCTATTGATCACTTCATTTTCCACTGGCTTAGGAGAAACTATAGGAAGTGCATCAGCAGGAGCTTTAAGTGAATGCTCTTCTGAATGTTTCGGCTTGTTCAGAGCTCGACAATGAGGACAGTAGTAAGTAATGTACTGGTAGTCCTCTTTCCGGGCAAGTCCTGCATAATGAGAGTGAAAGAGAGACATTGTACAATTAAATTAGTTACAATATTGCATCTTGTGTAGACAGTACGTGTGGGAGTTTGGTGTAATAGAAGACAAAAAAGACAGATAATGGCTCACTCACCGTTATGCATACGGCAGTTTCCACAGATGAGTGCATATGACTGAGTTGGATCTTCACCTACAAGGAGAGCTGCAATGCGTGAGATCCAGCTACCATCATGAGCAGCATATCCCTGAGGATTATAGTGCTCAAACACCATCTGTTGGTTTTGCTTTGTGCCGGTTATTTTTTCGCTTGTCCCCGAATGGTTAGACTCATTATCAGAATGATGAGTTGGAGTGGTCCCAGCATTATTGTGTCTTGTATTTGGTTGTCTTCGGTTCCTAAGCTCTCGTGACTGTTTGACATCCATGTCACTTCTCTTGCCTGAGGTGTGGTCAAGTTGGGATTCATCTCCTACAAATACTTTCAAGCCTGACTCAGCACCCAACTTGGATGCCAGAACAGTTGCAGCAGCTGCCTTTGCAGCTGGGTCAGGGTCATACCTCTGGATACAAAATAGCTCATATTAAAACAAGTTCTAGTCGCAGTAGTGATACATCCACACTAGCATATATTGAGATATATCAGAAATTCATTATTTTTTCAAGTTCCTGAACATATTGCAATTCTACGCTGCCAGTAGAGTAAGTGATACCAGAACTCACAAGTGCAGGTCTTCCTGTCAGTTATTTATTTGTATCATTTTCAATTAACTCAACTTGCGGCACAAATGAAACTACGAATTTCAACTGTAACACTCAAATTAAGATTCCTAACCACCCTATATCCAAAAGTACAATTAACAAACTTTGCCTAACACATACAGCCACTAATTGGACAGTGACAAAGCTAGCACAACTTGAAAACGAGCAAAAAGGAGAGACTCTCAACAAGGATAACCCTTGTCTAACGGCTCTACTGTCCTAAAGAAATGCCAATCCAAATTACTAATACCATGATCTTTGCTAAGTTTAAATTCAAGGCTATCTCATAATGCAACAAAGTGTAAGGATAACTTGAAATATAATGTAGGGAATGAAAAAAGCGATCTAATCCCACAACTAAGTTATAGGATAAAGTGATCTGTATCGCTATCAGAATTTAGTTAAGTATACAAGCAACAAACAACGGCAGGACACATCGACACATGACAGTGGAAATAATCAGGAGCACCAGAAACATGACATTGGTCCTAGTCTCGCTCAAAACAAGCGCAGATCGATATACTAACCTCGGTCGCACAAAAAATTACCATTAACAGACTTGTATCTTACCTGAATAAGTTGCTGAGTGATATAATAATTGGTCCTTTCTTTTAACTCATTGATCTTCCCAAGCATTTCTGCTTGAAGCTTTTCCAAAGTATGTTGATCTCTGCGGTCACCTAAACCAAATCATTTAACAACACACAAAGAAATTGGATCAAGAAAAATGCCAACATAACACACATGAAAATGGGATGAGCCATACAAAAGACTCACACATTCTCCAGAAGCCAACAAATGACGAATAAGCAAGAGAAGCAAGAGCAGGTAAAACAAACATAGGCAAGATCCTGAAACTCCTCAGTTTCCAATCCATATCCTCATTCCTTGTAGTTATGATTGCATAAGCCACTGCAATTATCTGTTATGCACACAATACTAAAACATCAACTTCATCCATTGACAAAAGCAACAGAAAGGCAAAAACTTTGTTCACAAAAAGAAGAAGAGACTAAACCTCAAAGATGACAGAGAAAGCGATGAGATTTCTAATGAAGTTCCTCCTCGTAATCGATCTACGCTTCATTCTATTCCGAACAGTGACTTCTTCCTTTGAGATGTTCTTAAGTCTCTTCTCGAAATCGTCACCTCTAACCCTAAAAATCCCATTCCAAATACGCGAGAACCAACCTTTCTTCTTCTTCTTCTTCTCGCCGGAGTTTACAACGGCGGAATCATTTTTCTCGCCGCCGTTCTCAACCACCACCGTTCCTTTTTGCTCCTTCTCTCCCACCGCCATATCCAGAGTTTATACAGTATACAACTTTTTGGAAATCAAACTAAAACAGAATCCTTTTTAATAAACTTAAGAATTAGAGAATCGAATACTTTGCCGAATCCTTCTCTCTGTCTGATCTGAGAGGATACGTTGGAGAAGGAGAGACTTCTTCGAATATCGTGAAGAGGAGGTCAGGTCACAATTGGGGGAGGAGGATGATGCTTCGCCTCTCTGCTCAAGTTTTCTTGCGCCTCTTCGAGGAAATTTGCCTTAACGAGGAAAACAAAACTTATTAAAACTTTAAAACCTTTGGGTTAAATTTTTGATTAGGGAGAGGGGTTTAAAGCGAGCGACTCTGTTGATTTTTTAAGAATTATTTTGAGTTAATAAATAAAAAGAAATATTTTTAAAAATAAGAATTATTAAGGAAAAGGTATAAATGTACAACTATATATATTTATATATTCAACTTAATCTTCTGTGTCTGAATTAAAAATCCGTAATAACTCTTTTTAAGTACAAATCTGAGCAATTCCTATTATTATTTTTATATTAAATAGTTTTTATATTAAATACTAGCTAATAAAATTTGGCTGGCTAATAGTTTACTGCTCAAAATGCGTCGGTCGGGGAAGGGGAATATAACGCCGGTTCTTGCTCTTAATAGAGCAAAGAGTAAAAACATACAGTTAAAAAACAACCTCAGATCGATCAAATAATTCTCTCAAGAAAAGAAAAATCATCTCCAACAATCATGGTGTGGAGGTTGAAACAGTGGCAAGACAAATTAGTTAAACCATATTTTCCAACTTTTTTTCATTTGTCCGATCCTTTTAATTTACCAATTTGACTAGCGTCAACAAAAGATCAATACGTGTTTTCTTTTTGTTTCCAACTAAATGAATCAATACGTGTTTAGTTGTATTGTATCAATCCACTTTCCTTCCATTCCTAAAATTAACAAATGGGGTAGTTAGTGTATGTATACCTCAATTATTATTATTTCACGCGCATTCTCTCTTGCCGACCCAACAACACGTTTTCAACAAATTAATAAGGTATGCATACATGTTTGGAATTTTCTTTCGAATTAAGGACTTTTAACCTTTGAAACTCCCACACCTAACTTTCTCCATGAACTCGCATAAAGTCTTATCTGATGATCCTCCAGGAGCCACTGCGGCTTCTGCCTTCGCCTTCCACTTCAAAGCATTCTTCCTCAACTCCTCCGCTTTCTCCCCAACTGTCGCTTCCAAAAGCTTCTCTGTCACTTTCTCCCTAAGCACAACTCTATCCTCCATCGCTCCACGCCCAAGCCTAACTCCTATCTTGAAAACATCAATGAGATAAACAGCGTTGGTAACTTGATCTCCCCATAACGGAAAACAAACCACCGGAACTCCAAAAGACAAAGCTTCCATTGTCGAATTCCATCCACAATGAGTGACAAAGCACATTACTGAAAGATGTGCCAAGACTTGCTCTTGTGGACACCAGTCCACAATCATTCCTTTACCTCTACTAGTCGCCTCTAAAAGTTCTTGAGGCAATACATTAGTCTTGAGCTTTAGTATTTCTTGTGGAGGTCTAACCACCCACAAGAACGATAAACCAGAATTCAAAACTCCTTGAGCGATCTCTTCCATTTGTTCTTGCGTGAAATATGCAACCGTCCCGAAAGAAATGTAGACAACAGATGACTTTGGTCTCGAGTCTAACCAGTCAAGGCATTGATCTGATGGTTTGCACATGTCAGCACTTACAACAGAGTTCACCGCCTTAGCGAATATAGAAAGTGGTCCAATAGTTTTGATTGGACATAAAGTAGACATGTAGTCGAGCACTTCTTGTTCTAGAGCATCAAAGGAATTAATTAGAACACAGAAGGGCTTCCTCAGGTTCTTGAACTGTCCAAGAATCGCTTGTCGCAATGCGGCAAATTGAGAAGAAGGATGGAGAAAGTTAGGGATTTCGTCGTGTTTCAAGAGAGGAACATGTGGGAGCTTAACATCAAGCCGAGGTTCTTTCTCTGTTGGGAAAGAAACAGAGCCATTTTGGTAATGGTAATAAGCAGAGAAGCAAACGCAAGACTGGACCCAGAGAAGTGCACAAGGAATGTTGAACTCTTCCGCCACATCACAAACCCATGGGATGAAAGGATGATTGATTAGACATGAGATGGGCTCGTTTTTTTCCTTGTATCTTTTCACGAGTTCAGACAGGTCACGTTTTCCGATATTCTCGAGATGTGAAATGTATAAAGGGATGTTACCTCTTTGGACATCGTCTTCTGTCCATTCTTTGTCGAAAGACTCAAATCGTATTGAACCAGAACCAACCGGTTTAAGCTCCCCGTCGACGATCTTGTTGGCTTGTCTCATTCTACTCAACTGAAACTCTGGAATGGCGAAAGTAACGAGTGGTCCCTTTGAAGCGATTAGCTTGCCAAGACGAAGAAGAGGATTGATGCCGCCTTGTCCTACATATGCCACGAGCATTACGTGAATTGGATTTGAAGGTGAAGAAGAAGATTCTATATCCATCTTTCAACTATGATAACAATTGTTTTAAGAAGACATGCAAAGAATCTTGTCGATTTTATATAAGCATCAACAAATTTATTCCAACTTATTCACTTCACCAACTCACCCACTCTCTCCACCACATATCTTACTTACCACTCTCGTCTGGATCAAAATTAAAACATTGTCATAATATCCCCAACTAAAAATAGTCCCACCACAAGATTCAATTCGATTATGTGGTGGGACAGTTTTGAATTGTAATAGACTAACAAAATAATTCCCACATAGTAATTGAACTAAGGACACGCAATAATGAAGTTTATACCTCAACAATGCTATCAGCTCTGCTAATAAAGGACACGCAAATTCATCAACTCATTTATAAAATTGTGGAAGAACATGATAAAATATAGACTGCGCATCTGTGATCAGAATTAGATTTTCAACCTAAAATATACACTCCATGGAAGCTATACATTTGTATGAACAAAAAGTACTCTATAGTCTTTGGTTTGTTCTACTACATACTCTTCTATCTTCTTTCTGCTCTAAAAGAATCCCTAAGTTCGATCAATATAGCGTACTATACTACCACTATTTTCTCTATATCACCCTATATTATATGAATACCACCCCCCAAGTTCTTCTCTATCTACTCGCAAGCTTTTGTTTCTTCTTTATGTTCGTTCTATAAGAATCCTAAAGGCCCATCCAGTATGAACTTCCGTTTGGGTTATGAATCGGTGAGAGTGTAGGCAAAGACACGGCCCATTCGTACCAAACCATAATAAGATCAAATACAATGTATTTTATTTTTTTGGTCAACAAAAAATTAGCTGATATGAACCAATTTGGAAG
This sequence comes from Camelina hispida, assembly GCA_023657505.1. Taxonomy (NCBI): domain Eukaryota; kingdom Viridiplantae; phylum Streptophyta; class Magnoliopsida; order Brassicales; family Brassicaceae; genus Camelina; species Camelina hispida. The sequence continues at coordinate 41,230,034 of CP094632.1, forward strand.
AAAAATAGTTTACATACAAAACATTTTACATTTTGTCTTTTGTTTCATTTTGTTAACATTTTACTTAATTTTTTTTTTGGGGTCAAAATTAACATATTACTTAATTAAATATTTTTTCGAAGAAAATATGTTAATTATTTAAAACCCGATTAAAAAAAATAAAAAATAAAAACCCTACTCCAAAATAATTAATGTGTGACTGTGTGAGTGAGGGAGGGAATTAGTGGCTTGACGCTGATGGGCCTTTTTATAACAGACTACTACTACCTGTGTTCATTTGTTTTTGTCGTTTTCTCAGAAGCTACGCTCGCTTGTTTCCCGACGAATCCGCCGCACATATTCACCGGCGACGACGAGTGATAAATCCGATAATCGCGGCGCCGAGAGGTACCTAGTCCAGTGCAACGATGATGGCTGAAGAAGTAGGCGCGCTCACATTCCCGATGTCGAGAGAATCGGAGTCCGCTTCTCGACTCAAAACCATAATCTCCGATATGCTTCCTCGCTTCTCCGACGATTACACCGACGACGTCTTCTCAGTTCGTCATCTTCTTTTAATTTCATTTTCCTTCCCTGTTCTAGAGACGACGATTCTTAGGTTTTTTATTGTTTTCGAATTCCTTCGTCTGTCTCGTTACTTGTGAATTTTTCCCAAGGGATTTGGTATTGGTGACTATGTTTTGATTGTTCGATTTCATTAATTATCGATGAGAGTGTTGTTCCTGATTCTGTATATTCGGTAATCATGCTCTTGTATGAGGTTATGTTGCATAAGGATTTTGGATTATCTGAGTTACAAGGATCTGTATAGGCCTATGTGTATGTAATGTAATCACTTTGTTTGGACTGGTTTCAACTTGTAGAAATTGTAAAATTTGAACCGTGGGAGCAGAAAATTGCAGGTTGATGATGCTTGATTTGGTGTGAAGATCAGGTGATGATTTTTCGTGTTAACTGATGAATCAGCTTGTTTCAGGAGTATGTTACAGTCCTTGTTTGTAATGGAAAGAGTCAGAGCCAGGCAAGAGAAGATTTGGACCCGTTTCTTGGGGAGAAATCTCGGGGATTTGTTGCCTGGTTTGCTGTTTTGTATCCCTTTTTTTTGTTGGCTTATGATACATAAAGGTATTAGCGACTAGGATGTGATTTCGACGTGTGTTTTTCTTTTCAGCTTATGGGAGCTTCTTCTGGAGTATTTCTCTCTAGATAAACAAGAAAATTTGGCTTCTGAACCTAGGACTGGTGTTGACTTTGGCTCTCATGATACTCTAATGGAACAAGATTTAAGCTCCAGAAAGTATAATGATTGTGATCAGAAAGCTACTAGTTCGATGAATGTGAGACTAAGACATCTGTTTCTTTCGTATGTTTGAATGCTGCACCAGTTTCTTGGTCACGGTTTTAATCTGAATGACTTTGCAGGAGCAGCTGATATCAGCTACTGGTCCCATTGAAGACGTTGAGGCTCCTGTATCACCAAAAGTTAAAAAAATGAAGATGTTACGAGAAGAGCCCATTGATATTCCTCGTAGAAGGGCACAACCAAAAGAGAAAGATCGTTGGAACTCATCTGGTTACTCTAGAAAAATACTGCGGTCTGTCATCGTTGCCATTAAACAACCTTGTGGTAGGAATACTGCTAAATATGAAAAGGTTGGAAGGTTAATTTTTGGCTCTGAGTTGGTTTCTCAATTTTCTATGTAATTTCCATCTCCTAATTGATCCTTTTATATATGTGAAGTCCATGGATGAAAGGAGTAGAGCTCTACAGAAGCGCCCATACTTGCCAGAAAGAGAAATATGTTCTCAATCTATTCCTTCAGGTACTATTTTGCCTCTTGACAAGTTATGATCTTTTGACAATATGACAGAATGACATTTTCGCACTCATAAAAACGTCTCAGGACGAGCTGTGTCTGCAAGATCCCTCGATGCATCTTCGCACCAAGAAACGATGCCTCGTGCTAGTGTTTGGGATCGTTTAGGCCGAGCAAGCACCAAACGTGTTCGTGACACAGAAACCCCTAGATTGCCTACGTTTGGCATCCAGGCACAGGAGAACAAAGTGGTTCAGCATCATGTACCACCATTCCCTGCAGCGTATAGCGAACAATATAGCGAGACATATCAAAGAGAAATTCCTGCAGTTGGATACAGCCACGGAGTTTGCCGAGCCGATAAAGCTAAGAAACCCAAGAGTGGAACTATCACGTCTTCTGAACCTCATACCGCTTACAACCTCAGTAGAAAGAGGCGTTATGGCATCATCAGCGCCAATTCAGGAGAGTTTAGTAGTGTTCTCCAAAATAAAGAAGCTGAACAGGATGTGGAAAAGCCAAGCCTTCTCTCCTATCAGTCCCCAAAGTCAGATCTTTTTTCAGTATGTGCTGTGCAGTTATATCATAGTTATGCTTATTGCTCTTATTCATGTGAATCCAGATTCCTCACATCTCAAATGATCATGTTCTTTCTTTCATCAGGAAATAAAGAACGTGAAAGAAAAGCTGCAACAACTAGAATTCCGAATTAATCAATCGAAGCGGTCGAAGAAACAGAAAGTTGAAGAAGTCCAACGCTCACCACAATCTGGTATGGATACTCTACGTTTATTAAGAGGCCCTCCACTTAGAGTAAGTCACTTCAGCTTAACTAATTCCCTGAATGTCGTGCTGTCTAGTTGTACCTGGTAAATTCTTCTGTGCCGGCGAGTCGCATTATCAGCAAGATGTCACAGAATCAAGAATCATACATGTTACTAACGTAATGCTACATGGTTCCATCTATTCTTTCTTTGTGCATTATCTGTTTCCTTAATATACATGATTCGAAGATCGAGAAATCACCTAATTCTCTCTCTAATGCATTGTGATATTGAAACTCACTAACACTACATATGAAAAAACATCTGGAACTCATCTAAGTAATTTATCCATGAACTTATCAGGTACACTATGCAGCAAAGAAAGAAGCTATATCAATGTTCTTTAGTAGCAAGTGTGGAGCTGTCGAAAACGTTACAGTAGTAACTGAACCAGTAACTCGGCATCCAAAGGGGTAAAATCCTCCCTTCCTCATAAACTCTTGTCCGTTTGCAATATGCTATCACACAAAGTTATCTTAAGCAAGAAAATTTACTTATTTCAAACGAAATCGCCCCTTCTCCAGTACTGCTTTTGTGACTTTTGCTACAACGGAGTCAGTTAACAAAGCAATAGCTCTGAGCGGCACAATGTTCTATTCAAGACCCATCAAGGTACAAATCAATGCTTCTATATCCCCAACCATATTATTTTTTTTTCTGACACAGCCTAAGTATTCCAACTGATCTGTTTTCCAACGTTTCAGGTTGCAAGCTTCGTGATAGATTCTGGAGTAGTTTCAGCACCACAGATTGTTACTGGCAGTTAAACCCAAAAACAACAGTTTCGTAAAACAAAACAGAGGGCGTGAACCAAAAAAAAAAAAAAAACACAAACCTTAATAACGCAGTTGTACAGTTCCCTACAGTAGTAAACGAGAGAAAGTCACAATCAGTTCCCCACTTTAATAAGGTTTTTAGCTTATTATGATCGGATTTTAGCTCATTTACGTTTCATGGAACACATAGTGAAGGATAATGACTTGAGTGAGCAAAGTTAACAACGAACAGAATTGATGAAATGCTAATAAGCAAACACTTATTGGGACACAGAGAGTTCCCACATTTGATTTCTTCTTAATTAACACGGAAAAAAAACTAGAAGATCAGTAAAGTCTAAAATGGAGGTGGTGGGGGTAACTTACTTCTCCTATGTTGAGAAAACAAAATACATTCAGATTTTTATAGATACACAAACACACACTGACACTGACATAGGACAGACACACAACCTTACAACCTTACAACCTTATATCTAAAGGCACTTTTCTTATATCTTCTTCTTTCTCTCTTTGTTATTTTCTTGGGGTGGGTTTATTTTTTAGTCGATTGTCATAGGCTGGCTCATGCAACATCTGAAACGGGCTTTTCTTGCCGTCGTCATTATCTCAGTTTCGGCAGCTTCAAGCAGCTTGACAACCTCCACGAAACATGGTCGGACTTCTGGATTAGCATCCCAACATCGAGTCATGATATCACTCAGCACCGGGAGACAATCATTTGGAACTGTTGGACGCACTCCTCGGTTTACAACAGCAAACGCTGCCTGTACAGCTGTCATGTTCTGGAACGGTAACTGTCCTGTGATTAACTCCCACAGCACAATCCCAAAACTATACACATCCACTTTTTGATTGTAGGCTCTGTGCTGTATCATCTCTCTGCATCAACAACAGAAACATATGTTACATTAATATTAACATACAAAAGGCAAGAATGATAAAAATAAAATAAAAGAGTAGAAAGATCAAAAAATCCCTTTGGAAACTTACGGAGCCATCCATCTGTAAGTTCCGGTTTCCGGTGTCATTCCTTCAGTTTGAACTTCGATTCTTGCAACACCAAAATCTGCAATCTTGATGGACTTATCAGCTGAGATGAGAAGGTTATCGGACTTGAGATCTCTGTGTATGAAGTTGCGTCCATGAACATAAGCCATACCCCTAGCAACATCCAAGGCCTGCTTAACAGCTAACTTAAGAGGGACGGCTCGGTTCTGTCTCTTAGTCAGAAACTGCCTCACAGAGCCTCCTTTGGCGTATTCAGTCACTATACACCACACCATTGGCTTGCGACATGCACCAATGAACCTCACGATGTTTGGGTGCTTCAAATTAGCAAGCATAGTCACCTCTTGCTGAAACTGCTGTTCCATGAACTGTGCCTTCTCTAGACTGTTCTCTGGCCTCTCAAGTATCTTGATCGCGACATCCTCCCCGTTGTATGTCCCTTTGTATAACTTACCAAAAGCACCTTGAGCAAAGGCAGGACCCATGTTGAGGCTCCTCAGATCTATGGTCCACTCTTCATAGTTAGCCAGCCCTTCAGTTGGATACCTGTTATCCATCAGTGCTTGAGCCAAGGCGTCATCATTCAACGCATGCGTAACTCTTCCAGGGCGAAACACGCTTTGGCCAACGGAGAGTGAGTAGACATGGCGCAAGGGCTTCAAGCCAGGGTGGCCAATGAGAGCATCACTGGAACCAACGCTACTGTTATCCACAGACATCGAGACAGATCCTCCAGCGTTACTCGTCTGCATACTCTCCATGGACATGTTTGAACCTTCGTTAAGTTTCTGATAAAACTCTTGAGTAAAAGCATAGTAATGGTTGTCGTTGTTCTGATGATTCCCAACAGCCAGCACGTTGAACTTTGCTCCCTCCAGCATCTTCGCAAATCTCTGGTTTCTTACTTGCTACGATTATTTAACCAAACTGCAAAGGACACACACACACACACACAAAATCTTTTAAACAAAAGATAACACAAGCAATCACTCACCCTAAAGCAAAGAGATACAAATAGCTTCACAGAACAATACAATTAGCTTCAAGATGAACAAGAAAGACTTTGATTTGTTGAAAAAGCAAGAACCTTTGTAACATAAACAACAGCTTTAGCTCAAAAACACCATGCACGCACCCAAATTGAGACAAACAAGCTAGTCAAAACAAAGAAAGCAAGTACACCAACTAGGGTTATAAACTCTTTAAACCAAAAGATTCTAAAATTAAATTCCTCTTAAGAAATAAGCAGAATCCATAGCCATTACAAAAGATTAAAACTTTAGAGTCCTAACAGAGACGAAGCTACAGATCATGCCTCTAAACCCAAACCCCAGAAAGAAAGAAAAACAAACACAGATCCGATGAATCAAGTAGGGTAAAAGAAGAAATTAGGGTTTACCTAGAGCTTGTAAGCCAAAATAAAACAGTTGATTACACGAGAGAACACATGAAAGAGACTTCCTTATTCTCTCACCCGATGAGTAAAAAAAAAAAGAAGAATCAAAGAGAAGAGAAGAAGAAAGTGAGAAACATCCCGATCGAGAGAATTAAATTACCAAAACCCTAAACTCACTATGGAAAAATCACAAGAACCCACCAAAGGTATTTATACCCAAGAATCCAAAACCGAATCCAGAGGCTTTTAAAATCAGAAACATGAAAAACGAAGGATGAAAGAAGAAGAAGACGAACAAGGGAAGAGTCCTCAGTCGTCGTTTCCCATTTACTTTCTTCAGCTTTATTTTTTTTTTTTTTTGTTTTGTTTATTTAATTTTTGATCCGTCCCTTTATTGGCAAATTCTCTCTCTCACTATCACTCTCACTACTGTTAAGTGTATCACACGCGCTTTAGAACAGGGACACGTGACCGAACTCGGTTCGGTGTTACGAGGTTGTCGTATGAGGCGGCGCGTTCCCGCTTTAAAAGGCAACGGTTACAGTACTCTTCTCTTATTCACGCTTCTCCTCCTTCTTTAAACACATTTTACTAGTAAAATAATTTTTGGCCTAAACAGAAACTTTTCTTCCTCCCTCTTTTTCCTCGAAAACATCCAGATGTTTGGTTTCTTATTTAGAAAAAAAAAAAAAGATTCTTGTAATTACTACACGAAACAACAAACTGTAACGCATATTTGGGTTATTAAAAAATATATATATACAGAAATTGTAACGCATAAGTTGGTTTTCTTTTGCCAGAATTTGCTCAATGGGGCGGTTTTGAAAAGAGGGAAACGATTTCTGTGTTCCTCCTCCTATACAATGAGCTTCTAGAAATTGTTAACTCAATATATTAACAATAAAAATTTATGATTCCAAATTTATTATTTTATCAATGAATAAAATGTTATTAATATGGACGTTGTTAGTTTATAAAATTTGATTGTATGTTTGAGTTAAAAAGATAGTTAAAAGGAGATATAATTTGGTGAATGGTGGGTTTGAGAATGGAGAAATAATTTGTATGTTAAGAATAACTAAATTACAATATTTTTTTTTGTAAATTAAAAAAGTTTTCTGATTTCAAATTAACATTTTATAAATTAATAAAATCTTATAATCTCAACATTCTTAGTTTATAATGTTTTTATTGTATGTTTGAATATGTTTTTTTTTAACTTTTTTTATGAGCGGCGCCTAAAAAGATCGGTATTTGCTTATAATATGTCGGACATGTCAGTGATTGATATTCCGTTAAAGTCGGTTGTTTGCCAATAAGAAGTAATGTATGTAAATAAATCAATCTTCCGGTTTTTTCGTGCATAAAGTCGTTTGATCTCTTTTTGTCTCTTTTCTGCCAAAAGTTACGAAACAAATGCTTCTAATATGTCGGACATGTCAGTGATTGATATTCCGTTAAAGTTGGTTGTTTGCCAATAAGAAGTAATGTGTGTAAATAAATCAATCTTCCGGTTTTTTCGTGCATTAAGTCGTTTGATCTCTTTTTGTCTCTTTTCTGCCAAAAGTTACGAAACAAATGCTCCAAATCTGTCGTAAATTCTTTTCTACCAAAAGTTACGAAACAAATGCTCCAAATTTGTTGTAAATGCTCCAAAATTATCGTAAACGTTATAGATTAATATGCCTTTTTAAAGTCAAACTAGGTTAACACCCGCGGTACGCTACAAGATATTTTTCTTAAATTATATTTGAATTTAATTCCTGCCAAAAAACTTAAAAAAAAAAACTAATCTTTTTTTTTGTCATCATTAAATCAACAAGGCCCATTCATAGCCGAATCCTACTATGAGGGGTAACGCGATTTACTGGAGTTGAACTCTGGTGGAATCGGTCGCAGAGGTGGTGTTGTAACCACTTGACTAAAGTCACTTCAAAAAAAAAAACTAATCTTATTTAGTTTAAAATCATGCTTTGTTACACATGCTTTCTTCTAAAAAAGCAAGAGGATTAGTGATCAAAATCATTTTCTACATGCTTTCATTGGGGCATGGGATGGAAGTCCAACACTAAATCAAAACAACCTTACAAAAAAATAGAGAATCACAAAATCAGTTCCCATAGTGATATGTTAATTAAATCTTAAATATTCAATAAAATACTTATTCTAATTATTTATTTAATTTCTTGTATTGGTCAACTATTTACTAGTTTCATAAATTGTATATATTTCATATTTATAAATGTTTACTTGTGTAAAGCTAAATATATAATAGCTTAATAATATAAAACTCTCTCACATATCACTAATTATTTTTTGTAATAAATATATGTCAGTTTTTAAGAACACGTAGTTGTTATACTATATGAATCAAAATAGAATTAAGTTATAACTATATGTTTCTTTAAACCTCTTTGACTTCATTAAATTTTTATAAAAACACCATTTATGAAATTTTATAAATATTATGATAATATACATTAGTATAACTTACTTATACACTAATTGTTAGTAATTAAAGCTATTAAAAATTAAAGTAAAATGTTGATTATGTTTTATGCACATAATCATATTGTATGCATAAAATTATGAAGGTAAAATTAATTTAAAAATTGGATAAAAAATAGTAATGTGCCTTGTCCGAAATCTTCCGCAACTTCTTTTCTAAACTATTTTTCACCAGTTTGGGCAACTAATTTTGGTTTTTTTTTTTTGGAATTTTAATTAAACAATAGTAAATTACATTGACAAACAAGATTATTATTCCTGTTGTCGAACGAACCAATAAATACCAAAGGAATTAACCAACCAAGATTATTATCCGGACACAAACAACAAAGATCACTACATTATGCAATGATTTTACTGATTTTTACAAATTGACTAGTCGTCACACAAAGAACATGTAAAACAAATAAAGAAACAAGTAAACTTCGCCCTGGGCGTTCGGAGAGATCGGGTTATACGGGTCGGGTTGTTCGGTTGGTGTAAAATTCGGGTTTCAGAAATCTTAGCCGAATAGAACCGAAATTATATTCGGTTCGGTTCAAACGGTAAACGGATTATTCGGGTCGGTTATCAAGTTTTAAAAAATTTCCGAGAACAATTGTGGACATGCAGAATTCGGTTTATTTATACCGAATTCACCTGTTTTTCACCTGATACAACATGAACATAAACGACAGAGTACAAACACAACAAAATAGAAGACAAATGTCATTGCCTTACATAGCATTACAGAGGATAAGCTAGTTTTTGATCGAGTTTTACATCTAGCAACCATTACAGACCCAGAAGCTAATAAGCTAGCATATTATCATGTCTTAGCTAGCATATCATCAATGTTTAAGCTAGCTATTACATGAAAAAGAGGCTACAGAACCATCCAAACGTTAGTAACTCTTACCACCAGAGTTGTTTGTTGTTACAAAAGCATGCTAGTCCGCATCAAAAAGTAGACAAAAGAGCAGCTTCAAAAGTCAATACCATCCCCTGCTATCTCCAATAGTTAACGCTGCAAAGGTGCATCAAAAAGGACAAAAGTGCAGCTTCCTACCTACCTGTCCCATGCATACAAAACAATGTCAATATGTAAATCAAAACAAATACTACTTATACTCTTAAGCTTAATAGGCAGAAACTTAACTAATAAGTAGACATACCTGCCATATTATGAGTAATCATGGAGGAGGAGCTAGAGCATTCCTTGAATCTACAAAAGAAAACAGTTAGACATTTACATTTAAACAAACTAAAGAACACAGTCCAAAGAAGACAAAGTAAAAATGACTTACCAAGAGATTCAAAAAACTCTACTTCTTCCAACATTTGCACCAAGGTAGCCACATCTGCTTCTGTTTTGAATGAGCACCTCAACCACTGTTGGGTGCATACCAAAACCTCCACCATGTAAGGAGTTAAAGAACTCCTATACGGATCCAACACTCGACCGCTTGTACTAAAAGCTGACTCAGAAGCAACAGATGAGGCTTGCGATGCTAGAACATCTCTAGCAAATTCAGACAAGATTGGGAACTTGGAGCTGTTACACCTCCACCAACTTAGAACATCATAAGGCATCCCTAGCCTATTCTCAACTCTTCCCTCAGGTTTCTCTGCCAGATAGCGTTGCAACTCATTGCCACTATCGTCATTCACCCCAAAATGAACCATCCTGCTGTATAGAGTCTCGATCCTCTCACAATCATCTTCTTCGTCAGAGAACTCATCAACGCCAATCTGTTGCTCCGCCTCTGCATTAGCTTGAATGTCAACTGGAATGGTCAGCCTTGAAGAATATTCTTCATACAACTTCTTCAATGCACTTGAAACTATAGCAGAAAGATGCCTACTCTCGACTGTATCTTTGCCATACAGCTGATCAATGCAAAGCGAAGCAAACTGCATCTTGTTGCGAGGATCAAAAACACTAGCTATGATGACAAGTGGATTCATGTTGTTCAATCCATCCCAATACTTCTCAAACTTGTCCCTCATGACATGAGCCTGCTTTCGGGTCTCCTCATCTGGACTGGCACACTTGGCGATCAGAGCCCTCTCAACGTTCACAATTTCATTGTAACATGCAGAAGACGACACAGACTTTGAAGCAGAGAATACCAAAGTTGCCTTATAGAATATCTTGAGGAATTTAACTAACCTTGACACTTCTTCCCAATCTGAATCAGTCGGTGGACCAACTCTCTTGACCTTTGTCTTCTCATCCTCTTCCAAGAAGTAATCACAGTACAACTTGTCCTCCATCAGCATCTTCTCAAATGCAACCCGCAGCTTCAAAGCAGAACTCAACATAAGGTAAGTAGAATTCCATCTTGTGATAACATCCAGTGGTAAGCTGCCTCTGCATAGCTTCCCATTGTCACACCTCATCGCAAAAGACCTTAGCCGAGTGAAAGAAGATCGGACATACTTCACTGCATTCCTAACAGCCACAATAGTTGCTTTAACCTTCTTTAACCCATCACCAACGATCAGATTCAGGATGTGGGCACAACAACGCATGTGCAAGAACTCACCATCTCTAACCAAGGAGTCTTCCCCTCTCAGCCTCAACTCATCTTTAAAAACACTCAATGCCTTGTCATTGTTCCTTGCATTATCCACGGTCACTGTAAAAACCTTCGAGATTCCCCAATCTTCTATGCAGTCCAGCAACTGCCTAGCGATGGTGTCTCCTTTGTGATCTGTGATGACCTTAAAGCTAAGGATTCTCTTCTGCATTTCCCAGTTAGCACTAATCCAATGCCCAGTGATCACCATGTAGTTGTAGGAGGTTGTCGGAGATGTCCATATGTCTGTTGTTAAAGACACCCTTTGTTTCTCAACAGCGAACAGGTTCTTCAAGGCAGCTTTCTGTTGCAGGTAGATCCCAACAATGTCTTTAGTGCATGTTCTCCTAGAGAATGTCTTGTACATAGGGAAGACATTGAAACAAAACCTTTTCCAACCCTCAGATTCTACAAATGAGAATGGTAACTCATTGACTACCACCATCTCAGTAACAGACCTCCTAAACAAATGTGGATCATACTGAATCACCTTCAAGTTCCCTTTGTTATCACCACTAAGAACCTGCTGCTTCTCCTTTTCTACCCAATCCTTATACTGCTTACATATGCGAATGTGACCTATCATAGGACTAGTGCCTACAGTCTTAGAATCACATGCTATCTCTGCACCACAATACTTACAATACTCTCTTTGCAGAAAGTGTTCCCAGCAAGGTGCTCTTTTAGCATACTTCTTCCGTGCTTTCCGTGGCTTATCAGCTCCAGAGGCTGGTGACTTACGCTTATTCTGAGCTTGAGTTTGTTCTGCTTCTGTCACTTGAGGTTCAGGTGGATGTTCCATGTCGATGTGCTCTTCAGACATCTACAATATACACAAAGAAGAAAACATATTAGTATTTGTTAATCCCAAAACATTCAAACAACACATCTAAATCTCAAAGACAATCGAAGTTTTTAAATAAACCCTAAACATATATGACCCAAATTAATACAAATACAACAACTTATGACCATAAACAAACCGCAAGACAACAAAAAAACAAATGAATAATCGTTTATGATGAAAGCCCCAAACTGATTTTTAAACCGTAACCCTAAATGACCCAAAATGACACAAATGCAACAACTAGAGACCATAAAACAAACCGCAAGACAACAAATTTACTCATTATTAAGCGTTTATGATGAAAGCCCCAAATTGATTTTAAAACCCTAACCCTAAATGACCAAAATTGATGCAAATACACCAACTTATGACCATAAACAAACGGCAAGACAACAAATATACTCATTATTAAACGTTTATGATGAAAGCCCCAAATTGATTTCAAAACCCTAACCCTAAATGACCCAAATCGATACCATAACTGCATAACATAACGAAAACCTACCTAGAATAACAAATAATCGAAGGAAGAAGCGATTAGGAGAAAGAAGAAGAAGAAAAAGCTTATGTTGCGGAAAAAGAAGGAGAAAGAAGATGAACTCAAAGTTTTTTTCTGTGTCGCCAACGAGAGAGGAGGCGGAGAACTCGAAGAAAAAAACAGAGAGAAATGAGGTTTAGGGTTACATAAATAATATATATGTCTCCCAATTCTCGGTTTACATAAAACCGTTCGGTTCCGATTACCGAACCGACCCAAAACCGAAACCGAATTCTAATTATAGTTGTCCCGAACGGTTTGCTCCTCAATAACTCTCAATTGCCGAGAACCGAAATTGTCGGGTTCCTCGGTTCGGTTTGTCCGGTTTTCACCGATGTCCCAGGGCGAAGTAAACTAGTTTAAATCTATCAATTTTTCTCGTACTTAGTGGGTAATTTGGTTTCTTTCGGGTTTCTCGAATGTTACGGTATCAATGCTAGTGCTAAGCCGAGGCTTTTGACACATCACTAATATACACTTATGACACATTACACAATTCTAAAATCACTACACTTTGCTTTAGTGAAATGATGGTTATGCATAAGTTTATTATGGTATTTGTCAAGTTTGTTGCCATACCTGATACCTCCATTATCTTTTAACATAAGTTCTTAACCTCAGCAAAATATAATAAAAGACTAAATACAGGGAAGGTTAAAATTTCAGTTCCTCCATACTGAACTAGTTATAAAATTACATTACAAGCAAGAGATTTGTACAATCTTAACACTCTATTCACAAGAAAAAGACACTATTTTGCATCTTCTTATACTACAAGCATGCAAGTTAAGGATTCAAGGTTGTTGTCTACATAATCCATATGTGAATCCTATAATTGTCTCTCCTTGTGTGTAGATCAATTTGAAAACTTACTGAGGCACAGAGATAGAAGCACCACTCACATGTTCCTGCAAATGTGTTGTGAAGAAGAAATCATAAGCTAAGTATAGTAATAGATTCAGGTTCTGGTTTTAGTTATTATTGATTCTCACCAATTTCAAAGAACTTTGGCTACCGGTTGGAGATGGTCCGGAGCTATGGCTGACTAGTACAGAATGTGTTGATTCATCAGCCAGTGTTCTTAATCTGTTTAGCTCAGGCAATATAACTTTAGCAAGATCAGGTCTGTCTTTTCTCCTTAGCTCAGAACATTTAAGTGCTAACATAGCAAACTTTGCAGTGTCTTCCATTGGCCAATCAGGGACAGCTGGATCGAGTAAATCAGCCAACGTTCCTTTCTCTAGTGCTCTCTCAACATAATGAGTTAGACCCATTGGTGGTTTTGCAGTTATTAACTGTAGAAACATAATCCCAAGCGAGTAAATATCAGATTTTACACCCAACATTCCTGTTTGTTGGTACTCCGGGTCGATGTAACAGAACGTGCCAGCAGTTGAAGTCATGCGGTATTGTGTTACCGTGTCTGCAACCGATGGAGGGACTAACCTAGCTAAACCAACATCAGATATCTTACAGACAAAGTTACGGTCTAGTAAGATGTTTCCTGGTTTGAGATCACGGTGAACTAGAGGCTCTGGTTTAGCCTGGTGCAAGAACAACAGTCCAGTGCCGATCTCTGCAGCAATCCTATACCTCATCTGCCATGTAAGAGGAGGGCTGTTTCCTAATCTGAAAAGACGGTCTTCTAAGCTCCCGTTTGCCATGAACTCATATACTAAACATCCACATTCAGGGCAAGCCCCAAGAAGTAAAACCATGTTAGGATGCCTAATGCAGCTCAATACTTCAACCTGTGTTTCAAATTTGATCGAACAAACTCTAAAATGAGAAAGAGAAAAAAGGAATAACTAAGGAGAAAGTGATTTGTATGTTTATTACAAGAAGCCCTCACCTCTTGTTGAAATTGTGATCTTCCTTGAGCTGCATCCGGACGAAGAACTTTAACAGCAACTGGTGTGTGATCAAGATAACATTTGTAGACAGGTCCATAACCACCTTCTCCAATCTTGTATTTCTCAGCAAAAAACTCGGTCGCGCTCTCAATCTCTTCAATGGAATACTTCCTATACCTGACATCTGAGTTTGCTAAAGCGGTAAGGGCCTTTGTTTTCTCTTCAGACTCCTTGAGAGCTTTCATTTCCGCATTAACTCTCTTCTTTGACTCTAATTCAGCAATCCTTTGAGCTGCTTCAGCTGCCTCCATAGCTGCTTTCGACTTTGCTTTCTCTTTCTCTGCAATGGCCAACGCTGCTTCCTCTGCATGTCTTGCCTCTTCTAGTTTCCTCTCTTCTTCTAACTTCCAACGCTGAAGCTCAGTGGCCTGCATTTCCCAAAAACATTTTCAGATAACCAATAAAACTTATCTTGGCATAAACTATATATAATTATATATATATATACCTTTTGTTTTGCTGTGAGTGCTTCTTTGCAAGCAGTACTGTACATTTCCATTGTCTGCTTTAACTCCAGTTTAAGCCTCCTCATCTCAGCTTCTACGTCATCCTGCATTATGGAATTGTCAGTATACCTCTAGTTTTAGACCGGACAAGGGGAAGATTATATATATTGGTCTTACTATATTTTGAGAGGCGGATGAAAATCTTTCGCTCTCGAATGAGCCTGATGACATATCAGTAGGTGAGTTCATATCCATTGATCTTCTTCCATAGTTGGAGGACTGATCAAAGTTAGAACCATAGTCCATGTCTGAGAAATTCGACAACCTAGGAGGAGTTCGGTTTGGATCATTATTTTCATAGAGAGAAGGGAAGATACGGTCAATGCTTGGTCTTCCAGAACTAACAAATGATATGTCTGATTCCGGAACAGATAGATCTCCATATGATCTCCCATTGCCTCTTCTTGTAAAAGGAGACCTGAAGGATTCTGACTGATCCTCCATGGACCTACGTTGATGATGATCCTCCATGGACTTACGTTGATGATCCTCTACGGACCTACGTTGTTGTTGATCTTCAATAGACCTGCGTTGTTGAGACTCGAAAGACCGTCTCTCAGCTGCATAGGAGGAAGATGTAAAAAGACAAGTTTAAGGTAAAATCAACAAATGAACGAAGTGGAAGAAGAAGAAGAGATTTTGTTTGTGTGTGTGTTTCGACAACCTCGCATATTGTTAGTGGAAGTAGAAGGCATAGGTTGAGGTGGCTTTAAGCTAGGTGGTTGAGCTGGACTGCGTAAAGGAGCATTTATGGGTGCAGAACGAGAAGCTGATCTCATTGTTTGAATCTTTCCTTTGGATATCACATAAACTGTGCAAAAATCAGGTGCACTTTTTGTTATGGTGCCTGGAATATCATTAGGCTTATTGAACCTGCAAGATTTAAGTTATCCACCATCAGCAATGGAGAAATCAAGATTTGAGCTAGAGATGAAATAAGCTTAAGGAAGAGGTTGTTATTATTTTCTACCTAAGAAAGCCACCTTTGTTTGATGAACCAACTACTAAAACCTCAATGGCGGCTTGGTTCGCATATTCTACCAATGCTTTGGCTACATCTGTCTCCTCAAGTAACACATCTTGGCATTGAATCTGGACACAACACCATAAGGATGCAAGCAGGGAAAAAAACAAACGATGAATCTAAACCAATAAAACTCACATCTTTGCGCGTGCAGAAGCAACGAAAAGGAAGGAACAACTCTTTGGAAATTCCTTCTGGATCTCTGCACACTAATGAAGATTCTTGGCTCAGCTCTGAGACAAAAAAAAAAAAAAACAAACCATCAACAACCGAGAAATGTTTTTCGAAACATAGAAAAGATAGAAAACGATGATGAAGAAGAAGAAGAAGATATAGTTTGTTTACTTGCAGAGGAAGCATGAAGAGAAGGACTGTTTGTCAATGGAGAAGGTCGGAGCTTGACATGGACGAGAATTACAGATTGGCCTCGCTGTAACAAATGATCAACCGCCCATTTAAGAGCGTGTTGGCTACTTTTGTCTTTGTCTATTGCAACAGCTACAACCCCAGTCGATCCTCCTTCCTTGACTCCCACGTTATTATTCTTTGCCAACCACATCTTTGTGATCTCTCTCTCGCCTTCAGGATTCAAGATTCAGCCCAATAAAAAAACTTGAGAGGAGGAAATCGTAAGAGAGAGAGAGATGTGCGTTCGAGGTTTAAAGATGATTTCTCTATTTTTCATTTTGTAATTTGTTTTAGGAAAGCGAAATAAGAGGATGAAGAGAAAGAAGAGTAGTTTCTATAAAAATACATTGTGTTTTGTTTCTCTCTCTCTCTCTCTATGAACGTTTCTCCTTCTTCTACGCCTTTCTTTCCTTTGACCTCTTAGACTTCTCTTTTCCTATTAACTGAAATTTTCGACCATTGTTAATTAACCGATTTTGTGTCCAGATTTTTTAGTGGAAAACAATTTATTTTTCTCAGAAGTAATCTTGAAGATATATCCAAAATTTTAAAATAAATTATCTATAAATAATAAAGAAGAAAAATTGATGTTTTGAAATGAGGAAAAAAATATTAACTTCGATCGACTCTCTACTTACTAAAATTAGAATGGTTAAATAGTTGATCAATTGTCTAGTAACCTTCTCATTGTGTATTAACTATGGTCAATTCCTTACTAAGACAAGAAAAGAAGAGACAGTTGTTAGAGGTTGAAGAGAGACGTTGGGAATGGGAGCTCTTGGCCAAAGTCATCTACTATAAGAAAATATTCTTATGTATAAGCACAAACATCTTTTAAAAAATAAAAGAGTCAAGAATTCAAGAAATGAAAAACCCTTTATATAGGTACGAGTTGATTGGCATCGTTTTGAGAGTAAATGATGTTTTTTTTTTTATACCTTAAATCATGATTTAAATAGACAACACAAAATAGAATGCAGAGTCTCCTGAAAATATTTATATTGTGAATTTGTGATCTAACCCGGAGTGTTTCAACAAATACAAAAAGAAAGAGTTAGTATGAACTTTACGAGGTTAAGGTGTTTCATAGTTGATGAACTGTTATGGTTGTTATTTAATTTCTTTTGTAACGACTCCAGTTTCAGTTCCAGTGATAGTATTCTATGCGAATAGATAGATTAGTGACATTAGTCCCAAAACCAATCACACCGGGCCGGTTCGTTGGGAAACAATCTACTGTACTAATTTTGTTGTGTGAACCATTGATCTATTAGAGAATTAGAAAATAATAATTCCATAGTAGACATGAAAGACTCTGTGGCCCAATGGATAAGGCGCTGGTCTACGAAACCAGAGATTCTGGGTTCGATCCCCAGCAGAGTCGAATCTTTTTTTGCAATCTATATTTTTTTTTTTTTGAAATGCGAATTTGACGAAGCTTAAGAGTTTCAGACGATAGGCTTTCGCACAAGTGAAGAGGAGGAGGAGGAAGAAGATGACTACAGTGGCAATGCACAGTGTCTTCGTCTACGGTAGTCTCATGGCCGACGACGTTGTTCGTCTCCTCCTCAACCGTATCCCTCATACATCCTCCGCAATCCTCCCTGATTTGTACGATTCCTTCTCCCTCTCTCTGCATCGATTCAAGTTGTTGAAATTGAAATTGAAAAAATTTGAGTTTTCGATTTTGATATTTTTGCAGCCATAGATTCAGCATCAAAGGACGTGTTTATCCGGCGATTCTACCAGCTAAAGCCGATACAGTCTCTGGCAGGGTCAGTATCCGAATCTGATTCATTACTCTTAGGGATTTCAAAATCTGAAGAGATTTGGGAAATTTTTGAATTTGTGCGTGTGTGTGTGTGTAGGTGTTATTTGGAATCACAGATCATGAACTTTATGTTTTAGATGAGTTTGAGGATACTGAGTATGAAAGACAGAACGTTCAAGTTTTGTTAACTGTGAGTGATCGATCATTCTTCATTCCATTTTTGTGTATAGATTTCAGTTCAGAGATGTTGAAGTTTTTATATGTTTATCTTTTCTTTTCAATCTACAGGATAGTTCTGAGAAACTTCAAACTAAAACTTACATATGGGCTAATAAAGATGATCCTGACCTCTATGGTACTTGGGATTTCGAGGTGAAGCTTATATATCTTTACTTGTTCGCACAGATTAGTTCTCTCTTTGGATCATGGCTTGTTTGAATTGGTGTATGTATATGGAAGGAATGGAAGCAACTTCACATGGAGGGTTTCTTGAAGATGACTAAAGATTTTGCTCAAGAGTTGAATTTAACTGAATCTGAGGCATGACTGGCTTGGCCACCACATTCAAGATAAGTTTCCTTAATGGTAGACACTAGATTGGGTCACTATATTGTTGGTATTCTGAAATATCCTCTAGGAAGGGTTAGAGAGTCTTCATGAATACATTACATTATTAGAACTTGTGGGGGTTGTGGTATTACTTCAACTAAACATGGAATAAGAAAACAGCTACAGATTCTTGTGCTGTATGTTGTTATTATTATTAACTAGTGCCACAGTACTAGTTATGGATTTGGGAAGAACAAAATCAAGATGTTATGGAAATTTGAAAAGCAAAAAAAAATGGACAACAAGTAGATAGAAGATAAACCGAAGCAAATGAAGGTAATACAAGAAGTAGTGAAATAAAATGCAAAAAGGAAGAAGGAAACGATCACTTGTGCCCAGTGAGATGAACATCTTGAGGAAGGAGGGAGTAATCGATCTCAAGAGCCTCGAGTATTTGCTTGACGGCGATGATCAGCTCGGTTCTCCTGAGACTCTTCACTGCAAACTTTTGGAAGTTCATCGTGTGCTGGAAGAGCAGATTCATTTTCAGTTTGTTCACATTCTCAATCGCTCTCACCATCAACATGGCTTCTGGATACCAATAATGTGGGTTCTGTACCAAGTATCTGACCAAGAAAAAAAATGAATACACAGTGAGTGAGTGAGTTAGCGAGTGAGTGATCACTAGAGGGGGTTTTTGTTTTGCCTGATACTTACTCTGTGATCTTTTCCTTGAGAGTGGCGATTTTCGCGGCTGGTGTTGAGAATGCTATGGATAATTCTACATAGTCTCCCATATCTGGACTTCTGTAGAAATTGCTTATTGGTTTTGATATTAAAACCGCATTTGGATAAAACACTTTCTCGTTGTCAATCTTGAGGAACACGGTTGTTAAAAGATGTATTTCTTCAACCAACAACTTAAGAAAAAAAAAAAGAAAAGCAATGGATTAGATGTTTTAAATAGTGAGCAAAAAACTTTAACCTTTGTTTGTAAAAAAAAAATATATATATATATATATATATATATATAGTGAGCAAAAAAAAAAAATCGTCAAAGTTACTTACCATAACACCTTCAACAACGCAACGGTCACCGACATCATAAGGGTGCATCACAAACACAAACACAAAGGATTCAAATATATTCTTGCAAGTGCTTCCAATCATGAAAGCAAGCCCCACAAATTGTGTGGAGAAGACCACCAAAAACTTGGTCGTTGCAATATCAAGAAGTATCAACCAAATGATGAATGTGGCAACGGTCAAGATTCCAATTATAAGTTTGTCCACCTGCTTAACCGCTGTTTTTGTGTCGTCCAATGAATGTCCTAGAGCTTTCCGACTAGTGTAAACTTTAATCTGTCCAAAAAAAAAAAAGGGCAACAAATTCTTACACGTATATCTTCTTCAAAATAAAGCATGGACACAAATGCTTACCACCCATTCTGTAAAAGCTTTGCGTGTGATTTTTCCGGTCTCGGCACCTTCAATCAAAGGAAGTACAAGCTCTACCTCTTCCTTTATCATGAACCTCAACATATCATCTTCCTCTATGTAACTGAAAAGAACCAATATCAGGTTTGTATATTAGATTAAAATGGAAACTAGAATAAAGCAGAGTATTTTGTGATGAGTACTCACTTGTGGTTCGGCCGAGCAACATTGTTGAAGATATCATAAGCAGCAGCCACAGCCTCCATCTCATTAGTTATTTCTTTATCAGTTTTCCTTCTCTTATTGTTACACTCATCTAAAGTGTTAGATATGGTTGAGAGGCCTGAAGATCCCACAGCTTCAATCAAAACTCGCATTGTCAAAGCAGAGACCTTCTCTTGTTTCATCCTGTGAACTTTTCCCATATCAAGCACTTTCTTCTCTCTCACCGTTCCATCCTCGGTGCTCGTGAAGCTAAGGTGGCCCGTGCTTGGCTCGCGCCCAAGTCTCTCAGCTTCTTCTATAAGTGGAGGTCCCGAGAGGCTCTGAAGAACGTATTGGTGGAAGATTGACTCTTGAATTCTCTCAAAGAAGTTTCTGACGTTGAACTTTGAAGCAAGCACTTTCAAGGCTAATGTCTTCAACAAGAAAAGGATTGATCCGATGAGAAGGGAAACAATAGTCCAAGTAATAAGGTCGAGAAACTTCTTGGTGTTACGAGAGTGTTTATGGTCTTCTTCGAACAAAATAACCCAAGCAACCAGAACCAGGCTGAACCAAATAAAGACTTGAACATTCTTCTTCAAACCATGCACAAAGTACAACACTTTTTTCCGTAAGAGGTAGTTCCTTTCTATAATAAACACCGCTAAATGCATTAACCAATTCGTCACGAACATGCCGCTCAGCGTCACCATCACAAATACACACCATTTCCATACTTGTAAACCAAAAATGCAATGCTTGTTCACCTTATCAACGGCTAAACTAACAACCAAAGTGCATAATATGGCCACAAACACTGCCAGTTCAAGAAGAGCCAGAGGTTTCATTCCACCACGCTTCACTCGGTATAGCATAACCTTTTCGTAGATTTCATCGTTTTCATCGACTTCCTCCTCATCAACTTTACTCGGTTCTGCTGCGTCCACACTATTATTCTTGCTGAAAGTCCTTGAAAATGAATGTTCCCTAGGGGTTCCACCATTTTCCTCTAGTATCATCTTATCGAATTGAAAAGACTCTTGTCTCCCAAACCTTGAATTAGGCTTGGAGTAAGTTGACCTCGAAAGAGATCTCTTTGTTGCTAAACCTTCATTGTTAGAAATGCTTAACGGCTTTGGTTTCCTAGTTCTTGTATCTGAATCTGTTGTAGCAGCTACCATGGAAGAAGGAAATGCTGATGCATCCTCTTTCTTTGAAACATTGATAACAACTTCTTCTCTGTTGCTACTTCTCCTCTCTGCCATCCCTAAAGTCACCTTCAACCAATAAGTTCGTCTATAGCTTTTTGAAAAAAAAAAAAAATTCTGAAAGCTAAGACCTTAAACCTTAAACCCTAAACCGAATACAAAGCTATAACAGAGATATGCAAAGAATCAAGATACATCATTCGTTCATACTTAAATGAGTATTTAACTACTCATAACATTTATAAAAACTGTCCAAAAACATATATGAGTACTACTTTCAAAAATATAGAAAACCAACAGTGCCAAGAGTTAAATAGAGCTTACTAATAACTGATATCAACTATAAAGAAGCAACAAGCACGACAAGACTTTAGCCAGGGGAGCAAGAAAATGTCGATGCTAGTATATGCTACAATAGATTTTAGTTGATGACTACCAAAAAAACAAACACGAACAGTTTAAAAAGAAGTGTCGATAGATAGATATGCATCCGAATCAGAAAGCCACGAATGAAAAAACAGAGCAGGCATGGAACTTTATATCCTTTTGTTATGGACATAGAAAAACAAATTTTTTTCAGGTATTGTAAAGGAAGAAAAAGGAAAAAGAAAAAGAAGAATGAGTAGAAGATGGTACAAGAACCCAAGCAAGGAATGATCTTAAAACTTTACACCTGTACGAACTCCAATTTAAGTGCATTTTAGAAACCAAAAGAATTCCAAAGTAATAGAAACAAATAGACCTTTGCCATTAAATAATAATGGGAATGTACTATCTGTGCTTTTTTAATTTGAAATAAGATGTCTCAAATTTATGCATTAAAAAGAAAAGAATAAAAACACAAAGAACCAATGGTCATATTATTTATTTACAATCGATGGGAATTTTGTTCGGAAAGGCCGGCCTCACCCTCATGTGACAACTACTCCGGAACCTGAGAGCTTACATGGGAGAAAAAAATATGGTTCCTTAGCCAACACTCAAAAGCTTTTGTTATGGGTTTATTTTTGATCCAAATTAATGGGCCTTCAAATGACCCATTATCAGCCCACTAATTTACTGTACTACCGGACTTTGTGTTGTGTTGAGTTGACTGTTTGTTTGTTCAGTGAGAATCAACCGTCGCCGACGTTGGATTGGTAAAGAAAGCCAAAAAAAAAAAAAAAAAAAAAAACATGGCGACTTGGATAACGTTACATCCTCCGAATTCATCTTATTTACGCCTCATGCCATCACCATCATCACCATCATCACCGTCGCCGGCTTCATCCACGTCGCGTCGAAGTAACTGTTGTCTCCTTAAGCCACTTCGATGCGTTCCACTACAGCAACAACAAGAGCCCCAGCTCGTCGAGCAGGTACCAACAAACAAACAAAAATCTATGAATTTGAAATCGAATTCGCCTGTGATTTTCGAAATTGAGGATTTTTTTTTTTTTTTTTTTGTCGCTGAAGGGTGATTTCGATGGAGCTGTGATATTGTGTGAGGATTGTAACGGGAAAGGATGGTTGCTTTGTGATTTCTGTAAAGGTCAGAAAACAAATGTGAAATCTGAGAATAATCGAATCTATCGACGATGTCCAACTTGTAAAGCTGTAAGTAACTTAGCCAGTTTTATTTTGTTTTTTTGTTGATTGAAATGTATGAGGTGAAGCTATGAAAATGGTGAATTTGAATACAGGTTGGATTTGTATTGTGTGGAAAGTGTAAAGTGTTCAAGTGTGTCACATTTCCTAATTCAGAAGACGGCGATGAACTTATGTTCTAAAAGCTCCCCCCTTGTGGTATCTTCAATGTACCCTTTTGAGTTTTCAGGTTCCTTTCTTTTTTCCAATTGTTATATATGTATATTGTCTTTACTCTGCTCAAATATAGCCAAATGTATAAGCACATTGTAACGATTGAATCAGACTAGTGAATCTCATTGGCTTCTTTACTGATCTCTATGTTCATGTGTGAAAGCTGACTTCCACACTTTTACTTGTTGATTTTTGTCTCCAATGTGTCTCATTTGGATAGGCTTATTCTTTCATTGATTAATGCCTTTTAAAATAGGTTTTGGTTGTCGTTATAACTTCAACACTCATCTTTAAAGCAGAAAACTACTAGTAGTACTCACTAGTCACTCCAACTGTTTTTATGATTCCAAGGCATATGGTTTTGTTCTTGTTAATTTGCTTATGATGGATCTTGCTGTCTTTACAAAACCTGTAAATTCATTATATCCTCGATATCAAGTTCAGGAGATGATTATGAATGCACATGTATTAGGCGATTTGTTTAGATTAATAGATGGTATTAAATCTCAAGGAACAGAGATGTCATGTGGCGTTTTCCTTTTTATCGGATCTCTATGTTTTATGTTTTGACTTTGACCCTCATTAATCATATTGCAGAGAACCAACATGTGATTTCATGAACATCTTTCTCTCCCTTTTCTTGAATCATGTTTTGGTTTAGGGGATAGTTAACTCAGTCCTTTTGAGTTTTGATATGCCGTACTCTTTCGAGAGACGGACGTTATATGCATGTGATCACAATAATGGAGCTACTTAGTTTACATGAGAATATTCCTGTGACTCTGCTATTTGCTTATTATACTACTAATTATCTTTATTATAGCCTTAGCTTCCGTAAGCGAAGCTTAGGATACCGTACTTTTGCATTTGAATAGTTTAATAACCACATTCCACTTGGTGATTAAAAGTACAATTCCGTAATTATTGTTATGATTACATTATCTTATTATTTTAAATCTTCTGATTACTTTAACATTACTCTAACTTCCATTCACGTGGCTGTTCCGGGAAGAACGCAAACTGCAGAAATAGAAACATGAACCATTCTCTCTCTCTCTTAATAGGCACAGCGTTTTGGATTCTTGTGAGTTTGATTACTGCTTAGAGTTAAAAGACAAAACATAGGTTTAATCAGTGTTACTTGTTCTCCTCTAGTTTCATTAGGTTTTATATACCGAGATAAAGATCAACTTCCATAGTTTCCATACTAACAAAATCTTCGGTTACCATGAACTATCTTGCCGATGTGATATGTTTCTACTGACTTGTATTGCAAATGCAGACGACTGGATTACAAAGGATTTATAAAAATTTGTGTAAAAGTTCAAATCTTGTTTTTGCCTGATTCGCTTATACAGTATCTGATTTGTTCTTGTACCACGATGCTACTGCGTTTGTAATTAGGAATAGATAGTTAGATCAATGGGATATTTTAAGTTTTCATCAGTCTGAGGTAGCCACAACAAAAGTCAGAAACAGAACAGAGAGGTCCTTATAAAACTTTCAATGATCTGTTTGTATATTCCATTATTCAGAAATATATCCTCTTATTCGGAAGTTTTGAAGCACACAAATCCATATTCCTAGAGAAAAAAAATGGGAATAAGCAGAATGGCTCAAGTCAATACAAGAGGAGGGAAGAAAAAAGATGCAGAAGCAAGGAATGAACAAAACTATCTGCACATTGGGATGTTGTGAGGTTGGTGTGAAGGAGTCCTCGGACAATCCGATGGATGCCGGTAACTCGTTTTGTCATCTGCTGCTGCATTGAATTTGCACTCCTGGTTAGTTGTTGTTGTTGTCTTCACCAGGTACCCTTCGTTCTTCTCCTCCATTATCTTCAATATGCTCTCGAAAACAGAAACTTCACACGGAATCCTCAAGAGACCGGCTTGTTGAAACCCAAACTCTTCTTCTGCCTCACGTAAAAGAACATAGAAAGCTTGGTGGCTAAGGTACTCTGTTGGTATTGTGTACCTCTTCTCCTCTAACCCGACCGAGACAGCTAGATACCCTTTCGGCACAGCTGTTACATCTGTAAATGACAGTGTCCTCTTCAGAAATTTGATGCTCTTGCTACCTCCGCCATTGTTGCTATTGTTCTCTACGGTGGTGTTGCTCTTGGCTGCCTTTGATGCAATTGCTTGTTTTCGCCATTTCTTGAGGATCTGTTGAAGCTTAACGATCTCTCTGATCTTGTTGGACTTCTTGTCTTCCATGGCGGAGATAGAAGACACAAGACAAGAAATAGGTTTGGTAAAATGTCTTGTTTATGTGATGGTTCAGCGTTTGTCTCTTTCTATGTGTAGTGATGAGGACGTGATGGATTTTGAGAGTTGGGGATATATAGAGGTGGTGACCCTCTAACTCTGATTTAATTAATTGCAGAATTAGAGGTTAATTGTTTTTCTTCTTTAAAAATATTGTGCTAATCATATGCTTTGGGGTTATTTAATGATCTAATTGTAACCAACTTGAACTTGTTAACAAAGAAAATCAAATAGCTATACCTCACCAGCACAGAAGAAATTATACACATAAGCTGGTTCAAGCATCTCTCGTAAATCCCTAAGAAACGCAGCTATCTAATATTGAGATACTATAATCTTGACTCTGAATTCATTTACTCAGTAGAATTCTCATGCAACAATACGTACTCTCGGCTGCTGTTGCCAAACTTTATGGTATCTTTCTCAAAAAGCTCATAGTACCGTTGCGTCTCAATCGGTTTTCCATTGATGCAAGTCTTATTGGTACTACCAAGATCCATAATGTAAGGCCGCACTTGCTTCTTACCCATCATACCATCTTGTTTCTTCTTTTCCACCTCCCGATACTGAATAACAGCGTGTTGTTTGCTGCAAGATGGGTGATCAGTAGGAATGTCTGCGATCCTTCTCTCACGTCCAAATAGATAACAGCTTTGGTGATGGATGCAAAGTGGCTCATTCAGTGGTTCACATCCTTAAACACATAAAGTCTCCATCTGTCATTGGGTTTTTTAGCCTCCGGTGGCTCATTAAAGAGAAGTGTAACGCCTTTGTATCTGTTGGTTTCTTCAGCAAGTTTCCCTGATAGCTCGAAACATGGTTCTTCCTTTTTCTTCTTTCTCGTCAAAGCCTCGTCAGCTTCCCGGTGGTGGGTTTGGTTCGACATGGCAGCGGCGATCATAGAGGAACAACAACGATAAGTTGTGACGCCGTCAAGGATTTAGTGTAGGGATCGCCGGCTAACAAACCCTTTTTTTATCAATCGTTTCAATCCCCTTGTGTGATAGAAGTGCTGACGGTTTTTATAGGGAGGTCGTCAGGTCAGTTCGTGTTGACTCGATTGTTTTTTTATAACAATCTTAGCGGTTGGGCTTATTTGGACAACAAATAAAGCCCACTAATAATCTCCTCATGGCCCAACTGTTATTCCTTTCCACCCGCAATTAAGGCATTGTACGACCGTAGCCATATTGAGCCCTTTGCGCACATGTGCAAGTGCAACCCAAAAACATTTCTCTATTGTAGTTTATGACAGAACGTTTTTAAGTTAATTTAATACCGTTTTTAAGTTAATTTAATACCGAAAACAATTTTAATACTGAGGAAGTGAGGAATGAGGATTCAAAGATTGTATAGAAATAAATGTATTTTAAAGTTTAAACATTATGTAATTATGGGAACAAAAAAGAGAAAAATTGGTATCTATTTGTATTTGATTTTATAAATATATTATACAATTTTTTTTTTTTTTTTTTTTTTTTTTTTTGTCAACAGCAAATCAGCTCAAACGAGCCAATTGGGTGGGAAATTGTTTACAAAATACATTATACAATTTTTATTGGATAATTTGTTAAAATAATAAGGAAAAACCTAAAAACTGTACTAAATCAAAATTAATTTTAAAACGATACGAAAAGGTATTCACATAAATGATGGATACTCGATAAGATGTATGGATTACCAAACCAAACCAATTTAGTAGTATTTTATTTTCTTCAAAGATAGTAAGAAATATTAATACACTTTGAGACATAAAATGAATATAATCACAGTGACTTTATACATTACCTTCAGTAGTAAGTTTTCTTTCCATATCCTGAGAATATATTGCCACGTGTTAGTCACCAAACCACACTCTCATCACACTTCGCACACAAAAAAATAATAAACTTGTCGTCTTTTTTGTTCAATCATCCAAAAAAAAAAAAAAATCCAATTTGATCAAACAAACAAATTCGAAGAAGAGAGAGAACCCAAAAAATAATCCTGTTTTCTGTTGGCAAATCTCCAGCGAGATCAATCTTCTTTGTTAGTTTTATTCAGAACATGGCGGCCGCGAAACTCGTGGCTTTGTTACTATTTCTCGCCTTGGTTTTCAATTTCACCACTTGTGTCGTCTTCGCCGACGCTGGAATCGACGGCGGTGATGAACCGAAACTCCGATCCGACGGCGGTGAAATCGAATTGGATCAACTTAATTCTAAAATCCGTGCCCTAGGTTTTTTACACTCGGAATCTTACAGTTACTTTGATTTTTTTTTAACTTTGTGCGAATTCTCAATTTTGGTTTTGTTTTGTTTTGGGGGTTGGTGAAGAATCTCAAATTGATGAGAAAACAAGACAACTTAAAGGGAGAGAAGAGTTAGTAGCAGAGAAGGAGAAGCTCCTTCAAGAGAGACAAGCCAAAGTTGCTTCTCTTGAGACTGAGGTTTCTTCACTAAAGGTATATATGCATGCATCTTATTGTTATGGTGTCTTACACTTCAATTTGCTTCCTTGTATAGATTTGTAATCTTCCTTCACTTGTTTTATAGAAAAAAGGTTCATCAGATTCTGTGGAATTGTTGAGTAAAGCACAAGCACGAGCTGCTGAGTTAGAGAAGCAGGTGAGAGATATCTTTATATGTTGAGAACTCATCTTGTGTATGTGTAAATGCATGTAAGTTGCTTAATTCTTTACTCTCAACGTTTCAGGTTGAGGTACTCAAGAACTTTTTGGAGCAAAAAAACAAGGAGAAAGAATCCACAGAAGCACGGAGTAGTGCAGCTGAGAAAAAGCTAAATGAATTGAACTCGAGACTTGAGAAAGTATGTTCTTTACATCCTTTGGTTCCTTTTTTCTCGTGAGTCACGTTGTTAGGATCTCTGTTAATCATTTATATAGCTTAACTCTGGTCGTGCAAAGTCATTGATTTTTCTTATTTAATCTACCTTGTTTCATCTTTTGCGGGACTTTTTTGTTAAGGTTTTAGCCAATTAAATATAGCTCTTGAGTAACTTTGTTTGGTCTTCCCTTTGGAGTTTTTGTGTCCTAGTTATGTTATCTGTTCTGCAGGACAACTCCTTTTCAAAGTCGATGTTTGGTTTGAATGTAGAAATTGGAATTGTATGCAAGTCAAGTATGGATGTGTGCTTTTTGTTTTTGCCAAGTTTAACAATAGAGTCCTGCAGTTTCACAAGACATATGAAGAGCAAAAGAACAAAATACGAAAACTTGAGCGTGCTCTTAAACTCTCCGAGGTATGATGATATGATGCTCATAGATTAAGTTTGGTTCTCCTCGACTTTTGTTTTTTTTCCGTCACTTTTTAATCTTATCAAAATGAAATTATAGGAAGAAATGGTGCGGACAAAGTATGAAGCAACCACAAAAGCTAAGGAACTGATGGAGGTTCATGGCGCGTGGCTTCCACCTTGGCTTGTTGTACACTGGGCTAAATTTCAGGTAAATAGAGTTTTGTCGTTTACGACTTTCAGACACAATAGATTTTCTCGACTAAAGTCAGCACTTCCTGAACTCAGACTGTTGCTGGGACACATTGGGACGCCCACGGAAAACCAGTTATGGAGAAAGTAACTCATAAGGTACTGTTTATCCATTGGTATCGTGATACATGTCTATTTAAGGAAACGTATGTCTAATGAAGTTTGATTATCTATTAGGTGACACAAGCCAAAAAGCAAGCTGAAAAATGGGCTAAACCGCACATGGCTAATGTTAAAACTGTAAGCAGCTTACAACCAATGTCTATCATTACTCCTCATGCGGCTCTTTTGGTTATGCTTATGCTTATGCAATTCTGTTTCCAGAAATATATTCCGGCCATGAAAGAGACTGTTAAAACACATGTTGAGCCACACGTGCAAACACTATCTACCAAAGCGAAAGAGGCTTACCATGCTTCCAAGAGTGCAGTTACTCCACATATTGTCAAGTTTCAAGAACATGTAGATCCCTATTACCAGGTGAAGTATTTTTCTTTTTGTTTTTGATATTAGGCTTTCAGCTTATCGTTGATGACAATATCCACTCAATGCGTTCTGTTTTTGCTCTCCAGGAGGCTAAAAAATTTAGCAAGCCATACGTTGATCAAGTAGCCACGGCCACAAAACCACATGTTGATAAGGTGAGAGCTACCATGAAACCTTACACAAAGAAGGTGGTTCACATCTACAAAGAGTCCCTAAAATCTGCCTCAACGTATCACCATCAGGTCAGAATGGGAAGCACTGTGTATATTATATATACATTCTAGTTATGAATAGTAGTACCATTTTTGGAGGAATATGCTGTCTTTAAAGCTGATAAGTGTGTCTATCTGTGAAGCTTCAAGCCAGTGTCGAAAGAAAATTGAAGAGCCATGAGCTGATGGAACCTTTTGCCACCAAAGAGTTCATTTGGTTTACAGTATGTTTTCTGGTCTTGTACTCGTAAGACATCATGCTTTTATGTTCTCTTGCCTCTCAACTTAAAAGTTGAACTGTTCACTGCAGGCCTCTGCTTTGTTGGCGTTACCCATCTTCATAGTGTACAAATTTCTCTGTTCGCTCTTCTGGCAAGTTTCTTATAACCAATCATTATCTATAATATGTTAATATTAACTTTCAGTATATTGCTCTCTAGTTAGTTTAGATACTCCGTCCTCGATTTCACTTAATGACCTTCAGTGAGTTTGTTATATGTTTATTGTAGCACAAAGACAAAGAAGCCTATCCGACAGCCTCATCACCATACTCGCCGTAAGGCCAAAAGGGGTCATTCTGACAAGTGAAGTCACATGATAATGCTGTTGTCACTTCCGCGTGCTATAACTATTAGAGGTACATCTTACATTCTGCTTAAATACACGTTGCAGAATGGATCTGGAACAAAGATGTGCAGTCGTTGAATAGGTCGATAGGCCAAGCCAAAACTTACTTTCCATAGACTTGAGTCTGTCTGATGTTGATATATAAAAAGTGTGTCCCGTTTCTGAATCATAAATGCATAGTCCCTATGTTAAATGCTCATATAGTGTAAAAGCTATTACTGACTAAGTGACTGAGGTTAAATCTTTGGAGTGATTTGTGTCAAGTGACTTGACCTTTCGCTATACTCTTGCAGGTAAAGACGGATTTTGATGCGTTCTCTTTGTGCCTCCGCAACAGTCTATATGTTTTCTTCGTTAGTATGAAAGAAACAGCTTATGTTAGAGGTATCTTATGGTTTAAGCTCGCTGTGCACAAGTGTTTCTTCACTCTCTCTCTCTCTCTCCGTTTTTGAGATGCCTTTTGGATATAAAGTTTTCAGTCTTTTTATACAGAGAAGATTAGACATCTAGAGGAAAACTAGCAAGGGCTGGGTTTGTGTATTTTGTGATTTATGTGGATAAATTTGGGAGTTCCTCCGTTACTCTTTTTTAAAAGCTATGTTTTGTCTTTTCTTTTATCCTTTTTGAAATATTGGGAAATATTACAGCTTTTATTTATTTGTAACTGAAAATCATAGAGTCACACCATAACTGGCTTGACTAACCTTTGAATCTTGATATCTTCCTAGAATAGGCAAACAAATGCGACAATAAAAGCAAACAAAAAGGTTTGACCAACAAGTAAAGGGACTTTTCTTCCGCGTGCAAACAAAATAAGAACCATAACTTAAAAACTGACAATTTCCACTTAATAAGATGGCCAGTATCCATCCAAGTCCATGCACTGGCTCATCTCCACATTTCCAAACCCGTTTTCGCCGTTGAACGAAGCACTAACCGAGGCGACATCCTCGAGTGACACAACATGAGGCGGCTGGACCAGTGCACCGCCAAGGTTGAGATTGAGCCCTGAGACAGGCACGTGGACGTTGTAATTCATTAGCTGCTGATGATGATGAGCAGAGTCCATGGTGGTGCTTGTGGAGGCACGGAAGACCCTAGAGAGCTCGGCTAGGTGAACCGCATTAGCCATGATGGACTGGTTAATATTGAGGCTTGGGTGTGGTTGTAGATGCGGTGGGAGTTGAAGGAGGTCTGATGAGTAATTAGGGTTGTTGTTATTGGTTGATAGTAATGAGGCTCTTGCGTGGTTGTGGTTATGACTTGTGCTGCTGCTACTGTTGCTTATGTATTTCTTGGTTGCTTCTGTTTTCTTGAATACTCTACACACTACCCACTCGTCTTGCTGCATTTACGTGTA
This sequence comes from Camelina hispida, assembly GCA_023657505.1. Taxonomy (NCBI): domain Eukaryota; kingdom Viridiplantae; phylum Streptophyta; class Magnoliopsida; order Brassicales; family Brassicaceae; genus Camelina; species Camelina hispida. The sequence continues at coordinate 41,261,573 of CP094632.1, forward strand.
CCATCATAGATGACGAAATAAGAATTATTGAGCATTTGGGCTAGCTAGTATATATAAATATGTCAAAATAACAAAGAGGGAAAATATTATACCTTGGAGGTTCTGTAGGAAGACTTAGAGTGAAGTCGATATTCATGCATGACCCAACTAGTCTTCTCCCCACGAGGAGCTCTTCCTCTGTAGAAGACCAAAGTCTTCTTCATTCCGACCAACTCCGATGTTGTGCTATTGAATATCTCTTTGTCTTTTCCGGTGGTTTTCCAATATCCTGTATTCGTCGCCCTATTTGTCCTCACCCCCGTCGGGTACTTCCGGTCCCGTAGACTGAAAAAGTACCACTCTTTTCCTCCCATTTTGGCCTTCTCTATCAACAATTTACTCAAACAGAAACTTTGTGAATAAAAAAAAACATTTCCAAAATGTGAACATATTACTAATAATTAAGCTTTCTGCTTCTAGAATCGACGATAATAATATATTATTTTGTGACGATTACTAAAGCGACTCTTTGAAAAGATGGTATTGTTGGTATGTTAGATGAATCCTAGAGTAATGAAGTTAACTGTAAACTAGTGGAAACATTTTGAGCTGAGTAATGATGAATGTTAATAAATAAGGTTTTCTAGATGAGTGATTTGTTATGTTATAAAGTTATTTTTTTTTTCAAATGTGTTATTAAGCTAAATAATCCGCACAGTTTGGAACTAAGATAACTAGATAAGAAACAAAGATAATGTTAGTTTATCAATATCTTGAATATGGATGGAACTAAAGACAAAATAAGTTGATGAGAAAATAACGTACGTACGGTAGTGAATGCATGACTTCCGTTCATGTAACTAATATTTGTTAGGAAACTTCATCGTGTGACTTTCTATTTTCAAGATACATACTTACTTTTTTGAGTTTTTCTCTCTCTCTTTCTATACCGAGCATTGTTTAAGATAACTTCATCTATTCCAAAGATTCTTTTGATAAATGTATTCCATATATTTTACATTTATATAGTGACCGAAAGGAAAAAAGGAAAAAAAGGAAAAAAGATTTTTACATCTATTTTAGCCTTCGCACCACAACCACGCATGCTTATCCCTTAGTTTTTTTTTGGGGGGCAAAATTCATTAGTTTATAGTACAAGAAAATAGTTTTATAGATTGTGAATGGGATAGCTAATACAAAGGAATTACAACCAATGTACTCTCTTTTACACTAACTGACTTACGACTAGTAATCTAGAATATCCTCATGACATTATTGCATGAATTTTCATAAGGCGAATTATATATATAGTGGGTGTAAATATATGTAATGAACTTTTAGATGCTTCGCAATATAGAAGATCATTAAATTTATGTGTACATGTGTAGATCTAGTATATATATATATATGTGGCATGTTCTTAACATTCAATGACTCATTTCTATCATTTTCCTCATGTATGTATACCATATATATGCTTAAAGTAGAAGAAACACATAATTTTGGTTTTTAATATGTTCAAAAAAATGCTTCGGATATTTTCTAACCCAAATAAATAAGGTCATACCAATCTTGAATAAAATGAACGATGTATATCAATATTCACATGTATCTATCTACCCATCAAAAAAAAAAATTATCTACATATCGAAGAAATATACAACATGTGATCTTTTATGTGTGTGTGTGTGTGCGCCCGCATGTGTAGGAAGAAAGTATTAAGAGTAATTAACGTACCAGGAAGCTCCCACGGTTCGGACTTGTTGAGATCAACGTCGGCGATTGCTTTGCCGGTGAAGTTTTGATCAGCGATCTTATTAACCAAGTAATAAGATATTAGCTCCTCATCCGTTGGATGAAATCTGAAACCTGGCGGCAAAGCTTCTTCTTCTTTCTTCTGCTGTTGGTGATCTCCTTGTTCCATTTTATATGATCTTTAGTCCAGATCCAAGAACCTTTCTATATCTCCTTGAAACACATATTGTAACATGTCTAAGATTCACAATCCATAAGATAAAGGTACTAAAAGAGGAATTCGAAAAGAAATAAATAACAAGAGATATGACAAGTATAGGGTGAGATATTGGGCTTACTTGTATTGAAGAAGAAAAACCAGACAACCAAAACTTTTATGAGATTAGGGTTTTGGTGGTATTTATATATCACTAGACAGGGATGACTTGCGACTATTCTAAGGAGGAAAATATGAAGGAAGAAGAGAAAAAGATGAACGAAGAAGACAAAATAAGGGTAGGGTTTTTCTTCATTTCTTCTTACTTTGTCGTGCATGTGATTAAAAAAAACAATTATTATAACACGGTTTTGCCTTTACATTTATTAATTATAATATATACACATATTTATAAGTTCTTCCATATTTAGGAAATTACAGTTACCATCCAAGATTGCAAAACATGGAATTTTAAAATGAAGACTGCTTTATAAGTATTTACATTTTAGTGTTTATGTGATTATCTATAAATAATTGAATTATTACTATCTAATCGAGTAGAAATTATTATGTAGAAAAAAAAAGAGGAAAATGTGGAAGAGGCTAGAGAGAGTGTGCATGAAGCTCTCACCTAATAAGGGTCTTCAAGTACAAGGTACATGCAGCTTAACCTCCCACGTCCAAATTTTATCCTTTGTTTATTTTGTGTAGTTGGTCAAGAAATTCTCCTTTTAGGACCCTTACTAATTCATCTTACCTTATACATATATATATCCCCTGAAATAATTACGTCTTGGTGTCGTATCTCCCACGATCCAGTTCATTTTGTTCCTAGGCTCGTCATATCAAAATGTTCAGAATTCTTTTATATGATTGGCTTGTAAATGAACCAATGGTCAATGTTTTAAAGAGTCAAAATGGTATATATTGTGCATTCATTTGTGATTTAGTTTTACAAAGAAAAAGGGTATAATATAGAGGTGGACCAATATGGAGGTATATAGTTTTTCTCACCTGAACAATTAATATTATTCCAAAAATTAATTATTTGTCTATGTAATCATATACATATTAATAAAATATTAAGTTGACGATTAGTGTTTTGAACAAATTTTTTTATCCATTCATGTTCATTATTTACTAGACTTGGTGTTTATTTACATAAGATTCGATTATGTTCTTTTTCTATTATTATTGTGAATCGAATCGAGTGAGAGAAAAAAAAAGAGAATCGTTTTGTCTCCAAATCTGCAAATGAGCCTAGAAATCGTTTATCACTAGGAATCAACAACCTTTTTTAAATCCTAAAGGTTTGAAAGTTATTTTCATTGAACGTTGAGATCATTAATTACTTATTAAATAGGACCAAACATGTATAATTTAATCTTTTCTTAATTTATTTGAAAAGAAAAAAATTGAGACTTTTACCAAAGAAAATATATGACTGTTTGTATAATTTTTGTTGATCAATACATTAAATTAGTCCATATAAAATTGAAAAATTTGTCAAACATTTACATTGAAAATATATATAAAGTGACACTGTTTTTGTAACAAAATTTTCAATCCAAATAACACTTAATATGAAACTTCGAGAATAATAAAATATAAAGATAACACTTTTCTTTTGAACACATTTTTTGTCAACCATTGGGCTTCAAAAGTGGTCATTGCCAAATCCTAATTCGAACCCGGGTGTGATGGTGCCTTGTGCATGAAAAAATTTCATTTTTTACTTACTAGTAATAACATTAACTTGAACAAACACATTTTTTTATCTATTTATGTTCATTATTTACTAGACTTGGTGTTTATTTACATAAGATTCGGTTACGTTCTTTTTCTTTTATTATTGTGAATCGAATCGAGTGAGAAAAAAAAAGAGAATCGTTATGTCTCCCTACTATTATCCAGATCCGCAAATGAGCCTAGAAATCGTTTATCACTCGGAATCAACAACCTTATTGCTAAATCACTAAAGGTTTAAAAGAAAAATGATGATGATTTCTCTTAAATATGTATTGTTGATGATGACTATGATTAGTTTGAACAAAAAAATCTCTTCCTATCAAGACCACAAAATGACCAATTAATTAGTTGTATAATGTATCTTAAACTTCAATTTGGAAAAGAAAAAAAATTGAGACTTTTACCGATAATATGGATGACTGTTTGTATAATTGTTGTCTCCTTCAACTGTATCTTTAAGGATTTCATATAATCATTCAACAACTCGCGGATTCATTTGCTCCATTACTATTTAAAAAGATGAAACATGTTGTGAAAGAAATTTAGTAACAACAAATTTGACCAATTGGGAAATCAACCTAGCACTTTAGGTACTCTCACTTCGAGATCATTTGGTATAAACTTAATAGAAAATCACATTTCCTTTACGGTCCAAATATTGCGGACACACTATTGGTTTGCTTCAAAACTTTTTACGAATTGTCCTAAAATATTAATGATACCCGACAAAGAAGCGTGTATAGTAGTAATTAATAAGTCGAAGCCCAATATTTCATTTAGAAATTCCGGTTTGACTACAGGATATGAATAACTTGATCACAAAACAACAACATATTTACGTACATTAATAGTCTCATATTTAGAAACAATTAGCTTGGACTACGTCATCAAAAGTACAAGAAAAAATGCACAAATTCGCTTAATTAGTAGACATTAAACCCCAATCAAGTAGTGTATTTGTATCGATAAACTCAGTGGTGTCGTCCAAAAAATAGATAATTTTATCGTTAACTAATCAGATGAAACATGCTGACTTAGAAAATAGCCACGACAATTATACTTTGAGAAGATATATTACTATATACTATATTACAGTATTTTCCCTCATATAAATTCATAGTCTTCCAGAAAATACAATAGGTTTAACTTATCAAACACTTCATGTAAGAAAACGAAATGCGTCTTTAATCAAGGACGAGTGTCCCGATCATTAGGAACCTACCGTTCTTTGTACATTTTAGTCTTAATGTTTCCTCCGAAGCTATCACCATTACATATAACGATTTTTTTATTAGCAAAAATATGTTAAAAGATTGTTATAATCTGTTTACAGTTCAAAATCTTGAAAATGTTAAGATATACTCACTCGTACAAGAAATTACGACACGTTCATCTCATCAAATCATCTTTGCGTGTGTTATATTAACTCTCCTTTTCTAATATTTTATTGGGTAACCACTTTTTACTAAAAAATTTCCGTTAGAAAACAATCTTAATTAAGTAAATTTGCATGACTATAATTTTCAAAAATCAAAACTATATATGCATGATAATAGAAACTATTTATAGTAGTGGCACTTTGTGCCATATGATGTACTTATAACTTATTCATTGGGTTGCATCCTATGGCAAATCCATTTTTTTTTTCTCCCCAATAAAACTTTTACATCTTATTAGTGAATAGTGATGTAAAAATTCGTTATTTTTAAGAACTCTAAATTTAGTCGTTCTGAATATTGCATGGCGGACACCTACACAAATTGTTACAAACGTAACCTAATTTGATTGATACGGATACAAGTATGTTTTGGTAGCATCCACCTAGGTGTGTGAACGTTCATCGATGTGTTACAACTGAGCCACTCACCACAACCTAGCTCCACCTGTGGCTAGCTATATGTATTACCCGAGACATATCTAATGAAATTTAAAAACTGTTTTGGTAATTCCATAAAAAATGACGAGAAAAAAAAAAAGTAATATATTATTAGTGAATTACAAGTTGATATAAAACATATCTACTTAATCCAGAAAGTGACACATTCATGGAAAAAAGGATTTGATTGATGCGGAATTCATGCTTGGTATGCTACTTGTAACACACTTCATATATAATTCTGGTATTTTTTTACCGTATATTTATTTCTGATTTGTCTTTTATCTAAATTTAATAATTGTTTGCACAAATTTGAAGCAACAATCTTTCGAGATGGACACGTACCTTGTAGTCCAATCCCAATAGTAGTATCGATCGACTTATAAATTTTGTGTTTTACTTTATGTTTTTCACTTTGCTATACATTTCTAAGTACCGTTTTGGCTTGTTTGAGGTCTTTTCAAAACCTTTAATTTATCGTGATTAATGAACATATACATTTTTTACTATCTTAACAAGATTTTTTTAAGATAAAATTCGACTACTTGTTAATAATAACATAACAATTTCCAAGAAACCAAACATCATCTACTCTTCAAGTCAGGACCAATTGTAAAACGGCTTCAGCAACCATTTTTTTTTTTTTTTTTACATTGATTAATAACCAGAAAACAGCATGTGGTCTTAATCTTTAGAAGTAAAACGTCATGGTGTGTTTAAAAAAAAAATGATATGTCGCCTAATTCCAACACACCACAACACACGCCTTTTTTTATGATCACACAACAATTGTAACAGTGTCAGTCTTTTATTACTGTATTACTTTACAGTTAATCTTGACCGTCTATTCAAATTTACGATGACGTGTCTTTCCACGGGTAACTTTTATTCTTTTAACTAAAATGTAAAAAAATAAAATACATAAAAACGAACGGTTGAAAAGAGTGAAAATATCTACAGAGAAGAGAGAGAGAGAGAGAGAGAGAGAGAGAGCGGAGGTTTTTTGGTTTTGGCGACGGAGCTTTTTTTTTTTTGAGTCTCTCTCTCTCTTAACCGTACAAATGGCGCCGCCGAAGGTTGACGGAGAAGGAAAAGGGAAAGCTGTAGCTACTACTGTGCCGTCGACAAGAGTGCTACGAAGCATGGATCGGAAGACTCGAAGTGACACTCGGCGTAGCGGTTCTTCTTCCAAGCTTGTTCAGCTCGAATCTCCTGAGAAGAAGAAAAGAAAGACGAAAGCGAAGGCTGGTGGATCTGCGACCAAGAAGATAAAGAAAGAAAAAGAAGAAGAAGAAGACGTCGCTGTGAAAGTTGAGAAAGAGGAGGAGGAACATGGTGAAGATGATGCTGCAGAGGAAGCAAAGGAGGAGAAGATGAAGATGACTCTGGGAAGAAGAAGATTGTGATCGAGCACTGGTAAACTAATTTGTCTTCTTCCTTCTTTTTAGGGTTTTTGTTTTTTTCTTTTGAGAAATTTTGGGGGAAAATGTAGAAAGCGAGTATTTAGGGCTGTTTCTTCTCCGATTTTGAAGCTAAATCTTTTGGATCTTTGTCTTCTCTGTGCGTTGGAAAATCTCGTGGTTCTTAGGGTTTACTCTTATCTTGTTGTTAGGTTTTCGTTCTTGAAGTCATCTTGATTGTAATTGGTGTGATGTTTGAGGAGAGAAATCTAGCTTATTGTGTTTGAATGATGCTATGTAGTGAAGTTTTTGTTGTGGTTTTTCTTGAAGCAAACAATGCAAATCATTCAAGGAGAGGGCAACTCAGGTGAAGGAAGGTTTGGAGGAAGCTGTTCCTGGCGTCATTGTGACTGTGAATCCTGATAAGGTAGTGAATCCTTTAGATGTATATATGTTGTGATCAATGCTTGTTGTTTATGATTGTTTTGAGGATGTTTTGACACAATATATGGTGCATTACTATGCTAATTTTGTTTCCCTTTTCTGATCTGCTTTAACAGCCAAGGCGTGGTTGCTTTGAGATTCGAGAGGAAGGTGGTGAAACATTTATCAGTCTTTTGGTAAGCTATACTTCATTCTTGTATACTAATTTGGTCACACTTCTGTGAGTGGCTTTTGTTCCATTTGAATTGAGTTTTCTTATCTTGTCCGTTCTACTTCTCGTAACATAGTTTCTTTCATGGTATGGTATTGAAATTGGAAATCAGTTTGAGATCCGTAAGCTGAGTCAACTCGATCACTAATGTGGTTTACTTTATGTTTTCACTCTGCTACGTTTCTAAGTACCGTTTTGGCTTGTTTGAGCTTCGTGCTAAGTCATTTGAAACAAAACTAACTACTCAGATCAGATTGTTAGTGACTAGGTATACAATAAGAAATTTTTTTGCTTTCATGTTCTTAATTTTTAGAGTATATAGAAGATGATGTGACTTTCTTATGTAGGGTATGAAGCGCCCATTTACACCGATGATGGACCTGAACATGGAAGAGGTCATTAAGGACATCGTGGAGAAGATTAAATGACGTAGGAGTAGTAGTTTCTATCAATGCTGAGTCTTTTGTCTATTCCTCAGCCATCGGCAAATAGGCTTTAATATTTGAATCTCTAGAGCAACTGCAAGACTTTTTAGTATTAATTTTTAACGGTTTGGTGAAAACCCTTTTACCACCAGTTCATCATTTTTGCAGTGCTTGATCGGCTTTGTGCAGGTTATTGAAGCTAAAACTTTCTGATATATTTGGTTGATTTGAAGTGATTTATGTGGTTTAGTATTAAGTCGTCTTCGTAATGCTACTATGCTAGTTTGAAGCAAGCGTTAGTTATGTTATGGATTTCGTAATGCTACTACGCTAGTTTGAAGCAAGCGTTAGTTATGATATGGATTGGATGAATGAAGATATAACATTAAGTTACAATCTGGTAATACAAGTTTCACAACACAGAAACATCACACTCTTGCCTAAAGATAGATGATTGAGGTACAATAATGTGGGTAGAACTTGTAAGTGTAATTGATCCACTTCATATCACCATTGCCTCTGTCTATGGCCGAGTCGTTTGCCCTTGACGCACTGTCTTAATCCATCTTAGAACCCAGCAAAGCTAGCAACAAACCCGATAACGAGGACAGCACCAAAGTTCAAGCCAGTGTTAGACGCAGAAGAAGGTGGTTCAACCTCGTCAGCTGCTGGCATCTTTTTCTTACCAGACTTATCTGGTGCCGGAGCTGGTGAATCATCTTCTGATGGTGCTGATGCAGGTGCGGTCTCTGGAGCTAAACCAGGAGGAGAGTCTGCGTAATCTTCTTCCTCAGCTGGTCCAGGAGCTGGAGTGGCAGCACCCTTCTTGGGAGATGGAGCTGGTGGTGAAGACATGGGTGGGGGTGGAGGAACCTTAACCGGAGCCCCAAGTCCAGGAGCCACAATGGGCATGCTGATCTGGACCACAGAGAGATTGTATGGGTTACGGAAAACTGTTGTAATGTACTCAGCCGTTTGGGGAGCGCCTTTCACACCGGAACCGAAGTAAATCTTTCCGTTAGATTTGGTGCAGTTGAGGAAACCGTTTTGCTGTTGTCCCAAACCGGTGGACTGGTAAAGGGTAGTGAGCAATGTGCTCTTGTCCTTGAGAGCCTTGAGCTTGAGCTCATCAAAGTAGTCAAGAACCACATGGTTCATAAGAATGTTCTTGAGCTCTTCCTCGGGTCTACCAGAGATGGAACCAATAGCGTCGTTGCTAAGAGCCAGCACGGTGATGGTCTGACGTTTGTTGATAATCGGCGTGAGCTCGGTCTTGGCGAAAAGCTCAGTCATGCTGCTGAATTCAGGGTATTTCTCGAGCGCTCGGGTTATGTTAACCGCTGATACAACGGAGGAAACAGCGAGTAAGATGGCGAGACAGAGGAGAGAAGAGGAGACTTTGAGACCCATTTTTGGGTGTTTTTATTTATTACCCTTATGTTCTATATTAAAAGCTCAAACCTCAAAGCCTGAGTTTGCAATAGGAGGATCAGCTTGGGTATATATACAGACTTAAAGAAGCGTTCAAGATTAATGGTGGCGAGACATTTACTTACATATTTGTGCTGGCTAAATTTGAACTCGACATTATTGTTGTTACCTCTATATTTGGCTTTAGACTGTTTTATTTTGTACCTTTGATTTTAGGAACTGATATTGAGATTTGTCGTTTTTCAAAGAATGATGAGATGTTACAACTTACAACATAAAATAGGAGAAATATAGAGATCAACGTTGAAGATTTGTAGTCCATAATCTTTATTTAGTAGTGACAGGCCCTCTGTTAGGGGGTTCACCAGGTAAACTAATGGTTTCAGCTAACTAACTAGTTTAACTATTTGATTCCAAAACTATTAGATTAGGATCCGTTTTAACAAGTTCCTAGTTTAATTAGATAATCTTTGTAATTAATAGATTTTTTTGTCAACATTGTAATTGATAGATTTAAAGACATAAATGTACATTATTGTTGATGCGGAATCACTATAAGCCCTTTCTTTTATTATCAACTTTTAGCAAGAGACGAAAAAATCAAAAACAAGTAAATCTATACTAGTATTTTTTGCAGCAGTTTTTGTTCAAAAATATGGTTTTGGAAACATTTACAATTAAATGTCATTAAATGCTTATATTCATATCCAAACAAGTTTTGTTAATTTTATCTACTAACCTTATAACCAAACACAATTAAAATATTTTAAATATCTATACATATATAATGTTCTAAAACTAATATAGATATTTAGAAGATTTATTCCAAAATAAAAAAAATATTCTCTTATAATCTCTTTTTGATTTTCAAATTTAAATGTAGTTTATTATCATATAATACATAAAATTAATAAAAATGTCTTTTTTTTTGCAGATATTGGGATTTGAATTTTTTTAATCGAACATATATTAATCAATTAATATAAAAAGTGCATTCAACATACATATATATGAAATTTACTGTATATTACTAAATTATAAAAATTTAAGAAGTTTATAATTTATAACTAGTATATCTAAACATAATAAACAAAATTAAAATTATTAATACTTAAACATATTAAATTTTTAAAATAACACTAACGATTTATATTAAATGACGGATCATATGACATGACATGATTGAAATGATAATACTAAAAAATAATTTCTCTTTAATATGATACTTCAGGTACAGGTTAAATCCTCATTTACTATTTTAACAACACTAATATAAGATATGACGAATCAAATTAATTTAATTAAAATTGTACAGAAATTGTTGTGCGCAGATTATATACCAAAATCACTAAAATTAACAAAATGATACATTAGCAAAATTTAGTAATAAAATAGTACATAAACAAAACAAAAGAAAACTTGCCCATGTTATTACCGAAGGAGGAGGGGAGCTACTATTTTGTTTTTTTCAGCCAATCAGAAGGCTTTATTTCTTACCCACCCGCACAAAACACGATGAGTGTAGCCAATTCTTGTGGGTTCTAAACTACCAAATCTACAAGTTTGATTCAATCTGCAACATATGTCTCATCACACAATTAACTTCAAAACACATTTTGTTTCAGATTAAAAGAAGCAACTTTGAACTTTTCGATGTCGGTTTACCAAATTGGAGGAAACAAGGAAACAATCCAACAATACCAGAGTTTCAGAATTGAATTAGACGTGATCCTAGGTTCTAGATATTGAAAACATCTCTCAAATCACCAGACAATACTAATGACTCTTTTTTTATCTACGGATTAACCAAACTCTAGATGACTTTTAGATAAGATCAGAGCTCGACGTGCTTGAAGTGATACTCATCGATTGTCGAGTATATCAGACCATCTCCTTCCAGTGATTGGATAACGCCCCTATAAATACACCAGAAAGAAAACAAAGCAAACTCATGAACACAACAACTTTGAAAGTAAAGAGAGATAGAGGTCATAAGGAGAAAGGAGAAAAGAACGTACTCTAGCTTGTTCTTTGGGATCTTCAATTGCTGAGCAATTTCATCAATGTGTATCCCCTGTTGTCTTGCACTACAATGAACAAATAACAATTATCAGACCGACTCTAGAGGTGTTGCAATGTGCGCAGCAGACTCAAAGTCACATGCAAGCATAATGAGTTTTGATTCGAAGTGGTGCAAGGAAAAGCGAACTCAAACTCACGTGCAAGCAGGTTGCTTTAGGTAGTCTAGGATCATGTCATCCAAGTTCTTGCGACCATTCCCATCGTTTTGAGAGGACACCACCTAAAAAGAGAGCAACAACAATGATATTTTAAGCAAGCAAATCATATGTCATGAAGGAAACCAAAAAAAAAAAAAAATATACTTGGTGAATCTCAACGTACAGGGTTCAATGGTGCTGCCTGGTTTGTGTTTGATCCACCTTGAAACGTGGTGTTAACCGATTGAGTGACATCACCAGCTTGTTGCCCCTATCGAGAAACGCATGTCAGAGAGCATTGATTGAAATGTGTGATCTTACAAGAACAAAGTTAATCTTTTTGCTTTATTCCACTTTCTATTACCTGTGATTCAGAGTTCTGGGAATAGAAGTGTATACACTCAATGTAGTGAAAAGTAACCTCATTGAAGTCCATTATAGGCCTGCAAAAACAAAAACAATCTTGTAACACTCACATATATATATCTCTAACAAACTTAAGTAGAACATACCAAAAATCTATTGCAAATGCCAAAGGTTCCATCAAAAAACATACCTGACAGAGAAAACAAGAAGCTGAGTTTTCCCCTGAAACGTCTTCAAATGACCATTGAGACGCACATAAGTTCCATCACTGTTTCGTTTCACAAGCTCACCCATTAGAAAACACATTTATAACAAATGTAATCATTTACCATAAATCAGACAACAAAACCAAAAAAGATACTAACCGTACAGACTCCATTTCTCTAGCGTCAAAAGATTCATTCACCCTATAAAGAAACGAACAAACATCACCAAATTATACAAACTTCACCTAAAAACATGAATCATCAATCAAAAATGAATAGTATCTGTGTGTGTATACCATCTTTTACAGTCAATTCGTCCTGTACCATCATCAAGAGTAAATCTAACTTCTGTGACTTTTGAATCATCTTTATCACACACTAGACCAACAAGTGAAACCTACAAAATCAAAACATTCACACAATTGAGTATATCCTTATATATAAACTAAAATACAGTAGAAATCTAGAATCTGGTTGAGATTGATTCATGTACGTTTGTAAGTGAGATCCCATTGATGACGAGACCAGATTTCTCACTACCGGATTGAAAACATTCGGTGATTTGCTTCACCGTCACTGGAACAAGACCTTGAAACTCACGATTCTGCAATATTTTTCACAAATCGGATTTAGCTAAATCGAATCAATCAATTTGTTTATGAAACTTTCGATAGGTTCAAATTAAGAGAAAAAGGGGAAGATGTGATTAAAATTACCTTAGCGGTGGAGGAAGAGGATTCGTAGGCCTGAGAAGGCTGAGAAGACATGAATCCGCCGCCGGAGAAGGCTGAGTTAGGCTCGAATTGGCTGCTGGAGAACATTTTTCGAAGCTTTCGGAAATCGGAAAAACCTAAGCTATCACTGAAGAGATTAAGAAGTTGAGAAGTGATTTTGGGAAATGTTAAGAGAGCGATGAATGAGTTTTTTTGGGGCAATTTTCCCTCCAATTTTGTTTAGAGCTTCCCGCCTATTTAGGGTTAATACTTAATAGTCCGCTCGTTTTTTTAATTCGACGAGATAAATCTTAATTATAATTATTTTCTGATATATGCAATATCAGTTTTTATTTTTCTGCATTTATAAATTAAATTAATAAATTTCTGTAATTTTTTTTTATGAATTTAATTTTAGACAATAATTTTGTTATTGGTTCTTCGTTTACTCTCAGATCAGTTTTATTCGACTCTCAAAGCTTCGGTTTAGAAGGACTATAAGCTTCGGTTTCAACGCAGCCGCCAGCGTCAACCAAACGTACAAGCCCACTGTCATGGGTACCTCGAACCAGTGTATGTAATGCGTTATGGTATAGATTATAGAGAGATTGAAATAGAGAACAATGGAAATCTTTCGAGTTAACTCTAAATCTAAGCTCAATCATCTACAAGTGATATCATAGAGATTGGAAAACATCTTTGGTACTGTTTACCAAGTTGATATCATCATGCTTTGGCTTTTACTCTGTTCACGATTGGTGTAAGTGGTAACAATAGGCACAGTAAATCTACAACTTGATTACCAATCGAAGCCAAAATTTCCCTTACTCTTTAGTGGATAAAGAAAAGATAGATTAGCCCCTAATGTAGTATAGACTGTGTAGTAGTTAACTAGAAAAGGAAATACAAAGTACTGGGCAAGAGATACAAACAGCAAACTCAGCCAAAACGTAACACTTTCAAAAGACTAAATCGGACAAAAAGGGACCCCAATGGGCCTACGATACTTTGGTACTAATAAAAAAAAAAACCTTGGGGTAGGTTCTGGATGGGTAGGTTCTGGATTCACTCACCAACACAAGTTCCACAAAATTATGTCCTGTGATCTCACGATGCGATGATGCATTACAGAATCAAACAAAAAGAGGAGAGACCTGAATGTTATGAGGAGCAACACTTAATAGGTGACGTTGTTGGGCAGATTTCTGATGACGTTGCTCTTCATTCCGAGCCTGACACTGCTTCTTGCTCCTCTTTTGTTCATCTCTCTCAGCACCTTCATCCTCACTATATCCTCCTTCGAATGCACTGTTGCTAGACCCATTCTCTTGTACCTGTGTTTAAGATTTCATTTCAAGTCAGATTCTGTAATGCTAATTCTAGACAAACACAGAGAGAGTAATGATCTCTGATGGGTAAAAGACAAACCTCGAGGTTAAAGAGTTGACAAGGTGCTTCTGAGAAGATGGGGGTGGCTTCTGTTTGTAGTAGCGCATGAATTCTCGAGACCCGAGAGTCCTAGAGGTTACTTTGTTATCGGTTCTCTTGGTGATCACAAGCTCAGACCCACCCAAAAGCTCTACAGTGTTCACTGACTCACCGGACACAACCATCTGATTTTCGTCTCCATTCACATAACTGCACAAACACACATCAAAAAGAAGAAACAATTAGTTCAAGCACATTTAGATAAGGTTAGGTAATTAGATACCCAACAGATGAGAAAGCAGAAGAACTGGAACCTGCTGCTGTAGTCATAGAACTCTTCTAGCTCTGCATCTTCTTCATCACCACCATCACCATAATGCACTTTGCAATGACCTTTGGCTTCCATGTGTTTTCGAACAGCTTCCAAGCTGCTGAAGGGACGGCACAGTTCATTGCAGTACAGACACACAAAGTCTCTCTTGACCTGAAACAACAACCATATATGTAAGTAGCTACAACAGACATCTAATAAAGTGATGAGACAGACTAAGCAGAATACACAAACCTTTAGGCCGAGGTAAGTTAGAAACCCTTTAGGATCCTTCAAGTACTCGATATCAGGAATGAAGAATCCATGAAACTTATGCATATGAACCATACATTTCTCAATCGTCCTATGCTTCCTATCACACATCAAACAGCAAGACGGGTCCAACTCAAACTCAATACCATCCTCATCCATATCTTCTTCTTCTTCTTCGCCAGACTCATTCATTTCCTCATCCAAATCCTCATCCGAATCAACCTCAGTCCATTCATCCTCACTCTCTTCACTTTCCTCCTCCTCAATCGAACCCTTCAACTGAGCAGGATCATTCTTCTCAACACGACGAGGAGGAAGCTGCTTGATTATAGCTGTATCACCTTCCTCTTTGTTACTCGCCGAAGCCTTCAAAACATGACTCTTGGACTTAAGATGCTGCTCATGAGCCTTGGAACTCCTGTAACCTTTATTACAGATACCACAGGTATAAAGCATAGGTGCTTCAACAGCTTTGACCTTCTCCTGAGCTATAGCAGCTTGTCTAGCTTCAAATAGTGACTCTGTAACTCCAGGAACACCAGCTATCTATAATAAACATCATAATCACAGGAACAGAAACACAAATCACGATTTCTATAAGCTAATCAAACGAACAAGAAAACGCAAAAAGCCAAAAACAAAAAGAGGGAGAGATTGATTTTGTATTCACCTTGCGCTTGAGATTGT
This sequence comes from Camelina hispida, assembly GCA_023657505.1. Lineage (NCBI taxonomy): Eukaryota > Viridiplantae > Streptophyta > Magnoliopsida > Brassicales > Brassicaceae > Camelina > Camelina hispida. Next base: position 41,277,241 of record CP094632.1, read on the forward strand.
AACGGTGCCATTCGGATTTGTAATGAAACTTTTGCTCAGCGTCGTCTTCGAACTCCTTGTTACACGAATTGCAAGCTAAACCTGACATCTCTCTCTAGATCGATTGGAAAACGAAGAAGAAAGAGTTAGGGATGGGGTTTTTGTTTGTATATATACGAGGCGACGGCTCCGTAGGTCGGCAAAAACTTTGTTCACGACTAAAAAATATCCCCCATAAGTCCTAAAATCTCTCTTCGTGGTTGCGTAAGCGGTGATGTAATATGGGTCGGGTTAAGACCCGATCGGATTTGAATTTTGGCCCAAACTAAATTTAATTGGGCTTTTTATCGGGCCCTTTCGTTTTAGTAATTGCGGTAGATGTTTTTTTTTTTTTTTTGTGCACCAGTAATTGCGGTAGATTAGTTTACAAACTTGAAATATAAAAATTAATTAGTCCCGAGGAAAAAGTCTGGTTTAGCAATTAACACACACGCAAGAAAATTTATGTTCAATATTCTGTATGTATATATATAAACAAAGCATTGGATGTTTGGTCTGTGCCGTGTCGTATACGGTAGACCTTCTCCAAAACAGTATCATGAACTCGAGTCCGATCGATTGACGAAGTCAATACATCTAAATCCTTAGACGAAGATAATATGTTAAAACAAAGTAATATATTTCTACGATTGCTTTTTTTTTTTTTTTTTTTTTTTTTTTTTTTATCATAGTTGGTACGTATTGGTATCAAAGAAACGTAAGAAAGCTACTGTGATTCGGTACGGACTTCTTCCCAAGACCCAAGTTTTTTAATCCATAATGTTAAGTTTGAATACGTAAAGGTATTAATATATAAATACTAGTATATAGTTTCAGTCGTAGTGTAAAGGTTTGAATATGGATAATAAAAATTTCTAGGTCAATACTAACTTGACACGTTATTTGTCTACGGGAACAAACTATATCAAGTATATATACATATATATACTTGATATACACATATGAAGGTGAAGTAAATGTGGAGTTTTTGCTTAAGATGGAGACGTGGATGATAATAGTCATAGCTATTGCTTCTTGTGTTGGTATTTTGATGTTTCTTGTTGCTTTGACTGGAAGCCTGGTCAAAGATGGGGCTGGTGAGGACGGGGGAGAAGGAAACACGGGAGGAGGAGGTCAGGTTATCCGAGGCAATGATGGCGGCCGTGTGGATGTGGGAATTCGTGGTTTCGGGTATCATGGAGGGTTTTGGAATAATAGTGGCCGAGATTATGGAATTCGTGGTTTTGGCGTTCATAGAGGGACTTGGAATATTGGTGGCCGTGGTGGCAGCGGCTGGTTTGGTGGTCGTGGTGATGGAGGTGGAGGCGGAGGCGGAGGCGGAGGCGGAGGCGGAGGAGGTTGCTAATTAATTCAGTGTTTCATATCATTTTAGACAAAGTTAATATTCTTAATATTTATAAGCATGTAAAATTTTAGCAGTCTATATAAGCTTTGTCAATTATTTTAGAATAATTCCTCCTATGAAATACCACACTTTCAGTTTATTTTTTTTCTTTTTTTATACCACGAAATATTTTCTTTTTCCAAAATATCACAAATTTATTTTTCCAAAAAATATCACAAAAAAAAAATAGTACGAAATTATTGTAACTAAAACCCTAATTTTTATGTATACTCCTATATATACTTTTTTTTTCCCTCGATTCAGAGGGAACGAGAAAGACAATGATGATCTCTGATCTTCCAAACGATTTGGAATCCGAAATACTCTCTAGGGTTCCTACCAAGTCTCTAGCGAAATTGCAAACTACTTGCAAACGATGGTACGCTTTATTCAGAGATCCCAACTTTATCAAGAAGAACTTTGGTAAAGAAGCAAGTAAGTTGATGTTGGTGAGTAATTTTGGTGTTTATTCAGTTAGCGTCGATCACCATGGAATTCACAACAGCGTTGATCCATCTATCGAGTTTTCGGGTAAACTTAAAAGTCTAAAGAACTCGATAGATTTGAAGATATCTGAAATCTTTCACTGTGACGGTTTAATATTATGCTCTGATAAGGAATACACTAGACTTGTAGTTTGGAACCCCTGTACAGGTCAAACCCGTCGGATCAAAGCGAGAACTCGTTACCGGCGTGAAGATTATTATGCTCTAGGATACGTAAACAGCAAGTCTTCTGGCCGTAGCTTCAAAATCTTGAGGTCTTGCACTTATGAAAACGACCAGAAACAACGGGTTGCTGAGTTTGAGATCTATGAGTTTAGCTCTGATTCTTGGAGGGTTCTTGATTACTTGACCCGTGACTGTGCCGTATTTTGCGGCGGCATGTCTTTGAAAGGAAATAGTTACTGGGTTGCCGGAGATAAACAAACCGGCCTCTTCATGTTATATTTTGATTTCACAACCGAGAGCTTCGGGCGTTTTTCTCTTCCGTTTCAGAGTAATAATCCTGAAGATACCGTGGCTCTATCAGTTGTTAAGGAAGAAAAACTCTCGGTGTTACATCAGAACATTCTTGACTTTTCTAATGTGATGACGATATGTGTGACCAATAAGATTGATGAGAGCATAGAGTTGTCGTGGAGCAACTTCGTCTTAACAGTGGATTATGATAGATTTAATTTAGAAAGTGTGACGAATGTGACAAGCTTCTTGTTGGACGAGGAGAATAAAGTAGCAGTGTGTTCTGATGTTGACATGGATGATGGATCTAAGACCAGAATCTACGTTGTTGGAGAGGATATATACAAAGAAGTCTATAAAGATACTACAAGGGGATCATATTCCAATTGGCCACTTCTCCTCAATTATGTTCCAAGTGTGGTGGACATTAAGAAAAATACACCCACTAGGCAAAAGAAAAGGAAATGTAGGGAAATCAGTTAAACGAACTTAAGTTTTTTTTCTTTCTTATGGTTTTTTGGTGATGTGTTCCTTTAAGCGAGATTAGTCAATTATTCAACAAGTTGGTTCTATTGATCGGTGATATAATGTGGTTTTTACTCAAATACATTGTTTTGCTTATAGCCGCGCCACTTTCACATCTTGGAGAACCATACCTTCCAATGATTGATCTCCGATCCTTGTGATTTGAACTCATTTAATTATTCAAGAACTTTTCAACTACATATGTTCATGTTTTTTATTTAAATTTCAGAAACAGAAATAACTAAATCTTCTTTGGCAATGTTAAAGTCTATTTGCAAAACCTTCTTATCAACCAAGAATATAGCCATTAGCCATACACAATGATCAGAGCCGGCCAGGAGTACAAGCAGTTGCTTGCGGCCGTTAGAATATATAGTAATCAATTGGCCTTTTTTTAAAAAAAGTTCCTTTGGTAAGCTGGTAAAAGTAGTCGGTTACGTTTAATTTTTTTATTAAACTTTTTGACTTGCGGCCCATAAATACTCAGCGCCGACTCTGACTATGATCATACACTCTTATATGCAACTTGCTCCCGTTGCACTCCTTTTTAATTTGCTTGTGCTTCCACCGCCTCTACATACTTGCTTCTCACGTGCCGCTTGTTAACTCCCGTTCGGATTTAAATTTGACCCAAAACAAAGCGTAAATCGGCTCTAGGCACTTTTCTTAGTTATTTAATTAATTGCCCCAATATAAATTTGGCAACAAATTACAGCTTTTTTGGTAGTGTGACCTCTCTAGGTTGTTTCACAGTCAACCACAATCTTTGAATGTCCATCCTCTCTTCAGACTTGGTAGTTATTAACTGTCGGGTTTGACTACTAGTATCAATATTATTAAGAAAAATAATATCTTTGTCCATATCAATATTTCGTTTTTGACTACTAGTATCAATATTGTTAAGAAAAATAATATCTTTGTCCAGATCAATATTTCGTTTTGACTATCATGGGGTGAAGAAAAAAAAAAAAGAAGAAAGAGGATTATACATTTATACTTATGAAAAATGAAATGACAATCAATCTTATTCATTTTACATTATGCAAATTTGGGTACTTTAATTTTTAGGATTGGTGTTGAAGAGAGCACACTTGAGTCTTGAGATGGTGGACTTTTAAAGAAAATCTATCTTCTTCATTTTACATTATGCAAATTTGGGTGCTTTTTAGGATTGATGTTGAAGAGAGCACTTGAGATGTAGGGCTTCTTTAAGCTTCCGACCGAGAGCAAACGCCAATGGTGGAGGGACTGCATTCCCAATCTGCCTATGTTTGTGTTTTATCTTTCCTGAAAACTCATAGCTATCTGGAAAGCCCTGCAGTTTTAATTAAAAAAACCACAAATTAATTTCACTCGATTTCCAAAAGCAAAAAATCACTACACTGTTAATGATGCTAGGGGAGGGACTATAAAGAAGGAACATAATAAAGAGTATTTATTACCTGAGATCGGGCGCATTCACGGACAGTGATAATTCTGTCCTGTTCAGGATGGAAGCACATTCCCACCTTACCCATTGGTTGTGGATCGGTGATGGAAATGGGTAAGTTGCCTTGCCAGTCTAATCTACCATATAGTCCTTTATAACCATTGTGGTACTTAGCTTTGTTTAATAGACATGAAGGAATCAACTTTTCCATGAGCCCATTTGATAACTTCACCTGTAATATTATAAGAAACTTCATTTAAAGTGATGTGTAGATTTAATGAGTATTTTATTTAGTTGAATTTATAAGAGTAAGACTTACGTTTTCGTCCGGCAGGTCATGCCAATCAGCACCTGGCCTCTTTGGGATTTTCTTACATCGAATGAGGTTTAGTTCATTCATCTCTTTACATATATGATCGGTAAGAGCGACCATGTTTCCTCTCATCTTCTTTTGGAACCAGGAGACTGGATCAGCACCTTCATACTACAAGACACAAGAACAATATATAAGTTCATGTTATTGTAATTAATGTAATGTATATACACTCTTTTTTTGGTGGTGTTATTATTAAATCATACCTCTTTCATTATATTGGACTCTCCGTTCCTTACTGGTGGAAGATCTCCGATTGTGTCTCTCACCGTGATTGAGCGGAAAGGTGCACCAAATTTAGTAGTCTCCACAGCAGCATAATGTAAACCTCGAGATAGTGGGATTTTAAAACCGGGGTTATTAAAGACATGCATTGGCTCAGGCCACTGTGGAAGAACTTCTTCTGGTGCAGCTGCCCAAATGAAAGCTCTTTTACGAGGTTGTGATATTCCATATGCACCTGCCTCCAAGATTCCAAATCTCACCTGCATGTTTCAACATACTTGTGTATGAAAAAACTATATTGCTCATTTTGCATATGTCGTTAACTTCTACTATAAAGAGCAGATGCACAAATAACACCATTAGAAAGTAAATATTACCTGGTACCCCATTTCAAGAAGAGAAGCCAGAGTAAGTTGAAATGTACGACCTTCATTGTATGATACAAAGGCCTTCACATTTTCTAGAAGAAAATATTTTGGCCGGAAATAATCAGCAAAGGACAAGAATGCCAATATCATTTCACACTGGACTTTACTCCAAGTGCTGTCGCTGAACCTGTTCATACGAGAAAATCCCTGCCACATTGTCCAGATTAAGTAGCTTAGCTTTCACTTATTCCACATAATTTCTTGAAAAAAAAAAAAAAATCACAATTTAAAGATTTACTTGACATGGAGGCCCTCCGTTGATGAAATCAACTTGACCAGGAACTGGAAGAGTACTCTTCTGGTATTCATCAAGTTTAGCTGCAAGTTCAGTAGCCTCCACAGTAGAGATACAATCATCAACATCTCCACATTTCTCCATTATAGCCCTGTAATTATTTATAATCTCAATCAACATATCCCAACACAATGAAATACCTAAATGGAAGTGTATTTAAAATATTTTGTTGAGTATTTTTACCTAAGAATCACATTGCAGTTGTCAACAAAAACAGTTGACTCAGGATGGTTTTGCTTAAAAGCTTTCCCAGCTGGCTCTTCATACTCGATCGCCCACTTTGTATGAGATACACCTTGTGTACACAAAACAATGCATATAAATAAATACTAGTTCTTCTTCAAGCGTTTTGAAAAAGACTCAGTGCATGACTAGAAATAAATACATACCCGCTTTTTCTAGTCCATAGGACAGGCCACCACATCCAGCAAAAATATCTAATGTAGCTAGACGCATCTCTTTAGGTACCTCATCAGGCTTCACAATCACCCCAGAGCTAGCTTCACCCTCCACTCTTTTCCCCTTCTTTTCTCTTAGAAGTTTGTCGTCTTTACTAGTAGAGAACTTCAGCTTCATATTTGAAGGCAACTGTTACATGACAGTGAAAAGAAACATCAGCTCAACTATTTGTCAGAACCAACAATAAACATAATCTTTAAAAAATATGTACAAAATTAATTAAAATATTTACCTTTCCAAGAGAACCATTTGAGGAGTCATAGAAAAGTTCACAGAAGAAGATATGGTCTAATATTGGATGTTCACAGCATAAGGGCATATCATTTTTCTTCCTTACTTCACATTTTCCCTTTATAGCCATTGGAGGAAGAACATATGTATCATGGCTATAATATATCTAAATAAATTGCCAAAAAGAGAAAAGAAAAAAGATTAGATGATTACCATATGATAAACTTTTAAACATTAAAATATATGTTACATAAGTAAGTGTTTATGTTGTATGAAATAGTTTTTTTGCAAAAAGTTGTATGAAATAGTTGTTACCTCTTGTATGTCTGAAGTATAAGCCTTCTCTGCAGATATATCCTCAGGCCTATAAAACCTTGCCACCTTAACCTCGAAGGAAGTTTTACTGGCCCTTTTAGGTTCGCTTCTGACAACGATGTCCAGCAATTGGCAAACAACATAAGCACTTAGCCCAATGTTTCGACCATACCTTATAAAAGGTTTTCTCTGACTACCCTTCTCCAATCCATCTTTAGCTATGTAGCTGGGGATTATGTAAACAAAATCCTCAACAGAATACTCAACTCCATTGGAGAAAAAGCTTGTCTTTGAAGCATTGAGTTTTGTTTTGGATTTTTCCTCTTCATCCTCCCTTATCTTACATGAACTGCAGAATCCAGAACCAAGACCCATATCACTTCTTGGAAGACTAAAGAACCCACCTTTCTCTGGTGAGTACAAGCTTTTGCAGTAGTAATCTGTCGAAAACCCCTTTTCTTTTCTTTCTTCTGCTCTTTCCCGATCGAGCCTATCCGCAATGGTGTTCTCCTTCCTATACTGATGCCCCCACGACCTTGATCGAATCTCAAAACCGACTGATCCTTTTATGTCTTTGAGCTGAACTATAAGACATTCATTAGTCAAGAATAGTTCCCTCTCGTTAGCCGCATTCCCAAGAACAGTGTTGGATCCTCTCTGTAAGAGTTTACCATGTAGCATCTTGCAGTGATCTACACTTTCAAACATGTACTCCACAAAGTAGATCGCCGGAGTCTCATCTTGATCACCAACTTCCAAGATGATAGCATCACCTACAACCACCATTTGCCCTCCAACAAGAGCTTTGCCATAGAGAGGCTCACCAGCTGAAGTGTTTCCAAGAATCTCACCATCCCACTTCACTTCCATTTTCTCAGAACTACCTCTGATTTTCTTAGGACTAGAAGACTTTTGAACCCCAACAGCTTCTGGCAGAGTCTCCTCTGCATCATCCTCCTCATTCTCGTCCTCCTCTTCCTCCTCAAGCTCTTCAGGCTTTTCTTCTTCACCAATCTCCTCAGGTAAAACCTCTGGAGAGTACATAGAGTAAAACTCTCCCCAAATTCTGTTGATAAGGCGAGTTGTTGTAGCTTGCATGGGTTTCATCTTGGATGACCTCTGTGCCCTTGGATTCTTATTCTTTCCATTCTGCAAGACTTTCTCCTTCTTGATGACCCATTTCGTGTGGTGTCTATCTTGCAATTTACTTGCAAGACCATGAACAAATGCACACCTTCTAATTTCATTGTCAGGATATTCTGTAAGAAGCTGCAAGATAATTTGTGCATGGACGCCCACATATCTCTCCACATCCAAGGGTTTATCAGAGATGTAAGCTTTATCGTCCTTCTCCATATCGCATAGTCTTTTTATGACGTCTGCATATGAAAGCTTAGCAACTCTTGTTTCGTTCTTGAGAAAAGCCAAAATACTCCTCCCGATTCTGGCTGTTTTCATAACAGGTTCAAACCAAGGAGCATATTGTTCTGACGGTTTCCCAAGTCGATACCTGCATGTATACATGACACATCATCAAGAAACAGAATTGTAACAAACAAGACAAAAACACATGTAATGAAATATAGAAAAAATGTAATGAAATATAGTAAGCTTACCATGCCATATCTGTTCGTAATGTAATGAAGATCATTTCTGACCCAAACTCAACCATCCATTCCTTGATTTGACTGAGGAATATATTCATCCCATCAGGATCATGCGACTGTGTAGAGGTAGAGCTCTCCGAATCATCCAAAGAAAACCCATTTCCATCATCGTCGGTCACCACACCTGACCCGAAGATGGTGACATCTATATCAGCACATGGCTTCATAGGTAGAAGCTCTAGAGATATCAACCGTGATTCAGAGTTGTAAAGAGCCCAGTTGTGAAGTGTTCTACAAGGTAGATCACTAGTATCAACCTCGTACCCAGGATCAGAAAGTAAAAGCTCGTCTGCTTCTTCTGTGGTGCTGTTATAGTAAGCTGGGAGAGGATAATCATTGGCAATCTCGTCTTCATTGATCTTAACGTAAAACTTCGAAGCAGAAGTTGAGGTGCTCTTACTTCTCGGCTGCTGCAGAAATTTTCTATACTCTTCATCTTGTAGTAGTTTGGCATATTTCATCTCCTTGTCAACAACACCAGATGTCGAGGTCTTGCTCTCATCAATCCACAAAGCCACATTAGACAAAGCCTTGTGAACTTTACTACTCTCATCTCTTAGAGAGATAAGAATATGATTCTCAACAAAGCTTGTTTCATGTTTCTTGCTTGTCTCATCCAACCCAGCTAGTTGGTTATATATGAACTCTCCTTGGGACATAACAAAATCATGGATGGCCCCGTTGCTAGAAAAGAACTTGCTTCCGCTCATCGATCTAACAACCGCCGCAAGAAGATCATCAAGACTTGTATCAGGATTCTTGGACAAGTGCTTATACACAGCCACGCAAGCACAAGCCTTTTCAAAGAAATAATCATACATCTTCTTGTAGCTGGTAGCAGGTTTACGACAGTCGTAATCGGCTAACTCGGTTGAGATCCATATCACCGGGGAACCATCTTCATAACCAGAGATATTCCAGTTCTCTACTCGTCCAAAAGATTGACACCTCACACCCTTTTCTTTCTCTTTGTCATTATCTAAAGGTAAGATAATACCTCCGACAAAGACGTCATCAACTTCCAACATCTCTAGAGGCTGTGGAACTCCGTTTGAATCATGGAAACTGAATTCAGTTAGCCTCCGAATTGGACGAGGTTGGTCATCGTTTCCCTCCATATGAGTAGTTAACTGGATCCCCACGACCTCCTCATCCACGATCTGATGCTTCTTGGCTTCAACAGCTGCAGATTTCTTAGAGATACGGATAGTTTTCTCCTTGAAGTTTGTACATGCTGCTGCTCGCTTTGGCCTCCTTGTCTCGGAGACATCATCCGATTCAGCAACACTTCTCTTGTTTTGTTTTCCAGCTTTTGTCTCCATTCCAAAGAAAACCTAAATTTGAATTATCAACAAAAACATATCATTATCATGCAATTAGATGTTACAAAAAAAAAAAAAAAAAAAAAAAAAAAAAAAACTTGCAATATAGATAACAAATATTTCATGAATATATGTAATCAAAGTATCAAACTCCTCCGAAAATTTGTTCTAAAAAAAAAAACCCTGCGAATAAGTTTTTTATAGATCACATCGATTATATCGACTTGAAGAATTGATTATCACAAACTTTTAGTTAAACTCCTTCGAATCAAGTGTAAATATCGACATAAAATCTAGAAAAATGACACAACAAGACTTACGTTTAGTGAAAGTAGTAAAGCAAGGCAGAGGATCCAACAAGATTACGTTTAGTGAGAGTAGTAAAGCAAGACAGAGGACCAAGCAAAGATTATGTTTGGTGAGCGTAGTAAAGAAAGACAGAGGACCAAGCAAGGATTACGTTTCGTGAGAGTAGTAAAGCAAGACAGAGGACTAAACCACTAAAGGGAGCTAAGAAATTTTTTTTTTGTTTGAAGTAGACCAGAGTAACGTATGGACCCTTTATAGGCTAGCAAAAATGTTGTGATACATGTACATTACAAATTTCAATTAATGTGATGAGCTGCTAGTCAACTTTTTATTTTTCTATAGGGAAATATCCAAATCTTTTTTTTTTTTTTGTCTAAATCCAAATCTTATATTTCCATTATATTTATTCTATATTATCTCAATGAATTAAATGTATCTGTGACTATAAATTATTTTTATTGTTAATTTAAGATAATATACTATATATTGTTTAAATTACATTTGACTACAAATTAGAAAATAGGAAAATAAAGATTTTTTATTAAAGATTGAAAGAAAGTTTGACCAATTCATATGGAAGATTATCTTTAAATTATTTTTATTGTTAATTCAAGATAATATACTATATATTGTTTAAATTAAATTTGACTACAAATTAGAAAAATAGGAAAATAAAGATTTTTATTAAAGATTGAAAGAAAGTTCGACCAATTCATATGGAAGATTTTTATATGGATGGTAATTTGTTAAATGTCAGTTTCAGATCTCTTAACAAATATATTCCAAAAAAATAAAATAAAATTTCTACAGAATATTTAATTATCTATATATAGGCAACAAAATCTCAAAAATTAATCACTTTTTCGCGGATAAGGGTGATTTTCGATTATACTAACAGGTTGAAATTTCAAAAAAAATTCAAGTCCTTATATTTATCATATGATTTTATTGCATAACGTTTTATTCAAAACAATTTTTAAAAACAACCACATAAATTATATTTTATATAAAAATTAGAAGATAAATAAAAGGAATTCTAACCTGTGCTGTAACACAAGTCTAATCTATTTAAGTATAATGTTTAAGAGTTGTGATTTAGCTTTAGGGAAATCTCCCATATAATTCTCATATGTTACAAAAATGCGAAAAAAATATTACATATAAGCATAAATATGCACCATATACTAAATATGATATAAACTAAGTAGTGAATTATAACAATCGAAAGCGGGTACATTTTTTTCACGTTCACTCCGTAAGCAGAAATGTGAACCATATACTTTGTTTTATATACACTTGGAAACAGTGTTGAAAAAAATGGTTGTGTGAACGAACCGGGCTGGCTCTGAAAAAAAGCTCAATTCTTTTTTGTGTCATCTCAATTTTGTGCGACCTCAAATTTCAAAACAGTGTTGGCCCAAAATTGTTTGAACCAAATTGCATTAACCGAGACATCCATTTCTTAATTGAACCGAACCAAAATGTTACTCGATTAGTTTCGATAGATACCGGAGAATCCGAAACTGACTATCCAATCCGAACTACCTGAAGTCAACAAGACTAGAAAATACAGTAAACCATCCAAAAAAACTATTATTTCTATTAGGACTATAACATATTGTACATTTTTTTTTTTTGTTGAAATATATTCTACAAATCTTCCACTAAAGAAACAACCAATTCCCCGTAGTCGAGACATGAAGACAATGATGGTGTGAAGTTAATCTCACTACACGTAAATCGTGATCAATATCAATATGCACAAATAGTTAACCAATTCAATAATTTTTATCCTTTGAATTAAACTTACTATGCGCAAAAGTGAACCAAACTCAGAAAAAAAAAAAAAAAAAAAAAAACTAGCCTAGCTATCACCATTGTTATAGATTTGAGTATGGTTCTGCAAGAATATGATAACATATAACATTCATGGACTGAAAAGTTTAAATTTTACTTTGATACATGTTGGAGCACTCCTAATAAGTAGACGGCTTTTGCTTCGGAGTTGGAAGATTTCAGAATTTTGAAATTCTCTATTTTTTATTCCACATTGTAACAATATATGTGATGGTTGCCTTGTAAAGAACACATGAGCATGAGATTCAACTTTTTCTCCATGTATGCTCTTCAACTCAAAAATTGAATTTTTTACTCTTTTTCCTTAAAAATAACAGTCCGTTTCTATTTTAAATAAGTTTTGTATAAAGATAAATTATCATATCCACTTGTAGAAGACATCATCACATTCGGGATTGAGTCACGGCTCCTACAAATATAGGAGTTTGGCTACTGGACCGACCAGTTGTGGCTCAATGGTTGACAAAAAAAAAAAAAAAAAAAAATTATCATATCCATAATACAGAATGAACTCAAACCTTATAAATGAACTGCGGTAATTTATGGCAGGGATCTGCGGTCTGCCACTAAATTCAGGCTCATGAATTTGAACATCAGCGATGGAAAAGAGACTCTAATTTAACATGTTTTGGTCCTGGCTTGAAGATACTATAAGCTTTCAAATTGGTTTAAAATATAAAAGAAAAAAACTCCATAACATATAAGACACTTGATATTAGTTTCAACATGGCATCGACATACACATATACAAGTTTGTGAAGCAAAAAAAAAAAAAGGTAAATAAATTAAAGAGAAGACACTGATCAGGGGGAGACGATCATTTCATTGCATTGCCACGACCCACGAGCAGCATCCATCGCCTTTTTGGGTTCACATGGCAAAGACAGGCTTGACCTCCCTTTTTGCTCGTGAATTTATTTTCTCTCTAATCAATTTCTACCTTGGTCGAACCTATATTTCCTCATATCATCATTTGATCTGATGCATGGAACCAAAAAGGTATGTATTATTAAGAACAAAAATTTAACTTTTTTTAATCTTCAACTCTTAGTAGTTCACCTTCTCATATGGATTTCACTTCCTTGTATAAAAGAATACATCTTACGAAAAACATTTAAATCCCAAAAATAAAATTTCAAACAGGCATATAAATTAAAAAATCAAACATGTTGAAAGTAGACAAAAACAAATCAGCACAACAAGATTAGAGGAAAGACCACGTAGAAATTGGAAATGGAAAAAGAAGTGAACTCGTGAACCGATATACTTACCAAAAGAGCACACATACAGACTAGCCTTCCTCATAAAAGCCTCATGTCACACTTGACGTTTTAATGCTAATTAATGTTCATACGCTATAAATACCTAAGGTTGTCCTATTTCTCCACCTTTCATATCTTCTCTATCATAACTATTCTAAACCTTTTCTCATCTTCTTCTTATTCTTCACTCTCTCTCTCTTTCCGGCGTCACTATGGCGGCTGCCGCTGGTAAAGGCAACGAACTTGACCACATCAAGAATGAATCCGTTGATCTGGTACGTAGTTATATTTGTGTCTTCTTAGTTTTCTATGATCTGTAAGTTTTTTTAATCTTTGGCCCGACTAATTCTAAAATAGTAAAATTCATGTTACGTACGCTGGAGATATATGTATAGTGAGTACTGAGTAGTAACTATTTCGATATGCAATCACTTATATTTTGTCCCATAAGGGTTGACATGTGTTTTGTAACTATAAAATGATTCAAGCTTGTAAAAATGAAAAAGAAATAATAACATAAATGATGGGTCTAGGTTCGAATACCCATGGAGGAAGTGTTCGAGGAGCTGAAATGTACAAAACAAGGTCTTACGACAGATGAAGCTTCCCACCGTCTCGACCTCTTTGGTCCCAACAAGCTCGAAGAGAAGAAGGTTTCTTCTTCTACTTCTTAGTATTATTATTGGCAGAAATCTTTTTAAGTTTTAATGTTGTGACTGGATAAAACTAATTAACGCAGGAAAGCAAGTTACTGAAGTTTTTAGGGTTCATGTGGAACCCATTGTCGTGGGTGATGGAGGCGGCAGCAATAATGGCGATCGCTTTAGCAAACGGAGGAGGACGGCCACCGGATTGGCAAGACTTTGTTGGGATAGTGTGTTTGCTATTCATCAACTCAACCATTAGTTTCATTGAGGAAAACAATGCCGGTCATGCTGCAGCCGCTCTCATGGCCGGTCTTGCCCCCAAGACAAAGGTAATTACCAATTAAAAATTATTTCTATTTCTAATAAAATTATATTTTTAACTCTTCTAAAATTTAAAATGATTTCTTTAAAATGAATACCCGATTGTAAATAAATACAAAATCAATTATTAACCTGTGATATTATTATTTACAGTTTTTGAAAGAAAATTTTCAAACTGTGAAATCAATTACAATAAAAATATATCACTACCTATACAACCTTCAACTACACCATTTACAATAAAAATATATATATTTAAAATAAAACATATTTTTAAAATCAGAAATGTAAAACAAAACATATTTTTTAAAATCAGAAATTTAAAACCTTAAAAATTTACAACTCTAGTCCCTAAGTATTTTTAATTAGCTACATTGTGCACACTAATTTGAAAATTTCATGAGCGAAGGTGCTTAGAGATAATCAATGGAGCGAGCAAGAAGCATCGATTCTTGTTCCCGGAGACGTAATCAGCGTCAAACTCGGCGATATCATCCCCGCCGACGCCCGTTTACTCGACGGCGATCCTCTCAAAATCGATCAATCATCTCTAACCGGCGAATCAATCCCCGTAACCAAAAATCCCGGCGATGAAGTCTTCTCCGGTTCAACTTGCAAACAAGGCGAGATCGAAGCGATCGTCGTCGCAACCGGAGTCCACACGTTCTTCGGCAAAGCAGCGCACCTCGTCGACAGCACAAACCAAATCGGCCATTTCCAGAAAGTTCTCACTTCGATTGGTAACTTCTGTATCTGTTCGATCGGTTTAGGAATCGTCGTTGAGCTTCTCGTGATGTATCCGATTCAACGCCGTGAGTATCGAGACGGAATCGATAACTTGCTCGTTTTGTTGATCGGAGGGATACCTATAGCTATGCCTACTGTGTTGTCTGTTACGATGGCGATTGGATCTCATAGATTGTCTAAGCAAGGAGCTATTACTAAGAGGATGACTGCAATTGAGGAAATGGCTGGTATGGATGTTTTGTGTAGTGATAAGACTGGAACTCTCACGCTTAATAAGCTTACTGTTGATAGGAACTTAGTTGAGGTTTTAGCCAAAGGAGTTGGTAAAGAACATGTTTTCCTTTTGGCTGCGAGAGCTTCGAGGATTGAGAATCAAGATGCGATTGATGCTGCTATTGTTGGAATGCTTGCTGATCCTAAAGAGGCTCGTGCTGGTGTTAGAGAGGTTCATTTTTTTCCTTTTAATCCGGTTGATAAGAGAACTGCTTTGACGTATGTAGACTCGGATGGAAACTGGTATAGAGCTAGTAAAGGAGCTCCAGAGCAGGTAATCAATCAGTGAACTGGCTTTTTCAATGTTTGTCACTGGTTTTGTTGATTGAATAAATGTATCTTTGTTAACAGATACTAAACCTCTGCAATTGCAAGGAAGATGTAAGGAGGAAAGTTCATGGAGTGATTGATAAGTTTGCTGAACGTGGACTTCGATCTTTGGCTGTTGCAAGACAGGTTTAGTTTCTTTGTTATTATAATATATCCGTGATGGGATAGTATCGAGAAGGTTCTGCATCCTTGTCTCTTTTGTTTTCGTCGGGTTTATATTTGTTTATACTGGTTCAGGAAGTTCCTGAGAAGAAAAAAGATGCTTCTGGTGGCCCATGGCAACTTGTAGGTCTTTTACCTCTGTTTGATCCTCCAAGGCATGACAGTGCCGAGACAATAAGGAGGGCTTTAAACCTTGGTGTTAATGTTAAGATGATAACAGGTAATAATAATCACACAAATTCTTGTCTCTCTCTTTTTTCAATTTGCTTGAAAGTAGTTTTTCTTTCTCACTGAAACCAGGGGACCAACTTGCAATTGGGAAAGAAACTGGTCGCAGGCTTGGAATGGGTACGAACATGTATCCCTCTTCTGCGCTGCTCGGACAAGAAAAAGATTCTTCTTTGGGTGCACTTCCTGTGGATGAATTGATAGAGAAGGCTGATGGATTTGCAGGAGTCTTTCCAGGTAGAAAGGCTATATCTTTTACGACGCGATCTAGTTCTTTTCAAGATTCTTATCGACGAATTCTCTGGTGCACTGAAAATCGCAGAGCATAAGTATGAGATTGTTAATAGGCTGCAACAAAGGAAGCACATATGCGGTATGACTGGAGATGGTGTGAATGATGCCCCAGCTCTCAAGAAGGCGGATATTGGTATAGCTGTTGCTGATTCTACTGATGCTGCGAGAGGCGCTTCTGATATCGTTCTCACAGAACCCGGATTGAGTGTTATCATTAGTGCTGTGCTCACCAGTAGAGCCATATTCCAAAGAATGAAAAACTACACTGTGAGTTTAAACTTCTTCTCATTCAAGTTTTCGTTAATTCACAGACTCAGTAACTCCAATCTTGATGTTATCTTTCTGTGTAGATTTATGCGGTTTCAATCACAATACGTATTGTGGTAAGTGTTGTTAGTATATCTCACGAGGTTTTATTCGATTTAAATTATTCCAGTTTCTAATACAAAGTTATCGCAATGTCTGCAGTTTGGCTTCATGTTCATTGCTCTCATATGGCAGTTCGATTTCTCACCTTTCATGGTCCTGATCATAGCAATCTTAAACGATGGTGAAGTCACACTATCGAGTATTGAGTAAATGTAATAGTGAAAAGTCGATCAAACTAACAAAACCATTGCTATTTATAGGAACAATCATGACAATATCGAAGGACAGAGTGAAGCCATCTCCACAGCCAGATAGCTGGAAACTAAGAGAAATCTTCTCGACAGGTGTTGTTCTTGGAGGCTACCAGGCCTTCATGACTGTCGTTTTCTTCTGGGTGATGAAAGATACTAATATTTTCTCGGTAAATACTCTTATTTTCAGTTGCTTCTCAAGGCCAGTTCAAAAAGCTAAAGCTAAATCTTATGGGGTGTATGCAGAACATGTTAGGTGTTAGACCATTAAGCCAACGTCCTGAACAAATGATGGCTGCCCTGTATCTACAAGTTAGCATCATAAGTCAGGCTCTAATCTTCGTCACCAGATCTCGTAGCTGGTCCTTCGTTGAACGCCCTGGTCTTCTCTTACTTGGTGCATTTGTCATAGCTCAATTGGTATGCACACATTTTAACATATAACACTTGCTTCTCCTTTAAAAAAAATTCATGAAAACAGAAGAAGAAGTTAATACCAGTCTAAACAATCTCAGGTGGCGACATTTATAGCAGTTTATGCAAACTGGAGTTTTGCCCGGATAGAAGGAGCCGGTTGGGGATGGGCTGGAGTGATCTGGCTATATAGTCTCATAACTTACATCCCTCTTGACTTACTCAAGTTTGGAATCCGCTATGTTTTGAGTGGCAAAGCTTGGTTAAACCTTCTTGAAAACAAGGTCTCGAATTTTCGATACAAATACCGAAAGTCCCAGAGTAACCTATGAATCTTGGTTACTTATCTATTTTTTTCTATATACAAAACAAAACAGACTGCCTTCACGACGAAGAAAGACTATGGGAAAGAGGAAAGAGAAGCTCAATGGGCTGCAGCTCAAAGAACCCTCCATGGCCTTCAACCAGCAGAGACGAACAACATCTTTAACGAAAAGAATAGTTATAGTGAGCTCTCTCAGATTGCTGAACAGGCCAAACGGCGAGCTGAGGTTGTCAGGTAAAGAAACTAATTTATACTTTTCACAGAGTCACACCATCAATTCACAGCTCGAATAACGCCATATGCACATGAGCTCAACCAGATTCTCGGCTTCTCGCCTTTCTTATCTCGCCGTTTAAACCATTATTTATCTCTTCTCCGACTTCATACCATTAACCGATATTGTCAAAACTTGATCTTACTCGAAAATCGATTTTCGGTTTTTCGGTTTTTGCTAAATGATGGGGTTTGATGATGTCTGCAGGCTGAGAGAGATAAATTCATTAAAAGGGCATGTAGAGTCAGTGGTGAAGCTCAAAGGACTTGACATTGACACGATTCAGCAACATTACACAGTTTAAGCTAAATTGTGAAACCAAACTATTATTATTAGTTTCAGAACAAGAAAAAAAAAAAAAAAAAAAGCAAAGTTGCATGTGTAGGTAAAATCTTTCCTCCTTTTGTCTTCTAACTGTCCGAAGATCATAAAAGATACCTTAGTTCTTTACAATGCTTTTTTTTGTTGTTGACTTTGTAAGAGTGACATCTTATTATCTTTGTTATAAATATGTAATCTTTTTCCACTGAGCATGTAAATTTGGTAATTTTTGCTGTACCATTAGCTACAAGATCTTTGAAAGGCCGAAAAGCATTCACAGTATTATTCGTACAATAAGGTACATAACTCTTACAATGTAAATATTTTGAAAGAAAGTTACCGAAAGAGAAAATTATATTATATCTTTATTCTTCAAAATATTATACCATGATAATCATCCAATACATATTTTGTATTGTATATCTTAGTTAATCATAGTTATTATAAATATTATAATAATTGTTACACTAATGGTAGTTTTTATCAAATAAAATAGAATAATACAATAAAAATAATAATTGTATTTCTATATTGAATCAACAATCTATCAAACATAAATTATCCTATCGTTTACAGATGAGTTTTTTCGACACATAAGCTCATAAGTATTTTTATGGTTGGTTACTTTAGTTGAGTAGTTTCTAATCTTGAGACTTTCATTAATATTTACTAATATTGTCTTGCTATATCACAAATTAAGCCTATTGTTTAAAAAATCAATATAATCATAAATGAATCAAAAAATTGTTATTTTTTCTATATAAAAAATAACTCTATTGTTAACGATATCAATATATCATTAATGAATCAACATCTTTTCTTTTTGGTATATCACAAATTAACCCAATTGTTAACAATATCAACATATCATAAATGATTCAAACTTTTTTCTATTAAACACAATTAATCAAAGCCAAATACTACTTATTAAGTAAAGAAATTCAAAAATTCAGACTAAAAAAACAATTTTAATGGAACACGTTTGCAGAGAGAGAAATAGAGAAGAGATTAAGAGAAGAAGAAGAAAAAAAAAAAAAAAAGACAGAAAAAGAAAAAACTAAGGAAACCCAATAAGCAGCGATCGAAGCTTTAACTCAAGAAGAGCGAAAAGCTCAGACATTCAAATCCGACGGCAATACGAGAAAAGCCACAAAAGAGAATCCAAGATTTTTGGGTTCATACAATTCGAAGACACAGACACGAACTAAGGAACCGAACAAGATTCATTTTAGGTTGGTCTGAAGTTTTTTTTTTTACTTGTTCTATCTCTTCTCCTGTCTTCTTTTTGTCTGAAAAATAATTCTGGTCAAATTCTTTTTTGCTCTCGAAATCAAACATCCTAACACTTGTTTTGTCTGCTTACAAGCTTGTGTCTCTCTTCTCATTGCCTTTGTTTCCTCTTTATCCAATTCGAATTTTTGATACCCCAATTCGTGTCTTCTCTTTGCTCTGTTCCCAAAGCTTGGATCTTTTGGAAACTTCACTGATCTCGATTTACTTCTGTTAAATTCCGAAAATTTCATTCTTTTGCTTTCTAATTGGGATTGACAATGTTGGGTCTTTCTTGCTGGTGCAGTTTCGTGGAGTTGGCGAGAGTCTTCGTTTCTTCTTCTTCTTCGAGAGAGTGGTATGATTTGGTGGCCTCAAAGCTAGGGTTTTTTGAATACTTAATCAGAAAGGTTGAAACTTCGAGGGCTTTTGTGTGAGTTGGTCTGTGGATATGTTCTTTAGGGTTTTGGTTCTGAGGAAGATGAGATTTGTTGCCTTTGCATTGTATGGATTTGGGAATTGCTAGTTCTGGTTCGTACATAAATCAGTTAAAGGACAATACAAGTTGAGAGAGTGCGTCTGTGCACTCTCCCCCACTGTACATCTGGTTTTTGTTGTAGAAGAAGAAACAAACAAAAAAAGTAAGTTTTGGTGAGAGTAATTATGCAACGGTCTCAAGATACGAGGGTTGATTTGGGTGAATTGAAAGGGCATATTGTGAAGAAGATTGGGGTTGAAAGATCGAGAAGGTATTTTTATTATCTAGGCAGGTTTCTAAGTCAGAAGCTTACTAAGAGTGAGTTTGATAAGACATGTTCGAGGTTGTTAGGGAGGGAGAATCTTTCTCTACATAACCAGTTGATCCGTTCGGTCTTGAGAAATGCGTCTGTTGCCAAGTCCCCCCCACCATCAGATCATCATGAAGCTGGTCATTCGACTAAACATTTGGCGAATGCTTTTCAGAGTAGAAGAGATGCTCCTGAAGAAAGTGGATCTTTGATACCTAACCATAACCATCAGAATGAGGCTGTATGGTCCAACGGGGTTTTGCCAATATCTCCACGGAAAGTTAGGTCGGGAATGCGTGACAGGAAGAGCAGAGATAGGCCTAGTCCACTAGGGTCAAACGGGAAGGTTGAACATATGTTGCATCAGCCAAGTTGTAGAGATGACAATAGAGGTAGTAGTGTTGGTATGGAAAACGGGGATTTGAGTCAATTTGATTATCAAAGATCAGGCAGATTAGTTGCTGATGAAAGAGATGGTGAGTTTCTTCGTCCTGTGGAGAAACCGAGAATAATACCAAATAAGGAAAAATTTGCAACTGCATCATCTATGAGGGATGATGAAAATAAAGAAGAGCAGGCTAGGCTAAGTCTATCAGTGAGTCCTTTGATTGCACCTCTAGGGATTCCTTTTTGTTCAGCTAGCGTCGGTGGCTCTCGTAGAACGGTTCCTGTTTCGACCAGCGCTGACGTAAATAGTTGTTGTGACAGTGGTGGATTACCTGATATAGAGATGCTAAAGAAAAGGATGGAGAATATTGCAGTAGCACAGGGTCTTGAAGGGGTTTCAATGGAGTGTGCTAAGACGTTGAATAGCATGTTGGATGTGTATCTGAAGAAGCTGATGAAATCATGCTTTGATTTGGTTGGAGCCCGGTCCAATAATGGTGACCCTGGGAAACAAACTGTAGACAAGCAGCAGAGTCAAAACAAGATTGTAAATGGTGTGTGGCCAAGTAACAGTTTGCAAATACAAAATCCCAATGGGCCTTCTGACGTAACACAAGATCATCGTTCTGTGTCTCTGCTTGATTTTAGAACTGCCATGGAGTTAAATCCACAGCAGCTTGGCGAAAACTGGACAATCCTCCGAGAGAAAATTTCCATGCGGTCTTTCGAGGAACAAGACTTTGAGGTGTGATGCATGCAAGTTGATGTTACATATTGTCTGATTCAGCCTGCTCTTGTCCAAAAGGGGACAACTAATTTTTGGATGCAAAAAGATTTACTGTGTAGTTCCATAATGAAACCAGAAAGGGATGAAGTTATGAGTTCTGAGCTGAAAAGCACATCATTGTGACTGCAAGCAGCAGACTCAGAGCAAATTAGTAGATTATCAAAATGGAACTAATCTCAAAGAACCGTATAAAGATACGTGTTGTTGGTTGCCATGTTGTAAGATTAGCGGTAATTGGCAATTTCAAAGAGTTTCGAGCTTTGTGTGTAAACCCGAGGCAAATAAGGAATTGAGCTTGACAGTTTTGGCAGAGATACTGTGCTTTCAAGTCGGTGCAAGGTACAATGTCAATCATGTAATAGCTGCAGTTTGATCTGTATGTAACCTAGTCTTTTAGCATTGTTTAGAATTCATATCTTAATAACAAATTTGACATCCGTTTTTGTTTTCTCATTTTAATGGAAATTTTCTCTCTTACGAAGTGCACAATACATTGCCTCTTTCCTTAGTTTTTGACTGTTGGTTGTTTCCTGTCTGGTACATAGACTCTTCGCCAGATTTAATTATATACTTTACCTGGAGTTTTTGTTCCTCTGTATATGGAAAGAATTCACTGAAACGATCAAACTCTATTCAAGAAGTTGTAGCTATAAAAGGGAAAATTTCTGATGTTGTAAGCTATAAGGTTTCATAAATCCCTTAACTGATTCTGCTTTCAGCTTCTTGTCCGGTGCAAGCATTAAATGCTGTGGTAATTTGTCGAAAATTGGTAGAGACCTTGTGCTTTTCCTATTGATGGTGGTCACTTGGGTGAAAACTTTATAGGATACATGATGGTGTTGTGTTACATATTCCATGAGCTGTAATGGCTATGATGTTACTTAGAACATGTTTGTTCTGTAAGTCAATGTTAAAAGATATCAACGTAGATGAACTTAGCGAATGTGAGCTTCACAGGAGTCATCTTCTGGCAAGTCTCACTTGTTGGACGAAATCTTGCTATAGTGAATTCATGACTGATGAAGCAGGCAATTCTTGCTGGTGAGTTCTTCTTGAAACATTATTACATCTTTTGTATTTCTGTACCCATGAAACAGCTTCTCGACATGCTTAAATTATGATAGAGAATATGTTTTGGGATATATGTATATGAGGCTACTCTAGTGTGTGGTTCTTTGACATGATACTTGCATGCTAAACACTACGCTTCACAACTTGTGGCATCCAGACTCCAGAGATTTGCTTTTAACTAGTTTCCATATGTGATAGTTTGCTCTTTCTTCAGATGAACTGATCTCTAACTGGTCCTGCTTTCCTGTGCTTACAGTGTAAACCTTTCAACTTCATCTTCTTCTTCTTTTTTTCTTTTTTTTTTCTGAACTCACAGAGATCAAAACAGGGGAAAAATGAATAGATTGAATACTTTTATATTGTAATTTAGGACCTCCTGTTTCTGGAACGTTTTGCTGGAAATTGCTTTGGAGATTTTGTGGGGTTAGGCCAAAGGAGAGAGCATAAATCTATTGGGTGTATTACTCTCCTCTTGTCAGTTTGATTCCGTTTTAATAAATGAGAGTTTTTGGGTTAGATTTCTTGTGTTTGTTTCTATTCAAAAGTTTAACAAACATTCCGTTAGGTTTACCATACCTGGTCAAGACCTTCCAAACCTAGGCTCTTTGTTTCATTGATAGACTTGACTTGACTTGTATTGTTTTGGGATATTAGTATGATAATTGATAGGAGAAAGGGCTGAAAAATTGCTGCACTTCGCATTTTCCTTGTACTCACCGCAGGTACTTTGATAACTCTTCTTGAGTGAGCTACTAGTTGCAATGCTGTAAACAGTGAAATGAGAAGTCTTCAGGTAAATATATATGATGAATTTTTTCACAGATTTGACTAATATAGTAATAGATGAACCTCTTATAGGATGTTGTTAATGTCTAAGGTTAGGCAACCCATAAGGAGTAGAAACTGTGTCTATAACTAGCTCGATATCTTGTTTAAACCTGCAGTAGCATTAAACTGATCAAATACGATATCGAGATCCTAAATTGTAACCGTGAAAATGATGTTGACCAGCTAAGGAATCCAAGCTCCGAAATTGTGCTGAACAGCTCCGAAGAGAGAGGAGTATTGAGAGATTAGTTGATGTCTCAATCTAAAAGGGAAACTCTTGGTTGCTAATTTTGGAACTTGATGTCATGCCTAGTTGCCTACTCTCAACCATTATTACCCTTTACACTCCCCGTCTTATCTTCACTAACTCTGCTACTTTTTTTTGTGTAGGCCTTCAATGTCTTTTCTAGACTCGTATCTCAAGTCCAATCCATATGTAAAGCATGAACGGTTAGAGATCAGTTCACCTAAAGAGCAAATTCAGGTAATACGAAAGAGCTTCCAACAAATTTCCATTTTCGCCTCCATGAGGCACTCAAATTCCCAATCAAATTGAGACTTAGAAAGAACCAAATAGGCTCACAAGTCAAAAAGGTACAGAAATAAGCAAACAAACATAACTTCAAGAACAATGTTAAAAAAAAAATGTTCCTAAACAAAATTGTGTCTGTAAACAGTAACTGCAATCATAACTATATTGAAACTTGTCTCTACATAGATTACCACAAACGTGGACTCATGTGTAACCACTAGTTTCTCGAGACTCTCAACCATCCACCGCCCCATGTCGTAATTATGCGAATGTGACCCCTTCATCATTCAATTAACTACATTCATGGATTCGTACCCCTTTTTCCCCCATAATTATCATTTTATATCTATCGTTACAAATCCCTCATTCACCTTGAATCTCTATCTCAACAACAATGGCAGAGTCAGAAACTAGGTCAAATCTTGACACCATTAAGGATCAAGAAGAAGAAGATGAAGAAAGAATAACAAAAACGCAGCCATTGATCCCAGGTTTACCAAACGAGATCGCTGAGCTTTGTCTTCTTCGTCTTCCTTACCCATACCATGCTCTGTTTCGCTCTGTTTCATCTTCATGGAACAAAACCATCACAAACCCTAGTTTCCTCTTCTCCAAGCAATCTCTCTCTATCTCTTCTCCTTACCTCTTCGTCTTCGCTTTTAACAAATCAACGGCTAAGATTCAATGGCAATCCCTAGACCTCGCATCTGGCCGTTGGTTCGTCTTGCCTCCTATGCCAAACTCTTTCACCAAAATCTCTTCTCCTCACGCTCTCTCCTGTGCGTCGAGTTCACGTCAGGGGAAGCTCTTCGTCCTCGGCGGCGGAGATGCTAACCGCTTCGCCGTCGTGTACACCGCTTTGACGAATCGCTGGTCGTTTATTTCTCCGATGAGGAATCCGAGAACGTACTTTAACGCCGGGAATGTTAACGGTAAAATCATGGCCGTTGGTGGGAGTGTTGACGGCTTTGGAGAAGCGACGACGGAGGTCGAATCGTACGATCATGAAACTGACACGTGGACGGTTGTGAAGAGAGTGCCGATGGTGTTGGCCAAGTATGACTCAGCCGTGATCGGGAAAGAGATGTGCGTGACGGAAGGGTGGGCGTGGCCGTTCATGTTCCCACCGATGGGACAAGTGTACGACTCCGACGAAAACACGTGGCGTGAGATGAGCGGTGGGATGAAAGAAGGGTGGACGGGTGTGAGCGTCGTGATCCGTGGTAGGCTGTTTGTGATATCGGAGCATGGTGATTTCCCGATGAAGGTTTATTTCTCGGAGGACGATACGTGGAGGTACGTGAGTGGTGAGAAGCTTCCTGGGGATAAGATGCGGCGGCCTTTCGCCGTGACGGGAGCTGACGACGGTCGTGTGTTTGTGGTGGCTGGTGGGCTTAATGTAGCCGAGGGGAGAGTGAGTGAGGGGGAAAATGGGGAATTTAGTGTTGTCTGGAGAATGGTTTCGTCTCCTCAAAGTTTTGTTCATTTTTCACCTTCTAGTTGCCACGTCCTGTATGTCTGATTTCGTCTCCACGTCATGTATGCATGAGCGGTTATAATAAATTAATCCTCATCATTTCATTTGATATGTGTCCAACTATTAATATAAAAAAAAATATTTGATTTGAATTATATCAAAAAATCATTTACGAATTAACATATAATGAATGAAAATCAAATTTACTTTACAAACAATATAAATATCTGATATCAAATAATTTACATTGTTTAATTAATCGTCATCTTCAAACTAACGAAAACAAATGAAAAAAAAAAATAATAATAACTTATGACATAACTGTTTTTTAAAAAAGATATAGTGAATTGGATCACAAACTAACATTATCGACCATGACTTTAAAACAGTGTAAACAAAACTAACAATAGTTGGGGTGGTTCAAAATGATTATTTGGAGTGGTAAAAGATGAGGAAGTGTGAAAGTATTAGAATTTTTTGATTGAAGTGTGAAAATATTAGAAATTTTAAAACCACTAGCAAATGCTCATAACAATGATAAATTT
The DNA here is from genome assembly GCA_023657505.1 of Camelina hispida. Lineage (NCBI taxonomy): Eukaryota > Viridiplantae > Streptophyta > Magnoliopsida > Brassicales > Brassicaceae > Camelina > Camelina hispida. Next base: position 41,302,963 of record CP094632.1, read on the forward strand.
TTATAAAATGATGTGAGTATTTTTTGTGCAAGAACATTTAATGCTTATTTTTGCATTTAGGTATAAAAATTTATTTGGTTAATCAAATATTCTTTCATATATTTCTTCAATTCCATCTTTATGGGGTTGAAATATTTAACAGATTTCAATATGTAATTGTTATGGGCGAATAATTTACTTTACTATCTAACTCTTTATTTTGCATAATTGTATTTTCTAATCTCATTTTTAGAGACATATTGGGCTTTTAAAACGGAAAAAATTGTTAATTAATATCACAAGTTATCTAATCAAGAATTGTTTACTTACCAAACTGCTCATTGGTATCAATATCTCAAGTTCTCTTATCCACCGTCTTAAACGTCAGCAATTCTTTGTATTACAATAGATGATGTTTTAGCAATTTATCTTTTATCATTAAGATTGATTTTATATATTTTTTAATTAATTAATGCTATGAAATTGTAGATTTTTAAATTTATTAATTAAAATTTTAAAATTTTGATAAACTATTATTGGTTAATAGTTATGAAAAATATATTATTATAAATAAAAATACATTTATGACTAAACATTAATTGTTTTCTTAATCTATATAAAATCTTTTAAAAATCATCATTTCGAATACAAAGGGAGTATTACAAAATCTAACAATTCCTTGGTTTCGAATTTTTCTTCCAAAACAACTAGTTTTGGGTTTGCAAACTCTGACCAACAAATTATTCTTCCTTTATGTCGGCAACCAACCAGATAATTGAACTGTAGTTCCGATAACCAAAACAAACATAAAAAAGGTAAAATATAGGTTAAAATAGTTGGCACAACATCACTACTTTGCGTATCTGAAAATTTTAGGGACCTAATCTTTTTCTTGACAACCTAACTTATCCTCTTATACAGTTCATAATGTCATATTAATATTGTTTAAAACTAGAGATTATCCACACCAAGAAAGAAAAAGTATTGTCTTTGGTAGATTATGAAAAAGTCCTTAAGGCTGCTGCTACTAATGAATAGATTTAATAATAATTATTCCTAACAAATCAAATCTTCCACCACTTTTGTTATCACTGGAAACTTCCTCTAAAAACAAACAAATTCACAAGAGAAGAACAAATAAAGTCCAAGTATTAAAAGAAACCAATGTTATACTTGATTTTTGATTTATTCATCATCATCAACATCACCATCATCCTCCTCTTGCAAACTACTTAGACAGAAACAGCTTCGAGTCTGAGCCATCAAATCTCTCTTATTCTTCATCATCATCATCGACATCTTCCTACGGTCATCATCATCATCCTCATCCTCATACTCATCATTATGATGATGATGATCATCATCTTCATTAGGTTCTTGTAACGCAAGTAAAGGCATAGAATTAGGGTTTTGCCACGAGTAAAAATTCGAAGCAGACATAGATCTTCCTCTCATCCTTAGCTTATTAGCTATAACCAATCTCCTCCGCTTGTTAAACGGATTCTCAAATTTCTCCAAATCCTTGGCGTTGTTGTTGCTCGCTGCTTCCATTAAATTCCCAAACGATTTCGATTTCCCGACATAATGATTCGACAACCCTCTCCTGAAACAAAACAAAACAAAACAAAGAAACAAACATCAGTATTCATATTCAGACAAAACAAAACCAAGAACTAACTTTAAATCATTACAAAGAATCCAAAACTCAAAAAAAAATCATAATCTTTAACTTAAGGGTTTCAAGATTTAACCAAATCACTAAAGATTCACCAAATCAAGAACATAGTGAAAAAGACAAGAACTCAAGAAAACCAAAACTCAAAACTTACTTAATCGGAAGAGAGTCTTCAAGAGAAGAACTAAACGAATCAAGTGTTCCTCCACCTCCTCGATACGAAACGTCGTCGTTCTCTTCCTCCTCCTCCTCGTTTTCACTGCTCTCTCCGATCGACGACGACGAGCTATCCGACGATTCCTCCGGCGTTTTACTCATCCTCAACCCGATCCCGATCTGAGATCCACCGCGTCCAGATTCATCAGCCAAAAACAGAGCCGTCTGAACAGCCTTATCCTGCGCCGCCGTAACGCCGCCGCGATCTCTAACGTACGCCGCCATGCCGATTCCAAACGATGATCCCACCATAACCTCCATATCTAACAATCTTGACCGGAGATGTGTGCGTAGGTTAAGAGCTTTAACCGGCGCAGGTTAAGTACTTTATATATTGATTTGCCTCGAAACGATTACACAAAAGAAAGAGAGAAATAAAAGGAAAATGCAAAAACAACAACACTGATCAAGAGAGAGAGAGAGAGAATAAATTCTTGATTTTGTATTTATAACGACGATATCGTATAATTATACGGATTACGTATTTGTATTAAAATGTATAAATTATACGTATGTTTTTACGAGGTCTCGCACACACATGTTCCTAAATATAGAATAGTCCAAAGCACGCTAACGGCGACTTTGACGCCTTCGACACGGTCTTAATGACGTGGCGAATTTACATTGGTTTTAAATCTCGGACTTTTGCCGGACGTTTCGGTTTACTGTCTCCGTTTAGTTTATATAATCTGATGCATGTCGTTGTACCGAAAGTTCGGTGGTCGCTATCACACCATATCTCTCTCGACCTTATCCAAATTGTATATTATTTTAGGGAAATTACCTAGAATATTACATAAAAGTAGGTTTATTACTAGACTAACACGTTGAGATTTCTGTCTTACTAGAATAACACATAAAAGTTTGCAAATTACTTCTATATCTTAGTTGTGTGTTTTATTACGGTTTATGCCATTTATAATTAAATTTGATCCAAAAAACTTAAGATTTTATGTTCTTACTCTTGAGATCTTCTCGCTCTTACATTTAAATTTTCTGTGATTTTGAAGAGAAAGAAACACAAAAAAATTGAACGATCGATTCCTGTTTTTTTGTATTCTCTTAAATTTGGGTGGGCAAAAACATTAGATTGATTCCTTCTAATTTGATTCACTTTCTCTCGAGAACAAAGTTTCGGATCTAGTTTTTATTTTGCACGAGTTATCGGAGAAGATATTATCCGTGAGTTCGAGAATCGGTAAATTCAGAATTATCGGTGAGTTTGATAATTCGTAACTAGCGGTAGATTGAAAAGCCCCGCCGGTACAGTTCCGTTGAGAAGATTCTTGACGATTCTGATTTTGTTTAAGGACTTGCATTTACCAAGCTCTTCGGGATTGGACCAAAGAAGAAGTTGTTAGAGAGTATCAACATCTCTAGCTTCTCCTCTGCATAAATCCATGAGGATAAGTCCGGTGAGGTGGTTGTAAGAGACATCAAGCTTTTTCAGATTCCCGTTCCGGCCAAGATTCGCCCCTGCGTCCGATCTGATTCGGGGCATTGTCACGAGTGTGGGGTTGATTTCGATGAGGTTGGTTCCGAACGTGGATTTATCTTTTTTTTTTTTTTTTTGGGAACAAAATGCGACCTAGGATTATTGATTTATTAGCTGTTTGTTTTCTTAGGATTCTTCAGCTATGCTTATTGATCATACTAGCTTCTCCGTGTCTGATGTTGACGGCGACCACACCTTGATTGCTGCCGACGATTTAGTGAAATCTGATGTCATCTTAGGAAAAGCCAAAATCGAGGTACCTTCCTTGCTTTCTAGCTGGGTTGTGTCACTAATGCTCACAATTGTCTCTGATGGTTTTGGATTTAAGATAATGTTTGAAAATTTGGGGTTTTGGGGGTTTCGATTAGTGAGAACTAAGTTCATTTTTGTGTTTGGTTTATGAATTAACCAATGGTGCAATGTTGTTAGATGGGAGTTCAGCAACCCAACCCCATTTATCCGGTATGTCAATTATCATATACTCCTTTCTACATTTTCCGTTCATCATGTTAGTACTTTTCTTTTAAGCTAGTCATTGTTTCGCTGTAAATATTCGGCTTGGTTTGGGGTTAAATTTTCCACACAGAAGTTTGGTCGCCATAGCTTATTGCCTAACCTATTTAATTGTAGGAGCCGTGAGTTCCTTTGGCAGGGACACACCGCATTCGCCACAAAGAAGAAGATGCAGAGGTAGGTGAACTTAAACATTTAAACTTTTGCATGTGATCCAGTCTCTCCTTTTTTCCCTTCAAGAAAAGGTTATATTAAGCAATTTAACAACATTTAGGAGAAGTCGTTTCATCATACTGATTCTATTGTTCTTAGGTCCTTCAAGTTTTGGAGCTTTACCGTCGCATATATGAAGAGTATCTCGCAGTCCCAATTGTGAAAGGTATGAAGAGTGAAAATGAGAAGTTTGCTGGGGACTGTACACTACAAGTATTGAGGTATGTAATCTTTGTGTTTTATTTCAGAGACAATATCTTTTTTCTTGCGGATTTACTCGTTATGAATAATTAAAACTTTGATTTTATAGGCTTTCATTCCCAACACTGGTCGTGGTGTACAAGGTGCAACCTCTCATTGTTTGGGTCAAAACTTTGCAAAGATGTTTGAGATCAACTATGAGAATGAGAAAGGAGAGACAGCAATGGTGTGGCAGAATTCATGGGCCTACACTACTAGACGGTAAATACAGTACCAATTTAGCGAGTCTTCACCGGCCTCATCCGTTCTATAGCTGTTAACTTTTTAATTTTCAACCTTGTATAGATTGGAGTGATGATTATGACTCATGGATATGACAAAGGCCTGATACTCCCTCCTAAAATCGCACCTGTGCAAGTTGTTGTGATCCCTGTGCCCTACAAAGATGCTAATACGCAAGGAATTTTCGATGCTTGTATTGCTATTGTATCTGCCTTGTCGAAGCCGGGATTCGTGCTGAAGAAGATTTAAGGGACAACTACTCTCCTGGATGGAAGTATTCAAACTGGGAAATGAAGGGTGTTCCTTTGAGAATTGAGATTGGACCCAGAGATCTGGAAAATGATCAGGTCAGTCCGTTGAACATCTCCTCTATTTCGTGAATATATATAGTAGTGAAGTACTTGGTTTGCATGCCCATAGGTCAGAACTTGTAATGATGTTTGGTTTTCTGAGAAGACAGTGATGTTTGGTTTGAATATGTAAACTTGTAATGTAGCTAAACGGAATTTTTTTAATATCTCTCGTTTGCATCCCCATAGGTCGAACTGTGAGACGTGACAACAGAGTGAAGGAAGATATCCCAAGAGGTGGCTTAGTCGAACATGTTAAGGAACTGTTTGTGAAGATCCAGGAAAACATGTTTGAAGTTGCAAAACAAAAGAGGGAAGCATGTGTTGAAGTGGTTAAGACTTGGGATGAGTTTAGCAATGCTCTTAAGGAGAAGAAACTCATCTTAGCTCCCTGGTGTGATGAAAAGGTACACTACGACAAAAAAACTCTAATTCCATCTTCTGAATCAAACTGTGAGAGAATGTAGTTATCAACCCCTTTACAAATGAATTTCGTCGTTGCAGGAAGTGGAGATAGACGTTAAGCAACGTACTAAAGGTGAAACTGGAGCAGCTAAAACCCTGTGTTCTCCATTTGATCAGCCAGAACTCCCTGAAGGTCAGTGACTATTTCTTTTGAGAAGTTTTTGTTCAGAAAATTTAGTCCATCCATTGATACAAAAAGCTTCAATGTTTGTTTGTCTTCGATGGATGCAGGTACTCTCTGCTTTGCTTCAGGAAAGCCTGCCAAGAAATGGACTTATTGGGGCAGGAGTTACTAGTTTACTAAAATGTTCATTTACTTTTTGTTTGTAAAACACTCCCTCCCTCAACTCAAGTGCAGTGTGCGTTGATTTGTTATTTTGAAGAAAAATATTTGAGATTGCATTAAGGATTTTATAATGATCTCGATAAAACTTAATTATCCATCCACTCTGTTTTTTTTAATAGATATGATTGATATTGATTGATTTCTTTGAAGTCTTTTGTTCATGTTGTTTTCTTCAAAGAAAGAAAGCATTTATGTTGTTTCTTGTTTCCCATCGTTTATTTACATACTGCATCACAGGCCGATGGTATTGTGTCGAAACTACATACTGAATGTGAGGATGAGGAACAACAACCTACAATCTTGATTGCATCGGATACAGTATGTAGTTTTTGGTTTAGCTAAGTACTAGTAAAGTCTCCATCTACTATCACCAGGTTCCATTTTCTGTCTCTGGGGATGCATCATCTTCTTGGCAAAACACATTCTTGATAGCTCTACTTAGTCTGGCACCGAAGTTGCCGTACGGGCTAGGGTTCTCTATATTTTACTCTCAGGCTATTATGTGTGATTTCTCTAGGTCTTGATCTACTTTTGTTTTTCGTATTTGTTATCTTCTCAAGTTAAATCTTTATGCTCTGTTTACATGATATGAGATCACATGTTATGTAGCTCCTCTTTTATTCATATTATTTCCAGAGTTTTAATAATTGGAAGTACCTTCTTTCATGCATATATCTTATCTTAGGCCACCGTATAACCAAAGGTGTTTCATATAGCAGTTCCTCTTCGTCGACACATTAATAAACCGGCGAAATTTTTTCCCAGGCTGATGCAATCATGCGGCGGATCCCTGATGGTGACAACATAGAGGAGGATAAGTCGACCTTACTTATTACTTGTGACCAAGTACTGATCTATATTTGAACTCTCTGTGTTTGCGCAAAGTTTACTTTGACATTACCATCTAATTAGCTGTAAATAGGTTACGTTAGTGATAAAATGGAGTCTAAAGAGCAAAGATTGTATAAATTGTTGTTAGTTGGTATGTAATTTTTACGAGTTGACGAATGAAAGATGGGGCATTCTAAGGACATAAGTGGTATCAAAAAGCAACGGGACAACAGAGAAACAGAAGGAGGTAACATGTTGATATGTACGTACACGTTTATATGTACGTACACGTTCGATTTTAGGTTTAATGAACCCGAAATTACCAGAATATCCTCGTCTTCTACCTCTAACATACGACTGAAAACCCTAATTTTCCTGCCTCACTTTATTTTTCACGACTTATGTCTATTTTTTTGGTTTCACTTGTGGGTTTTTACTCAACTATTACAGATTTTCATCTCAACATTTGATTTCTAGATTAAAAACCTATAAAAGTGAGTTATATAGATTTCAAACGATATCTAGCTCTTCCATGGATGAACCCAGAGGAAAGATTTAGGGAAGAACAACAAACCTGTTTAGATCTTCCTCCAATAAGTCTATCGCAACGTTAGACTGTCTTTGCCAGCTCAAACAAATTCGTGTTATTCTAGTAAGACTTTACAGCTGTCAATCTTACTTATTAAATCTACCACGGACATGAAGCCTACCACAACACTACGAAACTATTTCAAAAACAAACAAAGTATACCAAAAATATCTCGTAACGAGCGAAGGCTGTCGATAAACTGCAACAGGCCATTAGTCTACCATAAATATCTTCCCACCCTTTTACATTTATTGCTATACCCACTAAAAACATAAGTCTATCATCAAAGGGCAACTTAATCTACCGAAATCATATATCTGTCGATTTCATCTACGTGACCGATAAGTGTACCAACACTACAACTAAGTCTACCATCTACGTCCACGGTTAAGTGTACCAGCACTACAACTAAGTGTACCAAAAATATCTGATGTACACCTTTAATCAGTCCACGTGTATAAATCTACCATCAAAGGATCGGTAGACTTAGTCCCAACTTCCAATGTTTTTTTTTTTTTTTTTAATGGCATTAGCCGTAATTACGTTTTTTCTCAACACTACTTTTAGGGGTAGTATAGGTACAAGGTGTTAGTCTAGTCATTACAAACAATTGTATGTTGCTTTTGTAATAAGGAAGCTTTTATGCAATATTCTAGTAACTCACCCATTATTTTAAAAAATGTTTGAGATTTTTTAGAAAAATGTGAGAAAAAAAGAAAATTTTAAAAAAAATCTTGATGATATGATTTTTTTTGATCGGATGGATGGATTATATTTGGTTTTGGGAAATAAAAAGATGCTGATTTTGTTTGTTGTTAAATAAGTCAAAAAGATATTACAAAAATATTCGTGTATTGATTACTTTTATGTTTTTATTTGGAAAGTACTATATTGATAAATATATAAAAGTACTATCTAAATTGATTAGTTTACTACAAGTGGACAAATTAAACCTTATCCCGTTTACTTTTAGTACAATTAGAATTTTAAACCAATATCGTTAATGATAGTATATTATAATTAAAAATTTAGAAGAAATAGCGTTAATGCTGGATTAGTGGAGAAGCCAAGAGCTTTGACTGGTTCAAAATGCGAATATGGATTTCATTTTTTTTATTAATTAGCAAATTACTTTGCTGAGTCATCCATGTTATAAACCAAAAAAAGGTATTAAGATCAAATTATTAGCACATGAGATCAAATTATTTACTTAATTAAACTGTATGATCCAATCCTTCTTTTTATTTTTTTAATGCAATTCAAAGTAGTAAGGTTTTGTTTCATTCATGAGTTAATATAGATCTTATAATTAAAGATGGAGGATATCATTAGACCAATAAGATAAATTCTAACCTTATCTCTTTAAGTGATAATCTTGTTTATTGAGATGAGGCTAAGTTCAAGTCTATTAATTGTGTCTAAAGGGTATCTTCCTGTTTTGCTTTACCTCTGGCAATTTATTTTAAAAAATGTTCAATGGTGGACTATTAACAATTTTTAAATTTTTTTTTCTTTTGTCTTCATGTTACTAAATTAATTGACAAAATCGGTTTAGCTCATAAATGTATCTCTCCTTGTGTTTATAATTACGTTGTAAGACTTTAGAATCTTGACGATGATGATATTGAAAAAAAAAGAATTGGTAGTTTGACTTGTATCAATCGAATATGTGAACTAGCTATAGCTGTGTTGTTGTTTGCTAGTGTGTTCGTTTTCTAAATTATCATTAAAACCACATTTATCGTAAACCGCTTACTAAAGTATTTATAAAGTACTCAACTACTCATCCTGGCTTATCGTAACTTAGGTATGGCTTATCATCACGCGGCTCCATTTCTTATATATTGTATCCTGCTATTGTTTCTTATTCAACTAGTACGCGTATAGTCATTGGTCTTGATATGGTCGTATTTTTACAGTTAGCTAATTGCCAAATTCCATTGATTTACTCAGTTCTCGAGTAAACCAACCATTCCCCAATAACTGACAGATGTTGCTTACCTAGTAGCTGTATTGGAATTTGGACTTATTTCTTGGATTGGTTTTGTTCATACCACCAATATGCTCCTTTTTACACTTTGTTTAAGAGTTTTTTTTTTTTTTTTGGGTTAATCTTCGTTTTCCTTGCTCTTTCGAGGTCCTAGTCTTTTTAGTTTATTTTTTTAGGGTTTTAAGTAAAATAAATGTTGAAGTGGGGTTACAGACTGGATCAAATCCTTCTAGAAGATCCATGGCTGCTATAACATGTGTCAGGATAAAACAAACCAGTTAGCCAGTTGCTCTGACCTTTTGGTTTGTGGTGGTTTAGTATACAAACCTTGAGATAAGATACCTTAATTTCTATAAACATTCGAATGTTGTGGAGTTTGTTATTTAAGAAGAGTAACGAGTTTACGAGGTACGGCTGGGATAGTTGTGTTATTTGTCCACATGATCGGATTGGTAGGCTGGCTGAAAACAGATAAACCCAACACCCAAATAACCCATTTAACCAATAGATCTAACAATTTTAAGTTCTAATTTATAAAATAATTAAATAGATCAAATACTCCCATAAAGAAAAAAACTTGAATCCAAATCCATTCAGATGACGTCCATTTTGACACCTTACAAATAATAATTTACCCAACTAGTTGTCTAGTGAACATATGTATAATTTAACCCAACTAGTTGTGTCTAGTGAACATATGTTGCTTGTATTTTTGGTCCCCTAAGATATACATCTCGAGGCCCAAACCCAACCGTATCACCTGCTTATATTTAAGGGCCGACATTGGGTGTCGGCAACAAAAATATCTTATTTTGCGAGAGAGGGAGAAGATTCATGTGGTGTAGCTTCCAAAAATACGAGAACTCACAGACCCGTGATATCAATTATTTTACTCTTTGACAATCAGACAAAAGTGAAAACACGCTTACTATCGCATGCCTCTTAGCTCAAATGAAATGTGAAACCTGATCTCGAATTTTTAGCAACTTCTGGAGCCAAAGGTTTGTACCAGACCGACGCATCCCAATATGATAAGTTTCACTCCCTAAGTATTTGGATTTATCTAAAGAAAACTGTACACTTATAATTGTGTAGTTTAATTATGAGACAATTGGAGTTTTTTTACATGTTTAAAACTTAATTGGAGAATTAGTACATTCACCATTAACGTAGGTCCTCTTCTAATACAAGAAATTATAATTAGAGAGTTTAGAGTCAAAGTCAAGTTTGTTTGCTTAATTTGATTTTGTTTTTCACCTATCGATTGTTAAACCGCTAAATTTTTTTTTTTCATTTGACCATATTGTTTTATTTTCACTCATTATTATCTTTATTTAGACTATAAAATTCAAATCTCATGGCTTTTGTCTTTATTTTGAAGGAAAAAAAAAAAACACAAAATACAATTGACAATCACATTCCTTATAAATTCATCAAAACGCAAGAAACAACAAAACCTAAAAACAATGTCGACTTTTCAAACCAAAACCTTCACTCTATTCATAGCAACACTACTGCTCTCGTCCTGCAACGCAGCCGCAAACACCACAAGGCAACCGTTATTCCCAGCGATTCTAATCTTTGGCGATTCAACAGTTGATACAGGCAACAACAACTACCACTCACAAACGATCTTCAAAGCTAGACATCTTCCTTACGGAATTGATCTCCCAAACCACAAACCCAGTGGAAGATTCACAAATGGGAAAATCTTCTCCGACATAATCGCGACAAAACTCAACATCAAACTGTTTGTTCCTCCCTTCTTACAACCAAATCTCTCCGACCAAGATATTGTAACCGGAGTCTGTTTTGCATCAGCCGGTGCGGGTTACGATGACCGTACCAGTCTCTCGACTCTAGCGATTCCCGTCTCGGAACAACCAAAAATGTTCAAGAGTTACATTGCTCGTCTTATAAGTATCGTAGGAGACAAGAAAGCTATGGAGATCATAAACAATGCCTTGGTGGTTATAAGTGCAGGTCCTAACGATTTTATCTTGAATTATTACGATATTCCTTCAAGGCGTCTTGAGTTTCCTCACATTTCTGGTTACCAAGACTTTGTCCTTAAGAAGCTTGACAACTTCGTGCAGGTAATGCATTAAATTTTTAGGGCTTAGTTTATAGGCTTTAGGGGTCTAAACCGTCTGTGCTAATAGTTTACGATATGTGTGTAGGAGCTTTACAGTTTAGGTTGCCGAAAATTTATGGTAGGGGGTTTACCGCCAATGGGTTGTTTACCGATTCAAATGACTGCTAAATTCCACAACGCACTAAGGTTCTGCTTGGAACAAGAGAACCGAGACTCTGTCTTATACAATCAGAAACTTCTGAAGCTATTACCTCAGATTGAAGCATCTCTTAAAGGAAGCAAAATCCTTTACTCCAATGTCTATGACCCAATGATGGACATGATGCAAAACCCTAGCAAATATGGTATACAGACAATCTTTCAGCAAGTCACCTTATGAGAACCATTTCTTGTTTAGCAAGTATTGAAAACTAATTATGCTATATGTTCATTAATGTGATCGATAGTATTGAAAACTAATCATGCGATCGATAGTATTGAAAACTAATTATGCTATATGTTCATTAATGTGGAACTAAAACAGGGTTTAAAGAGACGAAGAGAGGATGTTGTGGAACAGGGCATTTAGAGACAAGCTTCATGTGTAATGCTTTTTCTCCAACGTGTAGAAATCACTCGGAGTTTTTGTTCTTTGACTCGATTCATCCCTCGGAAGCTACCTACAATTATATGGCCAATTTACTGGATACTCAAATCCGTGGATGGCTTGCCTAAGTCATAATTATATGGGCAATATATATTTTCTGGATATCAACTCACACAGTCACACTACTAAATCAAATTTTTTTTTTTTTTGAATTGCTAAGAGATTCTGGATCTAGGCCCGTACATCCTCTCTGGCCGGGGACTAGAGCATTTTATATGGTCCCCTCCCAAGCGTTGTCCCTCGAACCAGCGACCTCTAAACCAGCAACCTCTAAACCAGCTCTCAATCCTATCGACCACCATCTTCAAGACTCTGAAAGGGAGATCCGAAACATCATTATAACAAGGCTGAAAATGTTTTAGAAACTTGATGCAGCTCTGGTTGTCACATGTCATGAACTCACTTTCAGTGAGTTCTCAAATTTGAATCCTTGTTTTTATTTTTTTTTGCCTAGGTTTCAAAAGCCGTAGAGGCATAGACAGTCATTAGAGTGCTGCGGAATTTAAAGCATCTTATAGTGTTAGGAGAGGATTTGGACAAATTTTAAAATATTTCTCCTTTATTTTCAAATTTTCGTTGAAATTATATGAAAAATTTATTAATATTGTTCCTCAAATTATTTGTCTTCCAACATCATAATGATTTCGTTGACCCTCAAATCCGCAATAACTCACTTCAATTCATTGTTCAACCTCCAAATCCAATATCTCCCCAACAACTCATTGAAAATCTCTTTTTGACTTTGTAAAACCTACATAATAGTCAGCATTGCTTTAACAACCCCATTCTAAAAGTCTAACCCTCCACTAAGTCAATCATCACAAATCATAACTAGATTAAATAGAGTAATGGTAACAAATTACCAACCATATCATTGAGTAAGTAACTAAAAATTCACATTTATACGAATATATATACGATCAACTACTTCGCTAAACATCATTTTTTTACATGACACCATTTAAAATATATGAAACGAGGAATTAAGAAGAAGAAAAAAAATACAAATATTTTGTAGTAAGATTTTTTCAGTCATTCTCTTTCTCGGTGGTAGTAACTAGTAAGATTAGAAATCCATTCAACAGACTAAAACAAATCTAAAAACTAATGTTGTTTTAAGGAAAAAATAAATTACAAAACCAACCCCTCTATTTTCTCAAAATATTACAAAATCTACCAAACTAAAAATTTCTTCAAGCCGAACCAAATACCAAACCGCTCACGCTAGGAGAAGTCATCATCATATTCTCATGCATCGCTGACTGGTTGTGGCGATGCTCTCCTTCGTAAGTCACAATCAACATCGTTGAATCATCCAATGCTCGTTCCACATGTTTCCTCGCTGGACATCCTCTAAATGTACTACACTTGTAATAACCTCTGAAACCAACAAAAGCAACCGTTAGATCTCATCTCACTTAAGTCACACAAATCAAACGGTGGATATAGCGATGATGGTGTACGATAGTTACCGTGGATGTGGTGAGCCTTTGATCGGTTTTTGTCCGTACTTCCTCCATGAATACTCGTCCGGTGGTATATCGGCGATCTTTGCACTTATCGCCGGTACTCTCACGGTCCTCTTCATCCGATTTTTCCGGCTATTAAAATCAAAATAACAAATAATCGTAATTAGTTAAAAATCATTTAACGTGCAATTAACAACAACGTGCATCAGGTTTAATGTTTAAAGTCAGAAGTCAAACAAGTACATAAAACGACAGCACCACTAACTAGTCATTGTCAGGCGTGCTTTTGGGTTTAAGTTACTGTCGTTGACTTTTACTAAGTACGTTGACCGGTTTAAGAAGTATCAAACCAAACCAATTACTACTAGGCTAGTCAAGCAAATGATTAATTTAGACCGTACCGAACCGGTTAAGGAAGTATTAAACCAAATCAATTAAACTACTACAGTACTAGGCTAGGGATAGTCAAACCAATCATTAGTTTATTGTGGAGACGTAACAATACCTTTTCTTGCAGTGGCACTTGCCGTTGCCGGAGCCAGAGATCTTGCCGGAAAAGTCCTCGGAGTGATCATGTTCAAAGCATCTCTTTCTATAAGGAAGACCAGCAAGAGGCGGTTTTGCTGAGGAAGGCAATGGAGCCGCCGGAGCGAGAAAGATCGAAGATCCTTTAGAGACGCTTCCGTCACCGGTGATAGCGGAAGACATGAAAGAAGAGTTATTAGAAGATACGCTGAAGCTCTCCTTAGCGAACTCAACCACCTCCGAGCTCTTGGTTTTAGCTCCAAACACGCTTGGTCTAGTGAAATCTAACGTCACGCTTTGTTGATTTGAATGAACGAAACTAACCGGAGCAGAGATCTGAATCGGAACCGGAGCAAGAGGCGTTATTTTGGAAGGTGGAGGAAGAGGAGGAGGAGCGGAGGAAGATGAAGGAGGAGGGGAATGAACCGGACCACGTCTAAACCGAGCGTGACCGGTACGGTCAAGAAGAGAGATGACTTTCTTGAACTTAGAAACGGTGAAATCAGTGATTTCGGAACAGTCAACGTTACGTTCTTCAGGACGGTTAGAGAGGACACGGATCAAGTGTTCCATGCTTTGTAAGCCTTGTGAAGCAGCTTCTTGTATAGCCGTTTGATCTTCCATCTTCGGTATACGCATGATATCAACGGTCATGATGAGACAATATTGAAGATCTGAATGTGAAGTTTTTTTTTATGTGTTTGTTTTGATGAATGAAATTAAGAAAGAGAACGAAAGTGTAATGGGAGAAGAGAGAATGGCGTGATATATGGGGTTATTGGGTGTGACCGGGTGACCGGTTGAGTAGGTCTACATGGTGGAGTTTAGTCAAATCGTTGTTTTCTTTTCTTTTTTTGATCTAACGGTTGAGATTAAAGTTGAAGACTTCTATGGAATAAAGCAATCAAAGTTTGGTCTCCTTGTTGTGTTTTTGAGGTGTGTAGGGTCCTCTTTTGTGTAAAGCAAGAATTTTATAAATCGTGTCTTTCAAATAAAGGAATCGTTCTGCGTAAACTTGAATTTGGAAAATTATGTTCAAGGAAGTTTTTTTTTAAAAGTCAAATAAAAAACGTTAAAGTGACGGTTTTTAAAGAAACATTATACTTTTTTCTCATATCTATTTTTACTTTTTATCAGCTATGTTTATGTCTTCAAGTTCAAGTCAACATATTTAAAATTAAAGGTAGTATTGAATTGTTTTTTTTTAAATTGTATGAACAATGAGGCTGGATTTTAGCTGTGACAGAAAAAAATAAATATACCTATCAACTACTAGTTGTAAAATAATATTAGAATGGAGATTTTGACTTTTTTATTTTGTATTTTATTTAGTTTTGAATTCAGACAAGGTTTTAGGCGTTATTCATGTTTTTTTTTTTTTTTAAAGTTTTGTTTTTGTATACTTTTATTGTCAAATCAACACACACAACTTGTCAAATATTATATGCACACACATACAAAATAATCGTGTTTGCAGCATGCTATATTATTTCAATGTGTTTCTAGAATTATTACTATTTGTAGACTTGTAGTGCATTGACAAAAATAAACATATGAACAATATGCATGTTAGAAGTGTTCACAGATCATATATATATAATAAACATTTGACTCGGACTTCCTTTTGTATCCAAATAAATTTGTTCAACTACAATATATAAATGATGGTTGCCTAGTTCTTTTTATAATAGTAATTAGAAAATTTGCATAGGTGTTTACTAGTATTATTTACATCTAATTAACCTCATATCATAGGCTTCTAGAAAACAACTTGACTGAGAAATTAGTAAAAGAAAAAACAAATCATTTCTTGACTTTTAATTTACCTAATTAATAATGTAAACAAAAATTGTGGAATAATTAAGAATCACTAATGGAGATTAAAGGTTATAGTAACAGCGACAATCGTTGACTATATCTTATTAGTATAGTCTACAAGTCTTTAGTTGAGAACAGCAATCAAAGAATAACGACAAAGTAGGAAAACAAAAGCTGACTATTATTTTTTTAAAAAAAAAAACAAATCAAAATAAAAGTGATCACATGGACCCAATTCTTTTCTTTAAAAACACACAGAAGTATTGACCACCTCGGTAACCGGGTGATTCCGGTTACGTATTATCTGGACCGTTGATTTACCAAAAGTTTGATCCAACGGTGGATCTGTGAATTGTGGAGTTGACTCTTTGCTATATTATTATTCTCTTTTAACTTTTTTTGTTTTTGTTTTTTGAGAACCTAAACAAAACACTCTACCACGTTCCGACACGTGACATTTTTGGCTGACTCATAAAGTTTTTTTTTCTTTTTTCTTTAATAGGAACCAATACAATTGAATTAGGAGTGGAGGATCTTTTAAGTATGTTTCGTCAACTTTTTTTTTTCCTACTGGTAAATTTTTACTATGCTTATAAAAATGTTATGTCTATTGTTACTGATCACTAAAACAGAAAAAATTAACATTGCATGATTGCATCAATGCTTTCTTGTTGTTTCTAGTCTTCTTGGTTTATGGTTTTAATTATGTCATTTTAAAATATGTATATGTATATTACGTGTTATGTGTGCAAAACAGACCTCAAGAATGTGTAATTGAAACATTTTTAAGCATTTGTCAACGGAATGCATTATAAATTAGCGACATGGGAATCGTTGACCTAACCGACTAATATATGATTGTCGTGCACGTCTGCTTATATTTTTTAAAACCATCTTTATTGTTTTCATTTCTGATTTTATAAACTTTTACATCCTCTTTTTTTTTTTTTGAAAACGGTTTTTGACGTCCTCTCAAGAATTTATAAAATTAAATCTAAGATTACAAAAAAAAAAAAGTGTATCTGCTATAGTTTCATGCTATTTAGTAATTAAACATAAATACATACTTAAAAATGTTCTAAGCATTTATTTTTCTGTAGAAGGGTTACAAAAATAAAATTCCGATATATTAACCAAACCAGTGGAAAGAAATACTGGCGTATTTGAATCGTTTTGTTTTCAGGTAAAGAGACACATGTTGGTTAATTTGCAAGTTGTATTGTATTGTATCTGTCAATTAATACGGTTCAAACGAAGCTTCATTTTCTGTTTTCTTAAATTATACGTGTTCCAACCACTATGTGTTTTTTTAATGGTACGGGCGATATTAAATAGTATACTATATGTCGAGTTGAAAGTTTAATTATTAGTTAGTGGATGAAAGAAAAATGTAGATATTTCTTTAATAGTACTAAACAACTAGATTGAGACCCGCGGTATACCGCGGGACAAATTATTTATAGTTAAAATATTTAAATTATAAACTGTATTTATTAGTTAAATAATTATATAATAATTGTTAATTTTATAGTTTAAGTCATATAATACTGTAATATAATTTACTTTTTACATAATATTTATATATTCAATTTAATTAGATATATTTATTCTCTGATACCAATAGTGTTAACAAATAATGAAATGATGTTTTACCCGTGTAACACCAAATTAATGATATTTTCAATTTATATAAATATAGACAAAACCCGTCCCGCTATATAACCACGTCCCGAGATATTTTTACTCGCACTATATCATCTTAGTTTTTAATATTTATTGTTTTATATTATAAATATTAGATTGAGTTGATATGTTATTTATTAAGATTGTAACCATTTACATTTTATAAGACTGGCTCTTCTTATAAAGTTTAAATATTTATAATAATTCTTAAAACGATTAAGTATTTCTCATATTTGAAGTTTCATAGATGTTTAAATATATTATTAATATTTTAGAGGTCTTCTAACTTTTTAAAATTTGAAATATATATAATATTTAAACTTCTTATAAAGTGTAAATATTTATAATATTTGAAACTTCGTAAACTTTTAAATATTATTAATATATTATAAAGTTTAACTTTCTAAAAATATAATTATTTATAGTATTTATACGTTTTCTCAAATATAAATATTTATAATATTTAACTTTTTAAAGTTTAAATATTTATAATATTTAATTTTTAAAAAATATTTAAAATAAAGAACCGGAATAAACCAAATAAAGGTTTTTTAAGTTTGAATGCTTGATAAATTAAGTTTTCTACTCATTTGTACTCTCAATCATTTTGGTTTCTTTTATAGTATGACTCTGAACTATTGTCCAATTTTTTAGGCGATGTGAGATATTGTACCCGTATTTTTTTATTCATATATTGAGTAATATATATCCGTTTTAAAAAAAAATATTACATCATATGAAAGAAAAAATCACAATTTTAATTAACTAAATGTATTATAGAATAATTCAATATAATTTAAATATAAATTCAAATGAAAATGAAAGAGAATATATGTTTAAATGAGGTACACAGATTTTCTTATTTTTAAAAATCTTTCCTATAATTAATTTTAAAATTTTTGGTAACTAATATTAAAGTCAATGCATTAAATGCAAAAACTTTCTAAAATGTATTTTTGAGCAAAAACTGCTGCAAAAATACTAGTATAGATATAGAAGCCATTAACCATGATGATGTATGATAATTATTGCTATTCATTCGAGAAGAATTGCCTTTATTCATGCCAAAGATACGGGAAAAAAAAAAAGATTTGGTCTTACTTTAAGCTTGTAGAAAGTCAATGTAACAAACCTCTGCGAGATAATAAATAATTTATTAACATCTACGAGCGAGATAAGTAACAGTTTCCGTTTTAATGTTTACAACATAAATCATCTAAATTGAAATCTGCATGATATATTACTGACATGTAAATGTTTGATATTTTCATACACAATATCGATACGTGACAATAATTTGCCTCTGGCATATTTGCGTTATATAATAAGCAAGTTTTGTTGAGTTCAATTATTATATCGTAATATACAGTTTAATTAAGTGTTATTTGTAAATTGTATGATCTACTTAAGTTGTGTGTTCGTATTCAGTTTTACTTATAGCGGCGGGAATCTATATGGTTGAAAAGTAAAATGAAGATTTGACCTATATAGGCGCCTTAAGATCATATTATAAGAATGTAAAATTAGTATTCTTCAAAGCATTAGACCGGGTAATAATTATGAAATTAGAATCTCTGTTTTAAATTAGAACTCAGGTAGATTGTTGTTAGTCTTCAAAACAAAGATTTAAACAATTTTTTTTTTTTTTTTTGTATTTAAAAAGTTTTACTATATGAATTTATTCACTTGTAGACCATCTTGAAAGTTCTTAAAATTATAGAGTAACTTCCTAAAGAACTAAAGACTCATCAAAGTTATTAAAATTGGATCAACTATTTCTATAATTTTTTACACTCCCAATTCCCAGACAATATTATTTACACTAGTTTTGTGTAAGTATATATAAAAAAAATTTAACCCTGAAAAGTTGAAAGCTTCAGCATCTACAGTGTTAGATTTTATACTAATTACTTTAATACTAACTAATTTATACTAAATGAACTCCTCTGCATCATATCTTCCTTCATCTGATATTTTTGATATGTTCAATGCACACCATCTTTTCCGTTTACACCATTCAAATCAGTAAGTGAATCAATTTGTTGGCACGTGAAAGTAAAAGGGTATTCATCTGGTTACTTGACTTTTCTTGCAAATGAACTTAAAATAATGCCCCAAGCCACTGGTCGTATCACGTAAGATGATTTGGTTGAGGATTTGATTCTTTTGGTTCGACCAATACATAAAACATTCACCATTTCTTTATATTTGTCGTTCTTATCTGCACACAATATCATATTTCCTTCAAATCCACACCTAACTTATCTTATCGTGGCTTTAACAAATAATATTGTCAGTGCCAAATAATATATATCATCTAGTATTATTGTGTCATATGCCATCTGAGTCAACCCGTTCTAGTTGGGGGGGTTGTTTGTTTTATCCGAGGATCAAGTTTTGAAACTAAGATTAATGTTTACTATTAGTATTTTGCATCAGGAATTCTAGAAACTGTCTTTTTTCCTCTTTTTTGGGTCAAGGAAGGAGTTACAAAGAGCAACATATATATAACTCTTATCATTTCGTTTTAATTGGATTTTTTAGGTGTATTTTCATTTTGTATAAGAAAAATTGTTTTCTTGTTTTTGTTTTTTTCTATAAAATTATATTAGAAAGTCACAAATTTTAGTGTGGCTAGTTCAGCATATAGTCACGAAATTTTGGTTGTAGCCGTAAAAAATACTTTCGACTATGTTTCAAAGTTATAAGCGGGGTTATAAGGTAAGATGACTGTTTTGAAGTTGTTTGTAAAAGTGAGATTGATGATCTCTCATCCACTATTTTTCACGCATAATCAAACTTTGATGAGTTTGTGTATTTATATTTTTAGTACTTTGCATGCTCCTCTAACTAATTGTCTCGCACATTGGGTATATATCTTATGATGCTTATCTCAGTTGTAAGCATTTGATTTGAAAATGAAAAATTTATTTGACAAAAAAGATACTTTTTACTCAGTAACATAGTCACTTAATTAAAAGAATATGTATTAGTAGCTAATATGTAATATCTTGGTCTACGTTCTGATCAGGCAGTATAGAGCTTCCGTCCACTTCCATGGCCGAGGACTCTTTTACATGGTTGATTCATGGTCATCCAGCTGGAAACTATTCCTCCAGCAAAACGTGGGAGGTTTTAAGACCAAGAGATGTTGAAAAAGACTGGGCTAAGCTGGTCAGGTTTAAAGGTGCTACGCCAAAGCATGCCTTCAATTTTTGGATTGCAAATCTGGACAGGCTACCAACTATGTCTCGTCTCGCCTCATGGGGTATGCAAGTTCAGGTAAACAGTTGCTGGTGCTCTATGGCAATCAAAACAAGAGATCACCTTTTTCTGCAGTGTCATTTCGCAAAGGTCATCTGGAACTCAGTTATGCAGCGGCTTAGGCTGCGTTGTATTTTATTCAGAGACTGGTCTTCGCTCCTAAGCTGGACAAAGGCAAGCTCTCCTTCTTCCCCTTCTGTTTTGCGACTGCTCCTAGCTCAAGGGATAGTCTACAACATTGGAGGTAGAGGAACAATCTTATTCTTCACAACCAAGTCACCATGTCATCACAAACCATCTTCAAGCAGATAGACCGTCAAATCAAAAACTATATCACCGCAAGGAGCAACAGGAAGCCTTCCGTAACTTGATGCCTCTTTGGATTTAACCCAGTGGTCACCTTAATTTTCCTTCTGTAGGAAACTTTTTGTAAGTGTTCTTTTGATTTTTTATCTTTTTTTAGGGCAAAGAACACACTTCCGGCCTCATTTCGTTGTAACACCAAACATTTCATATATGATATTAACCTTTTAGCTAAAAATAATATGTAATATCTTATCTATTACCCTAAAGCTATTGCGTCAAAATTGATGTATATATATATATATATATAAAGACTGCTAGATAGTAATCTTGATCATTGAATATATATATATATATATATATATATATATATATATATATATATGTATGCTTTCCACGAATGTGAAGCTCCAATTTATTTGTTGCCACCTATGGAAAATACAGCATTTGATGCTAAGAACGAGGTCACATATGATGTTTATGAGAATTGAGCTCCTCTTCGATTATATATTTCCCTAACTGGGAAACGTTAACTTTCGATATCCGCTTTAACAAAAAAAAAATGAGTAGAATAGTCACTATGATGTTTTCTAAAGATCATCAATAAAAAAACAAAACCCAAACATCTTTTCTTAAGTCATTTAAGGTGGTGGTGGCATGAAATTTTTGTAGTCGTTTTAACGAGCTAAATTTATTGAATTTTTTTTTACTCAGTAAAGATGTTGGGCGTGCGCATGGGCCTCTGTTGGAAAGAAAGAGTGCGGCTTTACATGCATAGCATTATTAGACAAGATTAAAAGATGTTGGCACATGATGGAGCCAAAATGTACAAATTCTTTAACACGATTTCTTGAAAAGTTTACTTATTCAAAGATTTTTCAGTAGTCGGCTTTGTTTTGTCTCATATAGTGATGTTCTCCGTTTGTTTGGTTGACGAATAATTTGACCCTCAGAAAGAGTGGGGACTCGGTCATCACTCATCTATGAGTACCAATAGATAAAAATAAATTGATTGAGTAAAATAAATAAATAAGGTGTTATATTTGTTTAGATATTTGATTTAAAAGAAATCTGAAAATAAAAATATTGTTTAGCTAACGAAACTAGAACCAAACTGAACTAAACCGGTGTCAAAGTAACCAAACCAAAACATAGGAAGGGCCACTTAGTCGGAACCAAACTATCTTCAAAGATAAACTTAAGACGTGGCGATGTGGCAACCTAATCTATAAGATGAGGTCAAAGATTTCTCTCCGTTTCTATCACAGTTTTTGGATTGATTTACACTTATTTTCACACTGTCATATGCTAAGATATTCAGATTATCTTCCGTTTTTGAGTAAATTTCTATGTTCTCGCTGATTCACATTTACTACGACACATGTGAAAGTTTTATTCAACACGTCTCTCTCCGCTTACTAGGTTAAAAAATAATATATAGAGAAGCTAACAGTCTCTGTCAGATTTAAGCCAGTCGATCAAATTACAAACACATCTTTCTTTCGAAACTCTCAAACACATTTCTCTTAACAATGGATTCAATTCAACAAGACATGTTCTCTTGTCTTCCCGACGTTCTTTTAATTGTGATAATCTCTTTCTTGCCGTTTAGGGATCGTGTACGCACCAGTATTCTCTCCAGGAGGTGGAGGTATCTCTGCTATGAGACCAAAAACCTTTCTTTTAAGGAATCCGACTACGTGAGTAGTTCTATCACTGATGATGAGTTTGCAAGATATGAGGCTAGGGTTTCCTTTTTCCGTTTCATTGATTCATGGATCTCAAGAATTCATGATCAAGTCGTGGAAAGTTTTGAGATCTGTTTCTCTAATCCGGTGGGTTTCGCGGCTTCCATCGAGGCTCTAATCGAATTCGCGGTCTCCAAGGGAGTGAAGAAGTTAGTTATTGATTTGTCAAACCCTGCGTGGAGAAGCTACAATGATGTATCATATCTTCATTTTGTTGTTACATTGCCAGCAAGTGTTTACAGTCTAACAACCCTCGAGACACTAAAAATTTACGGGTGCAACTTTGATCCTTCGAAATTCACAAACAAGGGATCGTTAAGAAGACTCTCTTTCGGTTGGATGATACTTGAACAGCTCGACTCTTTGCTATCCAAATATCCTTCCCTCCATAGTCTAAGTATCAAACAATGTTGGGGCGTGGATATCACATCGATAACCGGGAAGTTAAGAGAGATATACGTTGAGAATTCCGACTTCATTTACATGCATTGTATCTTTGACTTGCCAAATATTCAAAGCTTGAAGTACGCAGGCCAAATTCTTAACTTGTACTTCGACAATATGAAAGCGCCCATAGAAAATGTATATCTAGATTTTGAGGTAGAGCGCGTGTATGAGGAACCAAGTGAGTCAACACGAATAGACGGTGCAGTTATTTCTAGTTATCTCAATGGTCTACGAACAGCTCGCACTTTAACTGTCTGTCCTTATCTCCTTCAGGTATATTTAAATGTTTACATCTTAGCTTACATTTTGATAGTTAGTTATAAGTTCAGTTAAGGGTTCTTCGAATATTTGAAATTTTGCGATTGCGATATATGGTAGTAGACTATGGCAGTTGTTGTCTAGTGAAGAGAAATTATGTTGAAGATGTAGTTATTGTAAAATACTAAAATAGATTATAAAAAATATCAGGTTAAGTGTGTATTTATTGTTAGATCAAAACAACCGTTTTCTCAGATAAATTTTTGCGATTTGAACAAAACAATTCCATTATTGTTAATTAATTTAGTCTATTTGGGTCATTTGGAAAAAGATGATATATTTGAACAATTTATTCACTAATAGCTAGTCACCTAGTGAATAAAGATCATGTTTATTGCTTTACCCTACTATGAAAATTCCTGACACAATATGTTTTAGGCTATTACATTAAATTGTTTTATATAGATGTTGTTTGATGTATTGTTGATATTTTAATATGTGTTTCTTTTTCTTATGGAAGGCTATTCCAGAATGTGACAATCCAGATTGTTTGCTTGAGCCTATGGAAACACAACATTTGGTGTTGAGGGCGAAGATGCATACGAAAGAGTTCAACGGAATTAGGATTCTTTTGGAAAATTGCCCTAAGTTGGAGAGTCTAACTTTTGATATTCCTCCACACCCCTTCCCGGTAAGATTTCTTCTATACATGCACTTAATAAATTAGAAAATGCAATAAAGAGTAGTTACATTTTATATTAACCAAATTAAAGCGCATGATTTTCATTATTTATTCTGTAGAGGACTTTGTCATATTGTGGCATCGATCCACGTACATATTGGATGGAAAACAGGACATATACTTGTCTAATGAAGACACTAAAGGTCGTGGTGGTTAGGAATTTTGGTGGTAGTTTTGATGAGCTAAATATATTGAGATATTTGATTCGATGCGGCAGTGAGCCTAGACCTGTGTTGGAAAGAGTAGAATTGTACGTGTCGAATGGGATGGATAAGAGTCAAGCGATGGCAGTACATGCTAAAGCAGAGATGTTACAAAGAATTTCGAAGCATGTTCAGATTCTTTGTGCATAATGCTTGACAAGTTGAGCTTTTCAAGATTTGTTCAGTAATGGTGGATTTTGTTTGCTTGTTTAGTGATTGTTTTTGAGTTCTATTTATTAACGTTGAGGAAGTGAATCTTCCATAGCTTGGTTTATTTGATTTGTGTTTAAGAGCCTCGGAGAATGAGGAAAAATATTAATAATAAATGTTTTGAGTAATTAGAACTCAAATAATGTGTTGGGGGGGATAGGGGGTTATTGATTCTATGATTTAATGGATTTGACAATCCAAATAAAAACTATGTGTTGTTATTCAATTATTGATTTTAAAATACTTTTCAAAATTATGTGTTATTGGTTCAATGATTTACAAATACTTGTTAAAATCCAATGTAATTCATTTCATGATTTGTTTTTGGATTTCAAAATCTACATTATGTTTTAAATGGATTTGAAAGTGTAAAATATAAAGATTCAAATTCAAGGATAAAACATATTATTTCAAAATTATGTGTTTTGATTTTCATAATTTACAATTCTATATGGATTTAGAAATCACTTCTTCAATAACAGCCCTTAAGATTTTTAGAAAATATTTCAAACTAAAATTGATCTATATTATGAAATAGTTTGAAAATTTGCTCGATGACAGTAAACTTATTGTCACCATTCACAACGGATTTGGCAATCCAAACAAAAACTATGTGTTGTTATTCAATCATTGATTTTAAAATACTTTTCAAAATTATGTGTTATTGGTTCAATGATTTACAAATACTTGTTAAAATCCCATGTTATTCATTTAATGATTTGTTTTTGGATTTCAAAATCTACATTATGTTTTAATGGATATGAATTGATTTGAAAGTGTAAAAGAGAAGGATTCAAATTCAAGGATAAAACATGTTATTTCAAAATTATGTGTTTTGATTTTCATAATTTACAATTCTATATGGATTTAGAAATCACTTCTTCAATAACAGCCCCTAAGATTTTTATAAAATATTTCAAACTAAAATTGATCTATATTATGAAATAGTTTGAAAATTTACTCGATGACAGTAAAATTATTGTCACCATTCACAACGAGTGCCGTTACAAGATTTAGTTTTGTTTAATATTTTTTGTTTTGTTTTGTTTGTTGAAATGTTAAATTAATGTTAATTAACAACAAAAAAATATATGCACATGGGTTTGGTAACTTGGTTTCGGTAGGCATGTTGATGACTCCTTACCCATACCGTACAAAGAAAACCTTAACATTTTGAGTACGAAATATAACAAAGCTGAAGCGAAAACCAGAGCTCTAAGACCATAACTTACGTTTGTGAGCTGGCCGCGAAAAGAGGACCACCGCACCAAGAGAGGGAGAGTTGTACTTGCTTGGAGGCTGAAATTTGAGGCTTGTGATATGGTTGCTTACGTCTATCTCGATCAGAAGCATTAATTACTGATAATCATAGTAACCTGAGTTATGAATATGCTTTAAACATTGTTGTTTTGTGTTTTTATATTGCAGTCTTTGAAACTAAATATACTTTTAATACCTATTCAACTTATTGATTAGAAGGAAAAACTTTTTAATTTGTTTATTAAAAATATAATAAAAATTTCTATAATTTTAATTTTTAACGTGTCAAAATGACACTTTTGTGAAACAGAAAAACATCTATTACATGAGAAATTGTAATAAGACATAAATGTTAAGTGTACCCAAATGTTACATAAAAAATAAAGGATGCAAATTTTCAATTTTTTTTTTAAATTTTAAATAGGAAATATAGTCGTAAATAATGATAACGAGATGTTCCCTTTTAAAGAATTTATATGTAAAAGGTAGCAAAAGGTAATGATATATATACATAATTTCATGATAAAAATTATAAACAAAATTAAAATAAGAGTTATGATGAAGATGTGGAATAGCATTTCCATTGGCACCCACCTCCTCAATTTGTCGAGTGAAACTTTGATACGGGTTTTGATACTAATACCTTCCAAGTGGCTGGAGATAGGACAGTTCGAGATAACTATGGCTTTAAAGTGTTGGTTCAACTCGACTTCATCTAGCCATGACTGCTCTAGAAGCAGAAACCAAGATCCTTGTGGCGGCTATGCAGCAACTTTGGATTAGAGGATTCTCCTTGGTTGTGTTTTGTGGGTGACTGTGCAACTTTGGATTAGAGGATTCTCCTTGGTTGTTTTGGTGGATTACTGTGAAATGCTTATCAACATAATTAATGAATTTGCTACTAGTATTTAAATTTCATTTCGAATATGATGTGTTTCGATATCTTTCATTGGATGAAGAAGTTCTGACAAATTAGATTTGTTTTTACGAAATGCTGTTGTAACGAGTCAACACATAATGTAGCTAAATTTGGTTGTAAAACTTTAGATTTTTACAACCAAATTTAGCCTCAGTGGCTTACTCAACAATTGTATAATGATAACTTTGGTTAAAATTGATATAATCTATTTTCGACGAAAAAGAGTTATGATAAATCAATGCAATCTTAAAAATATTTTTGAGATTGTTATTACATAACAATCTAAATCTAATGAGATTTCTTAAACAATCATTTAAACAAAGAGTTGTGATAAACAAACACGAACCTATGGCAAAAAAACAACTTTAAACAAAAAATTATCAACAAAAAGTTAGAATAAAACGATCTAACTTTCTAAAAATTTATTTATTGACTAAATGAACAAAATATATGTTTTATAAACTCTTACGATAGGGATTAAAGTAACTGTAACTCTCTCTACCCCTTGGCGACAACAAAGGAGATCTTCAACAGTTTCGTCCGTTTTTACGGACTGCCGGCGTTTGCCAGTGGTTCTTTTCTCGTTTTGATGAGAGACACACCTTCTAATCAAATTCTTTTCCGATCTATTTTCTCCTCTTGGATGGTAACAACATTTATGATCATGTTTGCAATGGAGACAAACTCTTATCAGTTTCATGTAAAGCCGTTGCCAAATTCAAGATTGAAAAATTCACTCTACCGATGTCTCTTGTCCTGTGTCATGTCGATCCATTTAAAGCGTGATATATTCCTTCATATACAGTTTATTTCCGGTAGTTTCTTTTACTAGCGTCATCTCCGGTTCTTAACCGATGAATTTTCTTCAAACATACGGTTTGAAGAAATCATTTGGGTATTTGATCCGGGTATCAGTAGAAAAATCTGTGTGATTG
Source organism: Camelina hispida (assembly GCA_023657505.1). NCBI lineage: Eukaryota > Viridiplantae > Streptophyta > Magnoliopsida > Brassicales > Brassicaceae > Camelina > Camelina hispida. The sequence continues at coordinate 41,330,633 of CP094632.1, forward strand.
AAGTAATTGGCTTATGTGATATTTTCCTCTGTTCAGAGACATGGTCCAATGATGGTGATGATGGTTTCGTTGTCCCACGAACAAATTCTTCAGGCTCTACGAAATAGGAAATTGTGGTCACTAACCACAAACGATGGATATGGCGATATGAAAGACATGATCCTGATCCATTTGAAGCAATATATCATTGTATTTGTTTAAATAAAGTGATGCGAAAAGTATATGAAGAGGGGACTTAACAGATTTTATCTGTTGCCAGTAAGGCTTCAGGTTGGAAAGCATAGTCACTTCCACTTCTTCATCGAAATTGTGTTCAATTTCCTATATTTGGTTTAATGGTTGTATTTCAATGGTTTCATGTATCATGTAATACTTTTAAGATTAATATAATTGATTACATGTTAAAAAAAAAAAAAAAAAAAAATTGGTGCTACCATAGAAGGCATAATTAGAGTTGACTAATATTTGTACACTATTATACTCATTCCAAACAAAATTTGTTAGACTGAAAAAACAAAGAATTTATATAAAATTGAAATGGTGTATATTAATAAAAATTTTGAAGAGAACGAAATTCCAGTTATGGTTTTTCATCCAAAAATGATAATAATCAAATTTTGGTAGTTATCTAAGAAGAAGATATTAACATTTTAATAGGTACAACTGATTTTTAAAATCAAAACTGTTCGAACGAAAAGTTGTAATGAAAAGATAGAAATTTACATGATACATAAATAAATAAAAACCAACCTTTTAAAAATTCACAACTATAAAAAAATTATTCTTAAATTAATATTATTATATAGATTTAGGATTATAATGAACATTTATATTAAGATGGATTTTCAAAAAAACGAACTATTTAATAATTGCCAAAAATAAATGAACTATTTTTTAGCTGACACACAATTAATTTTTTCCAATTTTCCCTCGTCTCCGTTACTGCCATTAACAACGTCGTACATGTGTTACTATTTTTTGGAAAAAAAATTAAAAAAACCAAAGTTATTTAATTTTGCTGCCAGAAAAATACATTGTTTTTTTATGCCAGCAAAAATACATAGATCAAGTCCTCATACATAGAAGCTTTGTAGAAAAATTCAGAGATTCAACAAAGATTAAAAGTGACAAGTATTAGGGCGATTTTATTATATTAAAAATAAAATAAAATAAAATATATGTATAGTTATATCCATATTAAATATATGAAATACAGTATAGAGTTTTAGTTTTTATGTAGTTCCAATAAAGTCTATTTAAATCCAAGAAAAATATAATTGAGAAATATGAAAATCGACTAATTTAATTGAGTATTTTTGTTTTTCAATTTACTTTTCCAAAATAGTAACAAGGAGGTTAAAGAGAGTATAAGAAGATATGATATATGTATTTTTATGGCAACAAAATACATATATATTTCCACCTAACATTCTTAACGGGGAAAAAACTTATTGATATATGTATTTTATGACAACGAAAAAAATTCATATATTTTTTTTGGTAAAATTAAGTAATTAGGTTTCTTTCTGAATTTTTTTTTCTCAAAAATAGTAACGCAGTCACGATACCGTTAACGGACATAACATAGACAAATAAAAATTATGAAAAAGTAATAATTCATATTCTTTTTTTGTCAACTAAATTCGTGTTTTTCTGACAACGGAAAAATTCATGTTTTTTTTGGCAAAATTAAATAGTTCATGTCTTTTTTTTTTAATTCTCATTTAAAAATATTATGTTGGAGTTATTACATCCACAAACCTTTATTTTAAAAATGAGTTACTCTCTCGAATGAAAGTCCGTATTGAAAATGTCCTTAGACGAGTATGACACATAGAGCCCAACCGTTTGTGGTACTAAATGCTTTTTGGAATATTAAGGAAAATAACAAAGAGCCAAAACGTGTGGAGAAGCAACAAGCAAAAGCCGTAAGCAGATGGATTTTGATTTTGGAGATCTAAAAAATATGTTATTGCAATTTATTTAGGAAATGTTTGAAGTAGCAACAAGCCAACAACTATATAGAGCTAGAAATATGTTATTGCAATTTTTGTAGCCCAAAGTTGAAAGTGTCTCAAAGTGATGGTTCGATTTGGTTAACCTTTTTAATTATAACAAACCAGACCCATTATGATTTTATACTGTTGAAAAATAGTCAATAATTTTATAATAAAATTTTTATTTTTATTCAACAGTTGACATTATTGAAACCAAATCCTAATGTTTCAATGGGGAATCAAGTATCACTTGGTCAGGATGCTCCTTTGCATTCCCTTTAGGATTCTCTTCAAACCTCCGAAGACTAAACTGCTTCATTTCAACTCCTCCTCCTTTAGCCTCTCCTTCTGTCGCCATATCCGCCAGTATCCTCCCCACCGCCGGTGCCATCTTGAACCCATGGCCAGAAAACCCACCGCCCACCACCACATCTCTCCCTAACTCCCCTCCAAGAAAATCAATCACAAAATCCTCGTCCGGGGTCATCGAATACATACAAAGCTGAGTCGCGACAGGTCCTTCCGAATCAACCATTCCTCCAAATCTCTCCTTTATCCACTCTTTAAGCTCCTCTAGCTTAACTCCTGGTCCCCACGGCCTCTTATCCGGATCACACCAATAACCACCGTGAACCGCCACTTTGATCAGTCCCGGATACTCCAAGGATGGAGTCCCGTACACGTACGGAGCTCCGTATGAGGCGAAAGTCGGAAACTTTCCCTCGATCGTGAACTTCTCCTCGTGGCCTTCTTTGATTCTCCAGTAGCACACCGTCGTCTCAAGCGGCTCCACCGGAAAATCTATCCCGGCCACCGTTTTCACCAGCTTACTTATCCATGCACCTGCGGTTACAATGCATTTTTTACCGTAAAACTTATCTCCTTTCACCGTGCACACCATTACCCCTTCCCCGTTTTCACCATCTCTCTTTATGTTTGCAACTTTGGTATTGTCTCTTAAGACGGCTCCATGTCTAAACGCGAGCGTCTGGAACATGGAGACGGCCTTGGTGGGTTTAATAACCCCACCAAGTTCAGTAGAGACTCCAATCCAGTTCTCCGGGATACTAATCTTCCCGGAGAAACGCTCGGACACAGCTTGAGGGTCCATAACCTGATGAGTTAGCCCGTGTTTTTGACACGTGGCGATAACAGAGAGGAGACTCTGCTGATCAGCAGGACCCATGTCAAACTGTTGAGTTGGGAAATGAACTTTGTATCCGATCTCGGACTGAGCCTCAGCCCACAACAGAGTGGATTCGGAAACCATGGCGTAGTAGTAATCCTCCGGGTAAGTGGCACGTATGGTACGTGACTCGCCGTGGGAAGAGCCACGGTGGTGGAGAAAATCGAACTGCTCTAAGAGGAGTGTTTTGTGGCCTCTTTTCGCCAGCTGGTAGGCGGCAGAGCTTCCCATGACTCCAGCTCCGACGACAATCACGTCGAATCTTCCGTCACCGCCGGAATATTCCATGAGGAAGTGAAAAATGAAGGAAACTAGTGAGAGAAGAAAGACAACGAAAGGTGGAGAGGGTTGAGTTGATGTGAGAGAAGCATATCTCTGGTCTTTAAAAAGCCACTTTGTAATCACGAGACTCACGACACTGCCCTTTTGCTCGTGTCATTTTCTTACTGAACTTTCATATAATATTAACTAGAAAACGGCGTTATATACTAGACAAAAAAAATGTGAACAAAAGAATACAAAATACATAAAATTTTATAACTACAAACGTCGTTATATTCTAGGCAAAAACAGTAAAAAACCAAAAAACGTCGTTATATAGTAAGCAAAAGATTATTTGATATCTTTCAATGTGGTCTATAAAAAATGTAAGGTTCAAAACTATGGTAAAATCATAAAATAAGTGAATTATATGTTTTGGTACATTTTACGTATTTGTAAGAATATTTGTGAAATGAACATTTGATTTATTTTGTCACTGCATCAGTTTGCATATAAACCTCAATGTTTTTGGCTATCTAGCAACCATAATAGACCTAATTGTGGGTAATGGGTATCTACCAAATAAAGCCTAAATAAAATAGGGATCCTTCTAGTACGCAAGCTTTCGGATCGGATTTGGTTGTAAATTACTTTTACATGGTTTTGTATATATGGAACATTCGGTTTCGTAAATATATTGATATTGGATTCATTCTCACTTTTAAATCGAAATTCCTTTGATTTATATTATAATATAAAATATGATTCCGAAGATCACGATTAATGCTAGATTATGACCTTAAAATTTTTTAAAATCAATCATATAAATTATATATTATTTTAAAATTAGAATAGAAATAAAAAGAATTTCAATATGTCTAGCATTAAGATTTATTTTTAATTTCGAATACAATCCAAGATTATGATTAATCTTGTTAAATTAGCAGATTGATTCATTTTCTATGATTGAGAATATATTTTTATCCCTTTAATAACTTTTTATTGATGTGGTTTATCAATAAAATCCAAAAAAAATTTTGTAATATTGTGACTCTAGATATTTGGAACCATATATGTGATCTTCCGAAATTAAAATTTGAATATACATGAACTATCAATTTGGAATAACCCGTTTAAGATTTTCTATTACAATTAAGGTTTTATTTGTTACAACTAATATATGGATTAATTTATAATCTATGTATAACCTATTTGTAACCATTTATTAAAATTATAAAGTCTACCAAAACAATGTTGTGTACTTCCCTTTTATTATAAAGGGGATTGGCCATTCATTCGTTCTCACTTTTAATATCGAACTCTTCACTACACCTAAAAAATGAGAGCATGGAAATTATCAAAAAATTGAAATATGTAGTAACGTTTTTTTTTTGTTTTCTCTTCTTCAGAAAGTAAGATATTCTAAAAGTTTTTTTTTTATCATAGGGAAATGAAAATTTTGTTTTTTATTGTCTAAGTAACGTATTCTATATCCTCGAATGTTAGAAAAGCTGAATAACCAATGAATGAGTGACACATGGTGATATTTCAGTTTCAAATTAGATAAGCAAAGACTAATCGTTCCACTCTTCCCATTGGCACTGAACAAAAAACGTGTTCTATACTTATATCTAATAGAGTAGTAATATATAAAACAATTTGCCAATAGAAAAATATTTGGCAATTTAAGTTTTAATAGAATGCAAAAAAAAAAAAAAAAAAAAATCTACTTTCTAACACTCTATATACATAAACATTTTGTCCCAAAAAAAATACATAAACATATATATACGCAAGTTATGTATGTGTGAAACTATTTCAAAATGGAATCCAACAACTATTCTTGTTTAATTAAGTACACAACTCATTTTCCCCTTTTTTTCGGACTAGAAAGAAGTGACAGTGGACATATATTAGACATTTCAATTTCGTGATCTTTAAACAAAAAAAGTAAAAAATCGAGGGATGATAAGGATGACATAGCGATCGTGAAATTGTGATTGTGAAGTTCTTGACCAATTGTATTCTTGGGGAATATGGTGGAATGAATATAAGAGTCACTTCGCTCTTCTCTTAGTGCTCACCATTCGTTTTTGTTGGAAAAAAGACAAATCCCTTATCCACTGGTTTATTAGTTTATGTACAAAAACTTACATTTCCATGAATGGACGCTCAATAAGGAATATATTTAGCAATTTGTAGGAACCACTTGAACACTCCAAAAGTCTACATGTAGCTTATAGTTTTAGAATCACTCTTTTTTTTTGGTCCATATTCTAGGAAAAAGCAGAATAAAATCGAGTCTAATTTTTTTTTTATTTCTGTGATTTATGTTATGTCATTTGTAAGAGGGTCGGCCATTACACTATAATTGGTATAAGATGTCTATACCAAACATAGAAGTGGTGCATGATTCATCATGTCTAAACATATATAAAAAGAGATATAATAAATAAAACTCGAAAGAAAAAAATCTCGATCGTTAATTTATATTGAGTGCCGTCTTTAAAATCGTTAATTGAGCTTGTCACCATCTGCATAGAAAACAAGAGAAAAGGAATAAATTGTTGTCGTCATACTTCAACTCCAAGTGGGTACTTACGACGACATCTTAATAAGGGCATAACAAAATAATCCAAACCATATCTCCATTTTTTCTTCAAAATGAAGAACTCTATTTTGATGCTCCAACCCTACTCCATTTTGGAGAAAAATAGATCTTCCAAATCAGTGAAAGAAAAAAGATGTCTCTAAATGAGAGAAAAATGAGATCTCTATTTTGGATGAAAATGGAGATGAAGAAAATGACTCCAAACCCATTATGGAGATAAAATGGTATGGAATTGGTCTAATACATAACAAAATAATCTAATCGTTTCACTGAATGGAGTCTTGGTTCAAGAAAGGTGCGCACTAGCAAAAAAGTAAATAAATAACTACAAAAATGATATCATTGCTTTTGGGAATGATTGGATATTATTGGTTTAATCCCAAACTCTAATATCTGGATATTATACATTGTCACGTCAGGTTTTTGCTATGTGAAACTCAGAAATGGGAAAGCATGAAATTAAGAGTCCGCCTCCAGCTACGGTCTTTTTTAAACAAAAACAGACTAGAACCATGGTTTAAATGGTAAAGGTTTCTCATATATATTGTAGTTGATAGATATGAAAGAATTTGGAGTTTGAGAGAATGACAATTTTGTTTTATATTGTGTTTGAGTTCCAGTGCCGGCCCAGCATAATATGAGGCCCAATACAAAACAATATTTTTTAATAGGTTTTACTTATAATATTTAAAACTTAAAACCAAAATTTAAAAATGCATAAAATAGGAGCCTATTTTTGCAATAATAAATAGATAAAATTAAAAATTGAGGGCAAATCTTATATTTTTAGAAAAATGAGGCCTATATTTGCAATAATTTTCTTTTTTTTGAGGCCTAATTGTAATACCAAAAATGCAAAAAAAAATGAGGCCCAATACAAATGTGTCTTAGAGCATGATTAGTGGGGAGTACTCACAAAGTTACTCCCCTATTTGGGCCCCAAAATAATATTAAACAACCCAAAAATGGGTCCAATATCGAAGAATCGATACCCGGAAGGAGTTTGAGAACACTTCAACGCTACGTGGCGACTGTGAATGGGTGTTTGTTAAATATAAAAGCGTTTTTTTATTTTTTACTCATTTTCTTTTTTCTTCCCTTCTCTCTCTTCTCTCTCGAGAACTCCGGCGAAAGAAATGGCGATTCATATGTAATCGGGAAAAGAAGAAAGAGAAGAATCGAGTTATCAATTGGATTAAGCAGTCTGCCCAAGTGATCTTCTTCATTCTTAAGGGTTTCGCTCCTATCCTTCTAGGGTTTGTTCTCTCTCTCAATCCATTGCATCGCTCTCGTTATTCTTTTTCTTAACGCGTCGCGTCTCGATTTTTTGTTTTGTTTCTTCGTCGTCTCTTGTTGCAGGTTTTTTAAAGCAAGTTTAATCTGATTGTCGCTCACACGGCCTCTGGGTGAGTTCCTCTTCTAGGATTTGGCTTTGATCTTTCGGTGATTGATTTATCGTGTGCTTCCTCTGTTTATTTTTTACTAACTCGTTTCTTCTTCTTCTTCTTCTCTCTCGCAGTGCTTTTTGGAAGCGTGGCTTTCGTCTCGAAATCTCAACTCTCTAGGGTTTGATCTCTAAATTGATTTCTATTACATAGGGTTTTTTTTTCATTCACTCGATTTCCTTATAGTTTCTATTATATTTTTTTGTAAATCCAGATTGATTGATTGCGGAGGATAACTGTAGTATTGATCGATCGGCGATTGAGAGGATACTAAGATCTCTCCCTGATGGTTTGATTGAGGAGGAGGGCACTAAGTAAGTTTGCAGCCATGAGCTTAGACTTGCTTTTATTATATATATGTCTTGTTATTTTGTTTCTTATCTCTTGTCTAGCTAACTTTTGGTATGCATGTTTTCTTTTCTTTTTTTTGCATCAGCCTCAAGATTTGTCTCGACTAGCAGATAAAGGCATCAATGGAGATGATGACTTGCCAAAGCGCAAGACCTTTTGTGGTTTCGGACTAAGATCTCTGATGGTTGAGAAAGAGTGAGTCTTCTTTGTTTGTCTTCCTAATCTCTCCCATATTTACTCTTTTTGATATAGTGAAATAACTGTGATATGGCTTTTTTATTTTCCTCTTAGGAGTTGAAAAACCGACGACCATCATTGTGGCTTAAGTAAGTTAACTGATTAACTATGTTCATCTCTCTTTCTTCTTTTACATGGATTTTGAGATTTACCAAGTTATACTACTAACCCTCCTTCGATGCTGTTTTCTCTTTCTAGTTTCAGTTGATTTGTGCACAGGCTCTTGGATTGCCATTAGAGCGCCAAAGAGTGTAAACATGGAGAGGTTGCAAAAGGTGAAACTTCGTGGGGCTCTTTAAGCTCCTCTCGAAACCACCGAGGTTTGCTTTTTATTATGAGATTATTCTGTTGTTCTTATTAAGAGTAGAATGTTTTTGTTTCTGTTTATGTGATTTATATTGACTATTTTTACATGTTTGTGCGAGGTCAAATGGAGATCATTTGGAATGATTATTCATGAAGCGGACTGCAGCGTTTTGATTCTCTTATTTGAAAAGGTATGGTACGACAGCTTTCATAAGTTGTTGATAGTTATTGTTTGCGATTGTGTGTTGGGATGAATTAGTGTTAGATTAGGTAATAGTCAAGTCAGGACATTGATGATTGCTTTTGTTTGTTGGAGTTCTTAAATACGGATAGTACTTGATTAGAGAGATACTTGTCGAGTAGGTTGTTTTAATGTAATAAATTTGTGGTTGTTGTAGTTAATTTAGAACCATAAATTTGAAAACCCAAAACCACTTGAGCTCAATATAAACCCTCCATGTTTTGCAAAAAGACTTGATTGAGCATATCTGGCAAAAATTTGGTGCAACCGCACAATAAATCTTACTCCAAACTATGTTTAATATGTATAATATTTTGAATTTTATAAAATATGTTTACTATTCCGTATTTTGTAAAATATGTTTAAGTTTGTAAAATATTGTTTTCTATTTTATGTAATATAAAAAATTTAAATAATTGTTTTATCATTTTAGATAATTAAAGTTTGATAATTAATAAATCAAAATTAAAAAATTATTATTTAAATGTTTGAGTAACCTCTTTGGAGTTCTCTAGTAATAGGATAATTTTGCTTAGGTTCTCTTAGAGTTACTTAACTTAATTTATGATTATTTATATAATTAATTTATGTAAGAGTAACCATAGTGGGTTACTCCACTAATGATGGTCTTAGGAATGTGTCTCATGTCGTGCGTGGCTCTTGTTTTAAACTAGATTAGGTTTCTGTTTCAACAGCAACAACATGAATGAGTGTAACATATTACAATGATCTCAACAAAATTTTACATTATTTCACATAATCAAATTCATGGATGTGGACATAGATTTATCCATTCATTACAAAGAAAATCTTGATTGTATAAGTCAAGCATGATTTTTAAGTAGTAGTTCGGTAATTTTGAGATATGAGTTGTGTATCTGTTATATACAATTAAAGATGAGTTTGTCGCAATTGGCAAACATTAATAAGTCCGACCACAAATTCAAGTATATGGAGATGGGAGTTTCATATAAGTACGTGGAGAGAAAACTTAACAGATTTGGGCTGCAAATGGTGATTAATAAATTGAATCAGCTGAATAGGTTGAATAATAATGGGCTGAATAAAAATGAGATGAACCATCAAAATGAGCTGAATAATAAGCTGCAGAGAAATAAATTAGTATGTTAAATGGTGATCATTGAGTTGAATAGCTGAATACAAAAATATAATATTAATAATTTATCTATAATAGTATCTGAAATTATATATATATAACGAAATTATATATTTAAATATAAGAAATAAAAATAAAAAACTAATATATTATTAATTCTTATTTGGAAATAAATATTTTATTACAAAATATACCTTTCACTCATGGCTACAATTGTTTATGAAAAAGGTGTTTAGCTCAGAAAAAATTATTTTTTTCTGAAGATAAATTGTGATGAGAGATGTATATATAGGATTGCTTTTAGTTTTGATTTTAATCAATAAAAATATAAATTATTCAAAATAGTTTAAAATTGAGCTGATTTTGCGTATCAGAATATATTTTATTTGTAACAAATAATGCTAATTTAAATTATTTAGTTTAATATTGAACATTAAATAATGTGAAAAATTTGAAAACAAAACAATATAATTATTTAGTGAATGATTCGTTTGTTACATATTTCAAAAATATATATATATATATATAATTTAAAACTATAAATATAATTTAAAAAACAGATTTTTAAACTCACAATCTTTGACTTTTCTAGATTATCTAAATAACAATCTTAGAATTCGACGATTGTTTGTTAAAATATATTTTTTAAAAGGACAAAAATTAATTCAGTTATGAAATTGAATAAATATAATTTTTTTTAGTTTTCCATCCCGTTCAATCTGTTCATCTCCTATTTTATGGTTGAACAATTTTCAGCCAAAACATGTTATTTTCCAACCACAGGGTGGGATCCAATAAATTTGGGTTGAAAACATATTTAGGTTAAATGGTGAGTATTTGGCTGAACAAGGCTGAAAAATGCGTTCAACTCATTCAACCAGGTTGGAAACTATAACCATTTGCAGCCTTGATCTGTTAGTAAAACTTCCGTTTGCAAAGCATGATCACTTCCACTTTTTTATCGAAATTGTGTTCAATTTCCTATTTGGTTCAATAGTTGTATTTCACTGGTTTCATGTAATAATTTTATGAAATATAATTGATTTGATGTTAAAAAAAAAAGTTTATTTTTCCTATTTAATATTCATAGCCATTTAAAAATATATGTTTAGATAGAATTATCTAATTTTATATTTTATCAAATCTCTAATTTTGTATTTTTTTTATCAAATCTCTAATAGTGGGCCTTAGTGGTACATAATTGTAATAGGCCCATATAAAGCCCAAAATAAGAAATGATTTTGAGGACTTATATGTTGACCCACACTAAAAATTACTTCCATCTTCAATCTCTCGAGTCGATAACCCTAATTTCACGACGAGCAAGCAAGAGAGAGAGAGAGAGAGAGAAGCCGTTTCTCACAACTCCCCTAGTACTCTTCAGGTAATCGCGATCTCCGCTTGTCTCTTCTTGTATTCATCTGTTCTTGAATCTTAGTCGGATCAATAGGTTTGAATCTTTTGGTTATTGGTTTTGATTTTGCTAATCTTACTTAGAGAATTGAGTTATGTGTTTGTTGAATTTGATAGGTAACCGAAACAAATGTCGCGTGTGTATGTGGGTAACTTGGATCCGCGAGTCACTGAGCGTGAACTCGAGGATGAGTTTCGTCTCTTTGGTGTGATCAGGAGGTACGAATTTGATTACTCTTAACCTAAATTTTATAGGTTTTTTTTTATTGATGTGTGTAATTTACTCTCATTGTTCTTTCTTTTGTCTAGTGTTTGGGTTGCTAGAAGACCACCTGGTTACGCGTTTCTTGATTTTGAAGACTCAAGGGATGCTCGTGACGCCATCCGTGCATTAGATGGTATTCATTAGTCTCCTCTCTTTTGAGTTATTACGGTGAAGCTGGTCTCTGATGTTTGGGAGATTGATATACATATGCTCTGTACTGTTATGGTAGGCAAGAATGGATGGAGGGTAGAGCAGTCTCATAACCGTGGTGGTGGTGGTGGCCGTGGAGGAGGCGGCGGTGGTCGTGGAGGTGATGGTGGTCGTGGACGTGGTGGTTCTGATTTGAAGTGTTATGAGTGTGGTGAGTCTGGTCACTTTGCACGTGAATGCCGCTCTCGTGGTGGTTCCGGTAGGCGTCGCAGCCGTAGCCGTAGTCGCAGTCCTCCTAGATACAGAAAGAGCCCAACTTATGGAGGACGGAGGTTATTGCCCCCTCTTCTTTCTGATTGAAGATTTGTTACTAATGTCTATTTGTTCCCGTGCATTGATTAACTTAACTTGTCTTTTGGGTTTCACAGGAGTTACAGCCCTCGTGCTAGATCTCCTCCTCCTCCAAGGCGTCGCAGTCCTTCTCCTCGTGGTCGCAACTACAGTAGGTCACCACCGCCTTATAGAGCACGTGACGAGGTGCCATATGCTAATGGGTAAACTATCTTAACTCTGGAGTTTATGCTATCTCAATTAATATTTGACTGGAACTGAACTGATATCAAAGCAACTGTTATTTGTTACAAGTGTTTGTGGCATTGTTCTCTCACATGCATATTAATCCTAAGTAGACCTTTTTGTTAGATGTTCAATACATCAAAGTCCTTACGACTGATAAGCTTTTGTGTTTGTTTACGCAGAAATGGTCTGAAAGATGTGCGTAGAAGCCGGAGCTGAGTGTTACTACTTGTCTAGATAGCAAGTGATGGAGTCAGGATTCAGGAGACGACTGTGTGCTGGTGGTGTCATGAGGACGCTCAAGGGAAATTAGTATCTGTGAATTTCACTAAGAGAACATGTTTTAGCTGTGGGGTGGATTTGATATGCTTGCTACTTTTGAATTGCTGGGATGCTTCAATTTGCGTTTGGATAATGAAGCCGTAGTTGTATCTGCCTTTAGGTAAAATACTTTTTAATATCTACCCAACTTCTTAAAAGACATAAACAGAACTTATGCTAAAAACCTATGTGTTTCTTTGTTTTTGTGTGTGTTATGTTCTGTTGTGTCGAGGTTTCTTCGGGTTTCTACTGCTTCATTGGTTATCTGCTTCTCTGCCTTCTTGGTTAATTTGATCGTCCTGCTATGAGATCTTCATAATAGTTTACCACTTCTTCTGCTTCATTGCTTATCTGCTTCTGGCTTCTTGGTTATTTTGATCGGCTTTGGCGTCTTCATAATAAATAGTTTACCATTACATCTGCTTCTGGCTTTGCTCATTTTGATCAGCCTGCTTTGGGAATTGGGATCTTCATAATAGTTTACACCTAGTTTTGCTTCATTGCTTATCTGCTTCTGGCTTCTTGGGTCATATTGATCGCCTGCTTTGGATCTCATAATAGTTCACCTCTACTTCTGCTTCATTGCGTATCTGCTTCTGGCTTCTTGATTATCTTCATCGGCCTGCATTGTGATCTTCATGATAGTTTACCTCTACTCTGCTTCTGCTTCTCGATCTAAATGCTCTTTATGTTTGAAAACTTCATCAGCTTGGATGTTGTCGTCTTCAAAACCTCTCTGGTCTTTGTTTTCTTGAACTTTAAATGGTCTAGGAGAGCTGCGCTTGCTACTCTGCCAGGTACTTGTTGCCTTTGTGGCTTTGAAGAAACTTGTCTCAAGTGCAGCCTGTGATAATAGTTTAGAGTATATAGAATGTCTCCGCTTGGATTAAGGTGTGCATTTTTCATTTTTAGTGTTCTCCTTTTAAGTTCAGGTCTTGCTATGTTTGGTCCGAAAGTTTTACTACCCATTATAGGTTCTGCTTTTGTTTCATCATGTTTGATTCATGAATTAATGTTTTTTCTTTTTTCTTTTATCAAACGGTTCACGAATTTTCTAGCTTTGCTAAAGCATTTTGATTGTCCACTCCTGTCTACTCAACTTTCTGAGTTTGGTCACATAGCATATTAGCAAAACGCTGTTGCCTATGTTTCATGGTCATCTTCCAACAAGAATCAAGATCACTGTACTTTTGCAAAAATTTTAACGTAAGATTACTCATTTTCGTAGCAGTGTACACATTATATTACGCATTTTACCGACCTCAAAATTACTAATTCGAGTTCGAAAAGTTTTGCGATTACGAATATGGTTTACGAATATAATTGTCCTCAAAAAACAAAATAGTTCACCTTTTGAGCTTACATAATCTCTTTGATCGGAGTTCGGCCTTATTGAAGTAATTCAAACTTGATGATGAAATAACAGAGTGGTGTCGCATTATTGGTATACAATACTTTTCAAATAATTTATTTTTCAAAAATAAATTTGAGAAATGAATTGAATTGAATGTGATCGCATATTTGTCATACGAAGACTTGAAATGGCCCACTTTGGGCGTGGGGATGGGTGGGGTTTGTCATAATCTGTGAACAAACAATCGTATGCATTTATCACAATTTATAAATCTACAATACAAAATACGATATTATTAGCTTGCACAAACATAAAACAGCTGAGGTATCTAATGTACACATATAAATTGTGTGGTGCACAAACACAAAACCTTTGGAAACCTTGATTTTGGCATATTGAACCCTTAAGTTGAATTGTGTAATTGTACATAGCTTCCGCAAACTAATCCCACAAACACATGATACATGAATATCTCTAAATCTAACAAAAGAGCAACAATCCATCTAATATATTAATGTCACTAATTGTTGATATCACGACGACTCCAACAATATATATCCTCATGTATGTTTGCAGCCGCGGGCTGGATCTAAGTGTCATACTCGCAGCTTTTTTTGTCATCCAAAACGAAGGTTTTTGGAATTTCTCATTTTGTTTGCTTGTTAGGATGGATCTAACCATATTTGCCCCCACTTCCAGATCCCTCCAACTTTGCCTCCACTTCCAGATCCCTTACCGATTCCAGAGAACTCGAACAAACCAATTTTCTTCTATCTTGATTTGGATTCCCTGTCCATACCCCGGGGGTTGACCCATTGCGGATTCCGCTATCCATTGAGTGGTTATTTGAGGCAAATGGACATAATAGTCCGATAACCATTACCATTGTTGCCAGAGCTGAGAAAAAGAATGAGATAGAACGTGTTGATTTGGTTCAGGAGAGAACAGTGGCGGTGGGGGTTACGTTTCACCTGGCTTCTGACATGAGGTTTAGAGGTAAACAAGCTTCAAACATGGCTATTGATCATCTAATCCTTCAACAACATATGATAACAGGACCGGCGCTCTTTTGAGCCTAATTAAATAGTTTTTTTTTTCATTTTCGTCAAATAAAATTTATTTATTTATCAATTCATCCAACATCAAATGTAATAGACTTGATGGTGGGTTTGTTTTAAAATAATTATTGGATTTTAAAACAAACCATAAAAAAATTACTGGTAATAATTTGAAGTTTTATTACATTTAACAAAACCTTATAACTCATAGAAAAGTACTTTTAATCGAAAAATAATATAAAGATGTATCAACTAATTAGTTTCTTCTATTCCATAATAAAATCGAAAATATATAACTAATAAATTATTTGATTGTTGACAAAAAAAAATATTTGATTTTTTGAAAAATTAATATTATGCACCAAACAAAAGAAATAACCAACAAAAAAATAACCAAGAAAAATGATCTATAATAAAAATTTGAAGTAAACAAGCTATGTAGTTAATTTGTATAAGTTGAGTTCTTTCAAATTATGGCCTTAAGCATATTATGGGATGCTTGCTAATACATAAAAATGGTGTTATATGCCATTAGCTGTATTTTCTTACTAGTACAAAAAATGAACAATGAATTAACATTTCATAATTCTAAACTAATCTATAAACGCATACGAGGTCGTCGTTAATTTCTAATCATTATCTTTTAGCCAGACAACTATCATACACACTTATACTCTTGATTTTTGGATATTAAAGAGTCCAATTGTCTTAGTTCAAATTGATTCGCATAAGCATTAGAGGTAAAACTAACTATAAGCTATCCTCACTTCATAATAATATATATGGTATATATATTTTTTTCTACTAAATAAACATTACTTAATATTTAACTTAAACCTACTCCAAATGATCATAATTAAAAGACGGCCTAATAAAACTACAACAAAGTATCAAATAGACCAAAAAGTTTGCAGTGGTATCTAAAACAAGTTTTATTTTTAAATAACATTTCTAATATAAAAACTAATATATCTAAATTGATTTGCTACCGCCGTTTATAAACAAATTTCTAAAAAGAGATTGAGGCGGTAGTCTTTTCAGAGCAACTTTAACAACCAAAGTATCTAGTTTTATTAGAAATAACCAAAGTAACTTTACCAACCAAAGTAAGGATTATCTTCCCTTGATTAACTCAGCATTAGATGTTATCCGATCATCCAATTAGCACCTAACAAAAATTTAAACATTCGGTTTTCCGATTAATTACACATTATATTCATGAATATACAGAATGAGAGTTCTTTTTCATTTTGTGACTGGTATCAAATGATACACACATCATATGATTTCACTAGTCATATAAAAATGCAAAATACTAAATCTTGTACGCAACATACGGGAGATAGTATGAGACGAGAGCTAAAGAAAGAGACAGAGTCGTCTTGTCCTTAAGAATTGTTTGGTCATCTCCTTAGAAAAATAATACTAGCTTTAATGGAACCCACGTTCTCCTCTCTGTCTCTCTCTCCCTCTCTTTGCAATTTCCAAGAAAACATTAAAATAAAAATCACAACAACAAGTTTAGTTAGTACTAGACTATTAAGTCTTTCACTCGTTTTACCTTCTCTTAGTTAGCAGCATTACATTAGCTGTTTCTTCTCTCTACTTCTCTCTCTCTTCATCTTTTGTTGTTTCACGTAAAGTCAAACCCAATAAATCTGTTACAGCCCATCTTCTCTCTCTCTCTCTGACATTTTTCTGAAACATGAATACAACCTTCTCATGCTCTGATTCCTTTCTCATTGCCTAAAAAAGAACAAGAACAAGAATCTGTTCTTGCTTCTTGTTTGAAAAGATTCAACTCACAATACAAAGATGGAGTTCAAAAGAGACAATACTGTCAGGTTCTAGATTTTTCATCTTTTTAACAACATTCACTTTATTTTTTTTGGGTTCTCTCAATGATGGTAAAAAAAGTTGGCCAATCCCAATAAAGTTTTGATCCTTTTTAATTTATACTAATTTATATCCCAATAAAGTTATGAATATGTTTTTCTAATCTTTTTATTGCATTAGTACATTATTTTTGGAATGATTCGTTCTTGATCTTATTTGTTAAAAACCCAACTCTGTTCTTGATTTTATTGTGACACAGATTCTATGGAGACGAGAAACAAACCATAGAAGTAGGGGAGAAGAGAGTGCCATTGTTCAAAACAACAACGGCTCCATTTACAAAACCAGAAGTACCAAAGAAGAGCAAAACACGTCTGAAAATCCCAAGATTTGGCAGATTCAAAGTGTTTCCAGAGAACTTCGAGATCGAAAGAGACAAGATTCTAGATCCTGGTGGTGATGCAGTGCTCCAATGGAACAGGATTTTTCTCTTCTGGTGTCTTGTTGCACTTTACGTCGACCCTTTGTTCTTCTTCCTCTCTTCAGTCAAACGCATTGGACGATCGTCTTGTATGACTACAGATTTGAAGCTTGGCATCGTCATTACTTTCTTCAGAACACTAGCGGATTTGTTCTATGTTTTACACATTGTGATCAAATTCAGAACAGCTTATGTTTCTCGTACTTCTAGAGTGTTTGGTCGTGGAGAACTTGTGAAAGATCCTAAATTGATTGCTAGAAGATACTTGAGATCAGATTTCATCGTTGATCTCATCGCTTGTTTGCCTCTTCCTCAGGTATATATATATATATATATATTTGCAAATCTTGAAATCTTGAATTTGTTACCCGTGTGGCCGCCACTTGGACTGTGGAGGTCCACCACGGACTAGCCGGGACCGGACAACCAGGGGCCACATGATTTATATTTCTTCTTAGACTTTTTGTTTATATTAGAGTTTGATTGTTGTCTCTATTGTTTGCAGATTGTAAGCTGGTTTATTTTGCCATCAATCAGAAGTTCTCATTCAGATCATACAACAAATGCTCTTGTGCTCATAGTTCTTGTTCAATACATTCCTCGCCTTTATCTTATTTTCCCTCTTAGCGCTGAGATTATCAAAGCTACCGGAGTTGTTACAACCACTGCTTGGGCCGGTGCTGCTTACAATCTTCTCCAATATATGCTTGCTAGTCATGTGAGTTTGACTAATGAGACACTACATATATTTTCTACAATAAGTCATAGGCTACTTATAAAGTAGGCCCTAAGCTTCTAACTATATAAGTATTAGCTTGAGGGTCAACTTATGTTATGTTCTTCTTATGTTTTTCTCATTTGTGTGTTGTGTAGATTCTAGGATCGGCGTGGTATCTATTGTCAATAGAACGCCAAGCGACGTGTTGGAAAGCAGAATGTCATAAAGAATTAGGGCCTCAAAAATGTATTACGGATTTCTTTGATTGTAGTACATTGGACCATCCGGATCGGAATAGCTGGCAGAATGTAACCGTTGTCTTTAGCAATTGTGATCCTTCGAATAATATACAGTTCACGTTCGGTATTTTCGCGGATGCTCTCACGAAAAACGTGGTTTCTTCGCCTTTCTTGGAGAAATATTTGTATTGCTTATGGTTTGGACTACAGAATTTAAGGTAGTTCATTTATTCAGTCACTTACTCTTTCTTTATTACCTCTTTACTGATTCTCCTAACACATCTTTCTTGTCAAAGTTCTTATGGACAAAATCTTAGCACAAGTACTTCAGTTCTTGAGACCATGTTTGCTATCCTGGTGGCCATCTTTGGTCTGGTTTTGTTTGCTCTTTTAATAGGAAACATGCAGGTAAAAACATGAATCTTCTTTTGTTTTGTTGAATAGAGAACAATTGTTTTGTTGATTTTTAATTTGGTTGATGTATATATTATAGACATATTTGCAATCGATCACGGTGAGGCTTGAGGAGTGGAGACTGAAAAGAAGAGATACAGAAGAATGGATGGGACATAGGCTACTACCACAGAATCTAAGAGAACGAGTGAGGCGTTTCGTGCAGTATAAATGGCTGGCGACTCGAGGTGTTGATGAAGAAACCATTCTTCATTCATTACCTGCTGATCTTCGTAGAGACATCCAACGACATCTCTGTCTAGATCTTGTTCGTCGTGTAAGTCTAATCACCACTCAACTCAAAAACACAATTCCAACTGGTTCGATTGTTATGTTGCACCCCTTTGGTCTGACTTGTAAGTTCTTGAGATGATTTTTCAGGTACCACTATTTGCACAAATGGATGATCAATTACTAGATGCGATATGTGAACGTTTAGCATCATCTTTAAGCACACAAGGGAACTACATTGTACGTGAAGGTGATCCAGTAACCGAAATGCTCTTCATCATCCGTGGGAAACTCGATAGCTCGACGACTAATGGAGGCAGAACCGGTTTCTACAACTCAATCACACTCAGACCAGGAGATTTCTGTGGAGAAGAGCTTCTTGCGTGGGCATTGTTACCAAAATCAACAGTTAACTTACCATCCTCAACAAGAACCGTGCGAGCTTTAGAAGAAGTTGAAGCCTTTGCTTTACAAGCAGGGGATCTCAAATTTGTGGCTAACCAATTCAGGCGTTTACATAGCAAGAAGCTGCAACACACATTCCGTTATTACTCTCACCAGTGGAGAACTTGGGCTGCTTGTTTCGTACAAGTCGCTTGGAGACGGTATAAGAGAAAACTGTTGGCAAAGAGTCTTAGCTTGGCTGAGTCATTCTCTTCTTATGATGAAGAAGAAGCTGTTGCGGTTGCTGCAACCGAGGAAATGATGAGTCATGAAGGAGGGACACAGAGCTCTAAAACTCGTCATCATACGTCTAACGTGAAACCGCATTTTGCTGCAACGATACTTGCTTCGAGGTTTGCTAAGAACACAAGGAGGACGGCTCATAAGTTGAAAGATGTTGAAATACCAATGCTGCCTAAACCTGATGAGCCAGACTTCTCAGTGGATGATTGATTTGATTATATATAACCGTTTTTGATTTAACTTTATGTGAATCTTTTTTAAGTTAGAAAAAATCACTTTGTTAAAACTCAAAAAAAAAACTTTGCTGCATTAATAATTCAGAAAATGTTCAGCAGTTTGTATAAAAAAATACAGAATAATCATCTGACTATTTTTATTCAGACATCATTAGGTTTGGTCTCAGAAGCTCACAAGATAAGTTTTGTTTGATCCTATCAACTTTCACATGATTTGTATTAATGCCATTATTGAGATTCACACGTCTCTCTCTCTCTGGCTCTTAAAAAAAATGCTTTTCTGTTTCTGCCGACACTTTCTCTTCACGTTTTGACACAGATCCAGACGAGCTCAAGTCCAGACAAAATCATACTAGTATTTTATTCTTTCTCGTTCTAGTTTTGTCGGATCAGAATTTAGTTATTAATTTTCATTCAGATCAGAGAATGAAATAAGAAGATAGATGTAAGTATGTAATAATGTATTGCTTTAAATTAAATAGGAAGTTCAATATGAAACCAAAAAACAGAGGAAGAGCTTTAAAGACAAGCTCTTATATCAGAGACATTAAGCAACAAGTTCCTGAATTTGGTAGAGATACTAGATACTCTATATATATATATATAGGTATAACTATAAATGGTGGCTTAAACACTAACCTACCAAATGGTTAATCACAATGGAGAGAAGTAATTAACCAAAATTAAAAATCAATAAATGCCTACAAACTATGGCTACAACAATAGGTAATAGGAGTAGGAAACTTAACTGAGTCTTGAATCATCATTATCTGCAGCTCTGAAGCTTCATCTCCTTCTTCTTTGGTTACTCAACTCATCTGCTCTCCTATGAGATCAAGACCCACAAGAAGAAAGGTGAGACCTTGGAACAACAGGAAGTAGAAATGCACTCCTTGTGAGGCCAAGAGACTCCTAACTGCTGCGGTGAGCAAAAGAAAAGCTAGCGCGAGCTCTTTGTGGAATATCTTATTCGTTTTCTTCACGGAAACAGCTTGTTTCTTCTGTTCTTCAACTTGGCTTATCTCCAACAGCTCACTGTCTGAAACTCCTCTTAGTATTTGGTTTGGCATCTTCTTGGATTCTTTATCGGTAAGGTTCAAAAGATCAGATTCTGATGATCTTCCTGCTTTCTTTGTTACAATCCATTCGTAAGAGCTGCCAAGTTGGAATAGTCCAGATACCATCGCGTTGAACTTGGTGACAGACATTGTGTTCTCAAACAAGAGGTAAGGAACAATGAAAGGGAAGGACTTCGGAGCAGGAAGAATGTTGAGTAATGACATGAATATCGGTACATAGCAGATGACCCAAACAGGAAGCTCGGCTTCTGGAACGAACATGGTGATGGGAAGAATTACGCAGAACAATGTGAAGGAGTAGAAAGGAAGTATGAGTTTCCTTAGAAGGAAGAATAGAAGTATCAAATTTGCCTTCTTCCACATTGCAATCTAAAAGGAAGACAAGAGAAAACCATTACATCAATGAAATGATCACATGTTTTGTAACAAACAGCAGCTTTTTATATACCTTAGAGGTCAAGATCGCTCGAAGACACAAGCGAAATAGCTGCATAGGTCCTGAGTGCCATCGATGTTGCTGCTTCTTGTATGCTTCATATGACTCAGGAACTTCACAAAGAACCTAAAGATACTTTACACTTTAGTCAAATATACACAAGGCTCTTCATTAAACTGTGACAAGAACACGTGATATAATAGTACCTTGACATCATTAAGATATATGAATTTCCATCCATGGAGATGAGCCCGAACAGCTATATCCATATCCTCAACAGTTGTCCTTTCAAGCCAACCTCCAGATTCCTCAAGGGCTTTGATTCTCCATACTCCAGCAGTTCCATTGAAACCAAAGAAGTTCAAGAACACTCCATTAACCTGCTGCTCAACCTCAAAATGAAAACACAGATTGATGTTTTGGAGACGGGTCAACAAGTTCTCGTCTTTGTTCACAAACGCCCATCTAGCCTGAACCAAACCTAACTCAGGCTTCCCCTGAAATAACATTTAGCATTTACATGTTAGAAGAAGCTTCACCTAAAATGTTTCTCTCATATTCTCATGACAAAATCAAACAGACCTTGAAATGTGGAACGGTTAGTTTAAGGAAATCCGAGTTAGGTTGGAAATCCGCATCGAAGATTGCAACAAACTCGTAAGCTTCCACATAATCACAGCTCATTGCAGATTTGAGGTTACCAGCTTTGTATCCAGTTCTAACCAAGCGATGCCTGTAAATTATGTTAACACCCTTTTGGCTCCATCTAGTAACCTCAGCTCTAATTAACTGCTGGATGCTTTCATCATCCGAATCATCTAGAACCTGAATAAGCATTCGATCTTTTGGCCAGTCAAGCTGGCACACAGCAGATATAGATTGCTCATATACCTAAACAAGAATAGACATTTATGTAACTTCATTAATCTAATTCAATAGTGAAGCACATTGTAACTATGTAAGAAGATAGATACTTTGTTCTCCATACCTCTTTCTCATTGCACATTGGTATCTGAACAAGAACCATTGGGTACTCAGATCCTGAACCGTCAACGTCATCATTTCGAAAAGGCTCCTCAACGATTCTAGGCTTAATCTTCTTAAACTTGATCCAAAAACAGCCTAAGCAAAGAATCAAACGATCCACAGACTGTACAAGGAACAGCACAATACAAAACTTGGAGAGAGCTTTGATTGGAGGAGCGATATAATCAGCTCTTAAACTCAACCAACCAACATAAAACAGATGAAACAAGCTCTGGATCTCGAGTTTGCTTGTCGGGATGTGTAAATTAGGGTTCTTGAAGTAATGCCATCCTCTGTAGTAAGCAACTAATTCAAACCCAAGAGTGGCCAAAGAAGCAGCTAAGAAGAGCTTAATAGCTGTGAAAAGCCATCTGTCTCTACCAAGTCTCTCAGAGCCAAGTGGATGAGTGAAACTGAGCCGTCTCTTGACCGAACCAAGGAGAGACCAGAACAGTGTAGCTAGCCAAGTGAGACACCCAACAGCTTTGTGAGCTTTAAGTAGCAAAACCCAAGTCACTTGCTTAGCGTTCTTGCCTCTACTCTTCTCCATTGGTTGAAAGGCACTGTCAGGTTCCTCAACTTCAACGATTGAGTAATTGGGATTCTCCATTTTCACCACTACTGGTGTACCTCTCCTCGTATCCTTCGCCCACAAATCTGAAAAATCAAACCTTGGAGCCATTTTTTTTTGTTTGCTAAAGGCACAAATCTCAAAGAAGAAGAAGAAGAAGTTGAAATCTCTTGGTTTAGAGCTAAGACCCAAATCTCAAAGTTGTAAGATTTAAGCTAAACCCATCAGAGGATACTCAAATGTAGTGACTTTAAGTGAGTAAATCTTCAGACTTGAGGAGGTTAAAAAGGAAGACTTTAAACAACCCAGATCCAAGAACTCGGATATCTAAAGACCCATTTTTGAACAACAGACAAAGAAGGAGAAACAGCTCAAAGGGGTCATTAATAGTGACCTGCGAGAGAGAGAGTAAAGACAATGAGTGGTTCGAGCAAAGAGAGAGATAGAGAGAGAAAGATTGATACTTGGCAATGGTAGATAAAGAGAGAGAGAGAGAGAAGTAGAAGAAAGGTATCTAAAGAAGTTTGTAATAAGATCACTTACACTTTCATGTGAATGTTTCCTCTTCAGCTACCCTAAATGATGGTTTCAACATGCAGATTCATCACCTTTTTATCCCAAAATCAACAACACTTCATGATACTTCCTCATAGAGTAGCATTTTTCAAAAAAAAAAACAACTTTTAAAGAAAAAGCTAGAAAAAGAGGACAGATTCAAATGGTAGTGTGACCAACTTGATTATAATGGGCTACTGATCTAAAAAGGTTACAAAGCAAATATTTTTAACTTTCAAATGAATTGAAATATGATTATGTAACAGCTTGACCAAAAAAAAAAAAAAGATATTGTAATGGTGGCAAATCTAGTATTAGGTTTTGAATGATAAAGATAAGTCAAGCTAAGACGTGGCAATTGTATATTACCTCTGTGTGTACAGTTCATTTCTGTAGCTGATAAACATATATACTCAAAAACCAAACTGTTCATCAAATGGGCAAAAGCCCCAAATCACATGGAATGGAAGGTGTGGGGAAGAAAATAACCAAAAAAAATTTGAAGAAAATAAAAACTTGCACTACTAACCTTGTTTAATTTTATTCATAGATAAGTTGATTATAATAATTTCCGAAATTTACTGGAAACATAAACAAGCATATATGAAAAATGGAAATGTTATGAAAGATAGAATATTTGTTATCTCAAAATGAAAGTTAAGGAAGAAAATATGGAAGTCCTCAATATATATTAAGGGATTGATTTAGTTTTTTCCTGATCTAATGTTTTTAAAATATATTAATTGATTTAGATTTTTTATGATCTAATGTTTTTAATATATGTAATAATAAAATTATGTCACTTTAAAAGACTCTTTTCACATTCAGATTTATTGTTTGTTGTGTTTTAAGATTCTTGTATGACTTTATATAATTTGTATTCTCATCATATGGAACTTGTGTGTAAGGGGGTTTACAATTAAGGTCTACTAGTCTATTTGATTTCATGCTTATGGATAGAGACATAGAGATTTGCGAAGGAACTTCTCTGGAGAAGACAGACAGAGTTAAGCAACCTTGTACAAGTTATCGTTCAACTACGAAACTGCAAAGTTAGGTATAACAAGAACACTTGAATTAAGCACACAGTTGTCAATGTGTTCCTTCATTAATCTTTTCATGTTATGAGAGTTTTGGGTTCATTGGGAAAATATATCAAAACAGAGAAATATAAATCGAAAGAATAACTTAACGGATCCTGAAGTTTCTATCTCATACGACTAATAAAGAACCAATCCTGGCTTTGTAAGCTCTATAGTTCAACCAGTAAGAACCCTAAATTTCTTCTAAATATGGAAGTCTCCAGGATCCAACAATTTCTATATATCCTTCAGGCACCGGAAGTTGCAGCGTCTAAAGCAATCTTTAACACCATTATTGTTAAGTTAGAAGCTCCTTTTTTCGAACTATCGAGAGCCATGAAAAATGTTTGTGATTCCACCATCCTTTTGGATTTCATTGAGCATCGATCATCTCAGTATCTGAATGTTCTTTTTCCAGGGGTTTGGACTCGGTGTCTGAATGTTCTTTCTCCAGGGGTTTGGACTCAATGTCTGCATGTTCTTTCTCCTGAGGTATGAACTCTGTAGCAGCAGATGGAGATGGAGTAGTAACGTCCGAACAAGAAGAATCAACAGCCAGATTTTCAACCACTGGATCTTCTTTCCCATTTGCTGCTTCCTCTTGATGATCTGTTCCGGATTCATGTTCCATGTCCATAGAAGGGTTTGATTCGGAATCTACTGTATCAACCCTTGCGTCAACTTCCTTCCCTTCTTCTTCAGACACTGGTACGGATTCTGACATTGACGACAATGATGATTCTTTTTCGGATTCAGGGTCTTCTGAATGTGAGATGATGCCGTTACACAGCGAGGACGCATTCGTGTCATTTGCCCCCACCTCAGAACTTTCAACAGAGCCCTCTTGGTTAGATTCTGTGTTTAATGATTCAGTTTTCTTCTCATCTTGACCTTCTTCGGATCTAAGACTTGCTGGTCTGGGCTGAACCCTGCACCAATATCAGTTATCATCTTGTGTTAAAAGTTATTTCTCTTAATGCAGTTCTAGTAAATTCACAAACTCGGCAAAAGGCTCTCTACCTGCTGTAGAGGAGCATGTATGCTCGCTGAGAAAGGACATCTTCCAGTTCAACGCTTTCCACCTGTGAGTATTTTCAGACGGGATTAGAACATTTCTGAATATTCTAGTTTTCTTACAATTGCATCCTAGTATAGGTAATATTTGTAACAGTGAAACATAACAACAAGAGAGTATAAAAGATGATTTTTACCTTCGAATCGTCTATTCTGTACCAGTTTCCACGAAAGTCCTTGACATAGCATATGTAATGGCCGAAGAATGAGGCATTCAACATATCTAAATGCACAATCACAGCGTAGAGTTTGTACACATCTGATCCTTCTTCTCCACTGCTCATGTAAGGGCCAAGATCAAACGTCTCTTGAAAACTAATTCTTTTGTTCAGTTTACCAAACCTCCCACCCTGCACATATTTTCAGATTTCTTAGATTATCGAGGGCAGAAGAATAAGAAAAAGCGACGAGGCTAACTAAAAGCAAAAAGGAGGACAATGGAGCACAAACCTGGAATCTTTTTAAGGCAATTGTAAGAATATTTGGAGCACAACTAATTGAAAGGCGCTTGCATGCCTTCACATAGTCATTGCATCTGGAAAAGAGATAATATAGTTTGAGAAACACACTCCATTCACAGGATGAGCATATCAGCCATGTCTCTGTTTCAGGAAAAATTAAGGCTTCAGAAGTAATATTAAATACCTATCACATTTGTACAGATTATCTCCCTGAAGCCACTCTTTAGCTGTAAACTGATCAAGACATTCCTCCAATGATACAGCATCCCCGTGGATCTCAACAGTTAAATCCATCATATTTTCATATTGGTCAGAAACATTACTGCAAGCAGTACACTTGACCTGCAAAATAACGAATAACAGCAAATGAGGGGAAAGTTCCAAAAAGAGAGCAGACAATAATTTAAAAGCAACAGAACCAAGTTTCAAATATGAAACATAGATATGAAACTAAAGCAACTGAAGTAAGTTTCAAACATCTTCAATGAAATAAACAAAGTGTGAGTGCCATCACACTTGACAAAGAATTGGAACTGAGATCATGATTACACGCAGACCTAGGATATGGAAATCAGTCTTCCACTCACTTCATTATAAACCTCTTACGAGTAGGTGGATAGAAAGATTAACCTGTGTCAAACTTATCACCTAATGACTCTACGTTTCATACCTAAAGCTAACATACATATACATATTCTGGACACACTTTCTATCATTCTTGTGTTAATATAGAATTTGCAAATACAGTACCTGTGACTGAAGGAGGCCACCAAATATATATTGAATAAGTGTTGTTTCTTGAGCGCGAGGAGGCACCACTTTTTCTCCACCAAATTCGTCGAGGCAAACAGATTGCATCATGTCAATTGCAAACCTAAATCACATGAGTTTTCAAAGCATTAACTGACAGATTGACAGAAAACTCCACACTAGGCTTACACGAACGAGGAACAACTGCTGACCTCATCAACTCATGAGCATCCTCCTGTCTCCCATACCCAAGGTTTCCACCAATATTAGGCAACCGCGAAATAATGTTCGTTGGTGAAAAAGGATACCGGCTATAGTTTGCTCTCTCAAGATGAGTTTCAAATTCACAAAAGAAGCACCAATCATTTCGCCTACCTGTTAAACAAAAGATAGAAACCAATTACAGAAAATCCAATGGAAGAGAGATAAAGCATTAAAATTCCTCTGATAAACAATCTACATTCTCTCTTGTGGCCTCTCTCCAGAAGGTATGCAACAAGAGGACGAGTCCACGAAAGGCATTGTAGAACCACATTGGCGAAACAACTGAAAGAGGATTGACATGAAAGAAAAAGAAAATTCGTTTAAAAAGAATTGAACTCATTCAATGGGTGCATTAAAGCTACACTAGAATCCAGATGAGCCAAAAACCTGTTTCCACAGTTAGTGAGCCCACAAGGAGCCATTATTGGTCTGTCCCAGTTAAAATAATTAACAAAACTTTCATATGGGAAAAGAACCTGCAGAAGATTGAATACAAAGAAAGAATCAGACTCTGCACAACCACAAACTATCAAGAGAGTGCCAAAAACATCAGATGAGTTAAAGAAGACCATTACATCTGTTGGCTTGATGGTAGTCTTGCTTTGGCTCACTTGAGGAACCAATGCAAGCTTAGTCTTCTTAGAAGCAGACATATTCCCAAAGAGAGAAGCTTTGAAACCGTGATCATCATCTCTTCCCACCGATGATGAGTCAGTACTCCGAAACACCTTACATTTTAATTTATGTCCTGAGCTCCAATCTGACTTCTGGCAAGCCGCAGAGCTAGTGCCAAAGAACAAAATAAATTCCAAATAAAAAAGAAGCACTAAAAACCCTAAATTTCCAAACTTTCAAAAGCAAGATTGTTCTGTAAGAAACATTAGAATCGAAACTTTCACAGGAAAAATTGTCTCTTTTCCTTCTCAGCTACGTCTAAATCAAATCCAAATTCTCTAATAAGGAGACATTGGAGAAGCTAATAACAAACAACAGATGGCACTAAATTCCTAAAAATCGAAGCTTTCACAAGCAAGATTGTTCCTTTATCAATCTCCAGCTACATCTAAATCCAAACCCTAACCCTAAAAAAAGGAGAAACTTTGAATCTTTAAAACATACCAGTATCGAACAGATTTGCAACGAGAGCACTTCTTGGTAGTTTCCTTCCCACATACAGAGCATTCAGCCGTATCGGGAACCATGAAATCTCTGCGGTGGTCGCTATCGAAACCACCGGAGCCACCACCGACCTCGAAGTACTTTGCAGCTGTTTTTTTGACAAAGTAGAGAAGACCGATTGAGAGAAAGAAGAGCGTCAATACAAGCTGCGTGAAGACTTTTAGATCCACAGGTAATACAACTTCATGCATCTAATTCCAAATCGTGTCTCCTCCTTCTCTCAAACATCGATCTTTACTTCTTCTTCTTTGTTTCTCAGATTCGATTCGGAGATGCCAAGAGAATCTCCTCTGTTTTTCTTTTTTCTTTTGCTCTGTGTTTGTGTTTTTTTTTTTTTTTTTTTTTTTTTCAACAGCTCTGTGTTTGTTTGTTTAGTGCCTTAAAGAATTGAGAATGGGCCTGCTCTCAATTAACTTACCTTTGGACACTTATTTCCTTTTTTTTTTTGTCTTTTTTTTTTCTTTTCTCTAATTTAGTCAATTTCAGTTATTACAGGCCAACTATTTTTTTTTGTAGATTTATTTACATTATAAGAAAGTTAATTTTAATGATAATTAGACATAACATGTCTCTTTCTAAATAAAAATAAATTATGAAACATATATATATATATATATATATATATATTTATATAAGAAAATGAGTTATGAATAATAAATAATAAAAAACAAAAATAAATAGAAGAAAGAAATACTACAATATATACAATTAAAATTTTCTTTTTGATAAAAGTATAACAAACTTTTATTTTCAAGAAATGGAAATGGAAATCTATACGATTTATTTTATTTTTTCCATTCATCCTAATGCAATAACTAGGACCTAGTAAAAAAAAAAAAAAAAAAAAAAAAAACAAAAAACTCAGTGAAATGATCGGTTTGGACTCATGAAATGATCAGACAGGTTGTGGCGTCACTGTGATAACAAGAGGAGAGCTATTTTTCCTCAAACTGTTTTGGATATGGTTCTATGAGTATGATGTGAATAGCGTTGAATAACAAATGTGTATGTATATACATTTTTGCTCATCTTTATATATTTAGACACATATGCACATAGTTTTTTTTTTAATGTATTGTAGGTTTTGAGTCCCTCTAATCCTAATCATAAAGTCATAAGTTTTGTATATCTTTGTGTTTTACTGATTATAGTAGATAACTAGGATCGGACCCGCGCTACAGCGCGGGGGAAAATTCTCAAATTGTTATAGAATCTATAAGACAGTGTATTATCTCGTGTTTATACTATTTTTGTTCCAAGACACTCTCTACCGGTGTTAAGAGGTTTATCTGAAAATGTAATATCTTATTATTATATTAATTTTATTTCAAATTACCTTTTACCGCTGTTAAGAGGTTTTTGGAATAAATCAGTTATTTATATATGATTATTGAATTCCGGTTATATACAATAATGAATGAAAAAAGTAAAAAAAATATATAATGAGACGGGATTTGAATTAAACTAAAAAATAATTAACCTAAAATGTGGTTGTTGAAACACGAACAAAAGAATAATACTGTAGACAGATAAATATGATAGTCGGTTAAAATATACTAATATGTATTTATTCTTCAACACATCATATACATGGACAATGTACAATTTGCTGACCATAGTTTTAATATAAGTTTTTTAATTTATGACTTTAAAATATATAATTTAAAATGTATTACAACTTGTAAGTAAATATAGTTGGGTTATATGTTTAATGGTGTATGTATAGATTATTGGGCTTTTTAAAAATTTTCTCCACATTGACAATTTGGGCTTTGTTGGCCTTCATGTTGAAAATAATTTAACGCCTATCTCGTTTTATTTTTGTCTTTTCTTCTTCCTGAGTGAACCAACTTCCCATTCTTTTGACAATCAGCTTCCATTCGCTTGATCTGAATTCCATATTTTAGTAAAAAAAGTTTTTTATTCTTAAGTAATACCTTCTAATCTCAATTCAGTACATCTATAATCGAGAAAATGTTTTCTGGTTTGTTACAAAATCGGGAAAGGCGAGAAGATTCATTTTGTTGAATCGAACCGAAGATGTCTGTGTTTGGGTAGATTAATCCAAGAATCGGTGGATTCGATTTTGAGAGTATAAGAAACTGAGTAATCAATTCAATTGAGTATGTAATGTAAGGCATTTGTTGTTGTTCTGCCTTACAGGTAAGTTGTCTATCATTCGGAATTGCTTTAATTTTAGATTCTTAAATTTTTATAGGTTTAAACTCTTTCTCTACTGTTGTATGTATTGTACGGTCCTCCCAATAGTTTATTTTTGTTTGGGAAAAGTTGGAAGAGGCAAAACTGAAAGCTTTACTTGTTTTCCAGATCGCTTCCGAGTATCAATTGATATGTACTTTAATGTAGACTGGTATATTACGACAGAGTACATGTTTTTGAAGCTTTCAAATATGTGAGTTCCTAATACATTTTTTTTTCTACAACATTGGGCCTTAGTAAATTTTGATTTCATATAAGCTACTATAGTAGAACGTAAATGTGTAAATACTCATCATGTTAATCTAGAGTAAAACATCATATTTTCTCATTCATTTGGATTGAAATAATTTGAATATGAAAATTTCAAACTAAATGAAATATAATCGTATGTTTATGTATCAGCTTCGATTCAATTGTGAGGAGAATGTATCACGTTTAGTAGCTGCCAAGCTATTGATCTCAGATTAGGAGATTTAGAAAAATACAGTTAAAGGGTAAGTAATTCTACTATTCCAAGTTTAATCATACTTGCAGATATTTATTCTTGTTTTCGTTGTTTGATAATACAAACATAATAACTGAAAAACTTATTCTTTGCTTTTTCATTTTAAACATGGAATAAAAACATACGAATAGGTATTTAAAGTAAAACAAACATGAAATTTATAAAGCAATGTAAAACACGCAAAAAATCATTCTTCTAATAATCCTCTTGCGAAACTTGCTTCCTTGTATGACGGATAAGCAACTCCATCATATGTCCTCAGAACTTCGTCACTAAATGGACCTTTAAGAAAAGTGAAAAGAAGTGTGATGCATAAGTTACCATTAAACTTACTTGAAATAGAAGTTGTTCTTCGATTGTTGATTGTCCTTTTTCTTCTTTGGAAACATTTTTCTTTAAGATTCCAAGTAAAAAACACAAGGATCTCTTTGAAAGTTAGTTGTCTTGAATGGTTTGATTGACAGTGAATCTGTGGTAGCAGGACGGCGGCAGCCATTGCAGTGGTTGATAGAAGGTAGAAGGCAGAAAGTTTTAAAGGTATGATGATTGAACCTTTGGTAACTAACATCGTATTTATAAGAGGGGTTGACGTATCAAATGTAGGTATAATTTCCTTGGTATAAGTTTGGGAATATTCTGCAAAATTGAGTAAGTAAATATATTGGAAAATATTTCGTGTATATTGTTGGTATTTGTAGTTAAGATGAGATTCTAAAATATTCCGAATTAGGAAATCTAGTACGTGTATAAAGAAGCAGTTTAGTAAGATTTCCTAATTATGCTAGGAGATTGATATCTTTTAAATTAATTGATGAGTTTGAATAGCGTAGTTATCGGCTAAGTTTGTGTCATAGGGAGGTAAATTGCGTATATCGTAAACAACCGACTACCCATTAATTAGCCCATTTAAATGTCAATACCCGAAGACCATT
Organism: Camelina hispida; assembly: GCA_023657505.1. Lineage (NCBI taxonomy): Eukaryota > Viridiplantae > Streptophyta > Magnoliopsida > Brassicales > Brassicaceae > Camelina > Camelina hispida. Next base: position 41,362,537 of record CP094632.1, read on the forward strand.
TAAAAGACACAAAAGTTTTCTAAATACCCGACTGATGTATTTCGGGTTAAGGACTTAATTTTGCCCCGACCCAATAGAATTGAAAGTCATATTTAACCTTGGCGCAGTTGTTTCCTTGTTGTTGACGTAGGGGCATTTTCGACCGTAGAGCAAGTTGTACTTCTCTTTTACTATAATAGAGATGATCCCTATAGTCTATGAGCTGGTCTACTTTTAAATTTACAAACCAAAATTAGTGGAGTCAAATTAGAAAAATTAGTTAAAATTTATGAAGACATTTATATAAGTATATAAGTATTCAATCAAGATTTTGTTAAGCCCTCTTAAAGTTTTGTGTTATTAGTTTGTAATTTGTAAAACATCATTTAAAATCTTAATAAAATTGGGGTTATTGTATATAGAATTTTTTAAAGTCAATAAATTTTATATTATTCACCTAAAACAAAATCATATATGATTGTTATTGCATTCAATTATTATGTTATTGGTTTATGATTTATACATTTTTCTTCACAAAATAAAGTCATGAAAAATATTATCAAAATGCAGAGTTGTTTGAGAATCTTAACAAGATTATGAAAAAACGAATCAACAAAATTGTAGAAAACTCTCTAGCAATTGTCTCTAAAAATATCTTCTATTTATTCACTTTCTATGATTTATTGAAGTCATCAAAATTCATTATAAAGTAAAATCCAATAACATCCTCTTAGTAATTTAGAGAATAAGGTTTAATTTTGAAAATTTAATTTCAATGGTGCTATTTTTGGAACAAAAGATTATTTTGTGGAATTTGTGAGAATTGCCAATTTTTTAGTTGTGAATATAAAGTTTCTTCATAGAATCAAAATTTACCTAAAAGTCATAGGAGGGAGGTATATTAAGACCGAAGTACAAAATATGTATAAACAATCCAATATAAGTAAATTTGATAAAGTTTGAACTTACTCGGATCATACAACATACATAGAAAAACATATACACTACAAATGTAGTACAATTAGACCGGAAGAGTCATGGCTACCATTGTTAAATCTTACCAAAGAAAAGAGAGTCAAACATTGATTCGTTTGGTTTATAGGTTCACCTTGGAGCGGAACTTAAGAACACAACTTTTCTCTTCTTCCCAAATCAGCTCCAACATGATCGATTCATTAGCCTTCACACAGTTAGCTTGGAGGAATCCTTTCCAGCCTCCTACCATTCTTAGTCTTTTACTTTTATCGTCCTCCAAATGCAGTTTCGTGGACCACTTCTTACCGTGTTTATCCAACAGAGTCATTTTAGTTTCTTTATCGATGTCATTCATCCTTGTGAAGGGTCTTGGAAGACGCTGCAACGCAGATTCAACACAAAAGATTCATATTGATAGACAGTATAACAAAGACATTGCTTCTTTGGAGTGATGAAACTAACCAGTATAGAAGCTGAGACGTTGTAAGGTGTAAGAGTTAATGTCACAAAGTTTTTCGATGGTGAAGATGAAGCTGTCCATCTCAATCTACGCTTCTTTTCATTTCTTCTTGAGCATTCCTGTGAGTTTTTCTCGTCATGGCTACTCTCTTCATCGCTTTCCTGATCTCTCGAAAGAGACTCTACTTTGTTAGCTTCTGAGCTCTCTTCTTCTTCTTCCTCATTGGGGATCAAACGTAGAGTGAGAGTTCCTCTTTTTTTGATCAGTTTGAAAGTTATTATACTTCCACCACTAAGGCCATTGGCACGACAGAAACTTATCCATCCACGTTTGATGCAAAAAGTTCCGCACCACTTCTTTCGTTTCAAATCTAGAGTCCATGATCTGCCCTTTTGGTTCATCAGAATTATCTCTCCACGTTTTGTATATATTCCATTTTCCCTCATAAACTTCTTTGGAAGATACTGAAAAAATCATAACAATATTACAACATGAACGTTATCTAATTCAGAGTCAAAGAGTTTTTATTTTGGTTCAAATAGAGAGAGAGAGTAGAATATACCATTGTGTCATAACGTAGCGAAGAAGGCGCAATACTAGCCACAAAACAAGAGTTATCTAGTGAAGAGGACTCTGTGTCTCTTCTTGGACTCTTCTTCAATTTCCTCTGCCTTTGAATCTTCCCTGAAAAAGAAAGGAATGTAACTAAGCAAATATATGCACATTTCTTGAATGTCAAGTGTCATGGTTAAAGATAGAGATCAGGCAGAACATAACTCACCGATGTTGCTATCTTCATCACTCTCCGGTTCTGTGGAAAGAGACACATCATTAGCTTCTTCTTTTGGCTCTTTGGGTAGCAAACGTAGAACACGAGTTCCTCCTCTTTGGATCAGTTTGAAAGTGACAGTATCTCCACTTTTAAGTCCATTGGCATCACAAAAATTGATCCAACCTCCTCTGATATAAATCGATCCGCAAGATGGCTTTTGTTTTATTTTTAAAGTCCATGATCTGCCCTTTTCATTCATCAGAACAATCTCTCCAGATCCAGCGACTACACCATTTTCCCTCACAAAAGTCTTTGGAAAAAGCTGAAGAAAAACAGTACAATAAACATTACAATGAGAGTTTCCTTTTGGAGTTCAGATGAAGATCAAGAACAATACCAATGAGTCATAACGTAGACTCGAAGGCGCTACGTTAGCCACAAAACAAGAGTTTTCTTCATTTGGACTTTTCTTCTCCTTCTTCTTCTCTGGAAAAAGAAGAGAATCTAAGTGTTAAATAGTCAAACTGGTTCTCTATACTAACAGATCCATATGAACACAGAGTCAGAGTTACAGAGTCAGAACAGAACACAACTCACCGAGGTTGCTCTCCTCGTCTAAACAAGAACCATATTGAATCTCACAACAACTAGGTCCCAAGAGTGTCACATGGAAATCCAAGTCTCTATCTTGTCTGAAAATGACAATGTCGCCGATCCGTAGATTATGTGCAAGAGCGAATTCTTTCCAACCATCAGTGAGTCTTTGGCCCTCTAACTTCACATTCCAGATTATCTTGGACGCTTCTGATCTTAGCTTTGCCGTCTTCTTCTGCTCATCTCTTCCTGTTATATACTTCAAGAAGAAGGCTACAGGAATTGTCTGAAGCAACATGCAAATACAAAACCAGACTCATCTTTCTCAATTAGCTTTTCAGAGAGACAGATAAAATATATAAAAAATGGTATTGAGAGAGAGAGAGAGAGAGAGAGAGAGAGAGAGAGAGAGTACCAAGTGGCTGTGAAATCCGGGAAGAAGAGGCTTGAAGAAATGTTTATTTGCCATCTCCAAAATCTTTCGAACCCCTAAATCTCCCAAAGTCTACGGCACAGTTTCTTGGTGGAAATTATTGTAACAGTTCCTACAGTCTATTATTTTAGTGTTCTTGAAACTCTGACAGCACCATTGTCACTCAAGAAGACCCTTCGATGTTTTGTTTTTTTTTAGGTAGATGTCTTTAATTTGGATATTTATTGTGAACCTTTTTTTATTAATTTATATCCCATATACAAAAGCTTAGAACCGATTTTGGTTAAACACTCCGGTTCGGTTCTGGAAGAATTTTCTACATTGAATATTGATTTTTTTGCTTTGTGTGTTTTTAAAACTGTTTTGGCATAAACGACACTTGCTCCTGCATTCTATACTATGAAGATTAAGCTATGAAATATGAATCATACAAGCTATGTAACATCATCAACGCTGATTGTGCCGGAAATCTATATAGGTAATCAAAACCAGACATTAATTGGGGTTGTGAGAAACCAGCACGTTGTTGGAAACCAGGAGCTTAAAACGACACGATGTGTTAACAAAAATAGTCCCACATCGCTTGAATCCAAAATAATGACTGTGACCAGTGGAGTATAAATAAAGAAGTAGATGCTTCGTTCAAATTACTTACCTGGACGGGGTCAACTCGTGATCATGAAGACGAGTGGCCTAGGCTAGTGACCACATTGCACATAACGTTGGGGTGCTTAGCCTAAGGTCTTCCCAAGAGGAAGAGCCTGCGTCATTATTTGTGGCAGAGGGGGTTTGCGTTCGCGCAGCCCCTACCATTCATTATTATTCTCAAATTTTCTTATATTCTCACCAACAAAAGTTGTCAACCTATTTTAGAACTCAATTAACCAATTTTTTTGTATATGTCTTTACATGTTTAACATTCCTAACTGGCCATTTTTGTATGTAGCCTCTCTAGAGAACAAAACTTAAGTACCGGAGTTGTATCTTGTACATAACTGAACTCCAAAGTAAAAGACTGTCCTAACTTCACGCCATTAGCCTCACAAAAGCCTTTCCAACCACACCCCAAAGAGACAGTTCCATCTCTTGACAACAGATATCCTGACCATTCCATTCTGTTTTCACTCAAAAGAGTTATCTTCCCAAGTTTGTTGATACCATTAGCCTTCATGAATTGACTTGGAAGAATCTGCAAAAGATTTGAACAAACATATTTTCTCATTTACCAATTATAACTCAAGAAACAAAAACTAACTCAAATCTGAAACAAGAATAGTTTGACAAAGTTACCAGTTTACAGGCTTTGACATCTTCATGTGTGAGTGTTAATGTCACCAATCGGTTATCTATTGTTGCGGATGAATCTGAGGAAATGGACTCTTCCTCGTTAGCTTTTGAACTGCTAGACTTTGTACTCAACAGACTAAGCATAGGGGTTTTGTCATCCCATATTAACTCCATCTTAAAGGGCTCGCCTATCTTTATGTCATTTGCTTCAGCGAATTCTTTCCAACTTTTTCCCAAAGTCATTGTTCCTTTGTTGTCTCGTTTAAGGTTTGTCAGCCACTTTGTACCATCTGTACCAACCAGATATATCGTTCCAGGCTTGTCAATATCATTCTCCCTCGCAAATTGCGCTGAAAGAACCTGAACAATGATTTGAAAAGGAGAATAAAAATTAATACCCTCTTTTTATGTGATATATAAAACAAGAAAGAGTTATAAGCAAAGATAAACTTACCAGTCTACACTTTTTGATACCAGAAGATGTAATTTTTAATGTCACAAATTGTTTTTGGCTCGATGGAGGACAATCTTCTTGCTCGCTGTGATTAGTAGATTCTGCATCACACAAACTAAGCACCGGAGTTGTGTCTTCCCATATCAACTTGAGTGTGAAGCTTGACTTTAAGTCGTTCTCTTTAATAAAATCTTTCCAACCCTTTCTCATTTTCATTGTACCTTTGTTGTCTAGTATTAGTTTAGTCAGCCACTTTTTACCATCTCTACCTAATAGATACATCTCCCCAGGCCTGACACCATTATCCCTCAGGAACGGCTTTGGAAGACACTGTAGATATTTGAAGGAATAAAACATGTGTCAAAACAAACAAGGACAGAATCAAGACCTTGTTTTTTCATAAACTTACCAGTTTTTCAAGTCTGATATAATCCAGTGGAAGTGTAAATGTTATGAATCGTTTATGACGCGACGAGTATGATGAATATGATGAAAATTTCCGTTCTGGAGCATCCTTCTTTTTTTCTGTCAATGACTCCGGTGAGCTGCACTCGTCCTTACTACCTTCCCCTGCTATGTTCTCTTCCTCATAACTAAGTTTTGTAGCAACAGATTCTCTCTTGCTAGCTTCTGAACAGTCCTTTTGCCTTCTATCACTAGTGGACTCTGTAGGGGAGAAACTGAGCACAGGTGTTTCCTCGTTTCTCACTAGTTGAAACATAAAGAAACCTCCTGCTTTTTGACTGTTTTCATCACAGAAATTTCTCCAACCTTGGGTTATATAAAAAGTATTAGATGATTCGTTGAACCTCAGATCCAATATCCATAATCTGTCCCCTCCGTCTGTTAAAACAATCTCGCGGCATTTTCTTGTAAGACCATTTGCGCTTGTGAAATGTAGTGGAAGATACTGCAAGAACAAGATCAACACAAGACTCGGATTAGTCTACTATAGGAGCCCGCTTTGTATATCACAGTCATTTTCAGAATTTTCCTCATGACTCTTTTTTTAGTTTCTTGGCTAACCAACATACAAATAATACATAGCAAACGTGAACAAACTGTTTCTTTAGTTTCATGATTCTATATGCATGTAAGTAGGAGTAGTATGCAACTAGAGCAAATCAACCCAGTTTCAATGAAACCAAACATAATTCAGTTTTTTACTACAGCAAGGTTACTCCCACACCAAAGTAAAAAAAGATAAACAAAAGTCTAACTTAAAGCTAAAATACATATAGTGTGTATTGTCAAACTGAACCAAAACAAAAAATGAAGTTCACTTTTGATTTTGCTTCCAAACAAAACTAGACTACACACCTAAATGCCCAACACTAGAAACAGCCCTTCATTTAGTGAGTAACTAAACCATTAGTATGATATTATGGCCAATGCAAGAGTAAAGTAAATTACCAGTGTATCTGAGTGTAGATTCGAAGCTGTGACAAGAGCCACAAAACATGAGTTGTCTGATGAAGATGTAGATGAAGATGAAGAAACTGCATCTGCTTCGGATTCTTGAATGTTCTTCGCTTTCTTCTTTCTGGGAATCTCTGTAACAGAGAAACATCCCACATATTAAACCCCTGGATACATTTACAGTCAATAACACAATAGAATACAAAAGAACTAATTATTTACCTATGCTCTCCTCATCATCAAGAACATCTCCATGGTTTGATGAAAAGCCTACTTGTGTTCTTGGATGCAAACGCTTTTTCAACAAATCTTGACCTAATTTAGCAAACATTTCTTCTCTGACTAACACATCTTTGAAACACTAATCTCCAAACACAGAATCAGAATTCAGAACAAGACTTAGTTTACCCTTATAGTCTTGAATCTCCGAGTAATTAGGTCCTAAATCCGAAATATGGAACACCAAATCACCTTCATATCTAACAACAACAACATCACCGATCTGAAACTCATGAGCCAACGCAAACTCTTCCCAGCCACCACCAGTAAGCCTCCGACCAGACATCTTCACTTTCCATGTTTTAGCCGAAACGTCTGATTTAAGCTCGACGACGCTTCTTCTTCCTTCAATATACTTTGAAAAGAAGTCTTCAGGAATCGTCTGCAACAATACAAAGAATTCGAACCAAAACAGAACAAAAAAAATCTCTGAAGTACTTGGTCCAAAGAGAAAGAGATAGTTTACATACGAGTTGTGTGTGAAAGCCAGAAGCAAGTGTGTGGGAGAACTGCGGATGAACTCTTGATTTCGCCATTGTTGAATTGAAGAAGCAACTCCAAGAGCAGAGAAACAAAAAAAAAAACCTAGAAGTTTTCTTAAGTAACAAACTTTCCTTTTTCTAACGGGGTTTCGGCACTGGCGCAAATTTTATTGACTTTTCAATTTAATCATTAAGTTTTTTCCATTTCTAATTGTAATTGTTAAATGTTGTTGACTTTGCCATAAAAGTCACGTTGTAAAGTTGTCTAACTTAATAAATTAACAAAGTTAAATTTTCGTTGAGAATATATGTTAACCTATTGTTTTGATTAAAAGTTTAGACTCAAAAGAAAATGACGTCATTTTCAATTAAAAATAAGAGAGAATCGGATGGAAATTACAATTAAATTTAAATTCAAACCACTTTATTTATAAGAGAGAATCCAATGGAAATTAAAATTACGTTAAATCAATTATGTTCGTCAACTTAATGACGTGACTTATTTGGTAAAATCAACTAAAGTTACCAATTAAAATAGAAAATCAACCATTATAAATGGAAATTTAATAGCTAATTATTTGACAAAGTTAAAGCTTTTTTCTTGCATTTTTTCACTGTTGAAGATTTGTTTTGACATTTTTCCCAATAGAAGATTTGTTTGAACTTTTGGTACTATAGCGTCTTCAAATCAATTGCTACAAACAGTTGAAGCAGCAACTATAGGGCAAAAGACTCGAGACATTTTCATAATAAAACTCAAATTTGGTCTCTAGGTCTAGGGCGTCTACACAAAGTCCATAAACTGATACTTTAAATCCATTTAGTACTCTAGAGCTGACCAATCATCCGGATACAATTTTAAATATAAGAACAATACGAATGATGTCTTAGTAAGTAATATATATAGCCTAAGAATTTAAGGAACTAATGGATAAATCTAAACGTTTCTCACAATCCTATTCTTTTTACCTAAAGCCAACGACAAACCAACATGTTATCTTTCCCTAATTAATTTTTCTTTTGTGTTTAGTCTACGGAGAAGAGAACTTAAGTACCGGAGTTGTATCTTGTTTATTGATGAACTCCAAAGTAAAAGGCTCTCCTAACTGCACGCCATTAGCCTCACAAAAGCCTTTCCAACCACAGCCTAAAGCGACAGTTCCATCTCTTCTCAACAGATATCCTGACCATTCCATTCCGTTTTCACTCGAAAGAGTTATCTTCCCAAGTCTGTTGATACCATTAGCCTTCATGAATTGACTTGGAAGAATCTGCAGAAGATTTGAACAATCACATCTCTCATTACCAATTATAGTTCAAGATAGAAACCAACTCAAATCTGAAACAAGAATAGTTTGATGAAGTTACCAGTTTACTGGCCTTAACATCTTCAGGTGTGAGTGCTAATGTCACGAGTCTGTTTTCGATTGTTGGGGATGAATCTCTGTTTTTAGGTTCTGAGAAAACTGACTCTTCCTTGTTAGATTTTGAACTGCTAAACTCTGTGCGTAACAAACTGAGCATGGGAGTTGTGTCTTCCCATATTAACTCCATCGTAAAGGAGTCGCCTTGCTTGAAGTCATTTGCTTTAGCAAACTCTTTCCAGCCTTCTCCCAAACACATTATACCTATGCTGTCTCGTCGAACCTTTGTGAGCCACTTTGTACCATCTGTATCCACCAGATATATCGTTCCAGGCTTGTTAATATTATTATCCCTGGCAAATTGCGCTGAAAGAACCTGGACAATGATTTGAAAGGAGAATAAAATAAATTCCCTCTTGTTATGTGACAAAACAAGTAAGAGTTAAAGCACGAAAAAGGTATCTGCGAAACAAGATTTGTTTGATAAACTTACCAGTCTACAGCTTTTGACACCAGAAGGTGTAATTGTAAATGTAACAAATTGTCTCGATTGATTCCTCTCTCTATCCACTGACCTCCTCTCCTCTTTGTTGTTTTTCTCTTTGCTGTTGTCATGTTTGATGTTCTTATATTTGCTGATTTTTTTACAGGTGTTAGGTTCGATGGGAAGAGACTTTTTCTGGTTTGTTGCTTCTCTGCCAATGCTACATTCTGCAGGACACAAGCTGAACACAGGAGTTTGCTCTTCCCAAAGCAACTTGAGCGTGAAGGTGTCACCTGTCTTTAAGCCATTATCTTTAACAAAATTTTTCCAGCCTTTTCCAAAAGCCATCCTTCCACTTGTTTTGTCTAATAACAAATTCGTCTGGTGCTTTATACCGTCTTTTCCCAGCAAAGTAACGATCCCAGGCTTGATATCATTCACCCTCGTGAATATCATTGAGAGACGCTGTTGATGATCTCAGTTAAGCAAAACAGTTTGTCAAAACCAATTCAAGGACAATAAACTAACAACCACTGAAACAAGAATCGTTTGATAAACTTACCAATATACTATTTTCGACACTGTAAGGTGTAATTGTTAATGTCACAAATTGCTTTCGGCTTGATGGAGTTGAATCTCTCCATTTGAAATGACTCTTCTTCTTCTCAATAGCTTTTAAAAACTCTTCTAGCTCTCTGTCATTGTTAGATTCTGCACAGCACAAACTAAGCACAGGAATTGTTTCTTCCCATATCAACTTGAGTGTGAAGCCCGACTCTAAGCTGTTTGCTTTTACAAAATCTTTCCAACCATTTCCCAAAGCCATTCTTCCTCTACAGTCCAGTAGAAGATTTGTCAACCATCTTCTACCATCTTTATCCAAAAGAAATATCTCCCCAGGCTTGATGCCATTCTCCCTCACGAAGGGTGCTGCAATACTCTGTATATATTTGACAGAAGCTGAATAAACATGAGTCAAAACTAATAAAGGGCAGAATCAAGAGTTGTTTTTGATAAACTTACCAGTTTTCCAATTTTGTCATAATACGGTGGAAGTGTAAATTTTATGAATCGCTTATGACGTGGCGAATATGATGAATATGGTGAACCTCTTGGTTTCAGAATATACTTCCCTTTTTCTATATCCATCAATGACTCCGGTGAGCTGCACTCGTCTTTACTGCCTTCCCTTGCTATGTTCTCTTCCACACTACTAAGTTTTGTGGGAACAGATTCTCTCTTACTAGCTTCCGAACAGTCTCTTTGCCTTCTATCACTAATGGATTCTATAGGATATAAACTGAGCACAGGCGTTTCCCCATTTCCCACTAGTTGAAACATAAAGAACCCTCCAGCTTTTTGACCATTTTCATCACAGAAGTTTCTCCAACCTCGGCTTATGTAGAAAGTATCAGATGATTCGTCGAACCCCAGATCCAATGCCCATGATCTTTCCTTCCCATCTGTTAGAACAATCTCACGGCATTTTCTCGTAAGACTATTTGAGCTTGTGAAATGAAGTGGAAGATACTGCAAGCACCAAATAACACAAGACTTAGATTAATTTACTAAGGGGCTGCTTTGTATATCACAGGCATTTTCAGAATTTCCTCATGACTCTTTGTTTAAGGTTCATGATAAACCAACTTAACAATCATGTAGCAAACGTGAACAAACATTTTCTTTAGTTACATGATTCTATATGGCATGAAAATAGTGGTCAAAGGCAATTAGAGAAACTTGAACAAGTCAAAATAAAACCAAATCAGCCCAAACAGAACCAAAACAAAATTGCTGCGACGTTTCTCCCACAAAAAACTAGACAAAGATGGACTAAATCCAACTTGAAGCTAAAAGAAATACATATAGTTACCTAAGATGTTTTACCAAAACTTAACAAAGACAAAATGGAAGTTAACTTTTGATTTTGCTTCAACAGTTTTCTCCTAAAGCCAAAGTAGACTACATACAGTTAAATATGAAAAAAAAAGAGCCAATTAGTATGATATTGAGGTCAATGCAGGAGTAAAGTAAATACCAGTTTATCTGTCCTTAGATTCAAAGCCGTGACAAGTGCCACAAAACACGAGTTGTCGTCGGCTGAAGAAGAAGAAGACGAAACTTCTTCTGCTCCTTCACTGTTTTTCCTCGCTCTCTTCTCTCTAGGAAGCTCTTTATCAAAAACATCACACATATGTTAAACCCTCAAAATACTGTTTCAGTGTTACTTGGACTCATACAATCTAACAGCATCCAAAACAGAAGTGAAGTTACCTTCATCATCATCATCATCATCATCTTCATTGTTTGATGAAAACTCTACTTGATGCAAACGCTTTTTACCTGATTTAGCAAATTAACAGTTCTTTTCTTAACTAACAAACACAAACCTCCAAAAAACACTAATCTCCAAAAAAACACAGAACAAAGACTAAGTTTTACCCTCATCATTGTTTTGCATCTCCGAGTAATTAGGTCCTAAATCAGAAACATGAAACACACTATCCCCAACATATCTAACAAGAACAACATCTCCGATTCGAAAATAATTAGCCACCGTAAACTCCTCCCAGCCGTCAGTAAATCTCCGACCTGACATCTTCACTTTCCAGGTTCTATCCGAAACGTCCGATTTCACCTCCGCGACACTTCCTCCTTCAACATACTTTAAGAAGAAGTCTTCAGGAATCGTCTACAACAACACAAAATCAAACAATGATTTAAACAAAAAAAAATGAAAATCGTAGAGAAAGAGAGAAGAAGAAGAAGGAAGGAAGAGATAGTTTACGAAGTGAGTGTGAAAGCCAGGAACAAGTGTACGGAAGAATTGCGGATGATGAACCCTTGTTGTCGTCGCCATTGTTGAAGAAGCTCACTTCAAGGGAAGAAAGAAACAAAACCCTTGAGGTATTTTTAACAACTTTTGGGGCAAAAAGTTATTTTGTTCTGTTAATGATGAATTTGTGTGGGAGAATTGGAATCTCCATTGATCCTCTCACTCTCTCTCTCTCTGTCTGGCTTCGTTTTTCGTTTTCCCGGCCAAATCGTAGAAGCTTCTCGATCTCTCAACCGATCGATTGGGCCAGAGTATATTAGAAATGGGCCTATTTAATTCTTTACAGGTCCAATCTATTATGATCTGGTGACCATAATCGGTACGGTATTTCGTTTTTGATGATCGATTTTTGATTTTTTTTTCAACTATGTTCGGTTCGGTATTTTGATTATTTTTTTTTGTTTTTCAATTATGTTCGGTTTGGTATTTTGATTTTGGTCAATACTGTATATATAAAGCAAAACAAAAAAATAGTCTGATTGCTAGATAATTTCCAGAATATTAAGTAGAGTTTTTTAAAAATAGAAAATAGTTCGTAAATAATATGTCATTCAAATCTTAATCATTCAAGTAAACACTATAGTTACAGATATATTTTTTTATTTTAAGAACAAGATAGACAACAACTCTGAACACTAATATAAATTCTAATAGAGGACGGACGACGACGAGTAATCTCCATTTCTCCATATTAAATATTACTAGATTAGGACCTGTGTTAAAGTACGAGTTGAAATTTCTTTTATTGAAATTATAATTTTAAAATAAAATATAATTTATATGATGGTTTTAGTTTAACATTGAAAACTGAAAAACGATTGTCATTTTTCTTTTTTCTTTTGTATGAATATGAGAGATGTATTTCGGTGAATAGAGATTTGAAAGATTTATATTAAAAGCTTAGAAAGATGTTAAGTAAGATTTTATTTTCAACTGCACAATAAAATCTCGGAAATCATGATAAATGTGATTAATTGCCAAAATTTTATTCTTTTATGTCTAACAGTATATTTTTTATGTCTAACATTATATATGGTGTAACAATACATGAAATAATCAAGATTTTTTTTTTTGGAAATTGTATCAAATTATTGAAATATTTTTTTAAGAGGATTCTTCGGAATATTAAGTGTATTCATATAGCCCACATATTGACCAATTAATCTATAACATTTTTTTGTAACCAACCTATATTTAATCTATAACCTATTTTGTAACCAACTTATAAAAATTATATAGTCTACAAAAAATGTTGTGTATTTTTGTTTTATTATATAGGGGATGCAGAGTTTTTAAAAATATAAAATTGTTTGTAATAATATGGCTCCAAATCCTAATCAGTTAAGTAAACACATTTTAAAAGTAAATAAATCAAGATAACTTTGAAAACAACTCCAAACACTCATATAAATCCTAACAGACGAGTAGTCTCTCTATCTCCGTACTCTGAAAACAACTCCAAACACATAACTTAATTATCTCTTTCTATTGCCCAAAAAAAAAAAAAAGTTATGCCGATCGAAGAAGAAGAGGTGTCTAAAGATGTCAAGGCTGCAGAAACATTACTGATTATGAAAAGCTCAAAGCCAACGAAGGAAGAGTATAAGAGACTTCGGTTATGTATGCTTAATCATGCGGAGTGGAGAATGTCTTTTCGAAGAAACGAAAGCTCGAGCTCGACGACGATTGCTACTGGTTCTTCTACCGTCATGGAGCCTCATAACGAAGAAGACCTTAATGACACTAGAAACTTACATAATCTCCCTCCTATGTTTCCTCTCAAGGAACGGCAATCCCAAGGTAAGAAATCCGACGCCAGAGTGGCTGATCAGGTTGATGAGAGAAAAGAAAGATGGAGACGAGGAAGACAATTCAAAGAAGATTTTAGATAAAGCATTGACCGAAACGGATGTGGTTGCAAACAACAATCGTCTCTCGATACCTATCAGCCAAATTGTGGAGTTGGATTTCTTGAACCACACGGAAGAACTTATCATTGAGAATGATGCCAATAAGCATCGTAAAGTAGGAGTAAACGCGATACTCTTGGCTACTTATCGAAAGGAAATTAAGGAATATATCATGAGATTGAAATTATGGATGATGGGGGACTGTCCTGTATACAATTTGGTTACAAATTGGAATCAAGTGGTTAAAGATTTCATTCTAGAGAGTGAAGATCAGATCAGCCTCTGGTCTTTCCGCTCCGAAGACCAACTCTATTTCGTTATCGTTCCTTTCTCCGCCGAGTGATTCTGGGATACTAAACACATAATGATGACTTGCCTGACAAGGAAGCTTGGGTTATTTCTTCTCTAAGGGAGTTTTAAGGTTTTTTTTTTAAATCAATTTATTGTTAATGGAATTTTTAAGGTTTCTAATGTGGCTTTTTTTTTTGGATTTGTTGGTTGATTTTTTTTTTTTTCCAGCTAATTTCATTCCATTATATCGAAGTTAAAATGTTGAAGTTATACAAGACTACAGAACATAAGTTATTACACAAGCAACTATGTGCGCCATCTCCTGAAAAGAATACAAAGAAAAATATTCACGACGCGTTTTGGTCGAAAACGCCTTACTCGCTAACGAAAACACATATTCGTAATATTTCTTCGATCCTTTTGCTCCAGTACGATTCTTTTGCCTTTCTTTTCTTGAGGCTGTTTCTTAATCGTATTAGTAAAACCCATTATGCCTGAACCTAGTCTTGGCAGTATGACTTTCTGATGCCAATTAGTCCGCATCAATGTCCTTAAAAATAACATAAACCTTAACTTGACTTCAATATAAACCATTAGCACTATCTTCTCCAGAAAATCAACGTTGCCAGTTCTCCTTCCGAACATTCCAATAAAGATATGGCTATCTTGACTTAACATGCTTTTCCTTAGGAACTCCGCTGCTTTAACATTGTCCTTGCGTCTTCTGTCCTTATCAAACAACATGAGCCCGTACCGTGTGTTTACAATTAACCATAAGACACTTACATAGGAACAGAAAAGTAGCATCACTATCAGACCCCTACTCCACGGCCAAGTCGGTTTAAACCGACTATTTATCCGAGAAGAAGATTGTAAAACACAACCACCGCTAAAATTTACCGATGGAAGACAAACACCGAGCATAGACCGCACCGGACAGAAACCAGCAACATTACAACGCCAATATCGACGTGCTTTTGCAGGAAAAGTTCGCTCCCTAAGGAGAACACACCATGAACAATCCGAATTAACCACTTTATCTTACTACCCAACTGTCCAGTGATAGCCCCATATAGATATGCGAATCTTAATGAAGTCACTAACGAAAGGAACAACCAGTGATAGAAGCGGGAGAAACGGCAGATTGACGGAAGGAAGCGTCGATTGGATTTTCCACCAAAAGACGAAATTGGTGACAACAGAGACATCAAAGGAGAAATTTTATTGATGTGGTAAACAATTGTTAAAGAAAACAAGAGATCCGGCGGCCTTAGCCGCCGGAAAAGCAAATATCCCGTAGAGAAAGTTTGGTAACTGTTCGCTGTGTTATCGCCTGAGAGAGAGAGAATTTTGGATTTGTTGGTTGATTATTAGGTTTGTTTTTAGTAGGTTTTGATAATTAGTTTTTTTTTTAATAATGTGGATGTTTAATGGATGGATTTTTGGGTTCTTCTTACGTTTTTGTTTTTTCTTTTAATTATGTGTTTATTGGTTTGTTAATGTTTCGCAATTCTACTACTAAGATACAGAATACAGTAGTGTTTTTAGTAAACGAGAAAATTGATTTTATTACAACTGATTTAATAAGAAAGAAAACACGCTCTAACTAACATTAGCATTATGACTTTTCATAATAAAACCAACACAAAAACTCCATACACTGATTTTTTTTTTTTTTTTTTTTTTTTTTTTTTATAAATCAAATCCTCAAATCAATAATCTAAAAGCTTACCAATCCGGACAAATAAATCTAGACGTTTCTCTATTCTTGTGACATAAGGCAACAATAAGTATATGCCATACTGGCTTTATAGATTCAAAGTTCGCACATAACATAATATATTGAACATAAAACCCATTGCCTGCATAAATCCACTCTGTTGACCTTATTTTCAGTTTAAAGTTAGGTGTCATCATTAGAAACACTAACTCTATATATAAAAACCAAAATACCAAGTTTTTCTCGTATGTTATTAGGCATATATATATTTTTAACTTAACAAACAAAAAGGGTTTTTCGTTTTAAAGCAAGGCTTGTCAACTTTACATGCTTTTAGTTTTAACATTTTAATATCTTTACTCTACGGAGTTGGAACTGAACTTAAACACAGGAGTTGTGTCTTGTTCACAAATACATTCCAAAGTGAATGAATCTCCTATCTTAACGCCATTAGCCTCACAAAAGCCCTTCCAACCAGATCCCAGAGCCACAAATCCACCATTTGACAGTAGATATGCAAAGCACTTCATTCTGTGTTGACCCAAGATAGTTATCCTCCCGAGCTTGTTGATGCCATTAGCCTTCATGAACTGACTTGGAATAATCTTCAAAATATTTGAATAAACACAATTCGTCACTAATTGGAATCAAGACGTAAACTAACACATCTTCGAAACAAGACTTATCTGATGAACTTACTAGCTTACAGTCTCTGACATCTTCTGGTGTGAGTGTTAATGTCACAAATCGATTTCGGATTGCTGAAGACGAGTCTCTCCTCTCCTCTCTGTTGCTAGTGGCTTTGTTTCCTCTGGTAGGTTCAGCAGAAATCGACCCTTTCTCGCTATCTTTGCAACGCTCTCCTTGCTGGCTTCTACCACTTGTGGCCTCTGTACTAAACAAACTGAGCATAGGAATTCCATTCTCCAATATTGCCTCCAACGTGAATGATTCGCCGGTCTTTAAACCGTTTGCTATAGCAAAATCTTTCCAGCCTTTTCCGATACACATAATTCCTGTTTTTTCCCGTCCAAGATTTGCCTCCCACTTTGTACCATCTTTGCCTATCAAAGTTATCTTCCCAGGTTTGTCCAAGCCATTCTCTCTTGTGAATGAAAATGGAAGATACTGAAACATAATTGAACGGATAAAGCAGTTAATAAGAGTGCAAGAGATAAAACTTAACATACCTTCTAAAATAAGAGTTGATTGATGAACTCACCCGTCTACATTTTATGAAGTTGGTATGTGTAAGTGTTAAAGTTACGAATCGGTTCAGGCTTGCTGGTAATGTGTAACAACCTGTCCCGTGGACCCCACTAGCCTCACTGCTAGCCCGCTAGCCTCACTGCTAGCCGCCCAAACGGACCCCAAGCTGGCCCTGCAGGGCGCTACCAGATCAATTGCAGAGATACTAGCAATGCACGAGGCCAGCCGTGAGTGTGTTTGGTTGCGGTCCATGACTCAGCATATACGGACAGATAGTGGATTGGAGGACAGCAAAGAAGCAACCGTAATTTATGAAGATAACACAGCATGCATCGCACAGCTTAAGGAAGGTTACATCAAGGGAGATCGGACAAAGCACATATTACCAAAGTTCTTCCATACACATGATCTACAAAAGGCAGGAGAAGTTCTTATAGTGCAAGTACAGTCAAGTGAGAATTCAGCCGATCTCTTCACCAAATCGCTACCGACAACAACATTCAAGAAGCTCGCGCACCAGATTGGAATGCGGAGACTTAGGGACTTGGAGTGATGTTTGGAACAGGGGGAGCAATGTGTGCTGTACTCTTTTTCCTTCACCAAGGTTTTGTCCCAATGGGTTTTCCTGGTAAGGTTTTAATGAGGCAGCATCCCCTAAGCACATTGCATCGATCCCATCCAACATATAGGCACGGTTGTTCGTCCAAGGGGGAGTGTTGTGAAACACTTAGTGGACTCACAGGGACCGGCCCATATACTATCCTTGGAGTCTCGGTCCAAGGCAATACTCAGTCCGCCTATTATAGGCCCATTAGCTAAAGCCTTACTCGGCCCTTTACTTCTTATGACGGTTTATGTAATCTACTATATATATGTGTGTAACCTCAAGTATTAATCAATAAGAATCACAAGTTCTAAACCTGCTCAATTGGTGGCAACTTGTCCTGTGGGAAGGTTGTTAAAGGGTGGGGACCAGGGTTCGAGGAACGCCTGGCGCACCAATAACCTACTGGTGGATGTGGATTTCCACAGTGATGGGTTAGGATCGATGCCCTGCAGGGCCAGCTTGGGGTCCGTTTGGGCGTTTTTATGTGACAACCCGTCCGTACCCACTGCTAGCTAGCCTCACTAGCCGCCCAACGGTCCCCAAGCTGGCCCTGCAGGGCATCGATCCTAACCCCTCACTGGGCAAATGGAACTATTCATCCAAATCCACAGTAGGTTATTGGTGTGAGGCCCCCTGGCCCCCCAACCTTCCCACAGGACAAGCTGTCACCAATTGAGCTGCAGATCAATTGGTGACAGCTTGTCCTGTGGGAAGGTTGTTAAAGGGTGGGGACCAGGGTTCGAGGAACGCCTAGTACACCAATAACCTACTGGTGGATGTGGATTTCCACAGTGATGGGTTAGGATCGCGCCCTGGGACCGTTGGGCCGTTAGGAGGCTAGTGGGCTAGCAGTGAGGCTAGCGGGGTCCACGGGACGGGTTGTCACATAATGAGTCTCTCCTCCCGTCTCTATTCTTCCTGGGTTTCCACGTCCTTTTTCTACTGCTGCTAAGTTCTGTATATTTAGAATCTTTTTTGCTATCTTTTGAACACTCTCCTTGCTGCATTCTATCATGTGTGGCCTCTGTACCCAACAATCTGAGAAGACGAGTTCCGTTCTCCAGAATTGCCTCCAACATGAATGATTCGCCGCCCTTTAAGCCATTTGCTATAGCAAACTCTTTCCAGCCTAGATGGAGACAAATTTGTCCTGTTTTCTCCCTTCGAAGCTTTGCCACCCCCTTCATACCATCTTTGCCCAACAGAGTTATCATTCTAGGTTTGTCCAAGCCATTTTTTCTTGCGAATGACAATGGAAGATACTAAAACATAATTGAACGAATAACATAGTTAATAAGAGTGCAAGAGATAAAACTTTAACGTATGTTCTGAAACAAGAGTTGATTGATGAACTCACCCGTCTATTATTGCTGAGATTGTCATGTGTAAGTGTTAATGTCACAAACCGGTTTTGGCTTGGTGAAGTTGAATCTTTACATCTCATTCGCTTCTTATCATTCTTCAGCTCCATACCATTTTCTTTGTCGTTCTTGTCTCTGTGTATTCCATCGTTGATAGATTCAGCGGAACAGAAACTGAGCACCGGACTTTCCCAGTTCCCAACTAGTTTGAAAACAAAGAAGCCTCCTGCTTTTTTACCATTTTCATCACAGAAACTTCTCCACCCTCGGCTTATGTAGAAAGTATCAGATGATTCGTCGAACCTCAGCTCAAATGGCCATGATCTTTCCCTTTCATCTGTTACAACAATCTCACTGCATTTTCTTTTAAGACAAACTGAGCTTGTTAAATCTTGTGGAAGATACTGCAACAAAAGGGTTCAGTCAGTTTCAGCACAAAACTTTGTTTTAGTTTCATGACTAAACATCTTAACAATAGTATAGAGAGAACACTTTCTTCAGCCTCCTGATTCTACTAGATATACACATATTAAATAAGTAGCAGGCAAATAAGCCACATCAAACTAGAGCAAACAGAATCGAAACAGAATTTAATTTACTTCAGTATACACACCAAAGTGAACCAAACAAAAGTTAAAATAAGTTTGAGAAATTACATACAGTCACCTAAGATGTTTTATCAAATCCAACCAAAACCACATTGAAGTTAAAGTGCGGAACTTTAGAAACATCTGTTCACTGACTAAAGCACAGTATGCAAAATATCAAACTCAAGTATATAAACAAGCACCAGAGCATCATTGTGTAGATTCGAAGCTGTAACAAGGGAAACAAAACAAGAGTGGTCTGATGATGTTGAAGAATCAGCTTCTGTTTCGAAGTTGTTCTTCATTTTCTTCTTTCTCACATGTTCTGCATCAGTAAAAAAACCAAACTTGTTAAAGTATTCTTGAAACAGCCTCACAAAGATAAAAACAGAATTCGAAGTAAACAGTGTTATCATCATCACCTTCATCTGTTCTTAGACGCCGATGCTTCTTCCTCGAAATGTTACCTGCTTTAAACATCTAGGACTAAGATAGAAATACACACAAGACAAAAAATTTCTTCGACGGCGCTAAAGTTCACTCATTTCCGAAACATGAAATCAGACAAAATCCCTTAAATTGTTTTCCAATCACATAAAAAAACTTCATTTTTTTTTAAGGTCAAAACGAAACGGAATCAAACTCACCGGTCATGTCCTGATCGTTTTTGCTGCTTGGAGTCGGTAAGTCTCGAATCTCACAGCAGCCAAGTCCTAAATCTGACACATTTAACACCATCTCTCAAAAACCCACTTTACACGGTGTCCCGCTTCTTTCTTCTGGAAGCTTCGAGAAGAAATCGAAAACCCACAAAAAGAAACCCTAGAAAATTGCTGTCTCAGGTGAAAAGACTCTTCCTTTTCTTCAGGGCAGATAGAAAGAAAAGAAAAGGCAACTTTGTTTCTTCTTAACTTGAAAACTCGGCGCGTATCCTTAATAATGAACAGTGTTTGATTAATGATTTGTTAAATGTTTAAATGCATCATAATGAAATTACTCATTCAGTATCAAAGATGAAAGTGGCGTTAAGTATAGTCCTGTACTCCAATTGTCCTACTCCTATTGGACCAAGACGTTTTGGACAAATATTAAACTTAACAAACAAACAAATGATTCATATTTGTTTGCCATTTAGCTTTAAAAGTCACAATTTCATAATCATATATCGCCATTAACATATACATATTTAACTTAACAAACAAAAAATGATTTTGTAGTAACAAACAAACTTTTTTTTTTTTTTTTGTCCTAAAACTCTAAGGATCGGAGTTGGAACAGAACTTAAACACAGGAGTTGTATTTTGTCCATCAATACATTCCAAAGTGAATGAGTCCCCTGTCTTAACGCCATTAGCTTCACAGAAACCCTTCCAACCAGATCCCACAGCCACAATTCCACCTCTTGACAGTAGATATGCAAACCACTTCATTCTCTGTTGGCCCTACAAAGTTATCTTCCCAAGCTTGCTGATGCCGCTAGCCTTCATGAATTGTCTTGGAAGAATCTACAAAAGATTTGAACAAACATATCCTACTTACTAACTAGAATCAAGACAGAAACCCGTTTAAAAGAATAGTGGTTTAATGAACTTACTAGTTTACAGTCTCTGACATCTTCAGGTGTGAGTGTTAATGTCACAGATCGATTTTTGATTGCCAAAGACGAGTCTCTCCTCTCTTCTATGGTGCTAGTGGCTTTACTGTTCTTGTTTCCTCTGATAATTTCTGCAGATATGGACTCTTTCTCGCTATCTTTGGAACACTCTCCTTGCTGGCTTTTATCACTTGTGGACTGTGTACTGCACAAGCTTAGCATAGGAGTTCCGTTCTCCAAAATTGCCTTCAATGTGAAAGACTCGCCACACTTTATGCTGTTTGCTCTAGTGAAATGTCTCCAGCCCTTTCCGAGACACATTCTTGTTTTTTCCCTTAAAAGATTTGCTTCCCACTTTGCACCATCTTCGGCAACCAGAGTTATAATACCAGGTTTGTCCAAGCCATTTGCTATTGCGAATGACAATGGAAGATACTTAAACATAATGGAACGGATAACACAGTTAATAAGAGTGCTAGAGATAAAACTTAACATACGTTCTGAAACAAGAGTTGATTGATGAACTCACCTGTCTACCTTTTATGAGGTTGGCATGTGTTTGAGTTATAGTCACGAAACGGTTCATACTTGCTGGTAATGAGTCTCTCCTCATTTCTCTTTTGTCTTTTGCTTTCCTCATTTTATTTCCACTACTAGATTTTGCAGAAATCGACTCTTTCTCGAAAGCTTTGGAACACTCTCGTTGCTGACTTCTGTCACTTGTGGACTGTGTACTGCACAAACAGAGCATACGAGTTCCCTTCTCCGAAATTGCCTCCAGTGTGAAAGATTTGCCGCTCCTTAAGCCGTTTGCTTTAACGAAATTATTCCAGCCCTTTCCCAAAACCATTCTTCCTGAAGCTTGCCGTTGAAGACTTGCCAGCCACTTCATCCCAGCTTTGCCCAACAGACTTATCATCCCAGGTTTGTCCAAGCCACTCTTTTTTGCGAATGACGATGGAAGATACTAAAACAAAATTGAACGGATAACACAGTTAATAAGAGTGTAAGAGATAAAACTTAACTTACCCTCTGAAACAAGACTTATCATCAATGAACTCACGCATATACGTTTTGTGAGGTTGTAATCTGTAAGTGTTAATGTCAGAAACCGGTTTTGGCTTGGTAAAGTTGAATTACTACATCTCATACGCTTCTTCTTTCTCTCCAGCAGCACACAGTTTTCTTTGTTGTTCTTGTCTCCTTGTGTTCCATCGTTGACAGATTCAGTGGAACAGAAACTGAGAACTGGAGTTTCCCCGTTTCCAACTAGTTTGAAAACAAAGACGCCTCCTGCTTTTTTACCGTTTACATCACAGAAACTTCTCCAACCTCGGGTTATGTAGAAAGTTTCAGATGATTTGTTGAACCTCAGATCAAATGGCCATGATCTTTTCCTTTCATCTGTTACAACAATCTCACTGCAACTTGTTTGAAGACCAACTGAGCTTGTTAGATCTTGTGGAAGATACTGCAAAAAAAAAAACTTTGCTTTAGTTTCATGACTAACCATCTTAACAAAATAGTATAGCAAATGTGAGACAATATTTTCTTCAGTCTCCTGATTCCAATAGCAAATGAAATCAAACTAGAGCAAACAGAATCGAAATAGTATATGGATTTACTTCAGTATACACAGCAAAGAGAACCAAACTAAAGCTCAAAATAAATTTGGGAAACGACATTGAAGTTAAAGTGTGCCCAACTTTAGTAACAGCAGTTTCATTGATTAAACCACAGTATGCAAAAACAAGTATAAGCACCAGTGTATCTTTCTGTAGATTCCAAGCTGTGACAAGGGCAACAAAACAAGAGTGGTCTGATGAAGAAGAATCAACTTTTGTGTCAAAATTGTTCTTCATTTTCTTCTTTCTCACATGTTCTGCATCAGTAAAAAACCAAACTTGTTAAACCTTTTAATGCTTTTCTTTCAAACTGTTCTAAAAAAAACAAACTTTTATCTCAAACTGTTCTTATAACAACCTCATCAAATCAAAGTAATATACACACAAGACAAAGATAGAACAGAACGTGAGTTACCAATGTTGTCCTGATAATCATCACCTTCATCTGTTCTCATACGCCGATGTTTCTTCCTCGAAATGTTACCTGCGTTAAACATCTAGGACTAAGATAAAGATACACACAAAGACAAAATCTTTCTCCAAGGGCGCTAAAGTTCACTCATTTCCGAAAAACCTGAATCAGACAAAACCCTTAAAAATTGCTTTCCCAATCACAGTTTCTTCTCACATAAAAAACTTCAACTTTGCAGTTTATATCGTCAAAACGAAACAGAATCAAACTCACCGGTCTTGTCCTGATCATTGTTGCTGCCTCGAGCCGGTAAATCTCGATTCTCATAGTAACTAGGTCCGAAATCTGACAAATTTAAAACCATCTCTCAAACCCCACTTTACACTCTGCGTCTCTAGTCTCCGCTTCTTTTCTTCTCGAAGCTTCGAAGACCCAGAGACAGAAACCCTAGAAATTGCTGTCTCAGGTGAAAAAGACTCTTCCTTTTCTTTTCTTTTTTTTTTTTTTTCAGGGCAGAGGAATAAGAAAAAACATAACTTTGGTCATCTTCTCCTCAAAAGATCGAGTTTTAGTATTAGCCATATACAATTTTATTAAGAAAAATTCGAAAACTCGGCGCGTATTCTTAGTATATGAACAGTTGAATTTGATCGAACAATAAGATTCTGATTATTAAACGTTATACAATTTACAACTCTCTCTCTCTATTGTTACGTGATGATGCAGTGGGGGGCAAAAGGGGTAACTACACCCCTTTTGTTTTGTTGGTGCGTCAAAAGAAAAAAAAGAAAAAAAAAATTAAAATTGCAATTTTTGTTGATGACTCGTCTCAAAAACTCGAGATGGCGAATTCACTCAACCTTGGCTCAGCCACCAACCTAGAAAGAGATATGATGATCCAGTTCTCTGATCATCAAGAAAACAACATCGGTAATTATCCAATTTTTGTTTTTTTTTTTACTCTACGAAAATGTCTTAATTGAACTCTGAGAACCAATTTGATAATTCGATTGAACTCTGTAAAGTAAGGAACAACTGCAAATCCAAATCAATTTTAGGGATTTTTTAACATTACCCCATATGAATGAGACCAAGATTTTTTGTTTCAAATTTAAGCTTCGGAGAGGTTTTAACATTTTGGGTGTTTCTGATTCAGAGTTTCAAAGAAAGAAGAAAGTGAAGCAGAGCAATACTGAAACAGAACCAGATTACTCTTGTTTTAATGCCCATGTCACAGCTTCAAGTCAGCAATCTGGTAGACTGGTGCGTTTGTATTATCCAGTTCTATCTTATTTTTGATTTTGTTTGGTTTATTCTAGCTCTCTTAGATTTGGTTTCATATAGAATCATGAAGCTAACCCAAGTGTTCATCCATGTTGGCTCTTTTTTATCATTGAGTTGTTTTAGCTTGGTGTCATTGATTATGACACTTTTGAAACTGGTGTTTGCAGTATCTTCCACAAGATTTCACTAGCTCAAATGGTCATATCAGGAAATGTAGCAAGAGTCAGCCACAGATAATTTCGTCAAGTGATAAACATTTCATTAAATTTAGACTTGCACCAGTTGATGGCAGACATTGTAGACTGGTAAGTAAGATCATCATACCACTTGTTGTACCTGTTAAGTTTCCTACATTATTCTTTTTATTGGTTTTGTTGACTCTTGTTTCAAAATAATCTATATAGCGTCTTCCAATGCAATTCACTAGGGAGAATGGGATAAACAAACCGGGCAAGATATATTTGTTGGGCAAAGATGGTTCAAAGTGGCTGGCGAATCTTCTCTTGGAAAACAGCAGAGGAAGAATGACTTTGGGAGATGGCTGGAAAAGTTTTGTTAAAGCAAACGGCTTAAAGCCTGGTGAATCCGTTACACTCAGGTTATGTTGGGAAAACACTATCCCTGTGCTCAGTTTGTGTTCTGAAGAGTACATCACTGACAAAATAGTAGGCGGAGTAGGGTGTTCAGAAGCAAGTGAGAAAGAGCCTCTTCCCACAGAGCCTGAAACCAACAAAGATGAGAGCAGCTCGTGGAAGAGAGAGAATAATCATATGAGATTTGTAGATTCAACTTCACCAAGCCAAAACCACATACTGACATTAACAATCACACCTGACAGTCTCAAACATGGTAGACTAGTAAGTTCAACAATCAACTCTTGTTCGATTTTCATCCCTTCAAGAAAGGTATTTTGAAAAAAACATATTCTGTTTATATATTTTATAGCGTCTTCCATTGCAATTCATGGCGGAGAATAACATGGACAAGCCCGGGGAGATAACTCTTTTAGGTAAAGATGGTGCAAAGTGGCTAGTAAGTCTTCTACTAGAAAAAAGAGGAAGAATGAGTTTGGGAAAAGGCTGGAAAGATTTTGCTAAAGCTAATGGTTTAAGGACGGATGATTCCATCACGTTGGAGTTAATATGGGAAAACGCAACTCCTATTCTCCATTTGCTTCATATAGAGTCTAGCAGTGGTAGAGGGGAAAGTGACTTTTCTAAAGAGTATCTTTCCATAGAACCTAGTAGTGGAAACAAGGCTAGAAAGTCAGATAACAACAGAGAAGAGAGTAAAAAGCATCCTCCTAGAAGTAGAGAATCATCTTCAGCAATTCAAAACCAGTTCATGGCATTAACACGTCCGTCTGGTATAATTAGCCAGGGTGCTCTTCATCTTCAAACCAACGAGGTCTTCATTTATAGAAATGAAGGAGGTAATATGTTACAGATCTCAGATTTGGGACCTTATTTTTTTGGTATTCGAGATGTACCGGCTCCAAGCAGCAACAATGATCATGACAGAATCTGTAAGTTCGATGATATTTATCCTATGAACTGGAGTTAAATCTGGAAATATGTTTTAATTGAACTTTGACATCAATATTTAGATATGATTTAATGTAGACAATATTGTTAATGCAATCTGAGGATTTTTCTGATACAGGTAACATTTCAATAAAAATGCATCCGCATTTAAGAAAAGAAGCAGGCTTTTCATCATATGATGGTGATGATCATGACAATTTTGGTATATTCAGTTCTCTTTTATTTGATTTTAGTACCATCATTACTTGCTTTGGTGAAATTGTTTCAGATGTGGTTTTAACATGTGGGTATTTCTGATACAGAGCGTCCAAGTAAGAAGAAAGTGAAGAAGAATCCAGAAACAGAGGAAAATTATTCGTCAGACCACTCTCGTTTTGGAGCCCATGTCACAACAACTTCGAATCTACACACAAATGAACTGGTGCGTTACAAATATCAGTTTATTTAACTTCTGCATTAGCTGAAATCTCATGCAAAAGTTTTTGCATATTCATTAGCTGTTTTGGTGTTCGTACAGTTAAGTCAAGTTCTGTTGAAGTAAAAAATCAAATCGACAATAAATGGATTCTGGTTTTCGTTGATTGTAACATCTTGTTTAACTATATGAGCTTTGTCTGTTTACTTCAGTTTGGTTGTTAACTGAAGCAATACCTTGTTTTTTATTTTGTTTGATTCATTTGGTTTATTACTCTTTTCTTATTGATTCATGAACCTAACCAAAATGATCTTTCACGTTGGCAATATTATCATCCTATAGCGGCTAGCAGCGAAAGAGTCTCTTCCCATAGGGCCTAGCGTGGAAAAAAAGATCAGTGAAGGTGAAAACAGCATAGTGGAGAGCAGCTCATGTGAAAGAGAGGAGAATCATCTCAGATGTATAATTTCAATTTCACCAAGCCAAAACCGATTCCTTACATTAACAATAACACCCGACAGTCTCCGACATGGTAGACTGGTATGTTAACCAATCAAATATTGTTCTTTTGTCACATATCGAAAGGGTCTGATATTTTACTATTTTTTCATATCTTTTCTAGCGTCTTCCACTGGGTTTCATGACGGAGAATAACATGAATAAGCCTGGAGAGATAACTTTGTTAGGTAAAAATGGTGCAAAGTGGCTCGTAAGTCTTCTACTAGAAAGAAGAGGAAGGATGAGTTTGGGTAAAGGCTGGAAAAATTTTGCTAAAGAAAACGGCTTAAAGACGGGCGACTCCATCACGTTCGAGTCAATCGGGCAAAACGCATCTCATGTGCTCAGTTTGCTCTATATAGAGTCTAGCAGTGTTAGAGGACAAAGTGATTTTCCAAAAGAGTCTCATTTCGAAGACAGAGAAGAGAGAAACTCACAGGAGCTGGAGAAAAGAACGTATTGTCCTAGAATACAGAATTCATCTTCAGATATCCAAAACCGATTCGTAACGTTAACACTTACACCTGAAGATGTAAGAGATGGTACTTTGGTAAGCTTATCAAACAACTCTTGCTTTAGATGTTCTGTTTTGAATTTTATTTAATGGTAATGATATTGTGTTTGTTCAAATATCTCGCAGCATCTTCCAAGTAAATTCATGAGAATTAATGGCATCAACAAACCTGGACGGACAACTTTGTTGGGTAGAGGAGGTATGAAGTGGTTTGCATATTTACTGCCGAGAGATGGAACTGTCGTTTTGGGAAATGGTTGGAAAGGTTTTTGTGAGGCGAATGGTGTGATGTTAGGAGAGTCTTTTATTTTGGAATTCATTCCCAAAGAAGATACAAACCATGTATTTAAGTTCTACTCCATCAAAGGAGACCCAATATAGTAGTACTTTTTCAAGGCTTCCCAAATGTTTTCTCCTATGTCATAACTACATTTATATATATACTATATCAGGGTAGTTACATTTGTTCATTCTATTTGGAATATGACTTGGTCGGATGTGTAACATGTATTGACCATGTGTAGCTATCTAACAATGGCCTACAGCCTGTTTTACCTTAAAGGCACACATAAGATTACCATGATGATGGCAAGGTTCGCCTTTGAGCCACGTGAGGAAATAGAGCCGGTGAGAATCTTTAGTCTTTACAGTCAAAACTTATAAATGGACACTAAAATCCAATAACCGGTTCGTGACATTAACAATCTCAGAAAATGCAGACAAGGTTTAATCAACTAGCAAAAATGCAGTAACTCGTGTAAAATAGAAATGGAGGTCTCCAAATGTAAAGAAAAAAATGAAGATTTCTATTTTATAATAAATAGAAATGAAGATGGGTTGGAAGTTGGAACAAAATTGACTCCAAACTTTATTATGAAAATGGAAAGAGAGATGGGTTGGAAATGTCTTTTATGTTTTCTTTATATATACAAAGTTAATAAAAGAAAATCATCTTTGTATTTTAAGTTAAATCTAAGTATAAAGATTTAACAGAAAATTAATAAAAGGAAATTGGATTATGAATGCATAGAGAGACGACAAAAATAGAAGATAAGTCCGTAGAAAATTCAAACGCGATGGCGACATGCATGGTGGCTAATAAAAGTCATACGTAGTCCAATTTAATGAAGTGGGACAGATTGATCATGTAGAATTTTGTAGCTGAGTGTAATAATTTCAGAGAAATGTAAGCAATGCAAATCCAACCCAAACTTGCTTTCGTTAGTGTCATTATACATGGACGTAAGTCTATAATTAGACTTGAAATTTTTCTACAAACTAAAAGAAAACAAGGATAACTCGAGTTATCATTTGAACATTATATGTTTTGTTTTGGATAAAGATTACTTGATTTGATTTGTCACAAAACAGATATATGTTTAATTCACTCGCTAGAAAATCACCGACGAGAGTATATAAATGTATGATACTAATTTTTATGTTTTTGTAATTCTTTCTTTATATATAACTCAGGTTATCCTAAAGATTTTTTTAGGTCCAAAGACTAATCTTGAGATCCCGAGAAACTATGTTAAATTGCTCGAACACCACTGGCGAATGCTATATCAAACCCATGTGACGAGAATTATCTTTCTTTACCAGACTAAGGCTACTTGGTTGATACAAATTTTTATCCAAATGATCAACTGAATTTTCGACTTTCGATTAGCGAGAAGAAACATACATCGATATTTTATTGAGACCAACTAATTATTTATCACCTTATCGATTATTAATTATTTGGTTTTGTTTGCTCTTATATATGTATGCAAACTATATATGCATTGATAATCATTTCGATTCATGGACAGAAAATGACATTGTAGTTGGTTCCGGAGGTGCAAGTGAATAGGCTTGTAGGATCATCTTTAGGATAACTATAGGCGTCTGGACAACGTTGCTTGAAGAACATAGAGAGTGGGGTTGGTCCACAATTACCGGAGTTGCAACAATGTTCCTCCGTCTTCAACACCGGACATGGTCCGTTGCAAGCACTATCCATTCTTAGTTGGCTAGGACATTGTCCTATAATATCTCCCGTACACCTGTCCAATGGATGGATACAAAAAAACTTTTATTTCGCACATAACAATATATATATGGTTAGTTATGGTTATAACAATTTTGAAATTTGATTTACCTAATAACACGGCTACATTGTCCAGATGCAGAGCTAAACTCCATCGGAATATTAAATCCATCGATCACCGAAATATCGATAAAATCTTGGTTTGCATACTGTTTGAGAGCGTATTCGGCCAAAGTATTTGGTGCTCGTCCATAAGATCTGCATTCAAGGAGACCATTACAGTCTCCAGTCTGGCATCCACCTCTTCCAGAGGCGTCGAAATTGCAATTGGTGCGACCCCATATCCGAGCTTGGACGGTCCCTGGATCACCAACAACGACCCATATATCACCTCGGTTGAGTCGCTTCCCACCGCCAGGTTTTCCTGGAGCATATGTGGCGGCCCAAACAACATATGGGCAATTGTTCCTCACTGTGAACGTAGCTGCTTCTGCTGAGATCACTAAGTATATGGTCACAAATGCAAAGAAAAAGACTATGGGGATGGTTTTATGGTAAGCCATTTTTTTTTTCGAAGTACTCTGTGGGGCTTGTTCTTTGCTAAATGGTGATATGGTGTTTATATATAGAAATGTCAACCAAGGGTTAATATTGTAATTTAGTAGCTAGGTAACGATTATATGGTGGAAAATTTCCATGATTTAATATTTGGAAGCCATCGTTAATAAGTTGGTCTAGCTAGTTCAGTTTTTTTGAAGATATTGAGCAGCAAAGAATTTGTCATATTCAGGAAATAATTAGAAAATAACAAAAACTTGATATGTCTGAGTGTGAACTTCATTATGTATATGAATCCAACTTTACCATCACCCATCAGTCATCAGTCCATCACTTGGATTTGTTTGACAAGTCTACCGACTTTGAGGATGCAAAACATATTAAATCAACTCAATGTGAGTATGGAATGCACAAAACGATGACAACTAAAACTGTTTTAGTTGTCATCGTTTTGTGCATTCCAACTAATTGAAATGTGAGAATTTTTACTTGGACGACAACTAGAATGTGAGAATTTTTTTCATGAAGGGCATATTTTATTACGATCATCGACAACGAATTCCATGAGATCTTAGTTTTTGATCAACATATAACTTTCAGCTAGTTGATGTTGTGTTTGAGCTGTGTAATGCTAGAGATAGATACTGTAGCAGTTCCATTTCAGTATTTTTTTTAGCCCTACATAGGGGTGGGCATTTAAACTGAACCAAATAAAACCAAGGCAAGCTCAAACCGACCCAAAACAAACTGAATCCTACATTCAAACCATTTAGGTCAATGGGCACAAATTAGGTTTTTTGAGTAAATGAATTTTGTCAGCTTTTAAAAAAAAACATTTTTATTAGTTTTTTTTAAATATGGGGTTCATAGACATTTTCCCTGAAAAATGTGATATAAGTTTTATTATTAAAATTATTATAAATTTACTTATACGGTTGTAATCGTAAAAATTTATTTTAAAAACAATCACTTCACATAATTTTGATTCAAAATTTCATTTGGAAAGTCTATTATTATACATTATGTTTTCTTGTGACTGATATCCCAAAAAGTATGTACTCAAGTGATTCATTATAAAATCGTATGACTCCTATATATTTGAGAAGTTTTGAACAGTGACTGTATTGAACACTTTTATTCTATTATTTATTAATATATTAAAGTAATTCTATGTTTAAATAAAATAAATATTTAATTAAATTTACGCGATTCTGTTCAATCTATATACAGTATTTTCATTCCTGATATACAAGAATATTTGATAGAAATTTATATTTTAGTATAAAATAATTAATAACTTATATGTAAACTCAATCTGAATTGGAAATATGATAAATACTAAAACATGTTGACCAAAATTATAGTAAAAGTTATGTTATGGAAAACTCATTACACAATTTTCATTTCATAACTTAGAATATATATATATATATATATATACATATATATCTATATATGCATATGTATATATAGA
Organism: Camelina hispida; assembly: GCA_023657505.1. Classification (NCBI taxonomy): domain Eukaryota; kingdom Viridiplantae; phylum Streptophyta; class Magnoliopsida; order Brassicales; family Brassicaceae; genus Camelina; species Camelina hispida. The sequence continues at coordinate 41,393,987 of CP094632.1, forward strand.
TACTAGATACTAAGATACACACTCAAGACAACGTAACCTGAATACGTTTTTCGTGAGTAACAAAAATATAAGAAAAAAGAAAGGTTAATCATGTGTTCTCTAGTTTTGTTATTCTATTAACATATATTTTTGGGCATTCCAACACATATTTTTGCAGTTTCGTTATTCTATGTATATATATGTCTTTAATACAACATTTTCATCAAATAGTGATTTTGAACCTTACGTTTCTTTACATTTTTTTTTTTTTTTGAAGACTATTCCGACAAATGACAACCAAGAAAATTATATTTCTTTTAATGGTCGTTGCCCTGATCCTTACGCCCATGGTTGCAGGTAAACTTACTTATTTCTTTGTTATATTGTGTGAACACCAAAAATGTGTTTCTCGAACACCAAGAAAATATGTTTTAATGGAGTGGAGTTAAAATTCTTATTTCTCTTTACAATAAACATCTTGAAAATTATTTTTTAATTATCTTGTATTAAACATGTTGTTAATGTTAATGATCGAAATAGGTCAACTTCAGGCTACATGTCGTATTGCGGGGATGTGTAAAGGCCAAAAGGCATGCGATGAAAGATGTGCAGCCTTGGGTACCCAGAGAGGAGGTGTTTGTACAAAATTCTTAGGTGATTTGTATTGTTGCTGCTGGGATCTTCACTTCTCCATTGCTCCTAAAAACTAAATGATTCGTAACTTAAAATATGTACTCTCTATTCAACTCAAACAATATATATTCGCATCAGTATGTGTAAGACAAAAAATTATGATCTCATCCTAATTCTATGATACCATCAATTCTCACAACCTAATAAATACAACACAAAAAAACAATAAACTAATATCCAAATAAAACCTTTGAAGATCATTCAATCCAGCCCGAAAGGTGATTTTTTTTTTATGAAGGGCATATTTTATTACGATCATCGACATCGAATTCCATGAGATCTTTAGTTTTTGATCAACATATAACTTTCAGCTAGTTGATGTTGTGTTTGAGCTGTGTAATGCTAGAGATGGATACTTTAACAGTTCTATTTCAGTATTTTTTTAATCCTTGATATAGGGGTGTGTATTTAAACTGAACCAAATCAAACCAAAGCAAGCTCAAACCAACCTAAAACAAACTGAATCCTACATTCAAACGATTCAGTTATATTTCTTTTTAACCCAAACTGTTTGGGTTAATGGGCATAAATTGGGCTTTTTGAGTTAAGAAATTTTGTGTTTTTTTAAAGATATTTTTATTAGTTTGTTTTTTTTTTTAAATATGGGGTTTATAGACATTTTCCCTGAAAAATGTGATATAAGTTTTACTATTAAAATTATTATAAATACTTATAAAAGATTGTAGTCGTAAAAATTTATTTTAAAAACAATCATTTCACATAATTTTGAATCAAAATTTCATTTGGAAAATCCATTATTATACATTATGTTTTCTTGTGACTGATATCACAAAAAATATGTACTCAAGTGATTCATTAAAAATTGTATGGCTCCTATATATTTGGGAAGTCTTGAACAGTGACTGTATTGAACATTTTTATTCTATTATTTATTGATATATTAAAGTAATTCTATGTTTAAATAAAAATAAATATTTAATTAAATTTACGCGATTCTGTTCAATCTATATACAGTATTTTCATTCCTGATATACAAGAAAATTTGATAGAATATATATTTTTAGTATAAAATAATTAATAACTTAATTATTATGTAAACCCAATTTGAATTGGAAATATGATAAATACTAAAATATGTTGACCAAGATTTTAGTCAAAGTTATGTTACTAAAACTCATTACACAATTTTCATTTCATAACTTATAATAAATATATATATAGATACTAAGATACACACTCAAGACAACCTGAATAAGTTCTTCGTGAGTAACAAAAATATAAGAAAAAAGAAAGGTTAATCATGTGTTCTAGTTTTGTTATTCTATTAACATATATTTTTGGGCATTCCAACACATATTTTTTGCTGTTTCGTTTTTCTATGTATTAATATGTCTCTAATACAAGATTTTCTTCAAATAGTGATTTTGAACCTTACTTTTCTTTGCCTTTTTTTTTTTTGAAGACTATTCCGACAAATGACAACCAAGAAAATTCTATTTCTTTTAATCGTCGTTGCCCTGATCCTTACGCCCATGGTTGCAGGTAACTTACGTATTTGTTTGTTATATTGTGTGAACACCAAAAATGTGTTTCTCGATCTGTAATCCATTTAAAACATTCAAATATATTTTAGTGGAGTGGAGTTAAAATTCTTATAAATAAGAAGTTGTGTTTCTCTTTACGATAAACATGTTAAAAAATATTTTTTAAATTATCTTGTAATAAACATGTTGTTAATGTTAATGATCCAAATAGGTCAACTTCAGGCTACTTGTCGTATTGCGGGGGCGTGTAAAGGCCAAAAGGCATGCGATGAAAGATGTGGAGCTTTGGGCACCCAGAGAGGAGGTGTTTGTACAAAATTCTTAGGTGATTTGTATTGTTGTTGCTGGGATCGTCACTTCTCCATTGCTCCTAAAAACTAAATGATTCGTAGTTTATAATATTACTCTCTATTCAACTCCAACAATATATATATTCGCATCAGTATGAATAAAAGTACGTGTATGACAAAAAAAATTATGATCTCATCCTAATTCTATGATACCATTATCTCACAACCTAATAAATAAAACAAAAACAATAAAATAATATCCAAATTAAACCTTTGAAGATCATCCTATCCAACCCAAAAAGTGAAAAACCTAAAATTAAAGAAACTATATATAGTTGAACAAATCACCATTGTAGTTGTATAATTTAAGAAACTAATCACCATTGTAGTTGTATATAGTTGAACAAATCACCATTGTAGTTGAAAAACCTAAAATTAAAGAAACTATATAATTTAAAGAAACTATTAAAATTAAAGAAACCTACTATAGTTGTAGATGATCACCATTGAGCTGCATCATTTGAACAATAGTTGTGTACTTCTACATGGAACAATACAACAACACATACTCGCTCATTCAAACAAATCTAAGGTATCATCAAGGCATGCTTCTTGGCTTGTGTTTCTTCAGTAGTTTACCTTCACTATCATACATCAATTGGGGAAAAGAAACCGCGTTGTTAAATACTCCAAAGCTGACTCATTCGACATTCGCTACAATCAATTGTTCATATGACCATACCAGGTTTTGCCAGTTTTGCTGAGTTGTATAAACAGATTATTTTCGTTTTTTTTTGCTAGTGTATTCATGAAATAAAGAATCAGATGAATATTCTAATTTAACTTAACAACCAAACAAAAAAATTGGTTTTAGAATAAGACTTGTTGCAGTTTACATGCTTCTTCTAACTAAACATTTTTTCTTTTAGTCAAGAAGTGAAGGCATAACTCTTTACGCCATTATAGCCTCGCAAAAGTTTCTCCAATTACATTATGCATATACATCATTTCATTTTCTGTTTACCCAATAGAGTTTTCCCATGAATATTCAATGCCATTAGCTCTCATGAATTGAGTTGGAAGATACTGTCAAGATTTCAAGAAAAACAACACCACTAGATATAGATTAGACTTCAAGATAGCTAGAAACTAACCCACTTTTGAAACAAGAACTGTTTATTACCTTACCAATGTACAAACTTTGACATCAGGTACAAGTGCTAATGTCACATATCAGTTTTGAATTTAGTGCAGATGAATTGCACTTCTCCTCTATGTTGTTCTTGTAGTTCCTAGTTTTGTTTCCATTGCTAAGGTTATGTTGAAATAGACTTATTCTCGCTAGCATTTGAACAACACTCTCCTTGCTGCCTCTTATCACTTGTGGACTCTATACTGAACAAACCGAGCATAGGAGTTGTATCTTCCCAAATCGACTCCAACGTGAAAGATACACCAACCTCTAAGCCGTTTGCTTTTGCAAACTCTTTCCAGCCCTTTCCTAAACTCATTCTCCCTCTGCTTTCTTGTAGAAGATTTGCAATCCACTTTGTACCATCTTTTCCCAACAAAGCTATTTTCCCAGGTTTGTTCATATCATTTTCTCTCATGAATGACAATGGAAGACCCTGGAAAAGATTCTATAACTAATAAGAACACAAGTAATATAACTACCTAACCTTCTAAAACACGAGTTGACTGAAACTCACCAGTCTATTGTTGTTAAGGCTGTCATGTGTAACTGTTAGTGTCACAAACCGGTTCTGGATTTTTACTTCCTTACAGAACAAATTGAGTACAGGAGTTCCATTTTCCCATATTAACTCCAGTGTGAAGGATTCACCTATCTTCAATCCGTTTGCTCTAGAGAAATCTTTCATGCCTTTTCCCAAACTCATTCTTCCTGAGTTTTCACGTAGAAGGTTTGCCGCCCACCTTATACCATCTTTTCCCAACAAAGTTACCATCCTTGGGTTGTTCATGCCATTTTCCCTCACAAATGGCAATGGAAGATACTGAAAAATAATTGAGTAGAGAATTAAAATAAATACAATTTTTGTTCTGCAAGAGTTATTGTTTGATGAACTCACCAGTCTACTGCTTTTAAGGCTGTCATTTGTAAGTGTTAAAGTCACAAATCTGTTATGGTTTGGTGGTGAAGTTGAATCTCTACACTTTGACTACTGTTACTGTCTCCTTGTGTTCTATCATTCTCAGATTTTGTAGGCCAAACACTGAGCAAAGGCGTTTCCCCGTTTTCCAATAGCTTGAACGTGAAAAAGCTTCCTGCATTTTTGCCGTTTTCGTCACAGAAATGTTTCCAACCTCTGCTTATGTAACAAGTATCAGTTAGTTTGTTGAACCGCAGATCCATTGCCCATGATCTTTCCTCTCCATCTTTTAAAACAATCTTGCAGCATTTTCTTTTAAGATCATTAGAGCTTGTAAAATCTTGTGGAAGATACTGCAAAATAGACAAAAGGGTTCTAACATTTTCAGCATTTCTTCATGACACCAAAGCTGTGTTTAGTTTTCATGACTAACCTGAAAAAAAAAAAAAACCACTTCCAAAATACTGAATTTAAAATATTTTGACAAGATTTTCCTAAACCAAACAGAAATGCCCAGCTAATAGTCTCAAGACTGAATTGCACATCACTTAGACTAAAAGGGTTCAGACATCTCATTATTAGACCATGCTGTAAAGAACACTTTTGTCTAGTTTCATGACAAACCAAAACCAAAAATGCCCACATCTAAGAAACAACAACATGAGTATGCAATAGTGCAGTTAATAAAAAAAAACAAACCAGTGCATCTGTTTCTAGACTTGCAGCTGTGACATGGGCAACAAAACAAGAGCAATCTGCTTCTGTTTCAGGATTGTTCTGCTTCACTTTCTTCTTTCTTTGAAACTCTGTATCATAAACACCCAACCAAAATGTTAAAGCTTGAAGCTTTAATTTTCAATATGTAGCTGTTCTTGAAACAAATCTTACCAAAGCAAGTAATTTTGATTGCTTCAAATTTTTGCAGATTTCAATCGAATTAAGATATACTTTGATTGAGGCAAAATTACATCCACAGAGTTTTTAAATAAGAAATATGATTTGAATCTTACCGATGTTGTTGTCCTGATGATCTGAAGCCTCCTCAATCATCATATCTACTCCTTCTGGGTTTGATCGGTGGTGACCCAAGCGCTGTTCATAGAAAAGCTCCGAAATTTCTCAAAACAATTACCCTTTTTTTTTATATCTAAATAATTTATTAACTAGATGATATGAATTTTAAACAAAAACGTTTATTATTTACTTAATTAAATAATATTTTATCAGCAAATAATTAAATTAATTGAATTATGAAAAGATATCATGTTTATCAAAATTAATATCTTTTATATTGCTTCTTTTTTGTTTTTTACCAAAAAATTATAAAAATTAATATCAATAAAGAAAATCTTTGACCTTAGAACCTTTTATGATGTTTGTGTTGTCACTTGTCATTTGGAGACTTGGAATTTTTTTTTTTTTTTTTTTTTTTTTTTTTTCATTTAGTCAAGACTTTTTTTAAAAAAGTATTAATTGTAAATTAATTAGAAATGGAAATTATATAAAGTAATTTTTTTACGACAGATTATTAATTAAAATTTTGAACACAAGATTACCTCGATTTAAAAAACAACAATTTAAAATAGCTGGCAGTGGAAAAAACAATTAAACAAAATAAAAATCAATGAAGAAAAAACATCAATTTTTTTAAAAAAAAAATATTTATTCACAAATTAACCTAAAATGAAATAATACAATAGACAAGTCAGCCAAAAAGAAATATAGGTCATTTGAATTTTAAAAAATCAACTATGTAAAACAAAACAAAACAAAAATCCACATTTATTCCGAACTGTGTAATTCTTTGATGTATTTCAAATAAACGTATTAGGAAAGACAACATATGTATTTCAAATATCCTTGAGAAAACCGACCACCAACTGAGAATCCTCATTTATTCCCAATTGTGTAATTCTTCGCTTCCAGACAATATACATTCTGTAATATACTCCCTATAGCTCCACTAAAGTTGTCGTACAACGTCCGGTATTAAGAGCAACACCTTCACACCTGCAAATTCTATTCTTGGCCTCCAAAACCCCTACTGTCGTAGCCAATCTCGAGTTACCATGAAAAGTACTATCTGTATTAAATTTCACCCAACCAATTGGTGGTACCGTCCACCTTATCATTTTTTCGATCCGAGATACCTCTGACTGGTTCCCACGTATCTTTCGGTTTGCCATGGTCACTTCTTTTGCTAATTCCTTTATAAATCTTGTCATATCCCGGCATTTACTATTAACCCCCAAAACATTACCACGTCCAACCCCACCAGACCGTCATAGCAAACATCGTCGACCAGAAACTATCATTCGTTGCACTTTCATAATGTAGATTCTCATAGACCCATTCAAGCAAAGATTATGCAAAGAATGTGTGTCTTTTTCATTGTGGTACAATTTTATGGTATAATTCTCGCCCAAATACTGGCGATAGCAGGACAATCTCTGAGAATGTGCAAGATCACCTCGCTTCCACCCTTACATACTTGACAAATGTTTGTATCACAAAAGTGGCATCTAAAACGTTCAGCATTCGTTGCCCAACCAACCAAAGAAACAACCTGACGACTCTCCTGGTATCACCACTTTCCACTCGCGGTCTTTTTTGGTGATTCTTTCCGGATTAGTAGCATATATGTAGACCTAACTGAAAACCCTCCATCCGCACTACCACACCAAACTAGACTATCTTGTGTCCGTTTGATTTTTTAAAAAGAAAATATCTTGTGTCCTAATAACATTATTTAATAAAACATTTAAATAAACAAAGAAGGGTATTACTACAAATTTCAAATCAAATTTTCTTCAAAATTAGTATAAAGTTGAGTGTAATCTTTAAAATAATAAATTTTAGAGTATTTATAGAAGTCCCTCAAAAATCGACAAAGAAAAGAACAATTGTTTGAATTTACACCCGTATCAACATATAAATGATGTCTTAAATTTTAGAATAAATTCAAGATAGGACAATATATATATGTCAACCAACTATAATTAAGATAAAGTTTGTGGCACAAAATAGAAAGAAAACACCTCTTTGATTAAAATAACATATAGCCAGTTTATTTATACATGATAATGCTTATTTATTAGCCAGTTTCTTTAGCTTCACAAACGAAAATAATTGTCTTTCTGAGTTTAACATACTTAAACATTTATGTTTATTCCCAGGACTGTTTGGGACGAAATTGAAGTACCGGAGTATTGCCAACTTTGTGCTTGAATTCTAAAGAGAACGAACCTCCTATCTTCACTCCATTAGCTTTACAGAAGTTTTTCCAACCGATTCCTACATTTACGGTTCCATCTCTTGTCGACGATAAATATCCACACCACGACACAGATCCTTTTCTACCCAACAAAACTATCTTTCCAGGTGTGTCGATGCCATTAGCTTTCATGAATTGACTTGGAAGAAACTGCAAAATATTTGAACAAACACCACAACTTGTTACTGATTATAATTAAAGTAAACGCAAATCCCACCTATATATATATAAAACAAGGGTATATTGTTTTTGTAAGATTACGTACCAGCACATATGCTTTGACATCTTGACGAACAAGTGGTAATATCACTAATCGGTGCTTTTCGATTAGTGATGCTTCATTGATCGGCTCCTCTGTGTTCTTGCCTTTCTCACGTTCTTTTCCATCCTTAGCTTCATTGATCGGCTCCTCTATGTTCTTGCCTTTCTCACCTTCTTTTCCATCCTTAGCTTCATTGATCGGCTCCTCTATGTTCTTGCCTTTCTCACCTTCTTTTCCATCCTTAGCTTCATTGATCGGCTCCTCTATGTTCTTGCCTTTCTCACCTTCTTTTCCATCCTTAGCTTCATTGATCGGCTCCTCTATGTTCTTGCCTTTCTCACCTTCTTTTCCATCCTTAGCTTCATTGATCGGCTCCTCTATGTTCTTGCCTTTCTCACCTTCTTTTCCATCCTTAGCTTCATTGGAAACAGACACTTTCTTGCAATATCCTGAACATTTCGGTCTGGGTCCCCTTTTTGTATCGGACAACCTGAGGATAGGAGTTGCATTTTCCCAGATGAACTCCAGTGTAAATTTTTCACCAACCTCCAAATCATTTGCTAGAGCAAATTCCCTCCAAGCTTTCCCCAAACTCAGTCTCCCAAAGTTACTTCCTGAGGTTTCCCGTACAAGATTTGCGATCGTCCTTGTACCATCATTTCCCAGTAGTGTTACAAGCCTTGATTCTCCCAAGCCATTTGCTCTCATGATTACCGATGGAAGATACTGAAAAAACAAAAAAAAAAATATTGAAAAGATATGAATGAAATGAAAGATGCCAACATGCCAATATGGAAGATATAATGAATGAATGAACTAACCAATCTGCAGTTTTTGAGACTGTCATATGAGAGATTTAATGTCACAAAATTGTTCAGGTCTTCTGAAGTTTCATAACAGAGAGTAGCTTTGGAATGGGAGAAGCTGAGAAAAGGCGTTCCTTCGTTTTTAATTAGGTCGAAGGTAAACACACTTCCTACCTTTTTGCTGAGTTCATCACAGAAATGTCTCCAACCTCTGGTTATGTAAAACCTATTAGAGGCTTTGTCGTACCTCATTTCCAGTTCCCATGAGTTACCCCTACCATCAGTTAAAACAACCTTGCAAAATTTTTTTTGTAGACCACTAAAGCTTGTGAAATCTTGTGGAAGATACTGCAAACAAACAATAAAAAGGGTTTAAACATTTTCATCCTTTCCTCATCACACAAAGGTTCGAAAAAAACTTTGTTTTGGGAATTAAATATAAGAAAATACAAGTGATCTAAAAAAAAAAAAATACAAGTGATCTTTGAAAGTTTTAGAGAATAACATCGTTGTGATAGTTTGTATATAGCTTATACTCAATGCAGTTAATATGAATTTTCGTAACATTTTTCTGGTTTTTTTTATAATTCCCTAACTAAAAGGGGATATTTTCTGCATAAGTGTAACCAAGATATTGTAATAACAAATAATATTGTAATAGCTATAAGTGTCTTCTATAACATATAAGACAAACCTAATCGTAGCATGGATTTCAAAACCTAGCTCTCTTAATAGCTTCATAATATCTGAATATACTCAACTAACCCCAGTTGCAACGCTTTTAATAACCCCTAGTTCTAGCTTTTGTAATTAATTGCTATCACCATATCAGACAAAACAAGGTCGAAATAAAATGCAAGATTCACCAAAGCGAACCAAAACTGAAATTAAAATAAATTCGAAACCAAATCTGTATTGAGGTTAACTTTTGATTTTATATCAACAAGCTTTCACATAAACCAAACTGGCCACTAACAAAACAACAATCAAATTGGAACTGAAATGAACAATTCAAGAAAACATCAGTTCATCTTATATGTGTAGGTCGTTAGTCAGTTCAAGAAAACATCATCAGTTCATCTCATCGTTCAGTGAGTGACTTAACTAAGCACATTCGGGCAATAACAATTCAAGAAAACGTTTGGTATAAGCAAGCGCACCAGAGTATCTGCTTCCAAATTCGAAGCCGTGACAAAGGCAAAAAAAGAGGAGTTGTCCCGACCACCTTCGGGTATCGATGCCTTCTTCCTCCCTCTTTTCGCTCTCACAAGCACTGTGACATTAAAATCCAACATGTTAATTTAAACCCGCGCGCCTCGGGTACAACGATAGAACGGGACTGAGGATGTTATATGTTACGTACCCTCGTTTTCGTGAACATCACCACCTTCCTCTGTCGGACGCTGATGCTTCTTCGAGGTGTTAGCTGTGTATAACATGTAAAAAAATCTCTCGTCATACAGATCCATGCACACAAGACTATTTCAGTTCAGATCTGATTATATTCCGTAGATTAAAAACCAAACTTACCAGTCTTATTAAGATCAAAGTTTCTGGGGCTGGGTAGTTGTCGGACGTCGCAAGCGTTTACACCAGACATCTTTGCCTGTGGAGAAGAATAAAAGATTTTGTTGTAAAAATCTGGTCTGGGCGAAGAAGATGGAAATGAAATTTGTGGTTGTCTGAATGACTTTTATAAACCCAACAAGAAGTAAAATAAAACCCTAATGAAAAGATAAGAAAAAAATCTGATGTTACCTTTAAAGAGCTTTGCATTTAGAGATAATTGACACCTGGACGCATAGACTAAATATAGCTAAGTCAATTGATTTAATTTATAGTTGAAAGAAATTTAAGTATTTAACATAATAAATTTTAATTTATTCAACATGGGTTTTTTTTCTTTTCTTTTCATTTGGTTTTATTGGGCTTTTAAGTTTTAATAAGAGTTCATTTTTGTTTATGTTTTGGGTCAAACTAATAATTGAATTGTTTGGAAATGAGGAAAAAAAAAGATGTTTTTTGTTTTTTTTTTTTAAGTTTGTCCATCTATATTTTATATAGATAAGTTTGGTGAAATAGATTCAAAAAAAAAAATAAAGCCAATTATACCCTTAATTAAAAAATAAAAGTAGTTAATTGAGAAAATGAATTTTTTTTATCTCTAAACTCAAACCTTCTAACTAGAAAGGAGGTTTCACTTGCAAACCCCAATTATAATATCAAACAAATTGATGGATTATTTGTTAAGCAGATTTTTTTAGAAATTCAAAATTAAAAATGGGCTTATGGCTAAATATTTGGATTTGCTAAAGTTTCTAAAGATTTTATCAATCTAGGTTAGGGATCCCAAAGTACGGTAAGGATGTCGAAGCGGTTTCCAATATGCGCTGGTGTGTCTTAGGAACCGCCGAGGTACTCAATACCGGGGCTTTGTTGAACAGATGCGTACAACATCACTACCACAGTGATGGGTTAGGATCATATATTCTTCGCTTGTCCATTCTCTTTGACCCTTTGGATTGATGTTGCAAAGCATTTGCTTCAATGTGGGATCGATCACACCGGACTGGAATCGCACTCTCCGATCACTTTTCTCTCGCAGGGCTCAGTCTCACCGACTCCACTCTCCTCCGGATCAGCTTCCAATCAGTCATTTACCATATTTGGAGTGAACGTAAATAAACACCAATCTCTCCCCAAGTCTTGGCTCAACGCATCATTAAGATCATCTCGTCTCGTCTCACGTCCGTCAACTATGGCTCAGATTCAAAATACGGTGGTTTAGCTCAACGCTGGGCTCAAATACACCACCTATAAATTTAGAGCGACATCATGTTTTTGTTTACGTCCTAGGCACCATGTCTCTGGTGTGAGTGCTTCCCGACTATGGTATTACGGTATTACCTATGCTCTCTGTTTCTTAAATTGCATGTACATATGCCCTTTTTATATATAAATTTCACATCTTATATAAAAAGAAAAAAAGAAAAACAAATACGCCCTCAAATACTATATTGTCTTATATATTCTTTAGATTGTTTCACTTATGCTATATGTGAAATACACAATTACTATATGTTGCTTACAAACATTACTTATATATAGTCATAATCAAATATCCAATAATCTTACCAGTGAAGAATATATGTTTTGTTCAATAATCACATTATATAACACATAGGGTTTATGTGATTTCCTCGGGAGTGTGGAATGTATAAACTTCTTGACGAGATCAGTAAGCCATGTGGAGAAGGCCATTAGTAACCATCTTGAGTTCGGGGGCATCGACGTCTCTCATCATAAAAGAAATAACTACGAAAGTGGAGAAGGCTACCAAGAAACGGAAAAATGTTGTGAGCTTTGTGGGAACCTCCATTGTAAGAAAATATGTGATTGAGAAAAATTCAGTAGTCAAGAAAGGATGATATATTTCTTTCTCTCGGGGTCTGTTTTTTTTTTTTTTTTTCAATAACACACTCTGAATCAATTCTTTCGGGGTCTGATTGTCTTAATACGGCTTTTATTAGTAGTTTTATGCGGCTTTATACGACATAAAAAAGTAGTTTTCTATACTGTTTGTACAATTTAGAGTCATTTCAAGTTAATTATGCAAAAACAAGGAAAATATAAAGCAAAAACAAAGCATTAGAATAAGATATGTTTTTCAAAAGTTTGGCATTTGTTTAAGAACTTCCCGACCTATATTTGTTTTATGATTTTTATGGTGTTGGAAAGCTGGAAGAGTTAAGGGGTGTAACAAATCATTTGAAGTAATTAGTGTCAAAATAACAAATCATGTATCAAGATCAAACACTCAAATTGCTGATTTTCTTGCAAATACTATTGAAACACAAATTTTCTCTATCATCATTATGTGTTCCTCAATTCCTTATTAACAGCTTACATTGTAATCATGTTCAATCTCTATTTTAATAAAATGCAGAAGTTACACACCAAAAAAAAAAAAAAAAAAAAAAAAACATGCATCATTCAACCATGAATCTTAAAAACTCTTTTAAAATTCAGTGTTATTAAAATAGTTATTAGGAAAAGTATTTAAAAATCTAATGTTACTGGAAAAGGATTGCTTTAATTAAAAAATATATATATATATATATATATATATATTTATAAATTTTATGGTTTAAGTGGTATATTTAGGAACATCTTACAACAAATGTTACCATCTCCTTTAAATTCACCTAAAATCATCAAAATTATCTAATAATGATTAAAACTCAAATGATATAAAATATAGGTTTGAATGCATCTCCTTTATCTTTAAGTTTGAGTTATATTTTTCCAAAAAGTTAGATACCCATAGTCAATAATAATAAATTATGTAATTTAGGTAAATAACTAAATAATAAAAACATAATTAAAAGATAATCAACTTTTTGACTAAAAATAGTTTTTTTGCTAATATAAATCAAATTATTTTATTAAATAATGCACATCTTATAATTTTCAAGTCTCGTACAAATATATATATAAATAAACAACACCATTGAATAGCTAAACACACCAATTCTTTCTGAGTCCTTTCTTTTCCAAAATCACAAACAATGGATTCAACAAGAAACCAAGACAAAACATCCAGTTTACCAGATTTCATTCTGGTTCTGAACTTCTGATCATCTCTACCTTGCCATTGAAGGAAGCTGTGAAGACAAGTATCCTCTCCAAGCGCTGGAGGAACTTTTGTCTTAAATCGTTTACGAACGACATTGTTTTCAAAGAGTCGGACTTTGTGACATGTTATCCTTCAAACGATGAAGAAACCAAAAGGGTTACTAGGGTTTTCTTTCATTCGCTTCATGCTTGGATGGGTTTTGAGACTTTCAGGTCAAGCCATCGAAATTTTCGACCTTTATATATCAAAGCCGATGGGTTTTGAAACACATATCAACTCGCTGATGGAATTCGCAGTTCCCTCAAATACACTATATTGTCTTATATATTCTTTAGATTGTTTCACTTATGCTATATGTGAAATACACAATTACTATATGCAGCTTACAATCTTACATACACACCCATTGTTTTTGAAACTCAGTACGTTTAAATTTTTGTAAGAGGAAATTTGTTAAAATATACTTGAATAACAATAATTTAAAAAAATAGATGCTCATTCTATTTTTTTGAAAACTAACATCTTAAATGCCAATTAGCTAAATTATTATTTAGCCTCACTAGTTACTATCTAGAGATTACAAACATTACTTATATATAATCATAATCAAATATCCAATAATCGTACTAGTGAACAATATATGTTTTGTTCAATAATCAAATTATATAACACATAGGGTTTATGTGATTTCCTAGGGAATCAGATTCGTGCCTCCGTGAGGCAAAAGAAAACTCTCGCCTATGGCCAAATTTTTGGGAAAAATATAAAAAGATAATATACTTCAATTTATTGCAATAACTAGCTAGAGAAAAGCTTAACTTTTATATGGAAATAACGTGGTATTTTAAATATTAGATATTTTTAATCTAGAGTAATGTTAAAACTGATTGGACAAAAAATCAAACATTGAAATTACAAATTGTGATAACTTGTATATTCATATTCTGAGATTAAGTTATGTTGACACTTTTTATACCAAAAAGTTGTTTTAGAAATTTTTGATTTATATGAATTATAAAAGGAAAAAAAATTCCAACACCGCTTCCGGCCTCCATATCTCTAAGCACAATGGATGTAAGCCATGTCGAGAAGGAATTGTTAACCATCTTGAGTTCGGCATCGACGTCTCTCATTGTAAATGAAATAACTACGAAAGTGGAGAAGGCTACCAGGAAACAGAAAAATGTTGTGAGCTTTGTGGGAACTTCCATTGTAAGAGAATATGAGATTGAGAAAAATTCATAAGTCAAGAAAGGATGAGATGTTTGGATTCAATTCTCTTGGGGTCTGGTTGTCTTAAATACGGCTTTTATTAGTAGTTTTATGCGGGTTTTATATGACATAAAAAAAGTAGTTTTCTACTGTTTGTATTATTTAGAGTCTTTTCAAGTTAATTATGCAATAACAAGGAAAATATAAAGCAAAAACAAAGGAAAATATAAAGCAAAAACAAGGAAAATATAAAGCAAAACAAAGCATTAGAATAAGAGATGTTTTTCAAAATTTTGGCATTCGTTTAAAAACTTCCCGACCAACATTTGTTTTATGATCTTTATGGTGTTGGAAAGCTGGAAGAGTTAGTGAGTGTAACAAATCATTTGAAGTAATTACTGTCAAAATAATCATGTATCAAGATCAAACAATCAAATTGCTGATTTTCTTGCAAAAACTATTGAACACAAATTTTCTCTATCATCATTATGTTCCTCAATTCCTTATCAACAGCTTACATTGTAATCATGTTCAATCTCTATTTTAATAAAATGCAGAAGTTACAAAAAAAGCAAAAAACAAAAAAAAAAAAAAAAAAAACATGCATCATTCAACCATGAATCTTAAAAACTTTTTTAAAATTCAGTGTTATAGTTATTGGGAAAAGTATTTTAAAATCTAATGTTAGTGGAAAAGGATTGCTTTAATTAAAAATAAAAATATATATTTAAAGTTTATGATTTAAGTAGTATATTTAGGAAAATCTTACAACAAATCTTACCAACTTCTTTAAATTCACCTAAAATCATCAAAACTATCTAATAATGATTAAAACTCAAATGATATAAAATATAGGTTTAAATGCATCTCCTTTATCTTTAAGTTTGAGTTATATTTTTCCAAAAAGTTTGATACCCATAGTCAATAATAATAAATTCTGTACTTTAGGTAAATAACTAAATGATAAAAATATTATTAAAAGATAATCAACTTTTTGACAATTTTTTTCTTTTTTTTGCTAATATAAATCAAATTATTTTATTAAATAATGCACTATAAATAGACAACCAGTCATATCAATCACATCTTATAGTTTTCAAAGCTCGCGCACAAACATATATATAAATAAACAACACCGTTGAATAGCTAAACACACCAACTTGTTCTGAATCCTTTCTTTTCCAAAATCACAAACAATGGAT
Organism: Camelina hispida; assembly: GCA_023657505.1. NCBI lineage: Eukaryota > Viridiplantae > Streptophyta > Magnoliopsida > Brassicales > Brassicaceae > Camelina > Camelina hispida. The sequence goes on from CP094632.1 coordinate 41,409,957, forward strand.
TCAAGAACAAACCAAGACAAAATATCCAGTTTACCCGATTTCATTCTGGTTCTCATCATCTCTACCTTGCCATTGAAGGAAGCTGTGAAGACAAGTCTCCTCTCGAAGCGCTGGAGGAATCTTTATCGTAAATCGTTTACGAACGACATCGTTTTCAAAGAGTCGGACTTTGTGACATGTTACGCTTCAAACGATGAAGAAACCAAAAGGGTTACTAGGGTTTCTTTCATTTGCTTCATGCTTGGATGTGTTTCGAGACTTTCAGGTCAAGCTGTCGAGAGTTTCGGCCTTTATATATCAAAGCCGATGGGTTTTGAAACACATATCAACTCGCTGATGGAATTCGCAGTTTCCAAACAAATCAAGAATCTAGTTCTTGATTTCTCAGACCCTTCGTGGACTACCAGTAATGAAGCAAGTGTGGTTCAGTTGCCTGAATGCGTTTACAATCTAATAAACCTCGAGTCATTGAAGCTATTCGCTTGCGGGTTTGATCCATCAAGGCTCACAAACCCGGGTTCGCTAAAAGTTCTCTCTTTTGGTTGGATCCAACTCAAAGAAATCATGTCTTTGATATCAACAACTCCTATGCTCGAGAGTCTAAGCATTCAAAATTGTTGGGACGTTGGTCTACAAGTGATAACCGAATATAACAACCGGTTAAGAGAATTGGTATTCGAGAATTGCGGTTTCTCCGTGCCTATTTCAACACTCGAATTGCCCAATATTCTGATCTTCAAGTACTCTGGAAAAGTTCATTACTTTGAGTTCTTGAGCGTGAATAGGATAATGACAGAAGCATATTTGGATTTTGGGGCAGAGACAGAATACGATGAAGAGACGGGAACACAACTCTGTGGTCTCCTTTATGATCTGTTATCTGCTAGAACATTAACAGTATGTCCTTTTCTCATTCAGTTGATCCAAGATGGAGAAGATCCGGTTCGATTAAAAGAACCAATGGAAGCTCGACATTTGGTAATAAAGACAAATCTGCTTCCGAATGAGTTCGTTGGAATAAGGCTTATGATCAATAGCTGTCCGGACTTGGAAACTCTCACGTTCCAAATGGTTGCTCCTAGGCCTGTTCCAGTGACGACTTCAGCTATTGCTCCAGATACTTACTGGAAGTTCAACCTTAACCATAGGTGTTTGAAGAAGACGTTGAAGGTTGTGGAGTTGAAGAATTTTACTGGTGGCTCGTACGAGTTACATGTGTTGGAGTTCTTGATTCGGTATGGGCGTGTGTTGGAAAGGGTTGACCTTTATTTGCCTAATGGATTGGAGGAGAGTCAAAAGGATTTGGCACGTGCTGAAGCTCAGAAGGTTCGGACGTTCGAGAAAGCTTCGGAGCGTTTAAGCATTATTCTCCATGACGTTTGAAATGATTTCAATCTTTTGAAGTTTTCATGAATGCTCAAGGATGAATATTTCAATGTATTTTCGGTTTAAGTTGTTTATTTTCAAAATATATATATAAAAGTTTGGTTAAATAAAATGATAATAAAATCTAATTCCGTGCACAAATTCACTTGCGTTCTTGATTATAGTAAAAATATATATATAATGGGATAAATGGTTGGGGGGGAATTGGGGCTTGAAAACTAATCGTTTTGTAATTTCTCTTAGTCCTAATGCAATTGCTTTAATTTAATTTTAGGCTTATGGGTTGGCTTTAGATGGATTTGGGTCTAAATTATTACTCTATGTTCTTAATCAATCTATTTTAAAGCTTTTTTACACATACTAAAAAAATTGATTATAAAAGCATTATCATTTTGTGATTTACAATTTTTTTCTAACCCTAAAGTCTAAACCAATAATGTTCAGTTTTTCCCTTTGAAGTTTATTCATCAATCATAAGTTAATAACTAATAAATACTATTAAATGTTGCATGGAAACTCTTGGGGCTTGTTTGAAACGTTTAAAACTTAACAAACAAAACAATTTCTTTAATCTCAGTTTGGAAACATGGAAACTCCGTTGGTTTTGATGGAAACTCCGTTTTTAACTACGAAACTCTTTAATTTAAGGCGTTTTTTTAAACAATGAAAATGAGAATGGCAATGGTCAAAATAATTGATTTTGAACGCCTTATTTTTTTACAGTTTTATTTTTAATTAAACTAATTAATATTTATGTTTTGAATTGGTGTTGTTTCAATTTTTTTATTATGATTTTTCTGTTTGGGGATTTATTATATCATATTATATATATATCTATATTATATTTTCCTACGTTTCCATAGCCTAATTTTCAAAAAACTTTCTTTCTGAAACGTTTTTTGAGTTTAGTTTCCATTAATATAGTCGAGAACACCTAAAAATCTATCTTTCTGAAACAGATTTTTTGAGTATTAAATAACACATTAATAATTAATGAACTTTAAGGAGTTGATTATCTAAATATGAATCAGTAATTATGATTTAAACAGCAATGATTAACATTAAAATTAAATCCAATGAAGGAAGGAAAAGTTACTTCGATTGATGAACCTCACCAAATATATCTAACAAACGTTCTAAATAAGGTTCTCAAACTTTGGAACAAAACTTAAGAAGAGGAACTGTGTCTTCCCAAATCAACTCCAAGACAAAAGACTCATGCATCTTAACGTCGTGAACCTCACAGAAGCCATTTGAACCTTTTCCTAAACTCATTGTCCCTCTATTGTCCATCAGTAGTGACGTCCGCCATCTTGAACCATATATGTCAAGCATTGTTATCTTTCCTGCTTTGTTGATTCCATTCGCCTTCATGAATTCTAGCGGAAGATTCTGTAGATACCATTTTCACATTATATAGAGAGAGTATATATATGTAGGGAAAAAAAACAGAGTTTTCTTGTGGAACTTACAAGTTTACTTGCAGGTTTAAGTGTTAAAGTCACAAGTCGGTTTTGGCTCGTTGAGTTATTCCCTTCTGCGGAAACATATTCTTGTTTAATAGCTTGTGAACGTTTTCTTTGCCTTTTATCTTCATCGGTAGGTTCTGCAACGCTAGCTTTGAAGCAGTTCCCTTGCGTTGAGTCATCGCGGTAAACTTCTACGCCAAGAAACTCTGCTTTGGTTGCCTTTAAACACTTTCCTTGCCTTGTGTCATTGCTAGGCTCTGCTAAGGAAAAGCCTACTTCATTTATTTGTTGATTTTTTCTTTCTTGAAAGCATGAAAAGGTAACACAACTTACCAAGTTTGTGCCTATCTTCACTGTACAAAGGGAACACTCGTAGCGCAGGTATTTCTTGATTTTGGACTAGTTTGAATATGAACGAGTCTCCGGGTTTCTTATCATTAGCCACACAGAAACTTCTCCAGCCTCTTGTGGTTAAAAACCGGCCTGAATATGCCTCGTGTCTCACATCTATCTTCCATGATTCTCCCTCTTCATTCATTAGAAGCATCTGAAATGTCTTCAACGACAAACCATTGGACAATATGAACTTCTTCGGCAGATACTGCAGTTTGAGTATAGTCATCATCATGAGATATATGATCAACACACCTCTCACTGAAATAAAAAATCAAAATAGGTAGGGAGTAATATGGAAGTAACATAACCATTCTATCGCGCCATAGATTTGAAGTTGTGACACTGGCCACAAAACTAGAACACTCGTCTGGTGAATAATCTTCTTCTTCTTTTCGACTCTTCTTTCTTGGAACATTTTCTGTATCAACCTTTGAATCTTGAGGAAGTAGTTTATAGATAATGAATGGAATATGAAAATAACTTAGCAAGTTTTCTTGATCTTCACTGTCCATGGGGAACAACTGGAGCACAGGTGTTTCTTCATTTTGGACTAATTTGAATACGATCTTGTCTCCAGGTTTCTTCCCATTAGCAACACAAAACCTTCTCCAGCCTCTTCTCATGTTAAACCGGCCTGAGGGATATGCTCCGTGTCTCAAGTCTATAATCCATGATTCTCCTTCTTCATTCATTAAAACAATCTTCAATTTGTTCTTCAGACCATTTGACCTTGCGAACTCTTTTGGAAGATACTGCAAATGTCGCCACAAGTTAAGTAAAGAGTTCAATATGATTAAAACACCTATTACACACCACACAAATCAAAATTGTAATGTATATAGTAAGGTCTTAAGGAGTAACCACTGTGTCACGCCTTAGGTTCGAAGCCGTGACAGTGATAACAAAACAAGAATCTAGTGAATGGTCTGGTGGAGAATCTGCAGCCTCTCTCTTTAGACTCTTTTTCTGAATTGAAACCTTCCCTGTTTCACAAAGCTTCTCTGTTGATAAATTAAGCAAAGCTCAGAATCATTCTAAATGTGGTAATGATATCTAATATGAAATTAAATAAGGTTACCATTTTTATCTTCTCTGTATTGAATCTCGCAACAACTTGGTCCTAAAGCTGAGACATGGAACACCAACTTTCCTTCATGTCTGAAAACGACAATGTCACCAACTCGTAGATCATGAGCGATGGCGAAATCATCCCAACCGTGAGAAAGTCTCCGGCCATCAATCTTTACTTCCCATGTTGTCTCCGATGCGTCTGATCTGAGCTTAGCCGTGTTTCCTTCGTTACTTCCCACTAAATACTTCAAGAAGAACGCCACAGGAATGTCCTGAAACAGTATGCAAGAAGATAAATGATTTAGAATTTAGAAACAGAAACAACTTGGTCCGAGAGAGATAAAGAAACAGAGAGAGATGGAATACGAGATGGTTGGTGAAATCGGGAAGAAGGGGTTGGAAGAAATGTGGGTTGATCGGTGAATAGAGAGGTCGTTGATTCACCATATTCCCTTTTTTCATTTTTTTGGTCATAGATTTTTCTTTTTCTAAGCAGAGAGGAGACTAACAACTTTGTCTTTGGCCCCTATAGTGTCTCAAGAAAAAGAGAAACAAAACCTTTCTCAGCCTTTTTCCGATAAGTAACGTCAAGAAAAACCTTTATCAGCTTTTTCCAAAAAAGTAATTGTTTCCGAAAAACGAACAAGTTTTTGACTAAGAACAGTGAAATAATGTTGGGGACTGAAAGCATAATTCATTGATTCTGGATGATATTCATTAGATAAACTTAGCAAAAATGTCCATTAACAATAAATAAAGTAATTCTTGAGAACACATTTTCTTTATAAAAAAAAATTGTTTGGATTAACTTTGTTTGAATATACTTTCAACATGACAACATGTAGCCAACAGATGAACATTAGTTGAAGTTTTGAAGAAAGGGAAAATATTCAAGTTTTTTTTTGTGATGATTAAAGAGGGCTTATTAATACGTTCAAGTTTGCTTTTCGTTAACTTTAAGGAAATGATTTTTATTGTAAGACTAGAAATCATTTTTATACGTCTTCACATTAAAATGAGGTGGAAAAAAGTGTTTTATACTTTTAAGTTTTAACAATGTAAACGAAAGAACATGGTTTAAAGTGGTTTGTCAATGTAGGCGTAATTTTCTCTTGAAACTACAAACAAAAATCACGAGGAGAAACTATTGTACATTAGTAGCAGTGTAACGTGCATCTCTAGGTTATGACTTTATTCTCAAAAAGCAAAAAAAAGAAAAAAAGAAAAAAAATCCAAACAAATCACTTTAAAGCGCTAAGTACCAAAATATGAACAATTTTTGTTTTCAATAATATGTAGTTGTTTCAAGATAGACGTTAAGTTGAGGATTATATTTGTCGTATTATCAAGTTTTATAGTTCGTCTAACTATTTCTTATGAGTATAATTGAGTTACATCTTGGGTTCAATTCAAATAGCCTACTTTCCATCAAGAATTATTGTATCATCAAAAGTGGCCAAAAGATAACGATTTTATGTCTAGTTCGTTTCTTGACTTTGTATAATGGTCTCACTCTTAGGCATCTGTCGACTCGATGAACACCGACGTTCCCCTGCATCGTTGATGTTTGAATCGTTGTCTGGTTGCGGAAACTCTTCCCACAAATGATTCCATAGCAAAGAGACTGGGATGTGTCGACTCAATGAACATGGACATTTCTCTACATTGTTGATGTATGAACCGTCGTCTGGTTTCTGAAACTCTTTCCACAAATGATTCCATTTAGTCGTCCATAGCAAGCAGACTGTGAATTTTCCGAGTGTTAGAAAGCACAAAACAAACACAACAAGAAACAGAAGCCAGAAACTGTCTACGCCGAGCTGCCTAGAGGTAAAAGATGGATTTGGATCTGGATTGGTGACTGGGTCTGGACAACTTTCTTCTTTCTTCTTGAACCATGCACGCTCAAGCTCCATCGCCTTTGGTGACTCTGCTACTTTTAAGATGGCCCTTGAAACATCGGCAACCATAGGTGATCCTATCGGAAAAACCTACAGTAAATGTGAATTATAGTATCAACTCACGGTATAATATGCAAATTTCACAGATATTTTGTCTTGGAAACTTACGAAGCCGAAACCATCAATATTGAAGGGTTCTTCAACCATTTTATAAGTGTTGCAATATTGTCCAAGAAAGAGTCTCAAGTAAGGTATTTCCAAGAAAGCTGCAGAGACACCTCCCTTTTTTGGTCCTTTTCTAAGAAGCTCGTTGCATTCTTCAGATGTATCGAAGGGCACAAGGCTCGATTGCGAGAAACCTGTTTCTCTAAGCTTTCCAAGAATGAAGGATGTTCTCTGATAACCCACTTTTTCTCCTCTCTCAAGCAAGCTGCTCATGCTCGTTATGGTTGGATGAAGTTGCTGCGATGTCAAAAGCGATGCCAAACTAGCTGTGTAACTTTGAGTCAACACGAGAACGATGAAGTACCATGTGATAACTAGAAGCCTAGCTCCAAAGCTGAACACTCTTTCTCCTGCGGACAGCAACTCGGGAGTAAGCATCACCTAAGGTTATTATATATAGAAACATCAATCTACGCTGAGATGTAAAGTGGGGAAATTGAATGTACTTGGAGCAAAAACCATGGTAGAGAAGGCGAACCAGAGGATAGTACTAGCTTGGTAATTAGCAGGTCCTCTAAAGTCCGGGTTAACCCTATGTTCAAGAGCCCAGACAGTGATTCCAACAAGAAAAAAGCAGGCAAAGGAAATCAACCATAGTCTCCATGACAAAGGCTTCAAGAAAGTGAAACTGTCTCTTTTCACTTGGTCTTTAATGGGGGCGATTAATCCTACGCCTGATTTAAAGAACGGAAATGTAAAATCGACATAAGCAGACCTGTTGGCCAGTATGGTTGTATCTCCCACAACAGCATCATATTTCTGCGAGAGAAAAGAAAGGAAGAGCTCACTAGATGGATTTTGTTAAAAAAATAGAACTATTTTAGGGATGATTAGTGAGTGATCTTCCTCACCCCGAGGTACACTTGGTGAACCAAGTCGTCGTAGTTACCGGCTGGTTTACCATTGCTTTTTTCGAAAGGAATGAACTCATATGAGATGTCATAAGGCATTGCTCGAATCACAGCCTCAAAGAAATCAACGCAGAAACCTGTGACTAGTGATGCATTGGTGATAGGATCCCTTGTGACCTTCACGAGATCGGTGTAACCAGTTCTCTTTGGAACTCCAATGCGCAACTTCCTCCCGTTAGTCGGCATCTCCCATCCTCTGGGAACATGATCAGCCTCTCCAGGCCATATAATTTGCTTAAGATGATCTTTCCAAGTAGATAAAGCGCTCATGCTCCGCGGCTGCTGGTCTAGTTGCTTCACAAGACCATTTTCCTCTGTCCAGAATCCTATCGACCTTTCTCCAGTTCCTATCACATTAACAATCTCAAACACCGATGGTTGCAGTTGCCCGTTGACAAAACGGAAATCTCCTGCAAGTCCTTTGAACTGAACTGTTGAGAGTGTCTGGAGAAGCTTTGGACCGTATTGAGATAAACCAAGAGCTTCAAGTTCAGACACATTTCTCCCAGGATCTGCATTACTGAAAGTCAAGTTATTTGTTCCAGCTTCTTCAATGGCTATAGCAAGTGCGGTTATAGCATCATAAGCCCACAATCCATAGACATTGAGGTCCATCCGTGAAAATCTCCTCCTCCATTGAGAACTAAATATTTCGAGTTCTCTGGATTTCGGAATATAAGTTTTAACACCCAGTACCCCCTCCATAGCCTCAATACCCGTCTCACTTATCCAATTTAATTCATCGGTTACACCATTGGTAAGGATCCAAACATATCCTGGTTTCATCAAACCAATCTCCTTAGCTTTAATGAAGACTCTTAAGGCAAGAGAAGAGTACATGTGGACAATGAACACTCTTGTGGGCATGGTCATCATCTTAAGCAACTCCACAGAGATTTCATGATCAGTGGCATTGGGAGCGATGACAGATCTATAAGGTATTCGAACATTAATCTCTTGTAATGCATCCGTGAGACGAGGCATTATACCTTCTCCAAAGGTGTTGTCGATATAAACAGGGACGGCTTCTCTCCATCCAAACAACTTGATGATAGATTTTATGGCGTGCACTTGAAAGGAATCCTCGTATGTAGCACGAAAGAAGTATGGACTACGGAGAGATGTAAGAAATGGGCTTGTTGCAGAGTAGGAAACAATCGGAACCCGTGATTTCTGGCCAATCTCGACCAAAAAATGAGCTTGCATTGAACTCCATGGCCCCAAGATGGCTTTCACTTGATTGTTCTTGATAAGCTCAAGACCTATGACAATATCAAAACCAAGAAAACTTGGTGTGAAGAACTGAATGCGAATAGACAGATGATCGCTAACGTGGGCAGAGTATCTTTTGTTTGATGGGATCATATTGTCAAATACAGTAACAGTAACATAGGTATATGAGAGGGAGAGAGATAGATAAGGATGTATCCAAACCAAATATGTGTATATTAGAGAGAGAGAGAGAAGAGAAGGTACCTGCAGCTGCAGCACCGATAACGTCGTGTCTGGAATCACCGACGTTAACGACAAGCCTTGTTTGATATTGAGGACGGGAAGAGTAGAAATCGGCTAGAGACATGTTGATGCAGAGCATTTCAATGTCCGAGTGCATTATCCCGACATCTGTTACAACACCCACATTGATTACTGTTTTTCTGTTGTTCTGTCCTCTGCTGAGTTTCACAAAGAAGCCGAAGAAGAAACAAAGCAAGACGAAGAAGAAAACTCTCATGTTCCTCATTTGGGTGTTTCTTGTTAGTTGAAGATGTGATTTAAAGTAATGAGAAGTGGTGGATAGTTATCGTTTCTGTAGGCAATATATATTAAAGTTTTGGTAAGATGCTGATATATATATCAAATTCGCATCTAGACCAAGTCCGAACAAGCATCAAATATGATTAGGATAAGAAACATATAAATATACTATTTCAATGTGAGTGGGCAGTTCTAATCCAAACATTTCTTTTTCAAGTAAGTTTCTAGTTTTGTAGGAGACGACTTTGCATTCTATCATTTCTTTTTCAAGTAAGTTTATAGTTTTGTAGGAGACGACTTTGCATTCTATATTATATATAAATCAGAAGGAAAAGATTAAGGCACGTCGTAGACTAAAACTACAGTAATAATATGTGGCTTACGTGATTAAAGATAAACTTTCAAGTCACTTGTATTGTATTGTATGCAAAAATATGACTTGTTCAATAATCTCAATTCAACGAAAGTTAAATAAGATAATTTGATTGGAGAGTTGTGTTATAAAGAATCTAACACGGTTAATTAATCGATTTAACATGACAATTTTATCATGGTTATTAGTATGACTTTGATCTCAGAATAAAAAAAAAATGTGGGAAGGTTGCAGATCTTACTGTTCCACACCGAGCCACTTGGTGAAGTTGTCAAACTCAGTGTAGTCACTGTCCGATATAATAGTCTGGTACCAGGCTTTTCCTACTGCTTTGATCTTCATTGCCTCCTCCTACAAGAACAACAAGAAGAAGATGATTAATCACACAAGCTAGATATTCACCAGGGGTTCTAAGCTCATCAAGTCTAAACAGTTACCTTTGAGATGGGTTCCCTCTTCCTCTCTAGCTTCTCCTTTTTAGACTTTACCCTCTCAGCTTCAGCCAACAAAGACATTCTCCTAGCAGTCTTAGCATAAGGGTCAAGCTTCAACATCACATTCAAATTCTTAAGAGGATTCTACTTCAACACAGCTCTCTTCACATACTTCTCAATCGGTCTAACCACACTCTGAACCTCATCCGAATTAATAACCCTAGCAAGATCAGCATTTACCATCTTTGCCCTAGGTAAAACATAACCTTTCTTCATCTCCGGACAACAAAACCGATTCCAACTTCTCAGAAAGCTGATTGAGTCCACACAACAAATCTACCTAAGTGACCACCAGGAGCTAATTTAAGCAAACTCAACCTCTCAACATGACACAAATCAATCCCAGGAATGTTCCTAATTAAACGCCTTAACCAACTTAGCTCCCTCATTACCATAAACAATCAACGGACCTTTACAAGAAACATATCTACGATTCCTCAATTTACCTACACCAGATCTAATCCCAATACTATCCTTAGCCTTCTCAACAGACTTAGCTAAATCACTAAACTACTAGAGGAAACTCAGGAACATTCCCAATATTATGCCCACGAGCCATCACAATGGCGTGACGTTTCAAATTGACATTGACGCTACGGTGCCAGAGACGGTGGATCTTCGTCGGAGCGAACATTCGACCACTACGAGACATGTTTCCGAAAGCCGCTTGACCAGCGCGATGAGTACCACCTCCGGCAACACGAGGGATACGTGATAAGGCACTTCCTGTACCCCATGACTCGGCTGAAGTCTGATGACCGGCGCTTTTTGAGACGGCGTAAGGTTAGCGACTGTTGTTTGAGATCTGAGCGTGGACATGGTTCGAAACGTCGGGACGAACTGGTGATTTCATAACATCGGGGAGAGGTAATGTGGTGGTCTGATCTGTGGTCATATCACCGTCCAGAGATTGGACGGTTACTAGAGGACGAACGGCGGCGACGGCGGACATTTTTGGAAGTGTAGTGTGAGCTTTCTAGTGATTTTGCCGGTTTAGATGCGAAAACCGATGTATATGTGTATAGATTTCGGTTCCAATTGGTTACTGTGTAACCATATCACTTGATTTAACCGAAAACCGATGATATTTTGTTCCCATGGTTAAAACTTGAATACCTGGTTAAACCGATGATATTTTGTTCTACCTTTTTTTTGTGTGGATACTGTTCAGTTTTGGCCTTTTGGGGTTTTCACCTATAATTTTTTTTGTCTTTTATTGTTTTAGAAATTAGATTAATAAGTAAAAATAGAGGGAATAATTTTTTATATGTAATTTCCAAAAAGCTGACAGAAAAAAAAAAAAAAAACAAAATTCTTCTTTTAATAAAACAATGTCACACCGAAGGTGCCTTTTAAGCATTATTACAAGACGTTCTCATTCAGTCCATAATCCTAGCTAGCTTCACTCAAAAGCTTCTTAGGGCATCTTTATAGGCATAACATTTTTCAGTGTTCTTAGATTATATAAATTAGGAAAATAATCTAAGATCAGTACTTAAGATCTTTTGCTCAAAAGTTATTTATAGGAAAACATTTGTAAGATCATATGATTTATTAATATAATATTTGCAATCATATTACAATTACAAAATCTTTAAAATTTGGTAACGCAACTTGAAGTTATGACCAAATATATAATCTGTGTTACAAAGAGAGATTCACTCATTCATTCAAGGACCTGGTAACGCAACTTCTCGGCCAAGCGTAAAAACTCTCTGAAACCTTGCTTGATCTCACTGGAGTTGTCTTGAGACTGAACTTGAAACAAAACAAATCAACTTAAAGGAGAATATGTAAAGTTGGTCTTTGGTACAGATCAAAGGAGTGTAAGAAAGTGACCATATTTTTGGCCCAAGGAAGCGTAGGTTTCATGAACAGGTTTCGACAATTGCGAAGAGTTCCTCCAGATCGCAAAGAACCCATCATAAGCTCTCTTTATTGGCTTCCCTTCTTCACAAATGACCCATTTATGAAAAGCAAACAAAAATTGCTCCTGCAGATAAATAAAATCACAAGTTATTCAGATCATAGAGTGTTTCTAAACAAGATACTGCATCTATTTCAGAGCTAGTTCTCATGAAGATAACCTCCTAAAACACAAATCACGCACAAAGTCCCCATTCAACTCTTTCAATGATTGTTAACAATAACACTCCATAGCCTTTTCACCATAGTATTCAATAAAGTGAAAATTGTAAATGAAACGAGCCAAAATATTATCAAGGTGATGGACTAACCTTCCTCGAGCTGAGGAGGTACAAGCACATTACCCATAGTTTCAGGAATATTCTTGAATGAGGGAATTTCCTCTTGGTACCTTGGGACGACGAGGAAGAGAAGAAGCATTCCCATTCAAGTCCCGCTTCCTTAATGCACTCTCGGCCATTGCAGCTGCAACAAGCATGGTCACCACCAGTCACATCAACAAAAGCATGTACACATCAATAACCAAAACTTGACACAAACAATGCTCAAGACTCAACCTTGACACAACAATTCATTCAATATCATAACTAATTGAGATCGAAATCAACAAAAGGAACTCACTTTAGCAACACGAAACTAAGATTCTTGTACATACGCATCTATACGAAAAGAACAATACTTGAAGCCTCAAGGTAGATTTATAGCAACTGATTTTTTTACAGCAACCCAGAATCATTCATCATATTCCTAGTTTGATTCCATTGAATAAGTACAATTACCCAAATTCAGATTCACTTGAATCCAAAATGCATCTCTCACATAATCTAAATTCAATTTCGCCATTTTAATTGAGAAACAGGGAGGAGAAAGCTACTAACCGGTACTGAAAGAGACGGAAGAAGAACGGAGAGAGCTGGAAAGTGGTCTCAAGGTTTCGAATTGAGAAGATGAGATGGACACAATATAGAAAACAAGAAGTTGACATCACCGTCTCGGCGTTTGGCAAAACGAACCGTCGACAATTTCGAAGAAATTGATACGAGAGTTTTCTCCATCGCAAAAATTTGTTTCCAATAGAAATGGAACACGTCACACAAGAACAACACATAAAACAGTTCTAGAATAAGAACAGTTTTACTGATCTAAGCCCACTTTATCATTTTTTCTAATTTTTTTAAGCCCAAGAACACCCTAAGTGTTACACCAATAAAGATGGCCTTATATATATGAATCATAAAGCGGAACATAATAAAAAGAAGAAAAAAAAAACCTACATGAAAAGAAGTTTGAGGTCATTGATGCTTGGGAGTTTGAGGTCATATATGAATCCTTGATGCTTGCTTGGCCTTACTGAAGTAGAGTCCGGCCTTCTCGAATACGAGGTCAACAAAGAACCTTCCAAGTATCAATGCTAAAAAAACAAAAGGTGGACAAGCAGGTTGCTGGTAACCCACATAGCCACTCAAACAACAAAACAAAATAGTCAAGATAACATGTTGGATAGAAAGATCTAGTTCCGGCTGGTTGAGTTGCTTGACCGCAAAGCCTCCCGAGAAACTCCCAATCGTGTAAATACTAAACTGTAGGCAATGTAAATAGTACGACATCAGAAACGTAAAGAACATATAGAATAAGTTGATGTCCCACCACTTGCCTTCTCCCATGCAGCGAGTCTCGATATTGTTAGTAACAGTCGGAATCGGGAGGCAAAACGACCTCACGACCAGAATAGCCATAATCAAGAAGTGTACTGCAAGAATAGCAAGAGCAGGCATGATCTCAGCCGCGTCCATGTCTCCCCAAGAAGAAGAGGACCAGAGTTCTATGATCGTTGCCGTTAAACAACCGAAACATGCTGAGATGCCTATTACATAGTATATAAACTGCGCTTTCCAACAATTCACTCCTTGGATTATCGTTGTTTCGTATGATCTCATGATCGATGTTATAAGCTGGTTTCTAATAAGGTTTTTGTTTGTGGGTGAACTTGTATGAAAACTTTACTAAACGGCCTCTCTACCCATATGTTTATATATATCGACTATGCCTATTCCTAATAGGTTTGGGAGAATAGATTCCGTAGGTTTCGGTTCACAAAAAAACAAAAAAATGCCGTAGGTTTCATATAGCGTACTATAATTTTTAAGCCCATAAAACATGAACCGTAATACTAATCGACGAATTCTAAAACTAATCAAGAGTTGCTTAATATGGATGTAGAATGGATATGGTTTGACTTTAGTTGTGTTCATCATGAAGAATTTGGCTAACCGTTAATATTTCAACAATGTGTATTTATCAAAGTAATGTTAGGTTTTGGTAGAGGTCATCTCCATTGAAGTATCTTAACACAAATTTCTTAGAGTAGAGAGAGAAAAATTATTAAAAAAAAAAAATTATTTGAGTTTCTTAAATATGCTTTAAAGTTTCTTAAATAAGAGGTTTTAGAAACTTTGGAGAGAGTTATTACACTATCTAAGAAACTCATCAAATTAATTTATAATATTTGTATGATTTTCATTTGTAAGAAACTTATATTAAGATTCATTGATGGAGATGCCTAATTGGTTACTTGCATGTTTGCATGAGACTTGGATGGTCTGGCTTAAGTGGCCATATTCTCAACGCACATCTTTTAGATATTTTTCACCTTAGAAAATCAATCATTCTTTCTTTCATTCATTTTTTAAGTTTTTATTTTCTACCTACCAAACTCCTCTACTTATATATATACACATGTTTGATCAATTTTATTCTATCTTTATCATTATAAATGTTTATATCTTGGATAATATTCATAGTCTTGTAATTAATGTACATAGAACGAACAATTTCAGAAATAAATTGAAAAGATTATACAGTACGGATAAAGGCAAAAAAAAAAAAAAAAAAAAAGCAGGTGAGAAGCAGAGAGAGGGGCACAAACCTACATTGGAGAAAGATACATCGACCACCAACTTTCATAGGGTGTATAAATCTGTTGGGATAAAGATTGCTTCACAGCCACCAACTTCTTTGAAATGCAATTTATTGATAATATTGTCTTTTGACTTTATGAAACCAATCATCTCTTAGCAACTGTGACTTTGAGGCCATGTTTCATGTGAAGGATTATGGAAGAAGATGTCTCGATCTTGTGCCCTTCAACGACCTTGATGTCATAATTCCGTATGATCTCAACAGCAACTGTCTTCATCTGCAAGAAAGACAGGTTTTTCCCCAAGCAATTTCTTGGACCGGAATTAAACGCGAAGAACTTGAAAGAAGGTTCATGTTTTAGGCCTCCATTACGCTCAGAGATCCATCTCTCAGGTTTGAATTCAGACGCGTCTTCTCCCCACACGGCCTTCATCCTCCCCAACGCATAAACAGAGAACACAATCTTCCAATTTGCATCGACTTTATGTCCACTTGGAAGCATATCTTGCTTTATGGGAGACTTCCGCTCGAACGGGATTGGAGGGTAGAGGCGTAGTGATTCACACAATGCACCATGTAAATACACCATCTTGTTTAACTTGTCTGCATCTAAACTCAGTCCGGAACTTGGTAGATTTGTGTTGTTGATCTCTTGGCGGATCTTGGTCATAGCTTCAGGGTTCTTGGAGAGCAGCCAAAAGAACCAAGTGAGAGTGGTTGCAATGCCGTCTCTTCCAGCAAACATGAAACTCTTGATGATGTCTTTGAGGAAGTTATCATCTCTTGGATTCAAAAGCTCATACTTGGAAGTATCTAGATTCATGTAGACGCTTAATATATCCTCATCATGAGCTTCTTCTCCAATATCAGAGCGACGACTTATTTTGTTCTCTCTGTTGGCAGATATATACTTTGCACATAATCTGTCTACAACAGCATTAGCTTCGGTCATCTTCTTCTCTTCTCCAACCCCAATCCAGTTTTGCAGCTTCCACAAGATCATAGGCTTCACATGTCTATACACGACCACTTCTTCGGCATCATCCATAGCTTTCCCATACTCGTTCACCGGCATTTCAATGGAAAGAGAATTTGAGTCGTATCCCGTTACCAGAGTAAGGGTTGCATCAAATGCTAGCCTCTGGAAGATGTCTTGTAAATCAAATATCATATTTGCCTCTGCAAAATGATCAAGGACCGGGAAAGCCCCGTTCTTGATTTTACGCGTGATGGTCCTCAATGAGAAGCTTTGAAACCCTTGATGGCTAAGCACGACCAGTGCGGATTTCCTCATATCCTCCCAGAGTTTAGAGTCAGCAGTGAAGATCCCGTTTCCTAGAAAATCGAACATCTCTTTGAACTCCGATCCTTTGTTATAATTGGAGAAGTTGGAGCTGAAAACGTGATGTATGTTTGCAGGATCTGCAGTGATCAGCATGTTCATCCCAGAGAACCACGGGCCTTTGAATACAAAAGTCAAGTTGGAGACCTCGAGAACCTCTGCAACATAATCATTAATCCTATGAAGCGTGATGAGAATGCCAGGAAGCATCCCAAGAACTGGCCAGTTTCTAGGTGAGATTTGATTGGGTTTCTTGTTGATCAAGAAATGGAAGAAAATAAAGACAAGAATAGCTATGAAGACTTCAAGTAAGCCTACGTAAGCCATTAGAGCTTTAGTATAATGGTTTTCGTTTCTTGGATTTAACAAAAGATGGAGAGACAAAAATAGTTTGGTTTTGGTGTTCTCTCATTTTGTTATATTTATAGTTTATATTTTAGTATCGTTCACATTAGAGCTTCTGTTTTCTACAATGTGTAAATATCAAATTAATAATTTTCAAAACCTAACAACATTAATTAGGTTATTTTTTTGGGTAAGATCATTAATTAGGTTATTAATTAGGTTTTTAATGACTAGTATTTGGTAAGATCATTAATTAGGTTAATAATTAGGGTTTTAATGACTCTATTTATTACTAATTAGGTTTTTAATGACTCAACATTAATTAGATCACTAATTATGAATATATTGAGTCATTAAAAAAAAAAATCAAATTGGAACAGTCATCTCCCCGTATCACCGCCTATTTGTTCCACATCTCTCAAAATCTCTTCAAGAAACTTCCTTTTAGATTCAGGAACCAACATAGTGAAAACAATCTCCATGAAATTTAATAGCACCAAGCATCAAAAACGAGTTCATAAGTCTAATCCTGGGAGGATAACCAGCATTAGTCTTCTCTGAATTTGAACTCTGCGCCCGAAAGAGAGTGATTAGTGTTTAAGCTTTGGAGACGGTGAAGACTTCGTGGATAGTGTTCATCGTTTCGGCGGCGGGACATCCGATTGCACTATAAATGTCTTTTTAGAATAGGTTGATGTTGTATTAAGCGATGTTGAGGATGAACCATGTGGTAGTTGTGCCAAGTAGGTGGTGGCGTGAGTCTGTGACGGCGAGCGAGGAGAATAAACAAGAATTAGGGTTTGAATGTATGATGAAGATGATTGTATTTTTTTTTTTTTGTCATCATTGAATCGACAAGGCCTGATTCATAGCCAATTCCTACAACGCGAGGTAACGCAACTTAGAGCTTGACTGGTTCTTCCGCTAGCTCCCGCAAACGCTGCGTTTGCGTTTGTGGGCGGTTGCTAGCGTTTGGGGCCAATCACACAAATCGCTTCCAATCGCTCCCAGTCGCTCCCAATCGCTCCTAACCGTTGAATTCCAAAAGCTGGTTCCCGCAAGCGTTTGCGGTTGCGGGCGTTTGCGTTTCAATTTTTTTTTTTTTTTTTTTTTGAGAAAAAACTTGAAACAAATCAATGATAATAAAATATATTTTTTATATATTTTTTACCTAACTATTTTATTCATTAAGGATGAGAGAAAATGAAGTACGGTTACGATTGAAAATATTAAAAAAATAAACAATTTGAAGAAAATAATATTTCAATTAACAATAACCCGGAAAACTTGATGTAAATTTAATGGCACATCGCACATAAGTTCAAAAAAATCTAAATAAATATAACGTTTCATCAGAAATTTAAGAAAATAAGATTATTTGTGAAAAATAAAAACAAATCACGAGTGACTCTTCTCAACTCTCGTTTGATCATTACTACCGATGAAAATACTGCCCCACAGAACTTATTGAGTGTGTGAGATTTAAGAAAGAAGATCTACGATCTAAAACATATGTTTAGTCATTTATCAAATTAATTGATTAAAATTTTGGTAAAAAGCCAAATGCATAAAGTAATAAGTATTTCATTATGAAATTTATTTATTTTTTTAATAATTATTTTAGTATTTTTAATGAATTTTAATTATATAATTATATATCACATTTATTATATATCACATTTATTATGTTCCAACCGCTATTGCATCCGCTGGTCAACCAGTCGTAAACCTCCCGCAAACGCACCAATTTTAAACCGCTAAACCAGTCGTTCAAAATGCTTAATAACGCTTGAAACCGCAATCGCCCGCTTCCGCAATCTCCCTCAACCGCAACCGCAACCGCAGCGTTTGAACCAGTCAGGCCCTTAGTGGAGTCGAACTCCAGTGGGATCGGTCGCAGAGGTGGTGCTGTAACCACTTGACTAAAGACACTTCCCGATGATTGAATTTTTTTTTTAAAACAAAATTGTAATAAAAATAAATATTAAATAAAATTAAATTTAAATCAAATAAACTTATAAATTAATGTCATATCATTTAAAATTAATTATTAATTGAAATAGTAATGGTAAAAATGGAATCTTATTTTTGTCAAAAAATCGTAAGTATGAAACTAACAAAATTTATTAGTTTATGTATTAAATCGCACGTTTTAATTAAATGATATATTTTTCTAACCAAAAAGACAATGTATTAAACGTCCAAATGAAAAATAAATGAGGTATTTTAAAGCTTTTTTAGTTGTCATTTTTAAGTTTTTTTAATAGAATTTTTCTTTTTTATTAATATGCAGCGGATAAATAGTTGAAATATTATTAATAAAATAGATGAATTAGAACAAAAATATTAATTTTCTATATACTTATTTAAGCATTGTTGTTAGCAAAATTACCCTATTGTCATGTAGTATACTATAAGAAAATGTCATTGGAGAAATAATATTAATAAAATTAAATAAATCATATTAAGGATAATATATCTACTTTTTTCTCTATAAATAATTCAAAATCAAAATAATATTAAGATTAGAGTATGCTTAAAATCATGACCATAAAAAAGAAAACTATATTCACATTGTGTCTTCAAATATTTTTCTTATAAACAAAATCGAATTTAATTTAATAAATTTAATTTAATAATATTTGCGTAACTAATTTAATTTTGAAATTAATTTGAATTTATTTAAAGCACTTCTTTTTCTAAATTGAAAATATAATTTATTTTTGTGATGCTATTATTTGAGAAATGTTGAGAAACCCAATAAAACTTAAAAATACATTTGCTCACTTAAAGAGATAAATGTTATAAGGAGAATTAAAAAGCTTAATTACTAGAGCTCTTTCTTTGAAATCTTCAATTGCTGAACCATTTCATCAATGTGTATCCCCTTTTCTCTTGCACTGCAGTGAACAAATAACAATAGTTAGGTGCTGCAACAGCCGCAAGTAAACTCAAACTCACGTGTCGGTGGATTGCTTTAGAAAATCTAAACTCTAAGTTGTTATTTGGTAGATATATATAGATTGTTTATCTTCTCTGGTGATTTGAATTGTTTTTTATATCATTAATCTCTACACTAAAGTCCAAGTTTAACAAGATATGTGTTGTATATCAAATCAATCTTGTAATGATTAAGAAATTTTAATGGATTGAATTTATTATATGGATTGAATTTATATATCTAAATCCGATAATAAGAAAGTTATTGGCTAAATGAATTATCCATATAAAAATAAAAAATCATAATAAATTAATTTAAAAAGATTAAAACATTTCATATTATTATTAAATCCAACAAAAGTTTTTTAAAACTTTTCAAATAACAAAGAAGTAAGTAACAGATTCATGCAAATAAAAATTAAACAAGTAACAAATCCTTGATGAATGAATATAAGTTATTTGACGGAAAAAAAAAAGTATTGCCATCTTAAAAGATGTGATTGGACTATTACATACAATTTCCTTCTCCCCATTTTTCCTTTTTGCTTTTCCAAAATTTGTTTTTAACGTTCGTGTTAATTGTGGTTGTATTTCCTTTTTTTTTTTCTTTAAGATACCGGAGTTTAGCTATGTTTTTATATTTCTTGAAATTCTGAATTTGAGGTTTTTTTATGTATCTTGGGCCTGAAAACGCAGCCCATCTTTCGCCACTTTAAACATAATTTTAATCCTAAACCGAATACAAAACACCGAGATCAGTAGTAGTAGTAGCCCCCCTCCACTCACCTCACTTCGAGCTAGAAAACTGTGGGTCTGTAAACATTTAGGGTTCTAAACTTTTGAAATCCGTAGTTTTGGTACATGAGTCTTCTTGTTCTTGATAGTTTTACTTTTCTCTCTGTTCATCATAAATCCTAGCAAGCTCAATTTTTTTTTTTTTTTTTTTTTTTTCTTACAGATTTCGGAAATTACAGGAATCAGCTAAAACATGGCACCGAGAAAGAAGACACCAAACATGATTTGGGTACACACTCTTCTTCCTCTCTCCTCTTTGCTACAAAGAATCGAAAAATCTTGTCATATTTTTTTATCGATTTAGTTCTTGAATTAGATTTTGATTCCTCTGTTTCAATAGCAAACTCATGAGTTTGGTACTGTTATGGGATTAATCTTTCCTAAAAACTCTAGAAGCTTAATTATTTGTCTTTTAGGTTGTTAAGAAATCGCAACAACCAGAAAACATAGCAAAACCTGCAACAGAGGAAACGAACAAATCGCTACTAGACTGCTCTCCTCTCCTGGAAGAGCTACCGCAAAGTTCCAATAGTGTATGAACTCTGTTTCTGTCTCTCTCCCCTTTACTACTTCCTACGAGTTTGAGTTGGAATATTTGATTTGATTCTCTGCTTTTAATGTTTCTTGGCAGATTGTAGTTTGGTGTATGTATGTATGGTAAATTCTCAAGATTGCCATCCTAAAAAAATTGATACTTTTTCATACAGGTTGCAGAACAACCTGCAACTAAAGAGCAAACATTGTCCAAGTTAGACTGGTCTCGTCTCCCTGAGGAGCTTCTGCACATTATCTCTGAGAATCTTGAGGACTGTTTCGATGTTATTCATGCTCGGTCTGTTTGCCAACCGTGGCGATCCATCTTCCCATTTCCTTCTTGCCTCTTAGGCACCAGTTATACACTTCCCTCCTTCTCCAAGTTCCCTCGCAAAAGCAAAGGTTATTGTACCCTCGAGAAGTTCCCTATGTTCCTTTTCAGAGTTCTTGCTCCTGCTGTTGGGTTGCCTTTTGAGTTTTTTGTGGGAGGAATAAACCGAGATAAGTCAGTCAAGGCGCTTCCATCTCCCTTTCAATGCTCAGTGAAAGTGAACATCCCAGATTCTGAGCCTACCCTGATGAACGTTCTTGACTGTCAGATTCTCCCTCTGGGGTTTCAGTACAGAATGATCGGTTGGGATCCTCAATCATTAGCAACAAGTTTCCGAGGCGTGGCTTCTCTTCCGTTAGGAGAGGGAGAATTCGTTGTGCTTATTGGCTACTCTCATAATATGTTGGTGTTAAGGAGCGCTGATATGAGGTGGATGCGGCTTGAGAAAACCTCCAGAGCTGACTGCAAAGATATAGTCACTTTTAGAGGCAAGTTTTATGCAGTCTTTCTTAATGGAGATGTGTTCGTGATTGATCCTTATACGCTGGAAGGAGCTCCAGTAATGCCCTCGGAGCGTCTGAACTCACAAAACTATCTTGTACCATCTGGCGACGATGAACTTTTCTTGGTTGAGATGATTATTGTTCGTGGTAGTGTAATAGACTTTAGCAAGTTAGCATGTAGAGTGAGTAGACTAGATGAGGAGGCTGGTGAATGGGTCGTGGTTAATGAATTAGGAGGCCGTGTGTTGTTAATTGGGCAACCGGGAAATAGCTCCTGCTCAGCTAAGGAGCTTCCTAATGGTTGTGGTGTAAGTGAGAACTCAATGTTGTTCACCAATGAACCATTCGGTTCAACTTACTGCTATAAATATGGAGTAGATACAGGAAACGCTGAAGACGAGCTCAGTTTTTGGAGATTCTCAAGAGAGAAACGTGTGAAGATCTTCAGAACATCTCCCATGGTGGCTCTCCTTTGTATTGAGCACAAAAATCCGTAAAATCTTACTTTGGATAACTGAGACATCTGCTGGCTTTTGTTATGGTGATATGCCCTGGTTTATATCCCGGAGTACTCCTATGGCCGATCTGTCACCAGTTTTAATGTTTTGTAGTTGTAAACCATCTCCCACAACTTTGTTGTCTCTAATCTATTATTGAAATGGTTGTATTTATGAACTCTCGAAGCTGTGTGTCTGGTGCTGCTCTTGGTATAACACAGTCACGGTCATGTGATTGACCAAAGTTCTTTAAATCTGCAGCAGATACATAATGGTCTCTGTCCCTTGCCAACTTTATATAGCTACTACAAGTCTACAAGCATGGAAGAGTATACATTGTATCACCTTTGATAACTTCACCTAGTAGTACTGTATGTGTTTTCTTTCCGTTTCATCTTTCATGATAACTTAAGAACAAGGTGTAAGAACTTTGATCCGGCAACAATTCTAATAGATATTTTGTTTCAAAAAACAGCGAAAACTTCACTGATCAAATCTAATTTTCCATTTAATTAATAATAATAAATAAAACAAAATTTAAGCTATTGTAAAGGTTCTGATAAAAAAAAGGGTGTGTTGCAGGTTTAGTACGTTTTCAGAAACAAATTAAGTTTTTAGTACGTTCACTATTTATAATAGTGAAACTAGGTGTGAGAGAGTGTGAGAGAGTGTGAGAGAGGGTGTGGTTGTGTGGGGTCCTGTGTGTGAAGGTGAGAGAGGGTGGAAGAGATGTAGGACCCAGTTATTTGAGAGAGAGTGGAAATTGTGTGTGAGAGATGTAGGACCCATTTTTTTTGTGGGTGAGAGAACGAGAGAGGGCGAGAGTGAGAGAGGATGTGAGAGAAAGAGAATTTAATATATATTTTGTTTTTATTATTTAAATATATTTTATATCATATATTCTGGATGGTTTTAATCAGATATGTTATCATTGTTTTGATACACGTTTATGGCTGGTTTTAATTATACAAGTTTTTAGTTATAAATGCGTACAGATCAAAACAATCCATAAATGTCATTAAAACCATCCAAGAATATATATATAAAATATATGTACGATCAAAACAATTCAAACATAAATGTGATTAAAACCATCCAACAATATATTAAAACCATCCAGCAATATATGATTAAAAAACCTGTACAGATCAAAACAATTTAGCCATAAATGTGTGCAGATCGAAACAATCCAACAATAAATATGTACGGATTAAAAGTTATCCAGCAAAAATATATACAGAATAATTATATATCAGTTGTGATATAACATATATTTAAAAATATATACAGAATAATTATATATCAGTTGTGATATAACATATATATCAGTTGTGAAACATATAATTATTAACAAATATGTCAATGTTAAAAGAGAGATATGTGATAAAATTTGTTAAAAATATTTAATATTATAAAATAAAATTTTCAAACAAAATGCATATCAAATTATAAAGAAAAAAATGTAGACTTTTTGTATCTGAAAAAAAAATTGAAAAAAAATTAACATAATCAAATATTTAAGTAACTAAACATGAGGGGTATTAAAAACAAAAAAAAAAAAAAAAAAAAAAAAAAAAATTGAAAAAGCTACAGTGCCACGTTGCTACAGTGAGACACCACCTATTTTTATGATTATGAATAGTAAACGTACTAAACTCTTAATATGTTTCCAAAAACGTACTAAAATTACAAATACCTCTAAAAAAAATGAGTTAAACCGGATGTAAACCGATACCTTGAACCGGAGGATTGTAGTCAATAGTTGAGAACTACGGCAAAATCTTATTTTTCTAAGTTTCTTCTTCCCCATCCATCTTTACCAAATTCACTGAGCCCTAAAGAAAAAAAAAAATCTCTCACTGGAATTGACTGACAGTCATAGTTGAGTAATTTCTTCTCCATCCTTTAGTTTCGTCTTCATAATCTTTGTATTACGACTATAGTATGTTCATTCTCTCACAATTTTCGAAGCTCATTGTAACAAACTGATTTTATCGGGTATAGATTGTAGTATTCGTTGTGTCTAGGCTTCTTTGAGAACTATATTAATTCTTCGAAATTGATTCCTTTGTTGCGCTTAAAACTGTTAGTGTAGGTGTCAGTGTGTTATGCAATACATCTTATATATATTCCTAAACCACTACAATTGTTTTAAAAATTTCCCAGATTTGCAGCAGTTTCTGTCTTAATCAGCACACATGGCAAGGAAAGAGAAGATGTCATCATCGATGATGCCAGACTGGTCTCAGCTCCCTGATGAGCTATTGCCTCTTATCTCCAAGCATCTAGAAGAGGAGAACTGTTTCGATGTCCTTCATGCTCGCTCTGTTTGCAGCACGTGGCGATCCACATTTCCCTTTCCTTCTTCCCTGTTGCGCTCAAGTTACTCTCTTCCCTCGTTGGCCGACTCCCTTTAGAAAGCAAAGACTTGTTCACCCTCGAGAAGGTCCCTTTGTTCCTCTTTAGAGTCAAAACTCCTCCTTCTGCCGCTGCCGCTCATGATGTTGTGTTGCCTTGTGAGTATTTTATAGGAGCAATAGGTGGTCGAGATGATGAGTCAGATGATCATATGAAATCTCCTCTTCAGTGCTCAGTAAAATTTGAGCCAATCTTGATGAATATGCTAGATTGTCTGATCATCCCTCTGGGCCATCAGTACAGAGTGATCGGTTGGGTTCCTCAAGAATTTTCAGTATATCAGAAAAGGGTGGTTTTGCTTCCTCTAAACAAAGAGGGAGAATTCGCTGTGCTTCTCAAATGCTCGAGAGCTTTGCTGGTGTTAACAAGTGCTGAAATGAGGTGGAAACCGGTCAAGAATGTCCCAAATTCTCCATGCACGCATTTAGTCACTTTTAGAGGCAGATTCTATGCAGTTTTTGTAACCGGAGAAATTGTCGTTATCGATCCTTATTCGCTGGAAGTGACTTCCCTAATGCCTTCACAGCTTCTGCCCTCGGGCGTTTATTTGATTCCATCTGGCGATGATGAGCTTTTCCTGGTTCAGATTTTCCACGCAATTCCTGGTGCTGATGGTATAGATATTAATCAGTACACATGTAGAGTGAGTAGGCTTGATGAGAAGGCTGGTAAATGGGTCGTGGTCAGCGATTTGGGAGACCGTGTGTTGTTTCTTGGACGCTTTGGGAATGTCTGCTGCTCGGCTAAGGAGCTTCCTGATGGCTGTGGTGTGACTGGGGACTCAATTTTGTTCACCATGGCAGCCAATGTAACTTTTGCCTTCAAATATGGAGTACCTACAGGAAGGGCGGAAGACGACCTCAATACTTGGAGATTCTCAGGAGACAAACGTGTGACGATCCTCAGCAAATCTCCCGGTGCTGGCTCTCCGCGTTGATGACCTTTCTGAAAATCTCGCTTTGGATGCCTGAGACATACCGTTGGTTTGGTTTTATATTAGCTTTTGTGATCTTTGATGTTCTGTTCTGAAGTGTGTGTGAATTTTGTGTCAAGACGGTATGCTGAAAAGTAGATAACTTGTATTTCAGTTTTAGTTTTTGTTTTTGTTCTAACCAACTACTTTCTCAAGACTAGACAGCTATGTCTATGGAAAGGGTTGTCTCACGAACTCTCAAAGCTATATGTTTGGGTTTGGCTCTGTTCTTGGTATTACGTGGTGATGTTTGTGTAGTTCAAGTATACTATATAGCTAACCAAGGAAGATATGTTAGAGGATTGTTGTTTTGTATGATAGCTTACCAACGGAGTAGGATTTTGAGAGGACACGAGGGAGAATGTTAAGATATCTAGAGCTCTAGAATTCAATTTTTCTGTATAAATGAAAGAAGTCGCTTGGGTTCTTTTCAAAAGTTGTGCAGGATTATCTTTGTTTAGAGCCTCTTGCTCGTTGTAGACTGCTTCTATTTTATAACAATGGTTACATTCTGGTTTAAGGTAGTGGTGCCTTAGTAGCGTGCGTAGTTCATGAGTAAAAGTCTGGACTCGTCTCCATGTTTGAACTCGTCCTAAAGGGGGAAAAGAGTAAGATTTCTGCTTTAGTTTATCCTTCTGATGGTGATGACAACCCTCAACACATCTCAGATGGTGGCTCTGAGGATAGAGCGCGAAAAGCCGTAAAATACTACTTGGGATACCTCAGACATCTGTTTGCTTTTGTTTTTATTGGCTAAAAATATATATATTTCATTATGATTTATGTGAAGATTATGTGATCTCTTATGTTATGGTGGTATTATAGTTTTAATTTTTGTAGTTCTAAACTATCTCCCACAAGTCCACAACCTTATTGTCTCTATCATGGAAATGGTTGTCCCATGAACCCTCAAAGCGCTGTGCTCTTGGTATCACACAGTAGTCTTGTTCTTGAACTTACGTTCCTCCAGGTGAATGTGTTAGTGATCAAACTTGTTTACCAGTGTCCGACCTAAGACAGGGCAGGGCAGACACATTGTTCTTCTCTACGATCAAAAAAGGGTGAGAAATTAAACTCTATACAGGGCAGGGGCAGAACGTTTTTAAATTTGGAGTACAATATGATAAAATCATAGGACTTATTTTATGTTGATACTACATTTCTTTTGATAAAATTATTTTATAATATTGTCACAGAAGATCGTAAGACTCACAACCTGCAACAAAAGATCAGACATTCCTCATGCGAGATGGATCTTTTCTCCCTAGAGAGCTACGTACTGCACATTATCTCAATGAATCTGGAGACTAGAGGACGAGGACTACTGTTTCAATGTTTTTCATGCTCGCTCATCGTGGCGATCCGTCTTCTGTAACATACATGCTTGTGACATTAGTTTTTCTAACGTACCTGCCTGCCACAACAACGTGTTACTTGCTTAACCTCGCCTATAGTTCTTTCTTTCCAAAAAATTGATCAACAATCAGAACTTCAAACCGCAACTTCTATAAGATTTATTAACCTGAAGAAAAAAAAACTGGTCAGAGGGTGCATAAAAACAATTTATTCAGTGGAAGTGATCACGCATGTCCACAGAAAACATAACTCATTCAATTAACACTATTCTCATCATGCTAACATATTGCGTATACAACAACTCAATAAATTTGCAAACATACTTACTAATTGCCTCCGCTGGTTTACATATGCATGGGCTTGTTGTTTTCTAGCATCTTACTTTCTTATATGTCTTAGCTACCAAAAAAAACAGCCTAACAGATATTCATATTTTGTTTCAAAAAACAGCCCAACTTCACTGATCAATTCTAATTTTCCATTTAATAAATAAAACAAATTTTAAGCTATTGTAAAGGTTCTAATCAAAAAATGAATTAAACCGGATGTAAACCGATACCTTGAACCGGAGGATTGTAGTCAATAGTTGAGAACGACGGCAAAATCTTACTTCTTCTTCTTCCCCATCTCTACCAAATTCACTGAACCCTAAAAAAAATCTCTCACTGGAATTGACAGTCATAGTTGAGTAATTTCTTCTCCATCCTTTGGTTTCGTCTTCAACAATAGTATGTTCATTCTCTCACAATTGTCGAAGCTCATTGTAACAAACTGATTTTATCGGGTATAGATTGTTGTGTCTAGGCTTCTTTGGGACTATATTAATTCTTCGAAATCGATTTCTTTGTTGTGCTTAAAACTGTTCGTGTAGTCTCAGTGTGTGACGGGGTCATGATTGTTGTTATGCGATACATATTATATATTCATGTTTGTTTACAATAATCCTAAACCACTACAATTGTTTAACTAGATTTGCAGCAGTTTGTTTCTGTCTTAATCAGCAAACATGGCAAGGAGAAAGAAGATGTCATCGGTGATGCCAGACTGGTATCAGCTTCCAGATGAGCTACTGCACCTTATCTCCATTAAACTTGAGGATTACTGTTTCGATGTCCTTCATGCTCGCTCTGTTTGCCGCACATGGCGATCTGTATTTCCCTTTCCTTCTTGCCTGTTACGCCCAAGTTATTCTCTTCCATCGTTCCCTGGTTTCCAAGACGAAGATTCGTGCACCCTTGAGAAGGTCCCTTTGTTCCTCTTTAGAATCCGAACTCCTCCTCCTACCGCTAATGTTGTGTGGCCTTCTGTGTATTTACTAGGAGCAATAGGTCGAGATGAGTTAGATGAGTTAGATGATCATATTAAGCTTCTTACATCTCCACTTCAGTGCTCAGTGAAAATTTTTGAATCTGAGCCAATCGTGATGAATATGCTATACTGTCATATCATCCCTCTAGGCCATCAGTACAGAGTGATCGGTTGGGGTCCTCAAGAATTGACATTATATAATAAAAGTGTGGTTTTGCTTCCTCTAAACAACAAGGGAGAAGGACGAGAATACGTTGTGCTTCTCACACACACATACTTGAGAGGTTTGCTGGTGTTAACAAGTGCTGAAATGAGGTGGGAACCGCTCAAGAATGTCCCAGATTCTCTATGCACGCATTTAGTCACTTTTAGAGGCAGATTCTATGCAGTCTTTATAACCGGAGAAATTGTCGTTATCGATCCTTATTCTCTGGAAGTGACTCCCCTGATGCCTTCAATGGGGGCAGGCGATTATCTGATTCCATCCGGGGATGATGAGCTTTTCCTGGTTGAGAAATTCTACCCAATTCCTATTGCTGATGAAATAGATTTTAATCGGTTCACATGTAGAGTGAGTAAGCTAGATGAGGAGGCTGGTAAATGGGTTGTTGTGAGTGATTTGGGAGACCGTGTGTTGTTTATTGGACACTTTGGGAATGTCTGCTGCTCGGCTAAGGAGCTTCCTGATGGCTGTGGTGTGACTGGGAACTCTATTTTGTTCACCAATGACCGCAATGCAACTTTTGCTTACAAATATGGAGTACACACAGGAAGGGCTGAAGACGAACTCAATATTTGGAGATTCTCAAGAGAGAAACGTGTGACCATCCTCAGAACATCTCCGGTAGTGGCTTTCCGCGTTGATGACCATTCTGAAAATCTCGCTTTGGGTACCTGAGACATATATACCGTTGGTTTTGTTTTTTATTAGCTTTTGTGATCTTTTATGTTCTGTTCTGAAGTGTGTGTGAATTTTTGTGTCAAGACGAGATAACTTGTATTTCAGTTTTAGTTTTTGTTCTAACCAGCTACTTTCTCAGCACCGACAGCTATGTTTATGGAAAGGGTTGTCTCACGAACTCTCAAAGCTATATGCGTATGGGTTTGGCTGTGTATAACTCTCAAATCTTAGTCCACGACAACAAAACAACATTCTTCTCCTTCCTCTTGAATTATCTTCTCCGTTGACCAAGAAGGTCAACAATAAATATGGAGATAAACTATAGTATAAGTCTGATTTAGTTAACAATAATAATCAGCAATCAAAGCTCTCGAGTTCCAAGGAGAGTTCACCAATGGAAATTGATCTCTTTAAAAAAAAAAAACTCATCATAAAAGCTCTATGAGCTTGTGGTAAATGTTCTGTACACTACACTCTTTCCTCCATGATATTGCAGTGTAGAGGCTGAGAGATTTAGTGACTTTGATAATGGCGAGTCAACATTTCTTCAAGCCTCTTCTTCCCGGATTCTACAGCCACTTGGTACTCTCTTTTTCTCCCTCTCTTCTTGCTTCTACTTTATCTGTATCTGTCTGAGAAGGTCCTTGGAAAGATGAGTTCGGTTTTGTATTTTGCATGTTGTCTCAGACGATTCCTGTGGCTTTCCTCTTGAAGAATGTAAAAGGAAGAGATGAGCAGAAGACGGCCGAGCTGAGGTCAGAGGCGTCAATGAAAACTTGGGAAGTGAAGATAGATGGGCAGAGACTCACTGACGGTTGGAAAGAGTTTGCAGTTGCACATGATCTTCGAATCGGTGACATTGTCGTGTTCAGACAAGAGAGCGACATGGCTTTCCACGTTACAATGTTGGGGCCTAGTTGTTGTGAAATTCAATATGTGTCTTGTTTAGACGACCATAACAACCTTGGTGAGTTCGTCTCTATAAAACTGTCCATGACTAATATAATAAGAGACTCAGTTTGGATTTGTTTCTTCGTTTTCAGGGAAGATTCAAAAGAAGAAGACAGTGAGGAAGAATCCAAGTAGAGAACCAGAGTCTTCGTCACTAGATCCCTCTTGTTTCGTGGCTAATATCACGGCTTCGACTCTCTTATATGACAGACTGGTATCTACTCTTCATTTGAGCCCTCCAAAAAGAAATTATCATGCTAGGGTCTGAACTAAGATCAAAATGATGTTGTATATTGTAATGTTTCTATAGAATTTTCCAAGAAGTTTTGTAAGGGAAAATGGTCTAGACACAAGATGTGGAGAGATTGTTCTGATGAATGAAAAGGGCAGATCATGGACTGTTGATTTGAGATGTAAGAGATCATGCGGAATTGCTTACATTAAACGAGGATGGAGAAATTTTTGTCATGCCAATGGACTTAGAGCTGGAAGTTTCTTCACTTTCAAACTAATAATCCAAAGAGGAAGAACTCTGGTTCTACGCTTGTCCCCAAAAGAACCAATACAAGAACAAAAGTGCTCTGAAGCTAATGAAGAGAGCAGCCAAAATGAGAAAAGCTCATTGATATGGAAAACTTCATCTTCGGCATCCCAAAACCGATATGTGACAGTAACTCTTACACGTTACAACGTCAGCTTTTCTAGACTGGTTAGTTTCATCATTGAGCCATTTCCTTTTTAACAGCCTTCTTGATTCTTAATCCTTGTCTTTTGAATCTTTCTCAGACTCTTCCAATACATTTCACAAAGGTGAGTGGCATAGCAAAGGCAAAGAAGATGAGTTTCTTGGATAAACATGGCGTAAAATGGTCTGCGGATCTGAGGTTTGACAAGAAACATCTGAGAATGCGATTGGTTGGTGGCTGGAAAGAGTTTTGCGATGCTAACCATGTGAAGATAGGAGAATCAGTCATGTTGGAGCTAATTTGGGAAACACACGAAAGCTCTGTTCTTAAGTTCTGCTCCAAAGTGATGCCAGTTACCAACTGAAAAAATGTTTCTAAAAGGTTACTGGAATTGCATGAATCAATGTTTTAACTAGTGAGACTCCTTTTGACATTCTGGTTCAAAGTAGTGATGTATAATTATAGCTTGTGTTTGATATCTCAGTTGTACTAGAAGCTAGATGAATGCTTTACCTAGATGCTTATGGTGTTGTGTAATAATCGATAATCTCTTTTCCAATTATACTAGGAGCCTATGACAGCTCATATCGTCACTTCCTATTAAGAATTGCAATGGTCTCTTGAATTTAATTAAACGTAACCGTCCCACTATCCCATATTGAAACGACGGTTACGTTTTGAGGTTGTTTTATAACATCTGTGATTTTTTGGAATGAGAGTACAGACTCTTTCTCTCCCTTTGGTATGATTCGATTAATCATTCTCTGTTCATGTTTGTTTACAGTGACCTAAAACCTAGAAGCCTTTTTTTTTTTTTTCAGATATTGAAAGCAGCAAATATGACAGAACATGCAAAGGAACAGAAGCAATCATCCATTATGTTACATTGTGTAAGAACAGAAGCAATCATCTATTATGCTAATTGGAAATTTTTTTGCTTCATTCTCCATTTTCATGTTTGTTGAAATTGAATCAATCATATATAACTTAGTTCTCAGTATATATCTTATCTCTTCATGTTTCAGTCCTATCTCAACACAATATTCGTTTAACCCTACAAATGATTTTTTTTTTTCTGAATTAGGTTTCAAAACTGCAGCCTTGTCAATCTCCATCTGTGCCAGACTGGTCTCTTCTCCCCAAAGAGCTACTTCACCTTATCGCCAAGAATCTGGAGGACGAGGACTACTGTTTCGATGTTGTTCATGCTCGCTCTGTTTGCACCTCGTGGCGATCCTCGTTTCCGTTTCCTTCTTGCCTCTTACGCCCAAGTTACTCTCTTCCCACGTTCTTAGATGAAAGCAAAGTCTTGTGCACCGTCGAGAAGATCCCTTTGTTCCTCTTTAGATTCAAAACTCCTGCCGTGTCGCCTTCTGTGTTTTATCTGGGAGATTTAGGCCGGGATAACTCTAGGGATCATATGGAGCTTCCATCTCCGCTTCAATGTTCTTTAAGAATACAGATACCAGGATCTGATCCAACCTTGATGAACATACTAGACTGCCAGATCCTCTCTCTTGGCCATCAGTACAGAGTGATCGGTTGGGATCCTGAATCATGGACATCACTTTACCGAGGCGTGGCTCTTCTTCCCTTAAAAAAGAAGGGAGGAGGAGAAGGATTCGTCGTGATCCTTAACTTCACTAATGATTTGGCGGTGTTTAGAAGTGAGGAAACAAGGTGGGTGCGGCTTGGGAAAATCACAGATACTTCATGTGAGAAGGTATTGGCTTTCAGAGGCAGATTTTATGCAGTCTTTCTCAACGGGGACGTTTTTGTTATCGATCCATATTCGCTGGAAGCGACTCTCCTGAATCCCGCACAGCCTTTTAACTCAATAAATTATCTGGTTCAATCTGGCAATGATGAACTTTTCCTTGTTGAGGCAACCATCCCACAGGCTGAAGTAATAATGTTTAGCCGGTTAACATGCAGAGTGAGTAGGCTAGATGAGGAGGCTGGTGAATGGGTCGTGGTCAGCGATTTTGGAGACAGAGTATTGTTTATTGGAGAGCAAGGGAATGTTGCTTGTTCGGCTAAGGAGCTTCCTGATGGTTGTGGTGTGAGTGGGAACTCAATGTTGTTTACTAACTGGCCAGATGATGCATTTTACTTTTATAAATATGGTTTGCCTACAGAATACGCGGAAGATGACCTCAATTTTTGGAGATTATCAAGAGAGTATCGTGTGAAGATTCTTAACAAATCTCCTCCTGTGGTGGCTTTTCGTGTTGAGCACTAAGCCGTAAAATCTTACTTTGGATACCTAAGACATATGTTGGGTTCTGTTTCCTAAATCTTACTTTGGATACCTAAGACATATGTTGGTTCTGTTTCTTTTAGGTAAAGACTGTAATACATTCGTATCAGTTTTGAATTTCTTTTGCCAATTGAAAATACAGTCGTGTCGTGTGTATGGAAATGGTTATTAGTTTTTTCACTTATACTTGTCTTTTGTCTCCTCCGGTGTTGGCTCTTCGGATTGAGCACTAAGCTTTAAACTCTTACTTTTGATACCAAAGACATCTGTTTTTTTTTTTTTTTTTTTTAATGAATAAAAGATAAAACTTTCCTATACAAAACCACCATTTGAGTTTAAAGCTTAGCAGTTAGGACTCAAAACCACACTATAGGCTAGATGAGCAGAGGAACACACTTAGCACATCGAAACACATCTCTGCAAACCCATAATAAATCAAAATACCTTCTTTGATATAAACACTTTAATAGTGAATGTAATTTGCATGTTCTTTATTAAAGAGAGAAAAAAACAAACAAAGCACATCATTTTGCATGTTCTTTCATGATGCAGCAGCTCTGCATTGGAAATTTTGAATGTTGTATCATTTTCTGTGCCAGACCAAGTAGCATGAACGTAAAAGACTTATTTCCTTTTATATCATTCTGTGTGTGTTTATGGTGAATTTCTATTTTCTAGTTCTTGCTATTTTTTTTTTTTGGGTAGCTAGGTTGAACCTCCTTTATGTAATTGTTGCTTTTGCTTATTTGTTAAGTTTTAAACAAAAGACAATCTCTTTCTTTCTTTGTGTGATTTAGATTAATCCATCCGTGTCGACCAAAAGCTTCATCTTCGGCATTCCCGAACCGATTTGTGACCGTAACTCTTACACCTTGTAACATCGGCTTATACTGGTTAGTTTTTTCATCACCATATTCTTATAATATTTCCATGTCGAAAGCCTCTTTTTAGTATTTTAGAAGGCTGTGATTTTCATTTATTTACTTGATCTAATAGTCTTATAGAAGCTCAATCATACGCAATACGCATAGACTACTAATGATCATTGATAATGATTTGATTAGTTTATAAAAACAGAACTATATTTTTCATACTAAAATCGTGGTGGCGGCTCAAATATTTTATGGGTCCATAGATAAAGTTTTAAAATTAGACCTTTTAACATATCAGAAACCATAAAAAAAATTATTTTGGTTAAAAGAAAAACTAGTACTTTTTATGGTTTTTTTTTTCATTAATCTTCTTTTAAACACTTTTTATTTTATAAAAGGTTTTGTACCTCTTTGTTCATAATTTTTTTTTCGAACCCCTTTATTATAGTTAAAGTCGATTAGATAACAATTTTTTGCTTATCCATATGATTAACATACAGTAGAACCTCTATAAATTAATACTCGTTAAATTAATAATCTCTATAAATTAATAAATTTCTCCTTGGGACTAGTGTAATTTTGGACACTATTCGATAATATAATAAGATAATAATTTTTTTTGAAAATCCTATGTAAATATATGGTCCCATCAATAATATAAATTAATAATTATACGAAATTATCTGAATATATGTATATATATATACACATTAATTTTTATTAAAGTTTATTTTTAATACTTTTACTATATAAAAATCTTTAAATGTTATCTTTAAAACATAATAATTGTTATTTTTCTTGTAATTGATTTTATGAAAATATTAGTTATAACGATTATTCTTTAAAAAAAAAGTTATTTTTTACCAAATTAGGAAATTATCTCTATAAATTATTAATTATTAATTTATCGATAAATTAAAACCTTTATAAATTAATAGATTTTCTTGGTCCCGACATTATTAATTTATAGAGGTTTTACTGTATGTAATACTTGTCATTTGTCCTTTTTTATTTTTTATTTTATAAATTGAAAAGAAATGTGAATCTTAGAAAAAGAGTAAAAAAAAATATTGTTTCTGACCTCGTCACTCGTCAATTAATTATTTGTTAGCGGAAGTCAAGAAAGTGGAAATCAACATAAGAACCGCTCTCCCTCCTCAACGTCTCCTTCCTTCCTATTAAAAAAACTGACAATTTTGTAAAAGAACTTGTGTGACTCTTTAGCATTTTGGTAAGTAACCGTAATTGTAACTGTTTTCATTGTTTGTAGGTTAATCATGTTCTTGTAGTATGTGTAGAAACCAAGAGTATAGTCAATGCGTATCAGTTTACATTTAGTTATAAGCGATCGATCATCTCTGGTCAGTGGCCACGTTCGTTTACAAGTTCCTGAACCCTTGAATTGTTTTTTTTCTTCTTCCAGATTCGAAATCACACAACCATGGCAACGAAAAAGAAGACGTCATCAATGCTGCCAAACTGGTCTCTTTTACCGGAGGAGATACTTCAAATTGTCTCCAAAAATGTGGAGGACTGTTTCGATGTTGTTCATGCTCGCTCTGTTTGCAACTCGTGGCGATCCACATTTCCTTTTCCATCTTCCCTGTTACGCCCAAGTTACTCTCTTCCCACATTCGACGAAGCCACTCTCGAAAGCAAAGACTTGTGCACCCTCGAGAAGGTCCCTTTGTTCCTCTTTAGACCCCGAGCTCTAACCATTGCTGCTAATTCGTCGTTGGCTTCTGAGTATTTTCTTGGAGGAATAGGCCAAGATGATCATCATATGGATCTTCCATCTCCTCTTCAATGTTCAGTGAAAGTGCAGATCCAAGGATATGATCCAGCTCTTATGAACATGGTCGACTGCCAGATCCTCTCTCTAGGCCATCAGTACAGATTGATCGGTTGGGAACCTAAAGGTTATAGAGGCGTGGCTTTTCTTCCGCTAAACAAGGAGGGAAGAAGAGGACAGTTCGTTGTGATCCTCAACTACACTAATGTTTTGGTGGTGTTAACAAGTGCTGAAATGAAGTGGAAGCGGCTTGAGAACGTCCCAGCTGGTTCTGTATGCTCGGATTTAGGCACTTTTAGAGGCAGGTTTTATGCATCCTTTCTCGCCAGAAGTACTTTGATCATCGATCCTTATTCGCTGGAGGTGACTCTCTTGATGCCTTCACCTCCGAAGCCACTAAACTATCTGGTGGCATCTAGGGATGATGAACTTTTCCTGGTTGAGGTAACCATCCCAATGTTTGAAGAAATAGATTTTAGCCGGTTCACTTGTAGAGTGAGTAGGCTAGATGAGGAGTGTAGTAAATGGGTTGAGGTGAGAGATTTGGGAGACCGCCTGTTGTTTATTGGACACTTTGGAAATGTCTCTTGCTCAGGTAAGGAGCTTCCTGATGGTTGTGGTTTGAGTGGGAACTCAATTGTGTTCACCAATGAACCAACCTTTCCCTACAAATATGGAGTACATACTGGAACAGGGGAAGACGGTCTCGATTGTTGGAGAACCACAAGGGAGAATCGTGTGATGGTCTTCAATACAGATCCAGTTTTGGCTCTCCAAGTTGAGAATCTCTTTTTTGGATGCTTGAGTCATTCTGTTGGTTAGTTTTTGTCTTTATTAGATCACAAACAAACTTTGCTTAAATATAGGTGTAGATATAACAGTGATTCTGTTGTTGCCCATTGTTCCTATCGGACAACCATTCAATTGGTTTAATCGCCTATTGAACTAATTTCTTACCCTTTTTAATGTTAAAGAGTACTTTGAAATTTTTTATTTACGGTATGTAAGAATGTGCAACTATAATTATTTATAAACTAGTTTAAGAATCTTTGCTTCCACATTATTTAACCGATGTGGGATATAGTTTTCTTTCAAAAATGATTACATTACCAATTGGATTTGAAAAGAAAGAAAATTAAAGAAAACCCCAATTGATGATTTGTTCTTTTTCTTTTTTTTGGTAATTCAGAAAACACATATGCGTTCTACAATGTGGCTTCTAGAGCCACACCGTGAATACCCCATAAATTGTTATCAATCAACTTTTTGAGTTAATTAGGCTATTAAAGCTCCGATTTGTGTATTTTAAGCTTGAAATCTCTTTTTTTTTTTTTTTTTTTTTTTATGAGCAAGATTTTGAGTTGGTAACAAAAGAGAAAAAAAAAAGGGAAAAAAGTATAGGCCCATCTAATGTAAAAACAGTAAAAATGATGTCCGAAAGTGAAATAAAAAATAGAATGAAACCGACACAGTTCTTTCTTATCTACCCGGAAGAAATGACGTCGTTTTCCAAATTCTTCATCATCACTTTCCAAAATCCAAAGTCGAAATCTACTATAACCCTAAAACAGTAAAAAAAGTTTTCCCACACTCAAAAATCTCTCGCTGTAATCGAGTAATTTCTTCTTGATCCTTAGGTATCACTTTTCATAAGTCTTTCAACTACGATAGGTATGTTTCTTTCTGTTTTGAGTTCCCCTGATTGAAATCGAAGATAGCAAAGCTGCTCACTTGAATTTGGCTATAGGCTTTAGAAAAAATCTGCTGGGTTCTTTATTAATTGCTTCAAAAACTGCCACTTTTTTATATAGCTGTTCTTAAATTGTAGTGCTAGTGGTGAAAGGGTTCTGCTATAAATCTTTTCTGTTCATGTTTGCTTACAATTTGATATTAAAATAAAATTGCAGCAGTTTCTGTCTTAATCAAGCAAACAATGGCAAGGAAAGAAAAGATGTCATCTTTGTTCCCAGACTGGTCTCAGCTCCCGGAGGAGCTACTGCAAGTTATCTCCATGAAACTTGAGGATTACTGTTTCGATGTCCTTCATGCTCGCTCTGTTTCCCGCACATGGCGATCTGTATTTCCCTTTCCTTCTTCCCTACTACGCCCAAGTTATTCTCTTCCCTCGTTCGCTGACTTCCCTTTAGAAAGCAAAGACTTGTGCACTCTCGAGAAGGTCCCTTTGTTCCTCTTTATACTCCGAGCTCCTGCTGCTTCTGCTGCGTTACCGTTTGAGTATATTCTGGGAGGAATAGGCCGAGATGATTCAGTGGAGCTTCTTCCATCTCCTCTTCAATGTACAGTGAAAGTGAAGATACAAGGATCTGAGCCAACCTTGATGAACATGCTAGACTGCCAGATCATCCCTCTAGGACATCAGTACAGAATGATCGGTTGGGATCCTGAGAGATGGATAAGATATTACAGAGGTGTGGTTTTCCTTCCGCTAAACAATGATGGAGAAGGAGGAGGAGAATTTGTTGTGCTCCTGAGCTACGCTAAAGTTTTGTTGGTGTTAACAAGTGCCGAAATGAGGTGGAAGCGGCTAACGAATGTCCCAAACTATCAATGCACGGATTTAGTCACGTACAGAGGCCGGTTCTATGCAGTTTTTTTAACCGGAAAAATTGTGGTTATCGATCCTTACTCGCTGGAAGTGACTCCTTTGATGCCTTCACAGCCTCTGCGCTCAATCAATTATCTGATTCCATCTGGCAGTGATGAGCTTTTCCTGGTTGAGAAATTCAACCCAATTCCTGATGCTGATGTTTTAGATTTTAATCGGTTCACATGTAGAGTAAGTAGGCTAGATGAGGAGGCTGGTGTATGGGTTGTTGTCAGCGATTTGGGAGACCGTGTGTTGTTTCTTAGACACTTTGGGAATACCTGCTGCTCGGCTAAGGAGCTTCCTGATGGCTGTGGTGTGACTGCGAACTCAATTTTGTACACCAATGAAGTAGGCAATGTAACTTTTGCCTACAAATATGGAGTACATACAGGAAGGGCGGAAGACGAACTCAATATTTGGAGATTCTCAAGAGAGAAACGTGTGACCATCCTCAGCACATCTTCGGTGGTGGCTCTCCGCGTTGATGACCATT
Source organism: Camelina hispida (assembly GCA_023657505.1). Classification (NCBI taxonomy): domain Eukaryota; kingdom Viridiplantae; phylum Streptophyta; class Magnoliopsida; order Brassicales; family Brassicaceae; genus Camelina; species Camelina hispida. The sequence goes on from CP094632.1 coordinate 41,448,688, forward strand.
CTGAAAATCTCGCTTTGGATGCCTGAGACTTACTGTTCGTTTTGTATATATTAGCTTTTGTGATCTTTGTTGTTCTGTTCTGAAGTGTGTGTGTGTAATTTTGTGTCACCACGATATGCTGAAAACTAGATAACTTGTATTTCAGTTTTAGTTGTAGTTTTTGTTCTAACTAACTACTTTCTCAATACCGGACAGCTATGTCTATGGAAATGGTTCTCTCATGAACTCTCAAAGCTATGTTTGGCTGCGTTCTTGGTATGATCTGGTCATGTTTGTCTACTATAGCTAGCCAATGAAGATTTGTTGAGGATTGTTGTTTTGTTTGACAGCTTTACCAACTGAGTTGGATTTTGAAAGCTTTGAGAGTTCATGAGAGAACCATTCCATAGACATAGCTGTCCGGTATTGAGAAAGTAGTTAGTTAGAACAAAAACTACAACTAAAACTGAAATACAAGTTAGCTCATGAAGAGCTTTATTCAAACGCAAACTAAAAGAGAAAAGGAAAGAACTTAAGGTTGTCATCAATAGCAAATAATATTAGATTTGATAAATTTCATAAGATTGAAGAGGGGAGAGTTGTTTGTCTCGAAGTTACTCTCTAAATTTTCGTTACATGGCGAATAATATTAATTTCAACTTGCTAAGATTTTAGTTACACGAAATCACATTGGGTTTGGGCTTGTCTTTTCTTGTGGACTCTTATAGTTTTTTCGCCTTCTCTTCCTCCATGATCTTTCTTAATATCTCAAGCATCAAATGCTATCTTATTGTCTTTATTTGCAACAATATTGATATGATACAAAAATTAAATTAAATATTTTCGTTTATTCATCTAACTACTATTGTACACAACAAATATTTTTTTAATTATTATTTTTATAAGTTTAATTATATTATTATTTTTCAAAATTTAACTAGAGCGGTTTTGGAATTTATTCATTATTAATTTATAAATCTATATATGATGTGAAACTTTTTATAATTTTCTAAAAGTGGATTTTGAAATAGCATGTTTTACCCACATATTTGAATTATGCTATTATTCACTTTCAAATCAACTCAAATCCATTTTAAAATATAGTATAGATATTAAAATTTTAAAATAATTCACTTCATCAATAACATAGGATTTTAACTCGTATTTATAAATCATATTAAACAACTCTTTCAGTCCATATTTTTCCATATTTAATTAACTTTTTTTTTTTTGTTGAACCTAACCATATTTGATTAACTCTATAGTGGATAATGATGTCATTAGATTAGAGACAAAAGGAAAGACGTTGGCAATACAAGCGAAGACCCAGTCTAGCGACGACTATAACTATCACAAGTAATCGCCGTTGGATCTGTAATACTTAGAGTAACATACACCGTTGATTAGTTAACCACACAAATAGACTCTGCCACACTTGATAATTTCCTCACAGCTCGGAAATAAAAAGAAAGACGTTAGACAGACGACATTCATAAAAGAGCGAAGAAGACTCAGCGTAGACTTAAAAAAAAAAAACTATCTTCCCAAAGATGGCTGTTGGAACGGAGACTACGACGGTGACGGTGGATCGAGGTGACGAGATACTAAAGCCACGCACTGACAAGAGAGACTATCGGAGGATTTTACTTAAGAATTCGCTCGAGGTGTTGTTAATCAGCGACCCGGAGACTGACAAGGTAAGCTCAATCAATTTCTCTTTTTTTAAATTGTACAGTACTGATGATAAAATCATGACCCTGTTCCTCTCTATGTTTAAGTGTGCTGCTTCAATGAACGTTAGCGTCGGATCCTTCTCTGACCCGGATGGATTGGAAGGCCTAGCTCATTTCCTTGGTACTTAACTTTCTATCCCAATTTTTTTTTCCTTTTTATTTTTTTTTAATGATTTGTTTCATAACATCTGATTTTGTGCTGGTGGTTTTATTATTTTTGTGGGGATTCAGAGCATATGCTATTTTATGCAAGTGAAAAATACCCAGAGGAAGATAGTTACTCCAAGTACATCACAGAGGTTATTAACGTTCTTCTCCAGCTCTAGAAGACAAACTTGATGTTCTTGTTCTTTTTACTTGTAGGAAAACTTAAATCAAGATGAAATGGGATGTGGCTTAATGCGTATTAGATCTGTTTTTTTTGGTGGTAGCATGGAGGGAGCACAAATGCTTATACAGCCAGTGAATATACAAACTACCATTTCGATATCAACACAGATTCTTTTGATGAAGCTTTGGACAGGTAGACTTTTTTCTCTCTTTCTTACTAATGTTATACGATTTGCGCCTTTAAACAGTGTTTAATTTTCTCTGTGATTGCTTAAATTAACCAGGTTTGCACAGTTCTTTATCAAACCACTGATGTCTGCTGATGCAACCATGAGAGAGATCAAGGCTGTCGACTCTGGTTAGCTTTTGACTTTCTTGATAGCTCTCCTGTTGAAATTTGTTTCATATATAAAAATTTCTAATGATGAGTTCTCTTTCATTCTAGAGAATCAGAAAAATTTGTTGTCTGATCCTTGGCGTATGCACCAGGTATTTTCCCTTGCTCCAAAGAACAGTTATATGGATGAATATGTTTATTTCATTGACTTTTTAATGCTAAAGGAAAAGTTCACTTCAGTATGAAAATAAGGTTTTTCTTTGAACTTGTGGTACTGCTGTCTTAAGTCCACAAGTCTGTTGGATGTGTATTTAGCCTTCCTTTTACGTTGACACAGTTAAAGAAGCATCTAAGTCGGGATGACCATCCATTTCACAAATTTAATACAGGTTCATAATTCTACCTATCTCTAATCGGTGCTGGCTCGCGTCCATTTGGACAGTCAGTGGTCTTTCCCAAAGTTTTCTCTTCATGCTAAGAAAGTGATAATTTTGATTAGGTAACATGGATACTCTTCATGTACGACCCGAAGCAAAAGGAATAGATACGAGGAGTGAACTAATTAAATTCTATGATGAATACTATTCTGCCAACATTATGCATCTGGTTGTATATGGCAAGGGTAGGTTTTGGAGCTAACCCAAATTTCTATTAATTTCAGAAAACAAAAGCATCAACATATATAACATTTTTACATATATTTGCTCTGGATGTCTTCAGAAAACCTTGATAAAACTCAAAGCCTAGTGGAAGAGTTGTTCCAGGAAATTCAAAACACCAACAAGGATATCCCTAGGTTTCCTGGTCAGCCTTGTACTCCTGACCATTTGCAGGTTTTGTTCCTTATTTCAGCTTTATCATTTATATGAAATGAAGACAAATTCATACTACTAACATGTTGCTAAGGTGGGTGTTTTTCATTGGTTTTAGGTTCTTGTGAAGGCAGTTCCCATAAAGCAAGGTCACAAGCTTACTGTTTACTGGCCTATAACTCCTAGCATCCATCATTATGAAGAAGCACCAACCAAGTACATTGGTCGTCTACTCGGTCATGAAGGCGAAGGAAGTTTGTTTCATGCGTTAAAAATATTGGGTAGGTTCTCTAAAGGTCAAACTAATAAATGTTTGGCAGGTAGCAAATCGAAAAGTTTCTGTAGTCTTCACTATCAACTTGTTAATACTTCCACAGGTTGGGCAACGGGACTGTATGCTGGCGAAGCAGAGTGGACTGTGGAGTATTCTTTCTTCAATGTTACAATTGATCTTACTAATGCTGGCCATGGTGGGTTTTTATGTATTCTTCTTATTAGTTTTGGTTTATTCTTATATGCAACGACAATCTCTTTTATGTTGAGTAGATGGTAATGATGTGCTTGATGTGTAGTCATAATTTCTGGATTTGGTTTGATTTTGTGTCTGTTCTTTGTATACAGAACATATGGAAGATATTTTGGGATTGTTGTTTAGACAGATTAAGCATTTACAACAGTCTGGTGTTTCCCAGTGGATTTTCCATGAGGTATTAGTATTGTTATGTTGTACTGTTTCTAGGACCTATGTTTACATATTTTCTGTTGTTGACTGCTTTTAATCTGGCTATAGTATTGCTATTGATTCAGTGTTACTAAAGAGTTTGATACATCTCTGTCATTGTTGTTGCAGCTCTCAGCTATATGTGAGGCAGAATTTCATTATCAAGCCAAGATGCACCCAATTTCTTATGCAACACGTATTTCACCAAAAATGACGGTAATAGTATTTTCAGCTGTCTATACTTGGCCTTTAAGATGAACCAAAGTAGGATGGGTGCTTACTGTTACAATCTCATCACTTGGCCTTTCAAAAAAATCTTATGTTTCCTTTGGCAATTATGCTTCAGATATACCCAAGGAAGCATTGGCTGGTTGGATCATCACTTCCTACGAAGTTCAATCCAGCTAGTGTGGAAAAGGTTCTCAATGAGCTTTCTCCCAATAATGTTCGGTATGTTCAATAATGCGTTCGTAGTATTTACATGAAGCAATAGCATCAAATTCTTGACTGCTGCGCGCCGTGTTGCAGAATATTAACACCATTATATTTTTAGAATCTTTTGGGAATCAAATAAATTTGAAGGGCAAACAGACAAGGTTGAGCCATGGTATAACACTGCTTATTCTCTTGAAAAGATAACCAAACTCACCATCCAAGTAGGCTTTTGATATATTCTGTTTTGATTTAATATTATCCTGTAACTTTGAAAGAAGTTTAGTTTTAATTTGTGTTAACAATTACAGGAGTGGGTTCAGTCTGCCCCTGATGTAAACCTCCTTCTACCAACACCTAATGTCTTCATTCCTACGGATTTTTCATTGAAGGATTTTAAGGATAAGGTTCAGTTCTGTGACTTTAGTTACAATGTACAATTGTCACTTAAAAGAGTTTTATGTATGAAGCAGTAATCTTATTATATATTCTGGAACAGAATACCTTCCCTGTTTTGTTGAGAGAGACATCATTCTCAAGATTGTGGTATAAGCCTGATACAAAGTTCTTCAAACCGAAGGCTTATGTAAAGATGGATTTTAACTGCCCCCTTGCAGTCACCTCTCCCGATGCTGTAGTTCTTTCAAACTTTTTTGTTTGGTTACTGGTGGACTATTTGAATGAATATGGTAAGATTTGATAGATAGCATATTTTTCGGTTATTTCTTTTAGATTATCGAGGTAACGAGTCTGCTGCTTTATGTTGCAATAGCTTATGTAGTTCTTTTAGGACAAGTTAGAATGTGTTAAACTGAAGTGAAGAGCAAAATAAGAAAACAAGGTGATAAGCATTCCTATCTTTTACTTATATGTTTCAGCTTATTATGCTCGAATTGCTGGTCTTCAATATGGAATAAGTCTTTCGGACAATGGTTTTGAGGTGGGTTAATTTGTATGTAGATTATGACGTTTTCTTGTGTCTTCTGCTCAATGAAGTTTTCATGTTGGACTAACTGTTTTATCATTCCCAGCTCTATCTTGTTGGCTTTAATGACAAATTGAGAGTCTTGCTGGAAGCTGTCATTAAAAAGATAGCAAAATTCCAAGTAAAACCTGACAGGTTTTCAGTTATTAAGGTAAACCTTTGTTAGAAGACTTCATCACTACATCAATAAGCCTTGTTACCATATATATTGAATCCATCATATATGTTTTTCTGCTTTTATTTGATCTGAAACAGGAAACGGTCACAAAGGCATACCAAAATCACAAATTCCGACAACCATATCATCAAGCAATGAGTTACTGCTCAATGGTATTACAAGACCACTCTTGGCCTTGGACAGAGGAACTAGATGCACTTTCTTATTTGGAAGCTGAAGACTTGGCAAAGTTCGTTCCAATGTTGTTATCAAGGACATTTGTTGAGTGCTATATTGCAGGTATGATAGTCTTTGTTCTTCACTCCTCTTTCTTTTCTTTCTAGTCGTTGTGGTATCATTATATATAAATATAAGACACTCATTTCAGGAAATGTTGAGAAGAGCGAAGCTGAGTCAATGGTGAAGCATGTTGAAGATGTTCTCTTTAACGACTCAAAACCTATTTGTCGTCCGTTATTTCCATCTCAGTTCTTGACAAATAGGGTTACAGAGCTCAAAACAGGAATGAAATACTTTTACCATCAACAAGGCACAAACCCCAACGATGAAAATTCTGCTCTAGTCCATTACATTCAGGTATATTTGCGACAAGAGATTATTAGTTTATTCTCGTAGATCTTGGTACTAAGAGTCATTGTTAACGGAATTGGTTTGCAAACGAACAGGTTCATCAAGATGAGTTTTCCATGAATATCAAACTTCAGATGTTTAAACTTATTGCAAAGCAAGCCACTTTTCACCAGCTTAGAACGGTTGAGCAACTTGGTTACATCACTTCACTCTCTCAAAGGTACATAAGAATCAATTTCTCATATGTTTGAATGCTACTGAGTTCTTGTTAACACATGAATAATGACTTTTCTGCGACACAGAAACGACTCTGGTGTCTATGGTGTACAGTTCATTATCCAGTCTTCAGTCAAGGTACCAAACTACCGATCTTTCTTGACTCTTTGCCGCTCGGACTTTGCATAGCCCTTTCTAGTTTATGCGTATCTCTTTAATTGCTTTTGTTAATAGGGTCCTGGACATATAGATATGAGGGTCGAGTCACTACTCAAAGATCTTGAGAGTAAACTTTACAATATTAGCGATGAAGAATTCAAGGTGAGATGACACAACCAGATGCTCGATCTAGATGATATTTGCTTTGCTTGATATTAAATATCAATGCACTAACTGACATGACTTTCTTCCCAGAGCAATGTAACAGCGTTGATAGATATGAAGCTTGAAAAACACAAGAACTTGAGTGAGGAATCTTGGTTTTACTGGGGAGAGATTCAAGACGGGACACTCAAATTTAACCGCATAGATGCAGAGGTAAATCGACAAACCACATAACGCAAATTTCGTTAGTCTTCCTTTTTGAAGCCATATAACACAGCCCTTTGCATTTTTTTTTTGTTTTATGGTCAGGTGGCTGCACTGAGAGAGCTAAAGAAGGAAGAGTTGATAGATTTCTTCAACGAATACATAAAGGTTGACGCACCAAAAAAGAAATCGTTGAGTGTATGCGTTTACGGAAACCAACATTCAAAGGAAATGGCATCTGACAAAGACAAAGTCGTATCACCATCTGTAGAAATCGAAGACATTGTTGGTTTCAGAAACTCTCTACCTCTTTACGGATCGTTGAGAGGTTGTAGCCAGCTAAAACTGTAATGAGCTCTTTTCAAAGATTTATACACACACTCATATACCAAAATGTGAACCTGTATTCAACTGGTTTGTAAAATTAAAAACAGAGTTTTATCATCTAATAAGACTTGTGGAACTTTTTTTTTTTTTTTTTTGTCGTTGTGGAACTATTCAAATCTTTTTTTTTGTTGGTCTTGGTCGATAAGCCTAATTCATACCAAAATAAATAAATAATGTCTTTAAACACTTCTGCAAGTTAAATATAACGACTTGTACCGAGTCAAAAAGTCAAACTCACGACCCGACGGCTAGATCTGCGATTTAATCTACTCTCTAGACGACTCTTTCGGAATTCCAAAAATCGCAGCAAATCAGCAAACATGGAAGAACCTGAAACAGAGAAGAAGACATCATCCATGATACAGGACTGCTCTCTTCTCCCGGAATTTGTACGTAACTCTTTTTTATCACCCGATGTTTTGTGTTTGATTTGGATCAATCTTTAAAAACTTGGAAATTGCAATTTTTTGGTTTTGTCTTTTAGGTTTCAAAACTGCAGCTGTCTCCGTCTCCATCAGCAAAACTGGCAACGACAGACTGGTCTTGTCTCCCTGAAGAGCTACTGCTAACAATCTCAACTCTTCTTAACAACAACTGTTTCGATGTTATTCATGCTCGTTCTGTTTGCACCTCGTGGCGATCCGCATTTCCTTTTCCTTCTTCCTTGTTACGTGCAAGTTACTCTCTTCCCAAACTCCCCGAGTTCACTCTCGAAAGTAAAGACTCGTGCACACTCGAGAAGGTCCCTTTGTTTCTCTTTAGAGTCGTCAAAACTCTTGCTCCCGCTGCTAATACTGTGTCGCCTTCTGCGTATTTTATGGGAGGGATAGTCCGAGACGAACACTATCATAAAGAGCTTTCATATCCTATTCAATGTTCAGCGAAAGTGAATATCCCTGGCTGTGATCGAAACATGTTAATAATGCTTGACTGTCAGATACTCTCTTTAGGCCATCAGTACAGAATGATTGGTTGGGATACTGAAGAATCGTCAACAAATTACAGAGGCGTGGCTTTTCTTCCGTTAAACAAAGAGAGAGGTGGAGGAGATGAAGAATACGTTGTGATACTCAACTACTCTGGAGTTTTGTTGGTGTTAAGAAGTTCTGATATGAGATGGTTGTGGTTTCAGAACGTCTCAGATGCTCCCTGTAGGGATTTAGTCACATTTAGAGGGAGATTTTACGCAAGTTTTTTCAATAAAGATGTTGTCGTTATCGATCCTTATTCGATGAAAATGACTGTTCCCTTGATGCCCTTACAGCCTATGAACTCAAGTAATTTTCTAGTTCCTTCTGGTGATGATGAGCTTTTCCTGGTTGAGAATACTATCCCAGCTTCTTCTGATGAAGTAGATATTAATGAATTTATATGTAGAGTGAGTAAGCTAGATGAGGAGGCTGGTAAATGGGTCGTGGTCAGTGATTTGGGAGACCGTGTTTTGTTTATTGGACACTTTGGAAATGTCTGCTGCTCGGCTAAGGAGCTTCCTGATGGTTATGGTGTGAATAAGAACTCAATCTTGTTTACTAATGAGGGTGGGAGTGTAATGTACGTCTACAAATACGGATTACAGACAGGAAGGGTTGATGATGACCTCTGTTGTTGGAGATTGTCAAGTGAGAATCGTGTGGCCATCATCAACAGATCTCCGGCTCTGTGTCTATGGAGTGGGTGCTAATACAAAAATGTCGCTAATGGATACGTTTTGCTGTTTTTTTTCTTTTCTTCTTTATTGGATTGTACCTTCATTACACTTTTGGAAATACTTACATGTATAACTTTTCTTTCGCTTAACATTTGATGGAGGAAGAGAATTTGGTGTGTTGGTCCTCTGCTTTTAAAATGTTTTGGTATAAACAGTCACTGATTATGATATAAGATACACCAAAAATAGCATTGTTTGTTTGATCACAGACGCTATAGTGGCATGTTCTTTATGCCTGAAGCTTGTTAAAACTCACCTCTTCTTCGAGTGTTGGTACTCGGCAGAAATTTGGCAAGGGCTAACTCACAAGTTGCTTGCTTGATAATATACCGTTCAATGGGGTTGCATTCTTGATTTTCTTGTTGACACCACACAAAAAAAAAGATAGCTTCGTTTATGCTTCTTGCGATATGTTTTTTTCAAATCACAATCTACTTGGTATGATGGGAGAGAAATGGTCGTTGGCATGGAGAGCCCACAACTTTGCAAAGTGTATCGACAAGAAAGTTCGCAATCAACCAAGCCATGGAGAGACTACTTATTGTACAGATTCTTTTATATAAATACTAGATTAGGATCCGTATAGCACAGGTTGAAATTTTTTTTATTTACGTTATAATTTTAGAATAAAATATAATTTATATGTTTGTTTTTAAAAGTTTTTTTAGATAAAATATTATGCAATAAAATTATATGCTAAATATGATGGCTTGAAAAAAAAACACATATTTTGTAAGTTTTATATTGTTAATTTTGTAATTTTATGTATGAGAAATGTTTATGTTTGTTGTTTGTTTTTATTTTAATTTTTAAACATGCTTGGTGAAAGTTTTTTTTTAATATGATCCGTGCTTAGACAAGATTTTATTTTCAACTCCATAATAAGATCTCGGAAATCACGCTTAAATGTGATAAATTGCCAAGATTTTTTTCTTTTTTACGCCTAACAATATATTTTTATGACTAACAGTATATATTTTGTAACAATATACTAAAGATTTTATTTTATAAATTGTATAAATCGTTGGAATATTCTCTTTAAGAAGATTCTTTGGAATATTCTTACGTATATTCATATATCTCACAGATTAGCCAATTAATCTATAACTTTTCTTTTAACCAACCTACATTTAATGTATAACATATTTTGTAACCAACTTATAAAATTATATAGTCTATAAAATTACGAATCATTTTATATAAATGTCAATGGGTAAAATATTGGTTTTTGTAACATTATCTACTTAATATGTAAATATACAGATCATTTTATTTTAGAAAAATAGATAATGTTACAAAAATCAATATTTTATGTATTGAGATGAAATATGAAGCCCATTGACATTTAATTCATCTCTTAATTATTCTTTCTTTCTATGCCATATTTAAAATACATTACAAAAATCATTATGCATATTATATTACTTAAATGAAACAGATAAGATTTTTCTAAATTTCATTAATTATTTAATACAATAAATATTTTAATATATTTTTCAACACAAAAAAAAAATTATAGTTACAATGCTACTCTCTTTTTTCAGTTTTTGAATGAAGCACGTGCTAAATAGGACCCTCTTTACAAGTCAGAAGGTATCTTTGTCTCTTCTACAAACCCTAAAAGTCAGATATCGGAATTCACTAAACCCTAAATCCAATTTTCTTCTAACACAATAATAAAATCTCTCGGTGAAATCTTTGAGTTTGTTCTCTCCATCGTTGGTTTCGTGTTCACAATCTTTCAATTTTTCGGCAGGTATGTGTATGGTTTGAGCTTCTCTTATCATTGAAATCGAACCTCAGATTGAATTGTCTATAATTTCTCGGTATCGCTGTGGTGGATTTGAGCTCAAATGATTTTTATTTTTTCGGAATTGCAAAGTTCCTTCAAATCGAAAGTGCATATATACTGTTGTTTCTTTTATTAGTTCCGTTGCCTTTTGTAACAAATACAATTGTTTTTGAAAAAAATTCAGATTTCAAAAAATTGGAGCAAACATGGCAGAACCTGCAAGCAGAAAGAAGTTGTCATCGGTGATGCCAGACTGGTCTCAGCTCCCTGATGAGCTACTACACGTTATCTCGACGCATCTAGAGGAGAACAACTGTTTCGATGTAGTTCATGCTCGCTCTGTTTGCCGCACGTGGCGATTCACATTTCCCTTTCCTTCTTGCCTGTTGCGCTCGAGTTACTCTCTTCCGTCGTTCGCAGACTTCCCTTTAGAAAGCAAAGACTTGTGCACCCTCGAGAAGGTCCCTTTGTTCCTCTTTAGACTCCGAGCTCCTGCTGCTTCTGCTGCGTTACCGTGTGAGTATATTCTGGGAGGAATAGGCCGAGATGAGTCAGTGGAGCTTCCATCTCCTCTTCAATGTACAGTAAAAGTGAAGTTAGGAGGATCTCATCCAACCTTGATGAACATGCTTGGCTACCAGATCCTCCCTCTTGGCTACCAGATCCTCCCTCTTGGCTGCCACTACAGAATAACTGGTTGGGATCCTTCCGATTATACAAAAAGTTACAGAGGCGTGGCTTTTCTTCCACTAAACAAGGATGGAGGATTCGTTGTGCTCCTCGACTACTCTGATGTTTTGATGGTGTTAACAAGTGCTGAAATGAGGTGGGAACCGGTCAAGAATGTCCCAGATCATCGATGCATGAATTTAGTCACTTTTAGAGGCAGATTCTATGCAGTTTTTTTAGGCGGAATAATTTTCGTTATCGATCCTTATTCGCTGGAGGTGACTCCCCTGATGCCTTCACAGCCTCTGCGCTCAATTGATTATCTGATTCCATCTGGCGATGATGAGCTTTTCCTGGTTGAGAATTTCTACCCAAATCCTGATGGTGCTGAAATAGATTATAATCGGTTAGCATGTAGAGTGAGTAGGCTAGATGAGGAGGCTGGTAAGTGGGTTGAGGTCAGTGATTTGGGAGACCGTGTCTTGTTTATTGGACACTTTGGAAATGTCTGCTGCTCGGCTAAGGAGCTTCCTGATGGCTGTGGTGTGACTGGGAACTCAATTTTGTTCACCAATGAAGTAGGCAATGTAACTTTTGCCTACAAATATAGAGTACATTCTGGAAGGGCAGAAGACGAACTTAATATTTGGAGATTCTCAAAAGAGAACCGTATGATGGTCCTAGGCACATCTTTGGTTGTAGCTCTTCGAGTTGAGTGCGAAGCTGAATATACCGCTTTGGATACATGAGACATACTGTTGGTTTTGTTTTTATTAGAATCACAAGCAACCTTATCCTTCGATTCGATATTAGGTTAATATATTTTCTGATCTCTGATGTTAACCATGGTTGTGGAGTACAAGTGTTACTTGATATGTTGAAGACTAGATCAATCGTATTTAAGTTTTAATGTGTTTCGCGAGAGTTTCCCCACAACAACCTCGTAGGAAGTGTGATAAAGCATTTTTACAGCGAATACATGTAGGAAGTGTGATAAAGCATTCTTGTAGTGGTGTGCAACTTACCGAAGCTAACCTAGTGGGAGGTTCTTGTTAGGCTCTGTTTCGACTGAGGAAGCATGTTATAGGTATGTGATAAGTTTGAAGGTGATGATCTCTTCTCTCTTATCTCTCTTAATCCAAGATACAAACTCAAACCCTAAGCGACAAGCAAGGAGTTACAGTTCTCCAAACTCAGCTTCTAAGAACAGAGAACATAGTCTCTAACAAACTCACAATATTGATCACGCAAGATGATCTTTACTAAACACTCTCTCTTCTATTTATAGTGATCCTCATGATCTGATACTGCTAACTAACTTCTTCTTCTCTTCCTTTCTGCTGCCAGCTCAGCCTCAAGCTCCTTTCTCTCAATACTTATCAGTATGGTTAATCGTCTATTCACTTCTACTTAATTGATTTATTGAGAAATTTGTGATTGATACTGTATTATAAAAGCATGTAAAGTGCATAAGTTTTCCTCAACTAAGCCCTATAACAAAATTATAAGTTTGTCTAACATCTTTTACATACATACATCTTTTACATACATACCTGGACAATTCCAATATGTTCAATTCATACATTGGACTACTGACTATGCGTAGGCTCGATCTTGGAGAAAGTTAAACCCAATAACCACTCTTAAACCCACTCGGACACAAGAATTTATTAAAATTTATCGAAACATTTATATTTGTATTTCTCTTCTTCTCTCTTCTTCTCTTTCCATGGCTGACACATACAGATTGTTCAACAACAACAATGGCGAAAACCTTAACCATCACGACGAGTTTGACGCCGACGTCTAAACAAACGGCGAAGGGGGGGAAATAGTTGTCCGGCGTTGTCGCAACTCGACTCAGAAACGAGAGTAAGAACACTGCCGGAGACAATCACGACGAAACTGGCAACGCCTGAACCATAATTGTTCTCCTCAGCCTCCAAATCCTTCAAAATCCATAATCTGCAATTGGATCAATAACTAAAACTCAAATCTAGATACAGCACCATAATCATTAAATCACTTACTTTTCCGCTGTATAATTTCTGAAGTCATTTTCTGGGTTTAACCAGTTTTGATCAAATTCAACTAGGTTTGGATCATTTTTAGGAATTTATAATTTCATACTAGTTGAATTAAAGCTTGTGTTTTTAATGGTTGTTGAAAATTTGTATTTTTTTTATATATAATGATGTTGACAGCTTGTGGAATAGAAGTTTTGTTCGCCATTGTTGTTGTTGTTGAATAACCTTTTTCACGAGCCAGCCAAGAAGAGAAAAAAGAAGAAGAGAAAAGAAGAAGAGGAAGATAGTGATGAGTATATAGGTGACTGTTGTTCAATTTGTTTCCAAAAATAGTCTTGATAGTGGTTATGGAGATTTTAAAAGGTTTAAGCTTCTGCATTTCGAGCCTAGTTTGCCCCATTTTTTGTTTTTTAAACAACGACCAAACCGATGTCGTTTTATTCAGTCTACATACCTGGAATCCACGTCAGCGTGACTTAACGGTGAGATTAACAGTGTTAAACATTAAACACGTTCTTGTATGTTTACGCACAAAATAAAAAATTTAAAAATATTAAAGTCCATGTATGTTTTCACACAGTCAATAGTCCGATGTATGAATCAAACACATTGGAATTGTCCAGGTAAAAGAAGTTTTTCCCTCTATATAGTAAAAAAACTCAACAATAATGGAGTATATGTTTTGTAACAAAGTTAATCATTACTAGATTTTTTTTTGTTTTTAAAGCTCTCGGGTTCCAAGGAGTGTTCACTAGTGGGAAACGAAAGAGTCTCTAGTTAAAAATAAAAATAAGTCTTGACATGTTTATAATTTTGTATTTACTACACTCTTTACCCCTTTGAGATTGCAGTGTGAAGTCTGAGAGAGATTTAGAAGCTTTGATAATGGCGAATCAACATTTCTTCAAGCCTCTTCTTCCTGGCTTTCACAGCCATTTGGTAATCTTTCTCTCTTACTTTTTCCCTTCTTCTATCTCTGTCTATGTCTCTGTAATTTTGAGAAGCTCATTGAGCATAATATGTTTGTTATGTATTTGCATGTTGTTTCAGACAATTCCTGTGGCTTTCTTCTTAAAGAATATAGAAGGAAGAAATGAGCAGAAGAAGACGGCAGAGTTAAGATCAGACGCATCCAAAATAACCTGGAAAGTGAAAGTAGATGGCCAGAGACTCACAAACGGTTGGAAGGAGTTTGCTCTCGCACATGATCTTCGAATCGGCGACATCCTTGTTTTCAAACAAGAGAGAGACATGAGTTTTCACGTGACAATTTTTGGACCTAGTTGTTGTCAGATTCAATATGTGTCTTCTTTAGACAACCAGAACAACCTCGGTGAGTTGTGTTCATTTGCCTTTGTAACTGATATATTGAAGAGATGTGCTCATATAGTGGAATATGAATCTGTTAAGTATTATATAAAAAGATAAAGAGTCTCGTCTTTAGTCTAATACTAGTTGGATGTAGTCTCTTCTTTTTCAGGGGAGATTCAAAGAAAAAAGAAAAAAGCAGAGTCTTCACTAGATCAATCTTGTTTTGTGGCTAATGTCACGCCTTCAAATCTACGCTATGACTCACTGGTATTCTAACTCTTTTAACTTTTTTGAACACCAAAAGAAACTATTATAGTAGGTTTGTATCTTGTTTTAGGGTATGAATTAGATTCAAACTCATGTTTGTATTATAATGATATTTCCAGACTCTTCCAGTGAGTTTTGTGAGAGCAAATTGTCTAGACAGAAGATGTGGAGAGATAATTCTGATGAACGAAAAGGGCAGATCATGGAGTGTAAGTTTGAAACGAAGATCATGCGGAACTACTTACATCAGAGGAGGAGGATGGAGAAGTTTTTGTCAAGCTAATGGACTCAGAGCTGGAGATTTCTTAACTTTCAAACTGATCCAAAGAGGTGGAACTCTTGGTTTACGTATATCCCCTGGAGAGATAGAAGAAGAAGAAGATTGCTTATCAGAAGGTAATGTAGTGAAGAGTAGATCGATATGGAAAGCTTCTTCTTCAGAATCTCAAAACCGTTTTGTGACAGTAACCCTTACGCCTTACAACATCAGAAAATCTAAACTGGTTAGTTTCATCACCAAACCAGTAAGTCTCTTTTTATAGAAACTCTTCATCCTTATCTCAGCCTCGTTTGAATCTCTCTCGCAGACGCTTCCAATACCTTTCACAAAGGTGAATGGATTACAAAAGGCAAAGAAGATGAATTTCTTGGATAAACACGGCGTGAAGTGGTCTACCAAAATGTGTTTTGAGGTGGAACGTAACAGAATGGGATTGGCAGGAGGTTGGAAAGAGTTTTGCAATGCTAACGATGTGAAGATTGGAGAATCAATCATCCTGGAGCTGGTTTGGGGAGCAGACAGAAGCTCTGTTCTTAAGTTTTGTTCCAAGGTGAACCAAAAGACCAACTGAAAATGTACCTGGGATCAATGTTTTTTAAGTAGTGACAATGTCCAATTCTAGAAGTGAAGAAGTCACTGTACTGTATGTTGTTAGGATATGTAGATAGACATTCTGGTGGCTACTTGTAACTTTTTGGATGCATAACTCTGTCTAAGATAAGCTTACTTCATGCTGATGGTCCATCTGGTGACTTCTTTTACCGTAAGCCCAACTCTTCTTATATTAAGGCCCAAATTCCGGAATGAAGCCCGTTGAGTCAACCCGACCCGACTAGTCAAATTTTACTTCCCCAGATCCGAAAATATCTGGGAGAAGATGGTTTCGTTTCTGACTTTTTCAACCTCTTCTTCTGTGTCTCTGTGATTTTTTAGGGTTCTTAACACTTAATCCAGGTTTTGGGTACATATAACTCTTTCTCCACCTTCTTCAATTCTGAAAATTGGCTTTCAGTTCTCTAATCAATTTTTCTTAAATTCATTCTTTCAGCAAAGATGGCGGAAGCAGCAACGGAGACATCATCATCCATAGACTGCTCTCTTCTCCTGGATTGCGTAAGAACTCGTTTTTGATGCTTATTCGCAGATGTGTGTACTTCAAAATTTGTAATTTCTTTTTTCTTTTTCTCTTGTAGGTTTCGAAATTGCAGCTGTCTCCTGCAACGAAAGAGCAGACACCAGAGTGGTCTCTTCTCCCTGGAGAGTTACTGCAACTCATCTTGACGTATCTTGACAACTGTTTCGAAGTTATTCACGCTCGCTCTGTTTGCACCACGTGGCGATCAGCGATTCCGTTTCCTTCTTCCCTGTTACGTCCAAGTTACTCTCTTCCAACTTTTGCTGATTTCCCTTACGATAGCAAAGACTTGTGTATCCTTGAGAAGATCCCTTTGTTTCTCTTTAGACTCCGAGACACGTCGCCTTGTGTGTATTTTCTAGGAGATGTAAGTTTAGATGAGTCAGGGAATCATATTCATATGGAGCCTCTTCAGTGTAGAGTGAAAGTGAAGCCAACCTTGATGAACACGCTAGATTGCCAGATCATCTCTCTAGGACATCGGTATAGTATGATAGGTTGGGATCCTGAAGCGTGGACATCAGCTTACAGAGGAGTGGCTTTGCTTCCGTTAGAAGGAGGATTCGTTGTGCTACTCAACTACACTAACGTTTTGTTGGTGTTAACAAGTGCTGAAATGAGGTGGATAACGGTTAAGAAGTTATCAGATGCTTCTTGTTGGGATTTGTTTACTTTTAGAGGTAGGTTTTACGCTGTCTTTCTTAACGGGGAAATCTTTGTTATTGATCCTTGTTCGTTGGAAGGAACTCCCTTGAAGCCCTCACAGCCTTTGAACTCAAGTAATTATCTAGTTCCATCAGGTGATGATGAGCTTTTCTTGGTTGAGAAAATCGTTCCAAGATATGGTGTGTTGGATTATTTTCGGTTAGTATGTAGAGTGAGTAGGCTAGATGAGGAGGCTGGTGAATGGGTTGTGGTCAGTGATTTGGGAGACCGTGTTTTGTTTATTGGAGAGCTGGGGAATTATTCTTGCTCGGCTAAGGAGCTTCCTGATGGTTGTGGTGTGAGTGGGAACTCTGTCTTGTTCACCAATGGGCCAGGAAATGTAACTTATGCTTATAAATATGGAGTAGAGACAGGAAACGCGGGAGATGATCCAAGTTTTTGGAGATTTTCAAGAGAGAACCGTGTGATGATTCTCAACAAATCTCCTCCTGTGGTGGCCCTTCAGGTTGAGAGCTAAGCTGTAACATCTTACTTTTGGATTCACTATCTTTAGAGACATTGCTTTACTTTTAAAGTTGTTTCGACCCAATTTTTGTGAGATTCAATATGGATTGTGTTCAGACAACGAGAACCTCAGTGAGTGTCTCTCTAACTCTGAATCTGAGAGACAGACATTTAAGCGATGTGCTCATGTGATTTGTTCTTTACTTTTTAAGGGAAGATTCATAGGAAGAACAGAGTCTTATTTTACGTGACGCCTCCTCTTTTTTGTGACTAATGTGCCGCCTTTCACTCTATGACATGACACACTGCTATTCTACTCTTTGGTATGAATTAGATCAAATTCATGTTGTATTGTAATGAATTTACAGTATCTTTCAAATAGTTTTGTGAGGGAAAATGGTCAAGATACAACATGTGGAGAGAATGATTCTGATGAACGAAAAAGGCAGATCATGGACACCAGATTAGAAACGAAAGAAGTCATGCGGAACTAATTCTGTCGTGCCAATGGAATTGAGCTGGAGATTTCTTCATTCTCAAACTGATCAATGAGTAGGACTCTGGTTCTACGTTGTTTTCCAAAGACCAGAAGGAAGCTTATGAAGTAGAGTCTTTCTCTTTCCACAGAATCGGAATGCGATGAAGAGAGCAGCCAAGACGAGAGTATTTCGCAGAAAAACTCAGGAAGAAAGGAAAAGAAGGTAGATTGATATAGAAACTAGAAAGCTTCATCTTCACCATCCTAAAACCGATTCATAATAGTAACGGTTACACCTTACAACTTAAGATTATGTAAACTGGTTAGTTTCATGACCAAGCCATTAGTTGTCTGTTTCACAGTTTTATTAATTATGAGTCATCTTTGTTGCAGTATCTTCCGCTACCTTTCACAAAAGTGAAAACCTGAATGACATTAAACAAGGCATATAAGATGAGGCTGTTGGATAAATATGGGCTGAAGTAATCTACGAATCTATGTTTGACGAGGAGTGTAAAAGAAAGAGATTGTTAGGAGACTGGAAAGTGTTCTGCGACGCTAGTGGCGTTAAGATAAGAGAGGCGACCAGTGACCACCCTGGAGCTGGTTTGGGAATCAGCAGAAGCTCTGTTCTTAAGTTTTGCTCCCAAGTCCAAAGTGATGTTAGAGACCAAGTTGAAATTGTTTGTAAATTATAAGAGCAGTCGAGCACGTAAGGGCAGAGGTTGGTACTATAGATAATTCCTTTCACAATGCATTATAAAATTATAAATATATAGAGTGTTGGGTTAGTCACAATATAGTCTCGGTTTAGTTAAACTAATAATCAATGTTGGTTTAGTTGGTACAATGCAATTATTGTATAAGCTAAGTCGTCTCCTATTGACCAAAGGAAGTCGTCTCCTATTGACCAAAAGAAGTCGTCTCCAACCTCATGAATGTTTTATATAAAATTAAGATACATGCTTAAATTAAGTAAGATCTGCATTACCCACACATTTTCACGAACTTTAAAGTTAACAAGTATTTAATTAAGACTTAATAAGTTAAAAGAGTTGAATAAAAATTCACCTCGATTTTTTCATTTGAGATGAATAAGTGGAAAAATTATTTAACCTAATCAACTAAAAAAAATAGAAAAAATATTCAATCCATTTATCTACTGTTTCGCAGTTGAAAAGTTAAATGTTGTAGTGGGAAA
Organism: Camelina hispida; assembly: GCA_023657505.1. Taxonomy (NCBI): domain Eukaryota; kingdom Viridiplantae; phylum Streptophyta; class Magnoliopsida; order Brassicales; family Brassicaceae; genus Camelina; species Camelina hispida. The sequence continues at coordinate 41,467,934 of CP094632.1, forward strand.
AAAAAAAAAAAAAAGTTAAATGTTGTCCAACTTTTTTTCATATTTTTTTATTCAACCATTCAACTACATACAACCATTTGCATCCTAAGAGCATCCACATTGCACAACCTCTAAAATAGGGGTCAAAGTTCAATAATATTCATATTTTAATCTAATTGATTTTTTAAAAAATGTCAACCATTGAAAAGAAGACATCTGGCAAATAAAGATTTTAGAGTGTCTTAACATGTCTATACAGAGACACTATCACATACTCTCTCTTATTTTTCTTCATTTTTCATTTTCTTTTAAATAAAGAGACACTCACTCAGTATTACCAATGGGACTGCCCTAAGGGATACATTTGATTAAAAACCGAATCCATACAAAAATCAAAACAAAACAAAACCTATACAATGTAGATTCCTAGTTTAGATTGGTTACTAAAATTTGATGTTAAATATGCCACCTAACAAATTCATAAAGAATTTTCAGTTTAGAACTGATTTATTGATTATCTCAACTCTCAAGCATTGACTATCTTACTTATTTCTCAATAGAAAATCAATATTTCTGTTGAACAGGTTATTATATAATTCTCCATAAGTAGCAACGCATAGTCCATATATCTATTCTCATACTTCAAACACATTTCAACTAAGATATAAGAAGAAGCAAAACCTTCAAATACTTTTCCTATGCGAAGAAAAAGAAAATGATGGAGAGAAACAAGATGCTTTTCTTATTCTTCTACTTCTTGGTGGAACTCAGCAGGGGACAGAGCAAGAGAACAACTGAAGTCAATGTGGGAGTTGTAACAGATGTCGGGGAAAAACACGCCGACATGGAGATGAACTGCATTAATTTAGCTCTAGCCGATTTCTACTCTTCTCGCCCCCAGTTTCAGACGAGGCTTGTTCCCAACATTGTAGACTCCAAAAACGATGTCGTTGGTGCAGCCGCTGCAGGTATCTAATATATACTATATACTTTGTCAAAATCTATGTAACGTTTTTTTGTTGGGTTCATATTGTGGTTGTGACATATCAACGAATCAACGATGCATTTTTGCTGATTTAAGAACATAAATTTATAGTTCCCCTTTAGTTTGGTTAGAACTCCACATAATATTATGGTAAATTAGGCTTCTCTTTCACCATCTTTAATTAAAGGGTCGTCTCTCAAAATACGAGGGAAATTTCTTTCTACATGTACGTACATATACTTTTGATTCTGTTTATAAATATTAGCCGAATTAATCAGTGAGAATTCTTTAATGAATCAATATTTTAATTAGTTAGATCTTAATAGCATAAGAAAATGTTTTAATGAACTAGTTAAGATCGATCAAGTTGTAGGGGTCGCGGCTAAAATAATTTTGTTTTGATTTTCATGCACGTCGAACGTTGACGAGACAAAGCCGGTGGGTTTAACTTTTTCTTTTATTTTTTTAATCCATGACTTCTTTTGGTCAAATATTTATTACATTAAATAAAAGGCCAGAAATGAAAAACCATCGATCACATTTTTCTTTTCTTTTTTTCAAAGAAAAAATTAATCTATTAACATAAAACCAAAAACTAAAGGAACTATCATTCCATTTTGAAAAGAAACTAAAATCTACCAAAAAAATCAACATCTAAAAACCAAAAACCATACACAAAATCTAAAAACCATTTTTTAATTAGCTGAAATTTTAGGAAAAAAAAATCAAATTGATCTCTATAAAATAGCACAATTGATCTTTGTAAATTTTTAAATAACATAATTGATCTATCTAATATTTATGATATTCTCAAAATATCAAATTAAACTATTTTTAAAGATTCTAAATTAAATTATTTAAAATTTTTATTATAGTATATAAAACTATACAATTCAACAAAAGAAATATATGAAATGAACATAAATATTCAAATTTCTACCCGTTACTCAGTTAAAATTTTCTGATAAAGTTATTTAAGATTTTTTTTTTAGTATAATCAGAAATCATCTTGACCGAAAAAGCCTCTACCAAACAACATTATTCTAAACTTTAATTTAATCTGAGAAATCATATTTTTTGAAATTTCAACCCGTGCTTTAGCAAAAAATCATATTTCTTTAAACTTTTTCATATTATAGTGACATATTATTGATCCAAACTATAATAAATTAAATTTGAGTGTTTATAATTTTAAATTTTTGAAGACCATTGGAGATGCCGAGATAAATCGAAGTTCAAAAAATCTTAGATAATAAAAACAAAATAAAACTACGAAATGATTGACCGTGCAAAAGTTTGTACCCTCCACTGCTTGAATGAAGCCTGAAAGGTTCAGGTGGAAGCTGACGAAACGTGGGACATGAATGAATGTATCCAATATAATAGTGCAAATACATTTTTAATTGTTTCTTTTTATTTTTCTTTTTCTTTTTCTTTTCTTTTTCTAATTAAAAAAATGTTTTTTACTTCTCAAGAGTTTGTAGTTGTACCAAGAACACAAAAGAACCAATCTTTATAGTTATACTACTACCCTTTAGTTTTTATATAATATTATTTCTTTTCTCGTAAATGCAAATGCAAATATACTTACCCACATAAATAAATAAATAAGATATGAATTGATTGTCGAATTACAAGAAGAACAGGGTGCTTGGTGCATTATATTAGTATTATATTAAAAATGATGAATTGAATTATGTAATGTATTTTTTAATAGCGGTAATGATTCTTGTTATGACAATGTGCCAAATCAATTTGGGCCAAAGATATTGTTGATCGAATCTAATCTTATTTGCTTAGATAATATAAAATAGAATTTAATTTGTGTAATGAGAATGACTGGTGATCTCAAGTTTTCTATGTTATTTCTTTTAACCAACGTGATCCGGGTATTTACCATCATACTAGTCCTTTAAAAATAAATGAGTGTTAAATTGATTAGATCTAACTGCAAAACGTACCTCACAGAATCTGTAAAACGCTTAATATGCTTAAGGTTGTAGCTTTTTTTAACATGTATAAATTATATGTAAATGAAAAAACTTACGTGAACAATCGAGACCATGTAAAATTTTGCGCATGATACATCTTTCAACAGATATAAAGAGTTAAATACATAAACAATCGACAACACTAACAACACAAGATATTTAGTAATCTTATCCATATCTTATGATGGAAAGATGAAATCACCAAGAGAGAGAGACATTTAGATCACATTTGACGCACCAATTGAGAGAATATGGAAGATGAAGACGAGAAGCACAAATTGGTTTGTTGGGACTTTGACCCACAATGCTCATTCCCTCTCGTCCTTTCGCTATCATCTCTGTCTCTCTTATTATTGTGCAAACATTGTCATTTACCACTAAAGCACCCAGATGTGCTATTTCACTGTGCCTCATGTCGTCGCACTAATATCTTGTGGGCCTCTATAATCATCACAGATTTCTCGTTATATCCTGACGGGAATAAAGTGACGATACTAAATATATCATATAGTATATACATATATACTATATGATCGGTTACATATATACTATACTACCATCTAATACTGATATGCATTTGTTTAAGCACTTTTAGAAAAACCTGATCGGTTAAATTTGTTTATTACTGAGTAAAAGTTTTTCGATCATTGATTTGTTCAAAAGTATTTCTGGTAATGACCCGAAAATAACTTTTGTTGACAAAAAAAATGGACTCAGATCAGTTTCATTATTTAATTTGATTTTTCCTACCATTTAATGCATGGTATCAATGCATATATTTCAGAGGTAACTGAAAATAAGAGTTAAGTTTTTTTCTTAATTAATTCAAAATATATATCTGTCATCCCAATGTGAATACATAGATGATTCCAAAATAGGCCTTCGTAATATTTGTAAAAATTGCGTATAACATATAAACAAAACAGAAAGAAAGAAAATAACGTGGTCCTCTGAAATACATAAAAGTTTATAACGCTGGGACACAAATATGCACCTGATAACTTACATATTAATCTGAAGACAGCTTTTGTGGACTATTGAGGAGCTAGCTATACCTGGTGCGGGTAGTTGGTGTGACAAGTGAGTAACAGTTGGAAACACAAAAATGCACATAAAAATGTATACAGCTCCTTAAAAGATTGTAAAAGATTTAGTTTGTTCTACTAAATTCAAGTGTAGAATTGAGATATCGAACTGACTTGATTTTATTAACTCCCCTAACTTGGGTATTTATACAGAATACAATGAGAAAATAAGATAAACATGAATGCACAAACGTAGGCTTGAAAGCCTTATCACAAAAACCCCTAAGCCTTATCACAATATTAGAATTATCCACAATACTCCCCCTCACGTTGGAGTGTGTAAGTCTTGAACACCCAACTTGGACAAAAGAAAATGAAACTGATCCCGCCCTAAAGCCTTGGTAAAGATATCGGCAAGCTGAGCATCAGTCCGTACATGTTGCAACGTGATAACACCATCACGATAAGAGTCCTGCACCGCATGACAATCATTTTCAATGTGCTTGGTACGCTCATGAAACACCGGATTAGTAGCAATGTGAATTGCAGCCTTGCTATCACAGAACAGGCGAGCAGGAGAAGTAAGTTCGACACCCAATCCTTTTAACAACTTACGCAACCACTTAATCTCCTTTAAAGCAACAGCCATAGCCCTGTACTCAGCCTCAGCAGAAGAATGAGAGACAGTATCTTGTTTCTTAGTCTTCCAAGATATAGGAGAAGAACCCATGAAAACCACATAAGCACTAAGAGAACGTCGAGTTAACGGGCAAGAAGACCAATCCGAGTCACAATAAACTTGTAACGTTAAATCTCTGTCAGCTTCGAGCAAAATACCAAGAGCAGGAACGTTTTTGAGAAAGCTAACAACACGCAGGGCAGCGTCCCAATGAGCTTGGCGAGGTGTTTTCATGAATTGAGACAAGACATGAACCGAGTAGCACAGCTCAGGACGCGTGTGAAGAAGATACAGCAAGCGACCAACAAGTCTACGATAGGGCTTAGGATCAAGTAAAAGAGGACCATCATCTTTGGCAAGACCGTGATTCTGCTCAAGAGGAGTAAAGACAGAACGAGAATCAACCAAATCATAGTCTAAAACTATATCCAGCGCATATTTCCGTTGGGAAATAAAGATACCGTCGGAAGCACGACTCACTTCAATACCGAGAAAGTATTTGAGTTTCCCCAAGTCCTTCATAGAGAAGCAGCGACTCAAGTAATCTTTAAACTGGCGTAACATATAGGCATCATTCCCACAAATAACAAGGTCATCAACATACACTAAAACGTGAAGCTCAATACTGTCACAAGAATAAGAGAACAACGAGTAATCATCGTATGACTGGACAAAACCGAAACGGAGTAAGGAATCGGAAAGCTTCTTAAACCAACACCTCGGAGCCTGCTTCAAACCATAAAGAGACTTTCTAAGGCGACACACCTTACCAGGGTGAGTGTGACGAAAACCCGGAGGAAGCTTCATGTAGACCTCCTCGGCAAGATCACCATGTAAAAACGCATTATTCACATCCATTTGATAAACTTCCCACTGATTAGCAGCAACCAAACTCAAAAGAACCCGAACTGTAGTCATACGAACCACCGGAGCAAACGTATCATGATAATCTTCACCTTCAACTTGATTGTTACCAAGGGCCACCAAACGAGCCTTATAACGCTCCACCGATCCATCCGCATTATACTTAGTTTTATAGACCCATTGACAGCCAATAGCAACCTTATTAGGAGGGAGATCAACAACATCCCAAGTCCGGTGAACTTCGAGAGCATCAACCTCCTTTGTCATAGCATCGTTCCAAACTTTGAGTCGAACAGCTTCCTTAAAGTGTTTTGGTTCGACATTGGAGACAATGGAAGCCAAGTAAACCCGATGACCTGCTGAAAAAGATTCATCGGAAAAGAAGGATGTCAAAGGAGACAAAGACATACCTTGAACCGAAAACGAGGAATGAGGAGAAGCGGCGGAAAGAGCGTGATTGACGACGAGTGTACTATCAACATTGTAAAGAACATAGTCTTGAAGGCGAACTGACGGAGTAGACTGTCGAGAACTCTTACGAGCAGGTGGTAAAGGCTGTGGCAACGAAGAAGAATCAAGTGCTGGAACTGAAACAACAACAGAACCAGAGTCATTACTACTAGGCAAGGATGACTGTCGAACCGAAACAGAGGAGTCAGAAACAGGGGAAACAGAGGAAGTTGGAACTGTCTCTGAAACAGATGAGCTCCCCCTATCAGTAACAACCTCAGATACAGATGAGCTCCCCCTGTCTGCAACAACCTCAGATACAGATGAGCTCCCCCTGTCTGCAACAGCCGTGTCAGTAGAGAGGGGTGTAACCAACCAGTCAGAATCAAGCGGTTGAACCGACGAAGCAATAGACGAAGAATCTTGTGCAGCGGAATAAGGAAAAGAATCCTCACAAAAAAACAACATCACGAGAGACAACAAACTCATTGCGCTCCAAATCATAAACTCTCCAACCCTTTTTACCAAAGGGGTAACCAACAAATACACAAGACCGACTCCTTTCGCCAAACTTATCTTTGTCACGAGTGACACGATGAGTGTAACAGGCGCAGCCAAAAACACGAAGCTGAGAATAGTCTGGCTTACATCCATAAAGAAGCTCATACGGAGTGCGACCTTTATGAACCGAAGATGGAGTACGGTTGATCAAATATGCAGCTGTTAAGACCGACTCACCCCAAAACTTAACCGGCAACTTGGCCTGAAAAAGCAAAGCCCGAGAGACATTAAGAATATGTCTGTGCTTGCGTTCAACTCTCCCATTTTGTTGAGGAGTGCCAACACAAGAAGTTTGATGCACAATGCCTTTTTCACGAAAATAAGAAGACAGACACATGAACTCCGTTCCATTATCGCTTCGAACAGTCTTAACCACTTTGCTAAACTGTCTCTCGGCGTATGTTAAGAAGTTGGTAAGCACAGTACGAACCTCCGATTTCTCAAGTAGCAAGTAAGTCCACACTGCTCTAGAGTGGTCATCGACTATAGTTAGAAAATAAACTGCACCACACGAGGCAGGAACACGGTATGGACCCCAAACATCACAATGAATTAATGAAAAACATTCTTGAGTTTTATTAATACTTTCTGGAAAAACCTCTCGTGTTTGTTTTGCACGAAAACAGACATCACACGAGTCAGAACCAACAGAAGAAGAAGACTGAGTAAACAAATGTAAAGAAGAAAGAACTGAAAAACTCGGATGCCCCAAACGACGATGCCACAAAGCTTTGTCAAGAGAAACCGTAGCCGCATGAATCTTCGTTGAAGCCACATCCGTAAGATAGTACACACCGTCACGCTCTTCACCGCTTCCAATCAGGGTCCTCGAAAAACGGTCCTGAAGAAAACAAATTGTGTCAGTGAAAGTAGCAAGACACTTAGTTTGTTTCAAAATCTGAGCAACAGAGATCAGAGTGCAATTTAAAGATGGCACAAACAGAACATTCGTCAACGAGACTGTGTTCGTTAGAAACAAAACACCAACGCTCATAGCAAAAGTCTTGCTACCATCAGCAAAACCAACCGAACACGTCGGTATAGACACAACATTGTGCAACAAAGACAATCTCCCAGTCATATGATGAGATGCACCTGTATCCAAAATAATATCACCAAACTCAGGCTTACCAGACAATTTCTCAGAACTACCGTTGCCAGATTTTTCTTGAATCATCTGAGTTAAAACTTTCAACTGTTCAGATGTGAAGGCAGGAAAAACAGAGGAATTGGAGCTAGTTGCATGAGCAGTCACAGGTTGCCCACGTCCTCTTCCTCCACCACGACCTCCTCTTCCCCGACCAGGAGAACCACGACCACCACTAGTACCTCGCTCACGATCAGTCCACCAATCCGGAAAACCAACAATTTGCCAACAGTCCTTCTGTTCATGCCCGGTACGACCACAGTGAGCACAGGAGCGTCCCTTACCAAGAAGAGAACCAGTGTGATCAGTCTGTAACAAGGAAGCATCACTACGAGAAGACTGATCGCGATTATCACTGCGAGTCAGGAAACCAACAGACTCATGATTTTGTTGAAGACGAGCAGAGGACATTCTTTGCTCTTCTCTAATAACTTTAGAGTATGCGACAGCGAGACTAGGTAGAGGATCCATACTAATGAGATTAGTACAGAGACCACCAAACCGTGAATCATCAAGACCCATGACAAACTGATGAAGCTTCTCTTCATCTCTTTCTTCCACAATTGCAGACAAAGTAACACCACAAGAACAAACGGGACTTACACGATAGTTTTTCAGTTCATCCCAAAGATTGCACAATCTTCCATAATACTCCATAACAGACTGACCATCTTGCTTACACGAAGCTAGCTTGGCCTTGATTTGGTGAACCCTCACCTTGTTACCAACAGAGAAGCGATGTTGCAACTCTTCCCACAACTCTCGTGCACTTGAGACAAACGTCACAGTTGATTTCAGTTTGGGCTCAATCGAAGATCGAATCCAACCGATAATCATGGAATTCACTGTCTTCCAATTTTCCAGATCAGGACTATCACTAGAAGGCCTAGGAATCAGGCCACTGATAAACCCTGTCTTGCGCTTAGCCTGGAGAGCGTTCAACATCTCTTCAGACCATTGGATGTAGTTATCTTCAGTCAACAAAACCGATGTGATCATAACACCGGGATTATCTGAGCTTGACAACGTGTATGGAGAGATAGCAGTCTTGACATCAGACTGACCAACAACAGCACCAGTAGAACCAGGTGGAACGAGAGATTCATGATCACCCATAGTTTCTTGTCACGCAAGAAAACACAAAGAACAAAAGAAAAAGTTGAAGCTTAGAAAAGCACAAAGAAAACGAGAGAAAACAAACAATCGAAATAAACTTTAGATCGATTTTGGCTCTGATACCATGTAGAATTGAGATATCGAACTGACTTGATTTTATTAACTCCCCTAACTTGGGTATTTATACAGAATACAATGAGAAAATAAGATAAACATGAATGCACAAACGTAGGCTTGAAAGCCTTATCACAAAAACCCCTAAGCCTTATCACAATATTAGACTTATCCACAATATCAAGTTCTAAAAGCAATTTCAAATATTTTTTCCTAAGTACAATCAGTTCAAAACCTTCAATTTTTTTAATTTTTTTTTTTTCAAGAACAGTTTTAAGATGCTAATTTGCTCTTTAATATGCCAATTGGATATATTTAACTCTATTGATGACATTTATACACAAGTTCACCTTCAAAATGGACGGTATGGATAGAATCGATCTAATGGTAGAAATCGATTCTCTGGATCCTCCTAATTGGATATTATACTTCTTCTACAAGGCTTTCTGCTTTGTCTCCAAGACTTCTACAATATTATGGTTTCTTCTCCAAATGATCTAGAATACTCCAGAAAACGTAAAAAAAAATACAAGACTTAAAAATACATAAAAGCCTAAGCTCTCTAATTCGATAGATCAATCCGAGTTTATGCAAAAAAATTACACGTATGACGCAACAGTACATTATTATTATTTTTCAAACAAGCACCTTACATGTATATATAAGTATATGTGTCCCTAACAAAATAAGTTTGACATTGCATGCATATGCGGCAAAACTAAAAAGTAATAAACCACTTGTGACAAAATACAAAAAATGCTTTAATTCAGATAATTAAATATTCGGAGTGACTCACTTTCGTTTTCCTCAGGTAACTTCTCACCTATAAATATAACACCTCATCGCACTTATTTCATTCATCTTTCCAGCTTTCTTCTTTTTCTTCCATAAAGTCAAGAGTGATAAAATTTAAAAAAAATAGTTAGAAAATAAAGAAGAGAGAAGAAAAAAATATCTGAGAGAAACAGAAGAAATACACACCCAAAAAAAAAAAAAAAATGAGGCCATTGAGCATTAAACAAGCATCGGTAGATGTTGAAGCGAGACATGCCACGTCAATAAAGACACTCGAGAATCACGGACCGCCTCTGTCGCCGTGGCACTCACCGGTGCCGTACCTTTTCGGTGGTCTTGCGGCTATGTTAGGACTCATAGCTTTCGCTTTACTTATCCTCGCTTGCTCTTACTGGCGCTTGTCCACCTCCGGTGATGACTCCGGCGAAGGAAACGGTGGAAGAGTCGACGAAGGGAAAGAGAGTCAGTCTGGAGTGAAGGCGGAGAGCGTGGCGTACGAGGAGAAGATTCTTGTTATAATGGCCGGAGATGACTTGCCGAGGTTTTTAGCCACGCCGGCGGCGAACAAATGCATGTGTGGTCACGAGGGTAATATGGTAATTTCAAAAGAGGAGGATGGTGGCGCTGCCGAGGAGAAAATGGGTGAGAAAACCAAAGGAGATGAAGAAACAACGAGTCACTGAGCTTTTTTTTTTTTTTTTTTTTTTTTTCTTCTCTCAGTTTTTTTTTTTTTTGGATTTTACATCTTTGCTATTAGGTCTTTATTTTGTTGTTTGGGGATTTTCTTGGGAAATTTTCCGAGGAATGTAAATTTTACTGAGAGAAAATTTTGAGCTATGATGACTAATGAATGTTTTTGTTCGTAATTTCATATTCCAAGACTAGTGATCGATCGTCAATTCAAAGCTTCCTAATGTTTCAATGGAAACGTGATTAATCCTATATATACATAAACACTGTAAATTTTATATACTTATATTCGTATATGAATTAAAATACATTCACCTTTGATTACGTATATATATTCTCGACATTTTCTTTTTCTTTTTCTTCCAAAGATATTCGTTTATTTACTTTTTGTTTTTCATTATGAATTTATTATAATGGTGTCTCCTCTATGTTGTGTTACTTGCATTTGTGTATTTTTCTTGCCAAAGAAAAGAAAAGAATAGTTGTTTGTACTTTGTACTATGATAGTATGATGGTGTCATAACTTATATTTGAGAATGTGTGCGTATGAGTAGTCTTGTAGACACAAGAAAGAAGCATCAAATTCTTTTCTAGTTAAACAAAAAATTAAAAGCACATTTTATGGTATCAATCAACAAAAAATAATTCGATTACTTGCCCCATTAACCTACTTTGCATTTAATTTGACAATGTCCCATCAACAAGACCAAATTTTCTTCTGTTCTCACGCTATTAATGCAGAGAGATTTTGAAGTGAAGTGCACTCCACACAAACGTCAAAAACTTAATTTATGCATTTTTTTCATTCAAAATTATTGTTATTTTGATATAATAACGGCTTTTTGCCAACTTAAAAACTCGTCGATTAGATAGTGATTCAAAATAAAAAATAGAATAAATAACTTTGAGATATTTAAATTTTATACATAAGTAGTAATATAATAAACCTTCAGGCTATAGACCACTGATTTGAATATTTGTCCATTAGTAGCAGCTAATTTAATTTGAATACGTTTGTTCGTCTAAAACAAGGGAATGGGACACGTGTCATAAACAGAGGTAAATATGAAAGCAAAGACAATGATTCTGTTTTGACTTATTTGTCACTTGCTGAGCTGTCTTTAGAGGCGCCGAGTAGCCGCGTCTCCCGCAAGAAAGTTCCAAAGCAATACTATAAACCATCTTAAACTTTGTGCAGCATAAATAAACATACAAAATAATTAAAGGTGAACGAACAATTTACTTTTTTCCCTTTTTCCATATAATATGATCATGGTTGATAGAGTATGAGGTTTTTTAGCTATAGAAGTTATTACATAGGGATGACAATGATGCTCGATTATTAAAATTCTTACTTGACATAGGTAAACTACAGACTGAAAAGCTTATATTTAGTTTTAAAATATATTTAATTGAACACTTGTGATCCAAATATATTAATTTTCATAATTAGTAGGATGTAATTTATTTTTTTTATTTATCGATTGAAATTTTATATTTATTAAGTTATAATTAATCAGTCATATTGTATTATATTAATTAATTAAAACTGTATGTATCAAAAATTCAAAACTATGATAAATAAATAAATTAATTAATGGAGTATAAGAACATAAAAGTATTTTCTTCATCAGTGTACATTTAGTGTTGTCGTTTGAGATAGAAAAAAAAAAGATCATTGTAACTCTAAATTTGATGTTATTTCCAACACTAAAATTTGGTGTTGTGATTGGAGTTACGTTTAATGTGGAAGAGGTTGAATACGATATTTTGATTGTTGTATGTTTCTAGCATATAATTCTTATTAACCTCACTAGGATTTCACCCGCGGTACACCTCGGGACTAAGTTATAAATTATTGTATTTTAAATAATATTTTTAATTTATTTAGTTTTCAAATATTCAATTAATTAACTTTTTGTCAAATTAATTTAAAATTTTGTTTAGAATTTTTTTTTTCTTGCGTTTTATAAAGTTTATAACCTAATTATATTAAATTTGTTATTAGATAGAATATAAAATTCTAGATTTATTTTATTTTCTAGAATTAAACAGAGGTATATGCCTATATAGTATGTTAGTGTATATTTTTATGTGGATTTATTTTTTTGGAATATTAAGAATGTGTTATAGTATGTGTAATATTTTGTGTTCATACTAAATAATTTATAAGTTAAAAACTATGATTACAAATCTATAGTATATATGAGATAAACTAATAGTTTTAGTGTTGGTTCTATATTCCAAACCCGCCATTCTAGGCAGGTTAGGCAACATATTCAAAGATTTTTAATCCGCAAAAACTCATCATATGAAACCCATGAAAATAAAAATTATTTTTAAATATGTAATAAAAAATAAAAATAAATATGTGAGCAAGTAATATCTTTTTTATTTTATTATTATTCTTTGAATAAGATATCTGAAACGACCGACCCCTTTTTTTTTTTTTTTTTTAATAAATAATAAATATAATATAATAAAATAAACTACAACTAGTGGTCCCATACCCACTAGTCACCTAACCACAAACACAACCAACAGCGGAAATCCAATAGCATTATCCAATAATAAAATATAACCATATTCCAATATCAATTCCAATCTTAACTAAAAATCCAACAACATAAAACAAATAACCAGCAGCCTAAACAATGCTCTAAGACTCAACTCTAGCGAACCTAACAATGCCGATCATCAACCAACCGAGTCCCTAGAACATCCTCCTCTTCATTGCCTGGATCCCACGGTCACACCTTGCCTTTACTGCACCACAAACACATATTGCAATGCATGAGTATTTAATAAATACTCGTAAGGCAATCCTCCCATCTTGGGCTATACACACAAGCATTAGAGTATCGAATCAACACACAACAATCAATGACAATAACCAAAACAGGACATAGCATCGACCGATGCCACACATGCATCGATCGATGCCCACAGAGAAGCATCGATCGATACGAAGCTGCATCGATCGATGCAGTATAACTTGCATCGACCGATACCCAATCTGCATCGATCGACGCATGCTCGACGCACACGAAAACCCTAAAGTTCATCGCGCCGTCCTCGCACTTGCATCGACCGATGCAAGCTATGCATCGATCGACGCAACGTCGAGCACCGTGATTTCTCCGAAGTTTCTCCGGATCTCGTTCCTACAACCACGAAACTCAATCCCAAGCCACAAGAAAACTTCCTAACGTCCATAACATCAACCTAATACGTCTAACAACAAGAAACAAGCAAATCACTGAATTCTCTAGCTTAGATAAGCCATGGTCCTGCACTTACCTGTGCAAGACGAATCTAAACAATAAAACAGCAAGAACACGCTTCCAGGAAGCTCCTACAGCAATCCCAGCTACAGATCTCACCAAAGAACGCCCCAAAACTCCAGAAAACTCAAGAACAGTCAAGAACAGTTTCTTTCTCTTTCGTTTCTCTCAAATGCGGCCAAAAACACGAATGAGACAAAACTCTCGAATTAAGGGTTTTCCTTCCCCAAAGCAGCGTTTGACTTAAGTCAAAACGCACAGAGTGAGTCGGCATCGATCGATGCTCCTACTGCATCGATCGATGCACATCCTAAACCGGAATTCCGGTTCACGGATGTTACAATTCTCCCCACCAAACTGGATTCGTCCTCGAATCCCAAACAACCATCAGCCAAGGACTCCCGTGCAACCGTCTCCACGGCCCGCACTCCTCCGACCGATCAAGAAGGTCACCTCTAGGCGATAGACTCACGCTCCAGGCATCGGTTGCTCTCGACTTTTGAACTTTCCTTTTTCTCATAGGCCTAAACCTTGAGTTTCATCGGCTCCTCATCGACCTAAGTCCGCATGCCAATGTTGGCTCCTCATCGGGCCTAAGCCCGCATGCCATAATATATAAGGAAAAATCCAAACTCGTCTCTCGGGTCGTCACCCTACAGCGCGCCTCCGGACCGTCGTCCGAAGTCGATATACCAACCATACTCCAAAGTCACAAAGTCTCCGAATATGGCAGTACTAGGAGAACCAAAGTCCTCCAAGAGCCGCGAGCAAACGATTCGAACACGTCGAGTCCTATCCCTATCCAGGTTTCCTTCCCGTGACTCGCGTAAAAACATCTCAATGTTCTACCAGCCACATATTCCCTCACTGGAATACCATATGACCACACAAGGATCATATACACGCCACAAGGGCCGCCACAAAGGCCAACAAAATGTCCTCACGAGGACCGCCACCAAGGCCAAACAAATGTCCTAAAAGGACCGCCACCAAGGCCACTCGTCCCGAAGGACCGTCACGAAGACCATCTGTCCCGAAGGACCGTCACGAAGACCATCTGTCCCGAAGGACCGTCACAGACCATCTGTCCCGAAGGACCGTCACAAAGACCATCTGTCCCGAAGGACCGTCACAAAGACCATCTGTCCCGAAGGACCGTCACAAAGACCATCTGTCCCGAGGGACCGTCACAAAGACACTCTGGCTAAACAGCCCGCCACAAAGGCCAACAAATGGCTAAAAGCCCGCCACAAAGGCCACACAATTGGCTAAAAGCCCGCCACAAAGGCCACACAATGTCTAACAAGACCGCCACACACAGGCACTCTGACTCGAAAGTCCGCCACAAAGGCCACACACTGTCTAACAAGACCGCCACACACAGGCACTCTGACTTGAAAGTCCGCCACAAAGGCCACAAAAGCCCCTCCAAGGCTTCCCACCGCTAAAATGGACAAATTCTAACTCCCATAAAACTTTCCATATATAGCACTTTCCATTTCTGGAAACTTTCCACTTAAGGAAACTTCTATTCCGGGAAACTTTTCCCCCGAACCCCGCCTCACGGAAACTTTGTACCCCGAGCACCACCTCATCTTGTTACTGAGTCGCACAACCAACCACCCCAAGCGACCGAGTAACAAGAGAGATGGGCTGGAATACTCCATTCCCGCTCCAGCCACGGATTACAGACGGAACCAGACTAGGCTCCTTGCCTTCATCCTTGCCTCAGGTTCCCAAGTCTGCTCCTCCACACCATCACAGTCCCAAAGGACTCTCATCAAAGGAACCTTCTTCTTCCGAAGTTCCTTGATCCTCCTCTCGAGAACCCTCACTGGTCTCGCCTCCAAAGTCATGTTAGGCTGAAGATCTTCTGGAATCTTAGCCAACAACTGATCATCCTCACGGAGACACTTCCGCAACATAGACACATGTAATACCTTATGGAAAGCACGCATAACCTCAGGTAACTCCAGTCTATATGCCACCGGTCCAACTCGCTCAATCACTCGAACGGACCCATATACCTCGGACTCAACTTAGTCTCTGTCAACGACCTGTTCGGACCCCGCAACATGGCCATCTTGAGGTACACTCTGTCTCCTACCTGAAACTCCGGTCTCTTCTCCTCTTATCTGCATAACTCCTCTGCCATCCCGAGCCTCTTTCATGTTCAGCTTGAGAACCCGAATCTTCTCGAGGTCTCCTGAACAAAATCTGCCCCGTACATGCTCCTCTCCCCACCTGAGTCCAGCATAACGGTGTACGACACGGCCTCCCATACAAAGCCTCATAAGGAGCCATACCAATACTCGCCTGATAGCTGTTGTTGTAAGCAAACTCTACCAGGTTCAAGTGATCTGCCCAATGGCCACCCCAATCCAACACACACATCCTCAGCAAATCCTCCAACGTCCGGATCGTCCTCTCGGACTGTCCATCTGTCTGGGATGATAAGCTGTACTCATATGCACCTTAGTGCCCATCTCTGCTGAAATGCCTGCCAGAACACCGAAGTGAACTTAGAATCTCTGTCGACACAATGCTCGCTGGCACCCCATGCAATCTGACTATCTCCCTCACATACTTCTTAGCCAAGACCGCTGCTCCATCAGTCTTCTTAATGGCCAGAAAATGTGCTGACTTAGTCAACCGGTCCACAATGACCCATATAGCATCAAAAGTCCGTGACACTGGCAATCCTACCACAAAATCCATGGTAATCATATCCCACTTCCACTCAGGAATGGGTAAGCTCTTCAGTAACCCGCCAGGAACCTGATGCTCAGCCTTCACTAGCTGACACACATCACACCTCGAAACCCAACTAGCCACATCCTTCTTCATCCCGACCCAATGATAGTACCTCTTGAGGTCACGGTACATCTTAGTCGCTCCGGATGAATAGATAGCTTGCTCGAATGAGCCTCTCTCAGAATCTCCTGCCTCAACTCCTCATCCTTGGGCACACAAATCCGACCATGCACCAAGATAGTACCATTATCCGAGACGATACTCTGAATCAACATCCTTTGAGGCATTCACCAGCCCCAAATCCTTCCCCTGTGCCAACCGCACCCTACTCGAAGATCTGCTCTGTCCACTGCTTCCAAACCCAACGGTTCCAGTGAAACAGCACACAAGCTCAACGCACTGATCTCTCCTACCAGAGACTCCATCTCCTGCTCCCGAGCCGAAGCTACCCTCTTCCGACTCGAGCATCTGCAACCGTGTTAGCCTTACCAGGATGATAGGCTATCTCCAAATCATAATCCGCCACAAGCTCCATCCACCGCCTCTGTCTCAAATTCAACTCAGGCTGAGTGAATATATACTTCAGGCTCTTATGATCTGTGAACACCTGTACCTTTGCACCATAAAGATAAGATCTCCAAATCTTCGGGGCAAAAACTACAGCACCCATCTCCAAATCATGAGTAGGATAGTTGCCTTCATGCACCCGCAACTGCCGCGATGCATAGGCAATCACCTTCCCATGCTGCATCAGAACACACCCCAAACCAACTCTCGATGCATCTGTATAAACCACATAGGGTTCTCCCTCTGCAAAGCCAATACTGGCGCAGTAGTCAACATCTCCTTCAGGCTTGCAAAACCTTCCTCACACTCTTCGACCAGACAAAGGAACATCCTTCCCTGTCAACTTAGTCATAGGACGTGCTCGCTTGCAAACCCCTGCACAAATCTCCTGTAATAACCTGCCAATCCAAGGAAACTCCTGATCTCTGTGGCATTCTGCGGTCTTGGCCAATCCCGATAGCCTGAATCTTCTCTGGATCCACGAAACCCCCTCTGCAGACACAATGTGACCCAGAAAGCCCATCTCACGCTGCCAAAACTGCACTTGCTCAACTTAGCAAATAGCTTCGATCCCGCAGCTTCTCCATGACAGCTCTCAAATGCACTGCATGCTCCTCAGGACTCTTAGAATAAACCAGGATGTCGTCGATAAAAATGATGACAGATACATCCGAAACTCTGAAACACACTGTTCATCAATCTCATAAACGCTGCTGGTGCGTTAGTCAATCCGAAGGGCATCACCACAAACTCATAGTGCCCATATCTCGTCAAAGCAGTCTTCCTCACATCTGCCTCATCTATCGGTATCCGATGATAACCCGACGCCAGATCTACCTTGGAGAACCAAGTAGCACCCCTCAACTGATCCAACAACTCATCGATCCTAGGAAGAGGATACTTGTTCTTCACAGTGACCCGGTTCAAACCCCGATAGTCAATACACAACCTGAAACTCCCATCCTTCTTCTTCACAAACAACACCGGCGCTCCCCACGGTGATACACTAGGACGGATGAATCCCTTACTCAACAAATCTTCTAGCTGCTTCTTCAGCTCTGCCATCTCTGCTGGAGCCATTCTGAAGGAGCCTTGGATAACGGTGTCGTCCCGGTTCCAGTTCAATGGTAAAAGGATCCGACCGTGATGGTGGTAATCCCTGGAAAGACGAAACACATCCTCAAATTCCTCCACTACCGGAATACCGCTAACCGTAGACTTCCCCACTGACTCGCATAGATATAGTAACCGAGATAAGCCTCACGGCCCTTCTCGATCATCTTCCCAGCCTGAATGGCTGAGATCACGAGACTCCCGAAGTCGGTCTAATACCTTGAAAAACAACTTCCCTCCTGAACGCTCAAACTCCACTCTACCCCGATGGCAATCCAAATGCACCCTATGCCGATGCAACCAATCCATCCCGAGAATAACATCATACAGCTCCACCGGACTGATAAGCAAATCAGCTGGCCACGACTCTCCCGCGATCTGAATATCAATTCCCTAGCTCGTCCAATCACTCTCGGAACTCGCCTCCCGCAACTCGACAACTCCTGCACGCTCTCCAGGATCCCCGCTGATCCCCGCACACTCTGGAGTAATGAAGCTATGCGAAGCTCCAGAATCAAACATAACATGGGACTTAAACCCGCCCACCAACAAGGTCCCTACACAAACCTCATGTGTTGAGAACCTAACACTTTATCACAGAAACATATACAATCTGAACCTACTAAAAATTCACAAAGTTAAGTACCAGAAAATATACCGTGATCGCCCGGCACTGGTTCCACCCGTCTCAGCTGTCGTGTAAACCCGAGGCCCCTGCTCAATCCGTGCCACCTGCTGACCACCCGGCTGCACCTGCTGCAACGCTGCCACTGCTGCCGGCTGCAACTGGGACAAAAGGCCTGATGTGCCCCGTCTCTCTGCAATGGTAACATACCCGAGGCCCCGCCGTCGGAACACTCCTCTTGGGACAACTAGCAACCTTGTGATCCTTGCTTCCACAACTGAAGCAACCTGCACCACTCGGCTGCGTAGCCTCCCACTTCCTCTTGGTTCCCTGAGCATGCCTACCGCCCCTGCTGGAACCACCTGCTGCTGAGCCTTACTAGGCTGAGCTACTGGAGTAACCGACACTGACTGTGCCCGGATATCCTCCTCGATCTCTGCTGCAGTCTCGACCAGCTCTGCACGCGTAGCATAATACCGTCCTCTACAGTGAACTCTCAAATCATCCCGTAGAGCTCTCATAAACCTCCTCACCTGAGCCTCCTCGGACTCCATAGCCCGACCCCATAACATAAGAGTCGACTGAACTCTAAATCCAGCTCCCGCACTGACCGCGTCCCCGAGATATCTGAAGGAACTGCACCTCCAGCCGGTCCAATGCCTCTCTAGGAAAATACTTGCGGTTGAACTCCAAAACGAAGTCAGCCCAAGTCATCTCCCGCTGCACCCTCCTAGCAGCCACAGACCTCCACCACAACTCAGCATCTCCACTCAAAAGTAGACCCCTATGTCCACCCGAACTCCTCGGGACATCTCGAGTGTGGAAGTTACGTTCCACTCTCGTCCTCCACGCATCCGCAGCAGTAGGATCTACACCTCCTGAAAACTGCTCGTGCGCAACCGACCCATCTCTGTCAACATGGTGAGATAACGACCATGGACCCCCACATCTGCAGCCACTGGCTGCCGCTCCTCCGCCACCACTAGTGGCACTACCCGAGCCTGAGCCGGTACCACAGGTGGTAACCGCTCCAACACCTGTGCTAGCAAAGCCGCAATGTCAACACCGGGGACTCCACCCGCTGGGGCTCCCACACCCGGACCCTAGCATCACCGGCCACTGGAGCATCAACACCGCCCCCTCGGCCACACTCACAGAATCCCCGGAACACCCTGCGACTCGCCAACACCCTCGGCTGTCACACTCGGTCCTCGGTCTCACTAACCACTGGGACTCTGCCCCTACCACGACCACGTCCGCGACCACGACCACGACCGCGTCCACGACCTCGACCAGCAACAGCACCACCTCTAACCATCTGCACTACCATGAACAGAAGGCTAAGCAAACAAATACTATTTAACACGAAATAGAAACTCACCGTGGAATCACCAATAGGCTCGAAGAGGATGTTCTAGGACTCCATGCCACACACAATTGACTAACTCACATAATCAATCCAGACATGCAATCCCAAACATCTACAGCACAAAGCCTAGTGAACCCAAACCTAGAACCGTAAGGGCTCTGATACCAAAATGAAACGACCGACCTTTTTTTTTAATAAATAATAAATATAATATAATAAAATAAACTACAACTAGTGGTCCCATACCCACTAGTCACCTAACCACAAACACAACCAACAGCGGAAATCCAATAGCATTATCCAATAATAAAAAAATAACAATATTCCAATATCAATTCCATTCTTAACTAAAGATCCAACAACATAAAACAAATAACCAAGACCTAAACAATGCTCTAAGACTCAACTCTAGCAACCTAACAATGCCAGATCATCAACCAACCGAGTCCCTAGAACATCCTCCTCTTCATTGCCTGGATCCCACGGTCACACCTTGCCTTTACTGCGCCCACAAACACATATTGCAATGCATGAGTATTTAATAAATACTCGTAAGGCAATCCTCCCATCTACTGGGCTATACACACAAGCATTAGAGTATCAGTAATCAACACACAACAATCAACAGACAATAACCAAAACAGGACATAGCATCGACCGATGCCACACATGCATCGATCGATGCCCAACGGAGAAGCATCGATCGATAGAAGCTGCATCGATCGATGCAAGTATAACTTGCATCGACCGATACCCAATCTGCATCGATCGACGCATGCTCGACGCACACGAAAAACCCTAAAGTTCATCGCGCCGTCCTCGCACTTGCATCGACCGATGCAAGCTATGCATCGATCGACGCAACGTCGAGCACCGTGATTTCTCCGAAGTTTCTCGCGGATCTCGTTCCTACAACCACGAAACTCAATCCCAAGCCACAAGAAAACTTCCTAACGTCCATAACATCAACCTAATACGTCTAACAACAAGAAACAAGCAAATCACTGAATTCTCTAGCTTAGATAAGCCATGGTCCCGCACTTACCTGTGCCAAGACGAATCTAAACAATAAAACAGCAAGAACACGCTTCCAGGAAGCTCCTACAGCAATCCCAGCTACAGATCTCACCAAAGAACGCCCCAAAACTCCAGAAAACTCAAGAACAGTCAAGAACAGTTTCTTTCTCTTTCGTTTCTCTCAAATGTGGCCAAAAACACGAATGAGACAAAACTCTCGAATTAAGGGTTTTCCTTCCCCAAAACGCAGCGTTTGACTTAAGTCAAAACGCACAGAATTGAGTCAGCATCGATCGATGCTCCTACTGCATCGATCGATGCACATCCTAAACCGGAATTCCGGTTTACGGATGTTACAATATCAAATTGAACGGTAAATATGTTTGTTACCTTTTAAAATCATACAGTTAGTATTTTTGAATGATATATTTTATTTTTGATTTTGAACATATATTTTAGGAGGAAATCAAGAGATCAAAAATATCGGCCACGGATCCTCCTCCAAAACCGAAAATCAATTCGTTTTTTGGTTAGACCGATTGTTTATGAAATTTGTGTATGGAAAGAATATTGTTTTGTAAAATTGAGAACTTAATATTAATTATATCAATTATAAATTTAATAATTAATGTTAAAGTGAGTGGTTTCAATTGTTTTGGAAAGTTATTTAGGAGGGGAAATCTTGTTTTCAAAAATAGAAACTTAATATTAATTAATTAAATGAAAAAACAAATTAAGAATTAATGTCAATGGCAATCTTGTAAATAGGTGGCAATTTCATGATTTATTTGCTAAATGTACTTGAAAAATGTATATATAGATTGTTATACTACTAGCTTTAGTTGTTTTCATTTCCCTATTAATTTGTCTTTTAAAGGAGTTTTTTTTTTATTTTTCTTGTTGATTCCCTAGTCTAGAAGACCACTTTTGCACCTCACACATGGAGGGAGGATCCAAACCTAGAGATATAATGGGCTGAACTGATAACATTAAAGCCCAACACAAAGCCTCCGTCTGGATCAGAAACAACGAAAGATATGAAATAAACAAAAACGTATATTTCTCGTCCTTCTCGGGATTGTTTTTTTTTTTTTTTTTTTTTTTCAGTCATCGCATAAACAAACTCACAAAGAAGAAGAAAGATCTGAGAGGTCGAATGATCCAAGAGAAGAAATACAATCTCTCTTAGATCGTTTGATCTGATCCGAAACGAAGAAGAAGAAAGAAGAAGATGGGAATCCTATTCACGCGGATGTTCTCTTCCGTGTTTGGCAACAAAGAAGCTCGTATCCTCGTCCTCGGTCTCGACAATGCTGGAAAAACCACAATCCTCTGTAAAACTCTCTTCCTTAATCTTTCGCATTTCGTATCTCTATATTGACACATTCAGTGACTAGGGTTTTTGATTCGATCGTTGATTTTTTTTGATTCTATGTGATTTCCAGATCGGCTTCAGATGGGGGAAGTTGTCTCTACGATTCCGAGTATGTTATCTATCTCTCTCTCTCGATGTTGTTTAAATTATGGATCTAGTTGATGTGTTTTTAGAATTGTGATTTTGTGGTTTTGATCTGATCTTTGCAGCTATTGGATTTAACGTTGAGACTGTTCAGTACAACAATATCAAGTTTCAAGTCTGGGATTTAGGTACGTTTCTTAAAACGTGTTTGAATCCCTAAAATTGCCTTGATGCGTTAAACTTCGAATTCTAGGTACTAGGAAGGATTTTACTATTTAAGTATATATGGATAGATCAACCCAACTACGTATTCTTTCTAATTGTACTAGCTCCATGTTAGCAGATCTTCAGTGACACAGTTGAATGATGTGAATGTTTGTCTTTGAGTGAATTACCCGAACCCATGATCCGGAATTTTACTTTATTTGAAGTCCCTAGATTATATATCCTTGATAATGATTACTACTTTGGTAGATTGGAGTAGTATTATTCATGTTATTACCCCGTTTATGAGTGAGCTTGAAGACGCAGACGAAATTCTCTATATTTGAATATTGGTAACAAAGAGTTCTGTATTATTTTAAAAAGGTGATGGCTTGATGATAAGTAACACATTTCTTGCTATGTAGTTTGTTGATTTTTTTGCATAAAATGTATGTTTGTCATGCTGTTTAAATACTTACGTATGGTATGGTTGCTATTTACGATTTACATTTTTAATAACTAAATTGTTTTGGCGAAACACAATTCATTAACTATTACTTTTCTGTGACAGGTGGACAAACTAGCATCAGGTAGCTAAAATGAACTCTTTTTCTCATTTTCATTGCATATACTGTGTGATGGCATGATGAGCAGAAATGGCTACATCAAGATTATACTAGTTTGTGTTTTTTTTTTTCCAAAATTTAATGGTTATTTTGACAGGCCGTACTGGCGATGCTATTTCCCGAATACACAAGCAGTGATCTATGTTGTTGACTCGAGTGATACAGATAGAATCGGGGTGGCGAAAGAGGAGTTTCATGCAATTTTGGAGGTAAACTACTGCTGAGGCTTCCTTTTCATAATTCATACACTGCTGTATTGTTTTCATGTTAGACTTCTTGCATCCAAAATTAATCTAGGAGAACCTTTTTCTGCCAACGTACAATATAGAGAAATACAACCTTTGCTCAATTGCGTGTATCAAGTATTCTTAAATTATCAAATGAGCTTCGAGTAGGTGACTCAAAAACTGAAGTATCTAGGTTAGTGCTGGATGGAAAGGAACAAGTGATCATGTCGCTCTGTAGATCTTAGAATCTATCCTTAAACTGTTTCATTATGCAACAAAAGCTCACAACGAAGTGTACCTCTGCCACTGTCAGCATTTGAATCTGACTCTCTTGTCAATTGTCTTTTATAGGAAGAGGAATTGAAAGGTGCGGTGGTTCTGATATTTGCAAACAAGCAGGTCAGTAGTATCTAAATTTTAGCTCTTCTGATAAATTTTGACTGTTCGCAATTCGTTTTCTGTTCCTAAAAAAGCTTTAGTTTGTTTGCATGCGTTATAAACACTTCTGCTGAAAACATCTATAATAATCTGGTCTGAGTTTTCTTAAATCTGACTAAACAGGATCTTCCTGGTGCACTCGATGATGCGGCTGTTACAGAAGCTTTGGAGTTACATAAGATAAAGAGTCGTCAATGGGCAATCTTCAAAACTTGTGCTGTGAAAGGCGAGGGACTTTTCGAGGGATTGGACTGGTAAGCACATTCTGAAACTGAACCGAACCATTTATTTGTCCTATTACTGAAAGTGAACCCATTTCGTTGTGCATTTGTTCTCAAATATTCTACTTTCTCCATCTTGGTCTTCAGGTTGAGTAATACGTTGAAGTCGGGCAGTGGCTAAAATCATCTTCATACACCAATTGGTAATCTCTCAAAGAGTGTATCTTCGATCATTTATACTTATTGGTTTGTTTAGTATGGTTTATCTTAGTTCGTCATCCTATGAGTTAATATCAATGACATGTTCACTTACTATTGTCTCTTTTTTGTTGTTGTTTTGTTTCCTTCTGAAAAAAAAAAGACTCAACGAGGATTTTTTGACTGAGAGTCTGAGACCCATAAGGGATACAACACCTTTTAACATGAAATTGAACTGATTTTAAACGAAACACTGATAGGCGTCCAAGTGATGTTTTGTCGAATGTTTGCTTATGTTTGTATGAAATTCCGAATTTGATAATTTTAGTATAAAATCCTGAATGGAAAATATCTCATAAAAAATCTCAAGTTTGCATGTGTTCAAATAAGATGCTAGAAAGTACCAAAAAAATCTCAATTTTGCATGTGTTGAAATAAATTGCTAATTCGATTGAATTTTGCAATTCCTATTATAGTGAACTGTTATTGAGTTTGCCAAATAAATCACATCGTTAAGTCGTCTGACTAAATTATTGGGTTTGGTTGTTAGATATATCAGTTTGATTACAAATATTTGGTTCTGTTATCTTATAAAAAGAAAATCTACTTTGCTCATAGATTACTTTAAAAGTTATATAATGACCAAAAATGACTATATTATCTGTTTTTGCTCGTCCAGTGAAAAGCTTCTAGTGATACTAGTAATGTACTACTTGCATACTGTACACAGTGTTACTTGTTTATCCGAATTTACTTTCTTGCCGACAAAAAAAACGAAGTAAAAAAAATTCCGAACTTTCCATATGTTCCTTCTGTGAAAGTTCCGAATGCAAAAAAAAAAGCACAAGTTTCACATCACATGACTAGGCCCACTTCTCCTCAATGTCTCACTATTCGGCTAAGGTTCGCTAACGTGTCATCTATCTATTCGTTACTCTCAGATCTCCATGACCCAGCGCGTTCCATACAATCGCCACTTCCACAGCACCAAGAGTCAGTCAATTAGAGAAAAAAAGCTGACTCACTTCAATTATTAAAATAATCAAAAACAGTAGAGAGAAGAAAAAGAGAGAGAGAATAAAAAAATCAATGGCGTCGTCGAGACTGTGCGACTCGTGCAAATCGACTGCGGCGACTTTATTCTGCCGAGCAGACGCAGCGTTTCTCTGCGGCGCATGCGACGGTAAGATCCACACAGCTAACAAACTCGCTTCCCGTCACGAACGAGTCTGGCTATGCGAAGTCTGCGAACAAGCACCTGCACACGTCACCTGCAAAGCCGACGCCGCTGCTCTCTGCATCGCCTGCGACCGTGACATCCACTCGGCTAATCCGCTCTCTCGCCGCCACGAGCGAGTCCCGATCGTTCCGTTCTACGACGCCGTTTCGGGATCTGCCAAATCCGCCTCCTCCTCCGTCAATTTCGTAGACGACGACGGTGTTGACGCTGACGTCAGCGTCGAAGCTGCGTCGTGGCTTTTGCCTAAAGAAGGAGGAGTCGAGATCTCTAATTTGTTGTTCTCGGATCTCGAGTATCCGAAGATGGAGGTCACGTCGGAGAATAGCTCCGGTAACGATGGAGTCGTTCCTGTTCAGAACAAGACGATGTTTCTCAGTGAAGATTACTTCAATTTCGATCTCGCTCCTTCCAAAATTTCTCGACAAGGATTCAATTTCATCAACCAAACTGTACGATTACGGATCATGTTTAAGATCTAGATCTGGAATTTTTTTTTTTTTGGGATCTGATTTTGAGTTGTTGTTGTGAAAATGTTTAGGATTCGTCGAGATCTTTAGATGTAGCGTTGGTGCCTGAAAATGGAGGAGCTACGGCGGCGATGACGACGGTGACGGTGACGCCAGTTGTGCAGTTATCACCGGCGGAGAGGGAAGCTAGGGTTTTAAGGTATAGAGAGAAGAGGAAGAATCGGAAGTTTGAGAAGACGATTAGGTATGCGTCGCGTAAAGCTTACGCTGAGATGAGGCCGAGGATCAAAGGACGTTTCGCTAAGCGTACAGATTCGAAAGGTGAAGATGGTGGTGGGGACGTCGGGGTTTATGGCGGTTTCGGCGTTGTTCCGAGTTTCTGAACTTTCTTACCGGTTAAAGAAACTTGGTAGTAACGTAACGGTTGATAGAAGATTAAAGTTACTATAATGTTTACCTATTTTAATCAGGGGCTAAGTTATTAGAATATTGTTGTTTTTAAACAATTAATTTTTTACAAATATTTTATAGTAGTAGTTTACTTGAAGTTGAACTAATAAATTTTGATTTTCTATCTCAACAAGTAAACGATTTGACCCTGTGACTGGGAGTGTAGCGAGAAGGAAAGGCCATTGTACTGTGGAGAGAATTCTTCTCTAATTCTCTCCATGACAATCCTTAATAAGTAAATTTTACATCCGCCACTCTTTCAGTAAAATACTGTGGAGTAGTAATTAATTTTAAATTTTGTAAATTCGTATTTGTCTACATTTGAGCTGAAAATAAATAAATAAAGATATCATATCATATATTTAACTAATACACTATTTTCCAGTTTTGCTCCCCTCTCTGTTTAAAACTTGGTCTCATCTTCGTCTAATTAACAGCAGAACAAGAACGTCTGATCTCACCTTCGTCACCAACTCGCACACCTACCACACTCATCTTCATAAACGACTCAGTCCATCTCTCGAAGAAACTCTCCTGATCATTTGCAAGAATCTCAACAATCTTCCTCGTTCGATCATCTTCCATGAGAACTGAATCCGTCTGAAACAAACCCTTGTGAGCCAACAGATTCTT
Source organism: Camelina hispida (assembly GCA_023657505.1). Taxonomy (NCBI): domain Eukaryota; kingdom Viridiplantae; phylum Streptophyta; class Magnoliopsida; order Brassicales; family Brassicaceae; genus Camelina; species Camelina hispida. The sequence goes on from CP094632.1 coordinate 41,495,222, forward strand.
GTAGTACTGATTATCGAACGTCGACGATGTCTCTGGATCGTTTTCAACGACCGTGGTTGTCGGATCTAATGACGATGAACACTTGTTCATAAGTGTTTGCGCATAGGAGTTATCAAGAGACGAGTCTATTAGCTCTAAATTGCCTTTGGGATCAAGCTTAAACCTACTGTTGAATGTGTTGCAATGCGCAGCTCCGATAGTGTGCGCTCCTGAGACACATAGTAGAAATTTTTTAGGCTTGTATTAGAAGGACAAAACTCTCTTTTTCGAATATCATCAAGAAACAGAACATACCGGAGAGGACGACAAGATCTTGAATAGATAAGCCTTTAGAGGAAAATATATTGATCATCTTATCAACTGTGAAATCGGTATCGATGATGTTTGGTCTGACATTTGCTGCCATTGAGACCGTACCGTCTCTTCTCCCTGTGGGTAGCGGAACTACCGGTCCTCCAAGCTGTCCAAAAAATAGTATTCACAACAACAAGAAACAGAGTTTTTAAAAACCAAAAAAGAAATAAACAGATTTATATATAGTTCTTATGTATGTGAATTTGATGAACTTCTTACAGCTTCTACTGCATCTCTAGCGGCAAGAACAAGGATATCAGCGCAAGACACTGTGCCTGGACAAAAGATTTCAAGAACATTTTTGATGCTTTCTATAACAGCGAATCCTCCTAGAGACGCGTTTCCAGGGTCGCTTCGCTCTGTACCGTTCCCTCGAATCAAGACTGAGCCATCACAACCCTAAAGACAGCAATGACGTCAAAAAATCTTGTTTCACTGAAATGCCTTGTTATACAAGAAAGAGGTGGTCTTGAAGCAATGTAATATACCTGAACGAAGCAGTCATGGAAGATGAGGCGGAGAAGCTTCCCAAGGACTGATGGATCAGAGGAAGAAGCAGATCTAACTGTGTTCCTCACGATTAACTCAGCTCCAGGACAAGAACCGGCGTAGAAGTTGAAAGAGAGGTCAGCTACGGAGGAAGAAATAAGCAAAAGTAGTGGAAGACATAGAAGAAGAGAGAACAAGGTAGAGTTTGGTCTGCATGAAGAAACTTGCAACGCCATTTTTTTTTATGTGTCTATCTCATGAGAGGGAAAGTGAAGTTGTTTAATCTGCCCAAAGAGAGAGAAGTGGTAGTTGTTGTGATAAATGATAACTGTAATTGCATGTGTGTTCGTGTCAGAGGGAGAGAGAAAGAGTGAGGGATGGTTGAGTCAGGAGAATTTAATGACAGTCTCTTTACTCTCTCTTATGGGAGTCATCATCTATGCCGATCATCAATATGCAAAACAAGATTTGTGTTTTTGGTGTTAATGCTACAAGTTGAAAGTAGTGAATCCAATCACTCCAAGTAGGAGAATTTCAGGAAAAGGAACCCTAAAATAGTATATGAATTTTTTCTTCAACATTGTGAAAAAAACTAGACAACTTTCTTTTGGTGTACCTTCCAGATATTTCTTCTTTTGAATGAAAATAACTCATTCTAATCATTTAAGGGAATTTATTTTTTTTCTTCTTTTTTTTTGGCTTGTTATAGTAGTATATATCAGTTTTATAAACAATTGAAAGGAAAGGAGAGACTATAAATAGAAAAATTGTACAAAAAGATCATGTAATGTGCCTTGAGAAACTCTTCAAATGTATATATTTTACATATTGTGAAATTCAATTTTTAAATAGTACTACATATGATTAATTGTGCATTTGTAGTCGTCATGTGGTCTTTTGAGGTAAAATATTTGAAGTGAAAAACAATACCACATCAAAGATTTTACCATAGACATTTCTTTCCGACCATATTATTAGATTCCTAGACAACATTTCTTTCTCTATATTCATGACGAATATTTTGAATAATCCACTACCGAAGATATTTCTTTTTGTACATAAAATTATGGCCACTAGCTTTAATTGTGGTCAACTGCAAATCTCATGTAAACTTACCTCCATTAATCCACATAATTAATAATAAATCGCATAATATGTTACTCGAATCCTAGACTTCATGGTGTAGGAATATTAATTACCACTTGGTCAACCATTGAGCCAAAAGGCTTCCACAACGACACCGTTTTTGTCTAAATTTTCTACTTCTCATATGTGGTGGAACGAGGTCCAACGGTTTGGACAAGCAAAACCTTATGATCTATTTAGCAGAAGCGCAATGCCATCGATTCCTGTAATAAAGAGTCCGCCATGGCTGTTCCTTTTTTAAGCTCCTCTCTTCACCTCACAGCTACTTCTCCAATCCTCTTCAATAAAGTAACAACACCCATAATCCACAGAACAACATGCACAGCACCGGCGAAACCCCGTTTCCATCTCCTCCGCCGTTCCGCCGTCGCCGGTACCGCCGTGGTTGATCAGACAGAAGGAGAAGGAGAGGTTTTTATAAACCCTGAAGAAGAGAAACGTGTTGAGGTGGCTGATTACGATTGGAGGGAGGAGTGGTACCCTTTGTACCTCACTAGAAACGTCCCCGAGGATGCGCCGCTTGGCCTCACCGTCTTCGATAGCCAAATAGTTTTGTATAAAGACGGCGAAGGAACGTTTCGCTGTTACGAGGATCGTTGTCCTCATCGGTAAGTGATTGTTCTAGCAACCACTCGTTTTTTTTCTGATCTCTACAGAATCTTAGTTACTTGTTGGACAAAGATTTCGTTTTTATTTTTTACTAGTGTGAGTTTTGTCTTTTTAGGTTGGCTAAGTTGTCTGAAGGACAATTAATTGATGGGAGATTGGAATGTTTGTACCATGGTTGGCAATTTGAAGGAGATGGCAAATGTGTCAAGATTCCTCAGGTTCACTGATTTTGCTACCGACGTTTATCAAAATTTTGGAGATTTCGTACTGACAGGTTTTTTTTTTTTTTTTTTTTTATAACAATAGCTTCCTGCAAGTGCCAAGATTCCAAAGGCGGCTTGTGTGAAGACGTACGAGGTGAAGGATTCACAAGGAGTTGTATGGGTTTGGATGTCAACAAAGACACCTCCTAACCCTGAAAAGCTTCCTTGGTTTGAGAATTTTGCTAGACCTGGTTTTCTCGACATATCCACAACTCACGAGCTTCCTTATGACCATTCCATTCTACTGGAGAATCTGATGGATCCGGCTCATGTCCCTATTTCTCATGATAGAACTGACTTCACTGCTAAAAGAGAAGATGCTCAGCCTCTGGTTTTTGAGGTCACCGAGAGAACTAACCGGGGTTTCGCAGGGACTTGGGGAAAGGAGAAAGACGGCGGGAAAGGGAGTATGCTACTTCGGTTTGATGCTCCATGTGTTCTGCAGTACAATCGAGAATTTGAGGGGAAGGACGGGGTGAAGAACTACTTTTCAGCGCTGTTTCTTTGTAGACCTACAGGGCAAGGGAAGTCTATGATTATTAGTAGGTTTGGGGTCACGAAAAGATCACCTTTGGTTTCAGTGTTCCCTCAATGGTATTGGCATCAGAATGCCTGCAAGATCTTTGAACAAGACATGGGGTTCCTATCGTCTCAAAACGAGGTCCTGATGAAGGAGAAAGTACCAACTAAGGACTTGTATTTAAATCTCAAGTCATCAGACACATGGGTCTCTGAGTATAGAAAGTGGATGGACAAAGTTGGTCATGGTATGCCTTACCATTTCGGGCATAGGACCATATCGCTCCCCAAGGTTCCTCCCGTAGTGGAACACGCCCCAGCAGGGATCATTGCAGCTCTCTCAGCTTCTTACCCTGCAAAAGGAGGGATTGGAACTATGTACGCTCCCAATTTGGCGAACCGGTACTTCAGACATATTATCCATTGTAGAAGCTGCAGCAAAGCGATCAAATCTTTTGAGCTCTGGAAAAATATCCTCTCTGCCACGGCAGTTGTTTTGGCGACTTTGGCCATTCTGGTGGTTAGTAGACAGTGGAAGGCTGTCCTGTTAGGTTCAGCTGCATTGCTCTCAGCCGCAGCTTACGCTTGCTTAAGAGCTATAGAACTAAACACGAATAACTTCATTAGAACACACAGAAGACTATGAAAATGTATATTTGGATATCTCCTCTTCTTCCAACATGTATTTCATGGAAACCATTTTGCTTGTAAACGCAACTATAATTCAAAAGGTTCCAGTGTGTGCCATAAATCATACAGTTTAACCATGAAATTTCTGTTAAACTGATGCAAGGTTCTAAGTTCTAAACCTTAAGCCACTTCTTCTCTTTCTCTTTGCTTTCTATGGTATAAGTCATCTTCTGATTTTACTCCGTTTATAATTTTTTATTATCACTTCATCTTCATCCTCGAGTTGCCTCTTTCTCCATGGTAGTTTCCATGGACGGTTTATTCGATTCAGGTTTGCTTGTCTCCAAAATCTGTATATACGATGTATAGATGACATATATACGAACCGTATAGCTTTTACCATATTGAACAACTGTATAGCTATAATACAGTACGGCTTGCCACCGTACAGTGTATAGACGATGTATATACGGCCGTACAGACCATATTTTAGAACATTGAATACTAGCAAAAGTGGAAAACCAAATACACCGTGGGTTAGTACCTAATTTGAATTACAAAACAATTTAAGTCTCTTTTAAAATTGGTCCGTGCTTTTCATGACTCATGGTATCCCATAAACGAACACAAATTAATGAGCTACTTAAGGTAATGCATAAACCATCTGAAGAAACTTTTTGAACTTTGAAGCAATAAGAATTTCTTTTGAAGCTATCATCATGATACAACCAAATCCGAATCTGAATCCGACTCCATTTTCTTCAGACTTTTGGACATCTAATTTCGAGTCAAAATATACGTCTTGACATCTATTTTCGAACATACTAGTATATTCATGGATTCATTATATCCCGATCGGTCGATCCGTTGCAACTTTCTGTTGAAAGAAAAAAAAAAAGAAACAAAGGAGAAAAACTATAATATATGATGTTTTAGAGAATATTTTGTGTTTTATAATATAAGATGTTTTCAAGTTTTATGTTATTTTTGGATTAGTTTACTATTCACTCCGTTTCATAATATAGGATATTTAGAAAAGTACTTCTGTTTCATAATATAAGATATTTTCAAGTTTTCATGCAACTTTTAGATTAATTTCATATTTTATATTATGCAGTCTTATTTATGATTGGTTATATTTTTAAAAATAGTTATTTTTTAATATGCGTATTTAAGCTAAAATATCCTATATTTTAAAACGGAAATATATTTTATTATACAGTCTTATTTATGATCAGTTAAATTTTTGTAAAATAATTATTTTTTAATCTGTATGCTTTCATCCTAAATATTTTATATTTTGAGACAGGAAGTACTGTATATTGAAAAGAACAAAAAAACAAATAAGAACCAGAATTTACTAGTTTTTTTTTTTTGTTAACACGTTATTAGAATGAAATAAGGCGTAACTATAAGAAATCTTATTATATAAATCTTGGTTCTCAAAGTTAGTAACTCACCAGATCGTGACACGTGTTAATTTTAACGGTCAGAGATCAAAGTTAGTAATTCATTAGATCGTGACACATGTCAATTTAAAAAAATTAGTAACTCACTAGATCGTGACACATGTTAATTTTTACGATAAGAGATCAAAGTTAAAAACTCACCAGATCATGACATGTGTCAATTTTAACGATCAGAGATCAAAGTTAATAACTCATCAGATCGTGACACATGTCAATTTTAAAAAGTTTGTAACTCATCAGATCGTGACACGTGTTAATTTTTACGATCGGAGATCAAAGTTAAATACTCACCAGATTATGACACATATCAATTTTAACGATTAGAGATCAAAATTAGTAACTCATCAGATCGTGATATATGTCTATTTTAAAGATCAAAAATCACAATTTTCAATTTTGGTAAAACAAAGCATAATATAATTGTAATCTTATTATATTAAAAACAAAACAACTAAAATAAATATACTATGTGCCATCCATATCAAAGTTTAACTGTTACAAAGATTCTCAACCACTACACTATAAAATAAATATACTATGTGTCATCCATATTTAGTCGTATAATTATACTATATAACCTAGCACATTAAATTTTATGTCTTTGTTTGCACAAAAAAAAAATTATGTCTCTGTGGTTAGCCAATTTCAGACACTGAGTACTGCAACAGTATTTGATAAGGCACATGCGAAGAAAACGAATATCATGGAGAACCGATTGGTATTCTTAGGAAACAAGCTTAAACTAATCTTTTTATTATATTAAAAATCTTATAATATAAAGTTGAGTTTTCAGATTAGCCACATGTTAAAAATTATTATTTTTCAAAACAGCTAATTAAAAAAATAACATTAAATCTAAATAAAATTTACATATTTATCTAAAAAAAAATTCTAAATCAAAAAGGAAAATTAACAAAACTAATATATTTTCCATGTAAGCTACTTATGTTACGTGTTATCTCAATATAATTTTGACATGTATAAACAGAAAATTAATTCACTAAGTATGTATATTATTATTAAATGTCAAAAGAATAAGTTGAGAATAAGTTGAGAATGATTAATAAATTATCCCCCTCTCCAGGATATTATCGCCCTACTTTTGATTCGGGTAAAATAAGTTGAGAATTTATGATTCGAGAATATTTGAGACGAGGTCATAACTTTCAGCTGTTTTGGTACAAATGGATACTTCTGATGAGTAAATAGGTCGTTAATCCTTAATGTGATTATCACATATGTCATGTTTTGGATTGTATATAAAGTTTATATTTTGTATATCTGAATTATCTAAGACTTATATATACCATCATGATTATCTTTTTTCAAATTTTTATTTTTATTATATTATATTAAATTTCTTTCAATTTCTCAATTTTTATTGGGTAAGTCATAAAATCATTGTAATTGAGTAGATAATTTTCACCAGTTGTTCATCCAATATTTTTGGAGTAAAAAAAACTTCATAGTTAAAGAAATTATGTCACAAAACAATTTTAGTAATTATAAGAACTATAATTATGCCAAAATGAAAGTATAGCAACATAAAATTTGTTTAATTTGTTTAGAGGACATTTTATAGGTGGTGATAAAGAACATACTTTAACAATAAAATAATTTTGGGTGTAAGAACATATTTTTAATGGTTAAACATAGAGTAAAATTATATGTGGTTACTTATTAGATGTTGCTTTGATGAATTTGTTGCATGTAAAATAATTTGTGAATAAGTTGTGAAACGTTTTTGAATTTTGACAATAATAATATTTGTAATGATGAATATTTGGCAAAAATTTTAGTGAAATATAATTTAGCTTTAAATTATTACAATAATTGTTATAATATATTAAAATATAGAAATATAAATAAATGTATGAAGGTAAATACAAATATTCTCTAACTTAAATTATTTATATATTTAGTTTAGAAAACAATTTTTTTTGAAATTTTTTTTAGATTTAGAATTTATTTTTTCAAACAATTTTAAAACCCGCACGATGTGCGGGCCCTTATCTAGTAACTTAAACGGCTTAGACTAAGGCCTTGAGTGGAGACATAAAAAATGCGGATTTCAAAACACGTTTTTGTAAAAGTTGTATTATTCACCAATCACCAAAATAGTGAACATTTGCGTTTTTCTAAAAAAAAAGAAAAAAAGTTGATTGCGGTTTTCTAGTCAGAAGATTAAGGCATGGACCGCACTTCTACTTCTAACTATCTATTACCATGCGTTTTTGGTAAATAACGCACATACATAATAATTTTTTAATATTTAATTTATTTTGAATAAAAAAGCTAAATAACTACTACATATTTTAATATAAAAAAAGTTCTACGTACCTTTCTTTTCTTCTTTTCCTTGTTCAAGTAATTTTATGATGATTTAGAAAACAAAAATTTCTTTTTCATCTTATCTTTAAAAGAAATTTTAAAATGTAATATACATATAAGTAATTTTAATACTATGCATGTATAACTATTAATAAATCCAGTTATTCTAATAATAAATGATTTTTTTTGTCAACAATATATTAACAACTGGATTTAAAAAAATTATATTCCACAATAATTCTTTTTATTTTGTAATATTTTTTTATGATTGAACTTGTTAATTTATTTAACCACATATATATATATATATGCCTTGGACCGCAATAACAATTTAAACATGTTATTACCTAGCGGTCGGAGCAAAAACATACTAATTATTAATAAATTTATTTATAATATATGTAATCCGCACTGTTTTTCCTTTTTTACCATTCACACAATTAATACTGAACCGCAAATAGTTTTTTCACCAATCAGATATCATTTTGTACCGCTTATTTTGTATAAACCGCACTTGTCCCGCAAACCGCACGTACCGCAGTTAAACCGTACCGCACTCCAAAACCGCTTTCCCCGCACAACCAAAACCGCAGTCACCATTCGGACCCTAAATGGCTTAAACGGCTTAGATATTTTCTGCCCTTTTTACCTGTGAGTTTATAAAAAAATTAACGACGCCGTTTTATTATTCGAAATTTTTCACTTCTCATATACCGATATACGTGGTGGAACGGGGTCCTGTAATAAACGAGTCGGCCATGGCTGTTCCTTTTCAGAAGCAACCTTAGCAGAAGCACATTGTCATCGATTCCTGTGATAAAGAGTCCGCCATGGCTGTTCCTTTTCTAAGCTTTTCTCTTCAACTCACAGCTACTACTCCAATCCTCTTCACTAAAGTAACAACACCACCCATAATCCACAGAACAACATGCACAGCACCGACGAACCCCCGACTCCATCTCCTCCGCCGTTCCGCCGCCGCCGGAACCGCCGTAGCTAATCAGACAGAAGGAGGAGGAGAAAGAGAGGAGGTTCTTATAAACCCTGAAGAAGAGAAACGTGTTGAGGTGGCTGATTACGATTGGACAGAGGAGTGGTACCCTTTGTATCTCACCAGAAACGTCCCCGAGGATGCGCCGCTTGGACTCACCGTCTTTGATAGCCAAATAGTTTTGTATAGAGACGGTGAAGGAACACTTCGCTGTTACGAGGATCGTTGTCCTCATCGGTAAGAGATTGATCTAGCAAACGTCAACCACTCGATCGGTTTTTTTATCTCTTCAGAATCTTTGTTAGTTGCTAAAAATGTAGAAAAAGACAAAAGATATGTGTGTTTACATGTGTGAGTTTTGTCTTTTTAGGTTGGCTAAGTTGTCTGAAGGACAATTAATTGATGGGAGATTGGAATGTTTGTACCATGGTTGGCAATTTGAAGGAGATGGCAAATGTGTCAAGATTCCTCAGGTTTATTTGTTCTTCACTGATTTTGCTACTGACGTTTATCAAATTTTGTATTCACTTGCTGGTTTTTTTTTTTTTTTTTTTTAATAACAGCTTCATGCAAGTGCCAAGATTCCAAAGGCGGCTTGTGTGAAGACGTACGAGGTGAAGGATTCACAAGGAGTTGTATGGGTTTGGATGTCAACAAAGACACCTCCTAACCCTGAAAAGCTTCCTTGGTTTGAGCATTTTGCTAGACCCGGTTTTTTCGACATATCCACAACTCACGAGCTACCTTATGACCATTCTATTCTTCTAGAGAATCTGATGGATCCGGCTCATGTCCCTATTTCTCATGATAGAACTGACTTCAGTGCTCTCAGCCTCTGGTTTTTGAGGTCACAGAGCGAACTAACCGGGGTTTCGCACGGTTTGATGCTCCATGTGTTCTGCAGAACAATCGAGAACTTGAAGTGAAGAAGAACTTTTCAGCGGTGTTTCTTTGTAGACCTACAGGGCAAGGGAAGTCTATGCTTATTGCTAGGTTTGGGGTCACGAAAAGATCACCACTGGTTTCAGTGTTACCTCAATGGTATTGGCATAAGGAAGCCTGCAAGGTCTTTGAACAAGACATGGGGTTCCTATCTTCTCAAAACGAAGTTCTGATGAAGGAAAAAGTACCAACTAAGGACTTGTATTTAAATCTCAAGTCATCGGACACATGGGTCGCTGAGTATAGAAAGTGGATGGACAAAGTTGGTCATGGTATGCCTTACCATTTCGGGCATAGGACCATATCTCTCCCCAAGGTTCCTCCCGTAGTGGAACACGCCCCAGCAGGGCTCATTGCAGCTCTCTCAGCTTCTTACCCTGCAAAAGGAGGAATTGGAACTATGCACGCTCCCAATTTGGCTAACCGGTACTTCAGACATGTTATCCATTGTAGAAGCTGCAGCAAATTGATCAAATCTTTTGAGCTCTGGAAAAATATACTCTCCGCCACGGCAGTTGTTTTGACGACTTTGGCAATTCTGGTGGTTAGTAGACAGTGGAAGGCTGTTCTGCTCGGTTCAGCAGCATTGTGCTCAGCCGCAGTTTATGCTTGCTTTAAAGCTATAGAACTAAACACCAATAACTTCATTAGAACACACAGAAGACTATGAAAATGTATATTGTGATGTCTCCTCTTCCTCCAACATGTATTTCATGGATTACCATTTTTCTTGTAAACGCAACTATAAATTCATTCCCAAGGCTCCAGTGTTTGCCATAAATCATACAGTTTAACCATGATCAGTCAGAGAGTCCTATCTCAACCGAAAAGCAAGTAATAATACCTTCCAACCTGCAAAGTAGTTCTTGTTTGGTGGATTCAAAAACAGAAAATGGCATTATAATTTCTGATCATTCAGGTGTCTTGTTTTGGCTCCTCTCTGTTCTAGACAGAGAAATTTCCAAAAAGAAAGTTAAAAGGATTTCAACTTTTGTTTGGTGGAAACAGAGGATTTATGGGATCAATGGCTGTGTTATCACATATATATCGTCAAGGACAATCACATACTTATTAGTTTCCTACAGTTTGAGAAAGTTCAGATTGGATGAAGTTCATCTGCCGTCATCTTTAAGGTTCTATACTCCTCCTAGTTTTGTCCAAGCTTTCCCAAGGTTGTTTGCCAAACATATTTACATGTAAACTGCTGTGAAACGTACACCCATACAAGTGAATAAAAATATTCTCATGTTAGCCGACATTAATTAGCCTTCAGTCTTAAGGGTATTAACTTTTATGGATCTACTAGCCATGCATGAAAACTCACTCATACAAGTCAGACAATTTCTAATTAATTGTAACACATATACACAAATCAATCACTAAATAAGATAATTGTCCACAAAGCACACTTTAAACAGAGTATTTCACAAGAAACCATGATCATCTACAACGACAGCAAAAGGCACACTATGAGCTAAAAAGCCAAAAACAGACGATGATCAAGTGGTTTTGGAAATTGGAAGCAATAGTTTCTTGTTTCAGATATTGTGCCTAATGAGAATTGAATTAGTCTTCTTTACCAACTTCAAAGATAACAATCATTACTCGATCATTATGCCATCTCTGCAATTGCTTATTCAATGTTGTAAAGGTGATGGTTTTTTCTCTTGTTTTTGTAGATTAATGAAATTTTCTAATTGGTCTATTATGTTAATACCCGAACGGACATTACTCTTTCAAATGCATCTCCAACACTTGCACACTGTTCTTGATCTTTTTTTTGGGTCTGAAATGCATCTCCAACACTTCTTCACATCACATAACAAGAATATACATGTCGTGCATAGCAGGAGATCATGTCCCATATGCAGAATATACACTTCTTCTCCATAGCTTTCAGAATGCACTAATGACAACAATCATCACTCTATCAATCATTGATGAAGAAAATATCGGAGGGGTAATTAACAAAAAAAAAAAAAAAAAAAAAACTAGATGGAGAAGACATTGTGGGGGCGTGGAGGAAAGGTAGTTGTTGAAAAGATTAAATTATTTTTTTTCAAATTTTTTTTAGTATAAATTTTTTCTAGAGAAATAAATTTTGAAAAAAATAGTGTTAGAATTTGATAGATATGTCAGCAAAACACTCGTGTCGGACTGAGAAGATTGCAGTTGTTAGTGAATTTACTTGTGATTTATATAATATCAATTTATATATAAGAAATTAACTTTTGAGCCTAAGTAAATATGATAGAAGACATTATCTATCGCTATATAAAGTAGATAAGAGTAAGTGATGGATTATCACCTACATAATTTATCCATATATAACAAAACAAATATAAGACTTTCAAAACACGCAAAAGCGACACCATTTTGCTAACTTTTCAACATCTCATATGTGGTGGAACGAGGTCCAGCGGTTGGACAAGCAACCTTAAAGCATGAGGATCGCTCGTCTCTCAGACTTGGGTTTCTCGGTCGACATATATATGTCAACACAATTGTAAGTATAAACACAAATTATATTAATATTTATTGAAAAGTATTTATAAATGAACAAGTGTAAGAAACTTGTAAGTAACGTTTCTCTCCTCCTTATTCTCTTTTTTCCTTTATTCTGATAGTGATAGACTCTCCTAGATATCATCGATGCTCTTTATGCTCTATTTAGCAGAAGGGAATTTTCATCGATTCTTCTAATAAAGAGTCCGCCATGGCTGCTCATTTTCTAAGCTCCTCTCTTCAACTCACAGCTACTTCTCCAATCCTCTTCACTAAAATAACAACACCTATAATCCACAACCAATTCAACCACAGAACGACATGCACAGCACCGACGAACCCCCGTTTCCATTTCCTCCGCCGTGCCGCCGCCGCCGGTACCGCCGTGGCTGGTCAGACAGAAGAAGGAGGAAGAGGAGGAGAGGTTCTTTTAAACCCTGAAGAAGAGATTGAGAAACGTGTTGAGGTGGCTGATTACGATTGGACAGAGGAGTGGTACCCTTTGTATCTCACCAGAAACGTCCCCGACGATGCGCCGCTTGGCCTCACCGTCTTTGATCGCCAAATAGTTTTGTATAGAGACGGTGAAGGAACACTTCGCTGTTACGAGGATCGTTGTCCTCATCGGTAAGAGATTGATCCGGCAAACAAACAACTTCTTTTCTGATGTCTACAAAATCTTAATTAGTTGTTGGAAATGTGAAAAAAGACAAAGATTTTGTTTTTACCTGTTTGAGTTCTGTTTTGTCTTTTAGGTTGGCTAAGTTGTCTGAAGGACAATTGGTTGATGGGAGATTAGAATGTCTGTACCATGGTTGGCAATTTGAAGGAGATGGCAAATGTGTCAAGATTCCTCAGGTTCTTTTTTTTCGTTCACTGAAGTTAATCAAATTTTGGAGATTTTGTATTCACTTGATTTTTTTTTATATATAACAGCTTCCTGCAAGCGCCAAAATTCCAAAGGCAGCTTGCGTGAAGACATACGAGGTAAAGGATTCACAAGGAGTTGTATGGGTTTGGATGTCAACAAACACACCTCCTAACCCTGAAAAGCTTCCTTGGTTTGAGAATTTTGCTAGACCTGGTTTTCTCGACATATCCACAACTCACGAGCTTCCTTATGACCATTCCATTCTTCTAGAGAATCTTATGGATCCGGCTCATGTCCCTATCTCTCATGATAGAACTGACTTCAGTGCAAAAAGAGAAGATGCTCAGCCTCTGGTTTTTGAGGTCACAGAGAGAACTAACCGGGGTTTCGCAGGGACTTGGGGAAAGGAGAAAGACGGCGGGAAAGGGAGTAATTTCCTTCGGTTTGATGCTCCATGTGTTCTGCAGAACAATCGAGAATTTTATGGGAAGGACGGGGTGAAGAACTACTTTTCGGGGCTGTTTCTCTGTAGACCAACAGGGCAAGGGAAGTCTATGCTTATTGTTAGGTTTGGGGTCACGAAAATGTCACCTTTGGTTTCAGTGTTACCTCAATGGTTCTCGCATCAGAATGCCTGCAAGGTCTTTGAACAAGACATGGGGTTCCTATCGTCTCAAAACGAAGTTCTGATGAAGGAGAAAGTACCAACTAAGGACTTGTATTTAAATCTCAAGTCATCGGACACATGGGTCACTGAGTATAGAAAGTGGATGGACAAAGTTGGTCATGGGATGCCTTACCATTTTGGGCATAGGACCATATCTCTCCCCAAGATTCCTCCCGTAGTGGAACACGCCCCAGCAGGGCTCATTGCAGCTCTCTCAGCTTCTTACCCTGCAAAAGGAGGAATTGGAACTATGCACGCTCCCAATTTGGCGAACCGGTACTTCAGACATATTATCCATTGTAGAAGCTGCAGCAAAGCGATCAAATCTTTTGAGCTCTGGAAAAATCTCCTCTCTGCCACGGCAGTTGTTTTGACGACTTTGGCAATCCTGGTGGTTAGTAGACAGTGGAAGGCTGTCCTGTTAGGTTCAGCAGCATTGCTCTCAGCCGCAGCTTATGGTTGCTTAAGAGCTATAGAACTAAACACCAATAACTTCATTAGAACACACAGAAGACTATGAAAATGTATATTGGGATGTCTCCTCTTCTTCCAACATGTATTTCATGGAATACCATTTTGCTTGTAAACGCAACTATAATCAAAAGGTTCCGGTGTTTGCCATAAATCATACAGTTTAACAATGAAAATTATGTTAACCTGATGCAAGGTTCTATGTTCTAAAACTTGAGCCATTTCTTCTCTTTCTCTTTGATTTCTACTGCATTGGAGGCAGCTGCTTGAGATGCTAGTGTACTCGCCAATGCCTTTCGGACTTGGTTCAGTCTTTTTGTCGCAGCATCTGAAACGACTTGATCTTTCTTGTTTCTGTTGACCATCTGTTCTAGTTTCATTAGTTCCCCCTTCAAGTCCTTGATTTCGTCTTCGTATGCAACCAAAGCTTTCCTGTCTACTGGACCACTGTTTTGCTTCTTTTTTACGGACTCTATGCTGCTTACTTTCTCATGGCTTCTAGGAAAAATTTGTTCGTTGATAAAGCTAAACAAATCTGGCTTCGATTCCTCTTTTTGTTTCGCTGCTCTAGCTGCTTCTGCAAACTTCTTCTCACGCTTCCTTTTCCCACCTCTGCTCCTTTTCTTCTTCTTCTGTGTCTCGCTTTTACCTTCTCCGTTTTTGACATGCTCAAGAGCACAATCAAGCGACCGCTTTGCTGGAAGTACTTTTACTAAGACAGGATTTAATATCCCTTGGCCAGAGGCACCAAGACCCATCCCTTCACGGTAACCCATACTTGCCATCATCTTCGAAGCTATTCCTCTGGTGTGATTCTCCCACTTAGCAAATAAGGCGGTTTCAGTTTGGACGCCTCTTGGTTGATTTGTGCTTTCTAGAAAGCCTATGCCTTGTGGAGACTCTTCATCATAATCACTTGAAATAGATTCGCCAGAATCTGAAGCACCACTCCCTTCTTCGTTCTCCTCCTCCTCTTCCCCGTCATCATCAGTCATCTGTGCGTATTCTGACAATGCCATAGCATCAGATCCTAGCTTTGCGGAGCTTCCATCATCTCTGAAAACAATTCCACCAACTTGTAACTCATCATCCCATGATTCAAGTTCAGCCTTCCTCCATATGTCGTATTTACTGCCAGAAACTGCCCAAATCTTGGAGCCTACCATCGATTCTTTCCACTCAGTCTGTGAATAGTTCTTCAGAGAAGATAACGGCACATCTAGTCCTGCATTGATATCTTGCAGTTAATCACCAGAATGACAAATTGACCACATTCCCGACTTATAAAATCCTAATGTAGTGGACACTATGAACATAACACATAAACAATAGCCATAAATCATCTAATCAAGCTTGAAACACATACCATGTGATGAACGACAAGAACTACCAAACCGACACCTCTGTTGCATGAAAAACTTGCACATCTGCAACAATGCGGTGCAACGTTAGCATCCGAGACACAAAAACAACAATTGCACAAATAGCAACAGTAACAATCTCAAAACTAGTCTTTCCATAGCCATTTAATAAACGCCTGTATCAGAACCTAATTAAGCTACAAAGACAAGCACAACTGACTACTAATATCTCACCGTCATACTCTCAGATGTGGGTGTAAGGAAAGAGATCTTGGCAGTATCAGAGCCTTCAAACCCAATAATGCGACCATTATACCAACGACCATCAGTATGTCGAAACCTACATTGCGATCCATCCAAATCCTTTTTCTCAGGCTCCAATTCCTTTAGATGCTCAGCTTCAACTCCAGCATCATGATTCAACCCATTCAGCACTATATCAGCTTCTTGCAATAACCGAGCACGCTTTAACTGAAAAAGCCCTTCCTCTGTCTCCTTGATTGCTTGTAGAAGTTCTTCATGAACCTTGACAATAACCAAAACCACACACATGAGATTATCAAAGACAAAGAGGAAACAAACAGCATTCGGCTAATTCATACATAAACTATAACTAGGGATCATGAAATTGTTAAACTTTGGGGGTATTGGTAGTGATAGACATAGTAGTGAGTTATGAATTGTGGTAATCTTAGTTCTATAGATAACTAGGGATCTAATTTCAGAGAAGACAAATTTTACCGAGAGGAGTTCGGGATTAGATGGGTCGGAAGCTAGGGCTTCGTCGATGGCGGAAAGAGATTCTTTTTGTTCATTGAGCTGAACGTCAAGAAGGTCTTCAAGGGCTTTGTCTTCTTCGCTCGCCATGGGAAGATGAATCTTTTTCGAGGAGGAGGAGGAGAAGGCGAGAGACGAAGACAAAAAGAAGAAGAAAACTTCTTGGGTTTATGTATGGACCGACCCGGAAACTTAACCGGCTTAACAATTTATTATTTTCTCTTCTTTTTTCATAAATCTTTTTTTTTTTTACATCAGTCGGTTTAGCTTTGGGTTCGGTGTATGAACTCGGTTCCGGTCAATTTACTTGGTTTTGTTTAAAGTTTAGTTATTTCGGTTTGATTTGTTTTTTTCTACAGTATTCGGTTTTGTGTTTGGTTTAGTTTGGTTGGTTTTCAATTCAGTTTGCCATGGAGTTGAATTCCTAAAGAATCCAAATGCAAGTTTTTTTTTTTTTTTTTGTGTTATTCTGAAACCATTATTTAAATGATCTTTCATCATATATCTCTAGCAAAAATCATATAACATAATTCAACCAATAAAAAAAAATACTGCAGAATTTAAATAATCAAAAATTATTAAATTAATATCAAAAAGTGCATAGAAACTTCAGAAAATCTTATAATATGGAATAAATAAAAAAAGGCTAAAAGATCTTATATATTCATAACACTATGAATAACATAAATTTTGAATTTCATTAATAAGTATAAACATTAAAATTATGTAAAATATAATTTTTCATATATTCACATACTTTTTTGGCTGGAAAAACTTCATTAAATTCAAAATTTATTACAAAGATATATACGACATAATTATTGTAACAAAGTTTATTATATACGCATGTCACTATATACGTATATAATTAATGTATCATTCTATCCATGTGGCTAACTTAAATCTGAAGGTTGAAAGTACAAATTTTTAAATCAGCATAAGCATAAACCATTGGACTTAGATGATATTCCATTTGATTAGTTCGTCAAGAATATTGAATTGGATGGGACATAAGTCATAACATTTGTAGGCCTATGCACATAATTTGTAACATTATTTTAATCCAAGTTCGTATAAACGGATTATGTTACCGAAATATCAAATTTTGGTTTTTATTTGCTCGAATTCATTTATACCAAGAGATTTGGAATTACTAAAGAAGTTAGCAAAGTTTTTAACTACCTTTCAAGTCAACGAAACGAGAAAACAAAATATTATTACAGTTATATATAGTAATTAGATTTTGTTTTGTGTCTAAAATTTCAGCTCAAAGACATGTTGGGAGGACAATTGTGAAACATTATAGTAATAAATCTTACACTGTCCTCCGCATGGTAAGAGATTGCCACAAATGTTTAAAGTTATTTGAGTAATATAGAGGTTCTCGTCTAATGGTTGTGCTCCTGAAAAATTAAAGAGCTAAAATTTTTTTATTTGTCGTGCTAAAAATTCGACAGATTCATTCTCTAATTAAAATTATTCTTCATTACGTTAACGTGTTACACATGTTTAGATACCTTATTCATTTCACGTCACGTTAGAAGAAATATACATTAGTAGAAACTTGTATATATATATAATATCCTTTAAAAAAAAAAAAAACTTGTATAATTTTTTACTCAGAAGCCTGGAAGAAATTGACGTGGAAAAATGATGATATATGATTTTGTATAAATGATAGAACATAATGGAAGAAGCAAGTTGGACGATGCATTGCGAGAATAGTTCGCAACAAGGCGTGTCTAGCTAATCTTCTATCCATAAGTTATGTTTTTTTGGTCAAGTAATTTATATTTTCTATTCAAATGTATTTAGCTCTATTACTTACGAAAAATGATGCATCTATATATATATATATATTTAATATATATATAACACTACTTTTATTTGCATAATAGTTTAACATGTGTATATATACGTTTTGATTTACAACCTTTTTGTAACAGAAAACCCCCCTCATTAGGACAATCATCCATTTATACACAAGACAATAATAAAAGTTAGGAAAAAAATAATTGCATTACCAAGTTAATATTATTATAACTTACACAAATCTTGGAATTTTATTATCTATCCGCAAAATTAAAGACAAAACCAGTAATTACAAATAGATGTTACAAATATGAAAACAAATGACCAACTTTGCAAGTTGATCTCATAATAATGCCACGCTAGACTCACTCATTAGGACACAACCTTTTTTGTAACATAAAGAAATCATTCATTAGGACAATCATTCATTTTATACATAAGACAACTATAAAAAGTAAAGAAAAAAATATCATTGCATTACCAAATTAAGATTTATAACTTACACAAATCTTGATATTTTATTATCTATCCACAAAATTAAAGACAAAACAAGTAATTACAAATGGATGTTACAAAAATAAAAATAAATTACCAACTTTGCAAGTTGATCTCATAATAATGCCACACTCTAGACTCAAGCATGTATATAAACAAGCATCCTCTCCACCAAATATAACAACAAAGAAAGGAAACTTAAACCCGCCACTAAAAAAAAAAATGATGATGTCAAAGAAGAAAGAAACCATCGGACGACAAAAAATTCCAATGGTTAAGATAAAGAAAGAGAGCCACAGGCAAGTCACGTTCTCGAAACGCAGAGCCGGTCTCTTCAAAAAAGCTAGTGAGCTTTGCACGTTGTGTGGTGCAGAGATTGGGATCATCGTGTTTTCTCCCGCGAAAAAGCCTTTCTCTTTCGGTCATCCGAGTGTTGAATCTGTATTGGATCGTTACTTGTCCCGAAACAATATATCCTTAGCTCAGACTCAACAACCGCAAGGGAACCCTGTAGCGGGCTGCGAACTGAATATGCAGCTAACGCAGATTTTGAGCGAGGTAGAGGATGAGAAGAAGAAGGGTCAAGCAATGGAAGAAATAAGAAAAGCGAGTGTGAGGCGGTCGATGATCAATTGGTGGGAGAAACCAGTAGAGGAGATGAATATGTTTCAGTTACAAGAAATGAAACATGCATTGGAGGAGTTGAGGAAGACGGTTGTGACAAATATGGCCTCATTTAGTGAGGTGAAAGAGGATGTGTTTGGTTTCTTGGACAACAAAGTGACAGCTCCTCCGTACATGAACATGTCGGCTGGTCTTTCAAGTATTTATAATTTTGCCAACGGAAATGGTTGTTTCTGATTCCAAAATTGTTTTCATTTTTTGTTTTTGGGTTGCAATAGTATGAAAGTGAATCAAAATAACTTGTAAGCTAGTATCTTGCTAGCTTATTTTCTTTATGAAATTAGTTTTGTTGCCTTACAACCACAAAAATGATATTGATAAAGGGATTAATGTGAAAACATCAAATTTTTATTAATGTTATTCGTTTGAATTACTTGAATGGTTGATTATATGTTAAATGGATTTATAGCTTATTTTGGGTATAACACATATATTTGAAAAAATTAAAGGCATATCCGACAATCAGAACAGAGGAAGGGATACATTGCTCATAATACGGCAACAATCTCACGTCTAGTATTTGTCTTTAGTGCAACCGCAGCGAGCGCATTTGCGGTTAAGCTATCTATTGAGCGACGTCGAGGAGAAAAAGAAGACTAATACGGCACCAATTAATGAGATGAAAGAGGATGTGTTTGTTTTCTTAGATAACAAAGTGATGGCTCTTTCATGAACATATGTTCTACTCTTTCGAGTATTTACTATTTTCCCTAATGAAAATGGTATCTTCGTATTCACAAGGTACTTTTTTTTTTTTTTTCTTAGTAGCACCAGAACCAGAAGGGAAGTGAATCAACATTATAATATCTTTGCTAGTCGTAAAATTTTCAGATTTTTTTTTATTTCTTTAGTAACATAGAGAAAACTCTTATATATATGTATATTCTAAATTAAATGGATTAATGTTATGGGAACAAATCTTTACTAATGCTATCTGGTTGAACTACTCCAATGATAGATGATCCGATCCGCAAGGGCCATGATTGGGATTATATGTTAAACAGCCTGAATTTTCACCGAGTTTATGGTGCGTTTCAACAATTTCTGGAATGTTCTTTGGCTTAATTCGTTTTTGTGATTGTGTATTCCACTTAAATGTAAACTATGTATCTACTTAGGTGACTTATCAATGTTGTCTAAGCCATCTACTCATGCATGTCAGAGCGTTTCAAAAGTATCGCAAAAGATGATTTTGATTTCTAGACTTGTTAAAATGTTTTACTTTTATTGCTTTGGTGTGAATGACTAAGTGAGTTAAATGATACAAAATTGATTAGACATTATCTAACATAGTAGTTATGCATGACATGTATATTTGAAACAATTGATCGTGATACTGATAAATATGGAGGTACACAGAAATTTTAATCTGGGCATGTTGCATAAGACGACGAGCGACAGAGACTACGAGCATCGCATAACTTAAGTGATAATACCTGAATATATTCTTATTTATGTTACCAATGATTTAAGCCAGATACTACTTTGGTTTAAAACAACGAAGTATTTCAAGAATTAATTCTAGCCAATATCGACAGCAAAACTGAAAACATGTTGACAAAATGATCAAGTCAGTATCGCTGTAGAACGCAAGAAACGGTATTAACTAGGAACCTTAAGCATAACATGTTGACAAATGATCAAGTCAGTATCACGCAAGAAACGGTAGGAGCTAGGAACCTTAAGCATAACATGTTGACATATGATCAAGTCAGTATGGCTGTAGAACGCAAGAAACGGTATGAACTAGGAACCTTAAGCATAACATTAGACCATTCAACTTTCCCCCAAACCTGGCCATTTTTGCGCTTTTCAAACGCAATCAGTGCACCACAAATATTCTTCTCTTCACAAATACGACGGCGAGGCGTCGTAGACTTGTCCCACAAGAGTAAGAGTTTTCCATTGAAGTTAACTGTCTCAACCAAACCACTACGACGACTTTGATTCAGTGAAGACAGACCTTTGACAACTCGCCAATCACTAGATTCTTTGTCATACCACATAAAACTATTGGGACGGCAAGAGTACCACACATTATCTACCACACACTTACTACCAATCTCAAGTACTTTAGTTGCAGCTTTCCATTTACCTTTTTTTGGATCATAAACAGAATCATTGCTCTCATTGCTCCTAACGTAAAGCTTTCCTTGGATAACTAGTATCCTATTAATCATTGTAGAGAAGCGGAGCTCGGGACCAGGTTCTGGTAGAGGTTTCCAAGTTTGAGTCTTTGTATCGAAAACCTCACCCCAAGTATCATTTGCACCACAACCTCCCATTACATATATTTTCCCATCAAAGAGACACGCAGCGTGATTCACTCGAGCTACAGACATGTTGGGAGCCAAACGCCATATGCAAGCATCCTTTTTACGAACCAACATGTTACGAGACGGAGGATACCGTTGTGTGAATGCATAGACATCTAAACCAACATTAACGATAAGCAATGGTTCAGAAGCATAGGAAGAAGGTACTTGTACCAATTTAGACTTCTTCTTCTTATTCTCCTCCTCCTCGTCGAAATCCTCAGGTTTGATCCAGAGCGTGTACCAAGTAGGAAGGGGACGATCGGGAAACTTTAAGCAGACGTGAAAGAAGGGCTCTTGTGTTTTGTGGTGGAATCGAGCGTGGTTAAGATCAATGGATGTAATGAGAGAGCGAAAGGTCTTGGAGACTAAGGAGAGTTTAGGGTAGTAGGATTTGGATATATGGGATAAACAGTTTAGGATGAGAACATCTGGGAGTGACAAAAATGATTGAGGAGGTGATGGTGGATTCGATTTCCTCTTTTTCCATGGCGGTTCGTCTGAGGAACTCGTAGCCGCAGAGGCGGCGGTGGAGGAGATCATTAGGTTAAAAGAGAATTAGGGCAATTCCCCTAAACACGATTAGGGCTTATAAATATCTTTTATTTTATTTTTTATTTTAACTTTAAAAAACATTTATTTAATATTAAAAGGTTAAGAGTAGCCAAAGCCCAAACCAAATTAAAAAAAAAAGACGACTAAACCCTTTCATTTTTCTTGTTTTTTTCTCGTCTCTTCAAACCATGCTGCCACCCAGAACCTTTTCTACTGTAAGATATATTTCTTTCTCTCTATCTCTTAAGATATTCTGATCGATCTGTCATGCTAAATTAGCAAACTATCGGATCCAATCGTCGATCTGTGATTGTGTTCTTTTTTTCGTTTTGTGAATGTTTTATGACTTGTCCGTTTTGTCAAACAAACCTCGCTGCGCTACTCGGCAATGCCCTTACTATCCTTGAGAACCCTTTGGTGGCTCAAGGATACTTCTTTAGCTAATACTAATCTGTGAAAGGATTTGATGTTTAATCTGTGTTTGTTGTTGGATCTCACTATGTTTTTTTTTTGCGTTTGTCACTGCATCTATGAAAACATTTTGAAGTGAAAAAAAATCAAAAATAAGTTAAGGAAAGCCTTTATAAAGTTATTCTTATTTTATAATCCATTCGAGTACTATCACCAAATTTATAATGACCATTGAGCTCATAGCTTATATAGCATGACGATTGATCATAAAAACCTTTTTATCTGTCAAAATTTTCTTCTAACACTGATTTGTCGGTTCTGATGATCTGCCCATAGAGCTACACCTAAAAGAAGTGATAATTCTTAAGGTATTTTGGTTTAAGTCTTTGTTTTGCTGAGCGCAGAAGCTTTTGTTTGCTGAGCATGATTAAAACGTTAAAGTTTGTTGATGGCCGGTGTTTTGTATGGTCTTTGTTCATTTTAGCTTTCTCTTTTGTTTCTTAATGAGCATGGTTATCACTTGTTGTCTTACTTTTGCTGAGTTCCAACTGTTATCATAAGTTAGACTTGAAATGTTTCCTATTTGTGAGTGATTCAAAGGTTATGGTTGATCTGTGATTGCAAATATCAAACCTCGTTGAGTGATTGTGTTTATGCCTTGTCCGTTTTGTCAAACCTCGCTGCTGCTCGTCAATGCCCTTACTGTCCAGGCTGCGGAAAAACCCTTTGGTGGCTCAAGGATACTTCTTTAGCTGATATATATTAATCTATGAATATATATTTATTGCTTTGTCGGTTCTGATCTGCCCATAGAGGCACACCTAAACAATTCCAACAAAAAGTTAATATATAATTAAATAGAACTAATTAAACCATTGATTTTGTATATTAAACCTCACTGATGTTATATACTAGATCCTGGATCAATCATTTAAACACATTTTTTGTATCATTATTGGGGCGTCCCATGTCATTTGGAGAAATGTTTATGAAAACACATACAAGGACATGCATATAGATCTTTTGTTAATAAAAAGAACAAACAAGTTGTTGAGGCTTATGAGAAGAGAACATGGAAAAGAGAATGTCTTGGATGAGGATGGTCCAGAAACTTCAGATAATTCGTATCAACAATCAACTCATCTGACACTCACCCTTAAGGTAAAGAATGAGATAATTCATGATTCTAAAGGTACTTTTTTTTTTTTTTTTTTTTTTTTTTTTTTCTAAAAGGTACTTTCGTTTAAGTTTAAGTTTGTTGATGGCTGGTTGATTTTCTTGTATGGTCTTTTTATTTTTCCTTTGTAGGTTAAATACTAACCACATTGCTTAAATATATTTATTTTGTTTTCATTTTTTTCTATATATATATCTCTAATTAATTTCTGGCACGTAATACTAGATTTCAGTTTCACCTTCGTATTTTCTTTTTGACATTTATGTAAGTTTTGTAACTCCGGTAATCGAAGTTTGTTGGTGACCAGACCAAAAAAAAAGGGTAACGAAGATGCAAATGGTTTACGCAACCACATGAAAATGTAAGGAAAAAATACGAAGGCGATGCTTTACTAATCGCTACTATTGTACTTCCGTTGACATATACTCTAATGAAATCGTAAAAGTCACGTTTGTTGATTACAAGAAATCTTCTTGTAGCCCTTTGGTTATTCATAAAGAAATGAATAAATGAACATATACCACATACAAACATATTACTTGTGAAAAGATATACGCATATCTAACTTAGATTCCACTCGAACCAATATATAGTATAGATGATATACACATTTTAGCTCCACAAACAATCATTAAAGATTAAAACCCTCACGTAACTTGCTTTTCGCTCTTCAGCTACGACGACGGCACTGGAGGCTTTTCTAACCACTTGGCACGAAACCCAGTTCCTTTGCAATCCCTACAGCAAGCAGATCCCTGAGACCAATGAACGAATCGAGTTTTCATACTTTTGAAGATATATAATCAGGAAGACACATCGGGCAGGTCTATACTTTTGAGGACAAAAAAAAACGATTAACCACTGTGTTTTTTTTTTATTTTTATTTTTTATTTTTTTAATGTTGGATTACAAACCTGTCCGGAGCAGATCACACAAGAAGTATTCCTTGAGGGTACTTGGCAAAGCATGTTATCACCGAGGATGAAGAATCCTGTACCCGCACACCATTTGCATTCAACATGACCCTTTGAATTGCACGACGAGCATCCAACAGGACTTGGTTGCTGCAGTGAACACAAAACACATAATTGAGTCACAACACATACAAATCTTGTAACACATAGAAACAGAAGCGATCTACTGAAGTTTTAAGAAGGGTACACGAGTTCAATGTTAAAAGCTTGACGAAACTGCAAATGCTAGAAGAAATTAAGGCTTCATAATCTTAATTTGTGGATAGAAATGAAGGCTTCATAATCTTAAGGCAATTACAGTGTTTTTGGATATCAAACTGCTCGTACACAAAGGCCTTTTAAACTTGCTGATTCTAATTCACCTCTTAATCTGAATTTAACAATATCTCATCACAAATCCAAGTTCTTACAATCTCATACGAAACTGCAAATAGCACTTCAATCATACATGACTACAAAACAGGTATACATAAGACACAAATCATACAAAAGCAAGTAAAAAGCGTGAAAAGGATCAGTTCTTCTTTGTAATTACTTCAGATTCAACGAAAAAACCAAACGAATCAAGATTAACAAGTAGTAAGGAGCAATACTATAAATCTCGGAGAGAAAACGAAACCTGTGAGATAATCCATGCTTGATCCATACGCTTGGCGAAGTTTGAAGAACTCTCAGGCGAATCCACCGCCGAAGCCTTGACGGTAATAACGGGAAAGCGGCGACGAGCCGGTACAAAACCTAGCTTCGTTCTCCTCCATGGTGGATTCAAAATTGGTTTTGTTACGAGGTGTGCATCGCAACACATACAAATCTCCATTTCCTTTCTTCTTCTTCTTGGCCGAGAAGGTTGAATTCAGAGGTTTAAATTTGTCTTTTGCAATTTTGTTTTGTTTTGGGTATTACCAAATTGGAAGACGAGAGGAGGAGAAAAGTCTCGGAACAGAGAAATTGGTTTAATGGGCTCATTTAAAGTCCGGTCTCGTCAAATGACCGATTCAAATATCTCTAACCGGTATCAAAATCCCGGTTAAAGATATTATTAACCGGTATCTCTCTTTATCTTTATAATTTTTAGTTGGTTCTTTCCAGAAACATTCGATCTAAAAGCGTAAGAAGCAAAAGAAAAAAAAAAAAAATGGAGTTCACCGCAGAGCAGCTAAGCCGATACAACGGCACCAACGGATCATCACCGATCTACGTCGCAATCAAAGGCCGCGTGTTCGACGTCACCACGGGAAAATCCTTCTACGGCCCCGGAGGCGATTACGCGATGTTCGCCGGAAAAGACGCGAGCAGAGCTCTAGGTAAGATGAGTAAGAACGAAGAAGACGTCTCTCCTTCTCTTGAAGGTCTCACTGAGAAAGAGATGAACACTCTCAATGATTGGGAGACGAAATTTGTAGCAAAGTACCCTGTCGTTGGCCGTGTTGTCTCCTAGATCTGGGATTTATGATGATGATCATATGTAACTATGGTATGGTTGTGTTGTGTGAGGGGATTTGTGTGTTTTGTGTTTTGATTTCGTGTGTGTTTGGATCTGATCGTTTTGGATGATGACGGTTTGATTACAATGAACACATTAAAGTACCAAATAGTCTAATTGGAATAAATTGGTGTTTTCGTTTTGATCTTATTTGAATTTGTTGCTCATAATCGAATTGGATAGATCTGTGTTGTGGTTAGAGATTTGCCAATTTTACTCAATTTAGAGTTTGAGAAAGTTTTAAGGGAAGTTCGCATCTTTTAAAGATTATAACATAATAAGTTCCGTAATTAATATGGTCTTCATGCTCTCCACCTCTATAGACCTAATCTACTCAAGTTAAGTAACCGACGATTTTTCCCAGGAAAAAAAACCAATTGAATATAGCGGAGCTTAATTGCGATCTTGTTTAATAACTTCTTCATAGTGGTTCCGTTCCATGCCTCATTTCATAAGGATTAAGGAACCTCAACTGATCAGTAAGTAAGTAATTCACCATTTCACCTCGATATTGTTGCAAGTTAGAACTTAATTGGGCTTTTTTTGTTCGATGGGTCTAATATGTAAGATAACGATTTGGCCCAAACATTTAGAATTGTGGGGTGACATCAGAATTAGGGGTTTGAACTTTGAACCCTACATTTTCTTTGTCGACGATACTTAACCTTAATTCGCTAGAAGATCCAATTTGTGATTTTTTTCGTCGATGGAACCATCACCGTTTGCATCAAAACCTCTAAACAAAGCCGGATTAAAAGTGAAAAATGTCCGGCGAGCTTTGTTGATCTTCAATCTCGCTCTTGCAGGTTAGTCTAAAACTTTTAGTTTATGTGCATAACATGTTTGATGAAATGCCCAGCTGAGAAATTTCTTTCTTATGATCCTTTCTTTAGTAATTGACTATTTATTTATAAACAGTTTAAAGTATGATAAATCCACTAACTTTATATTTTAATTGTCTCTGGGGTTAGGCGGCTTATATATATACAAAAACAGAAGAAACGAAAACAGAGAGTGCAACACTAATCCCAGAGAAGGAAGAACCCAAACTGATCCTTGAACCTGATCCGCTGTTTGAATTTGCACAGTTGATTGGTTACTGTCACAAAAATATGGATTGATGCCATTTTTTACTGATTGGATTGTTGTTGACTCTAACCAACATATAAATTGAATAAGAATTTCATATTTTATAAGAAATTAGAATATCATTCTAAAGCAAATTAAGATGTTATTGGTTTTTGGTTTCGGTATGAATTATCTTATAAGTTACATGCTGTTCTCAATTTTGTAGAGCTTAACCCCTAAAGATAATGGAGCACCCTAGCTGCATTGGTCATTGAGTCATTCTCTTCGTCTTAGCAAGTCGAAATGAATCTTCGACTACTTAGAATCATAACGACGATTTTAGAATCATCCTCTTGTCATATAAAATGAGTATGATGTATGAATATCAAAATTATAATAATTTGTAGTTAAAGAGAAAGAGATTTCTTTGTAAAAATATGTTTTATATGGCCCGTAAGGCCCTTATAAGGTAAAGAATGGCTCACCTAACAACAGAAAAGGCCCATAAGATAAAAAACCAGAGAGAACGAGAGAGAGAGAGAGAGACGAAACAGTGGAGCCAAACAGATACACAATTCAGGATTAGGGTTACTCCCTCTCCCAAACTCCGCCCAATCTCTTCTCTCCGCCGCGCGCAACTGTAAACCGTTACCTCTATATATATATATACACACTTGTTCTCACTCTCATCGTCTTCGTTGTGTGCTTTCACGAGCTAAGATGAGTGGTCAAGTCACTTGTTGCAACGATCGAACGAGAATGTATTGGACTCCGACGATGGAACGATTCTTCATAGATCTAATGTTAGAGCATTTGAACAGAGGAAACAGAACAGGCCACACATTTACAAAGCAAGCTTGGAACGAGATGCTTGGTGTATTCAACTCCAAATTCGGGTCTCAGTACGATAAAGACGTTTTGAAAAGCCGGTATACGAATCTGTGGAAGCAGTATAATGATGTCAAGAGTCTTCTTGATCATGGTGGTTTCGTTTTGGATCAGACTCATCAGACTGTTACTGGTGATGAGAGTTTATGGAGTTTGTATCTTAAGGTTCTGAAAACTAAAATTAAAAAAAAAAATCAGATTTTTCTTACATTTTGGTTAATTTGATTTTTGAGTTGTGTTTGTTTTTGTGATGTTGACAGGCTCATCCTGAAGCTCGGGTTTACAAGACGAAACCGGTTTTGAATTATAGTGATTTGTGTTTGATTTATGGGTATACGGTTGCAGATGGGAGGTATAGTAGGTCAAGTCATGATTTTGAGTTTGAAGATGAGGTTAATGGAGTCAACATTGGTGTGTGTGTCTTTGTTCTTTACTAAATTCTTGTTTTATGTACACTTTTACTGTTGGATTGGTTACAATGTGTGGGGGTTTTTGTAGGTGAAAGTAGTGGCAGTGTTGTTCTGTCGAGTAAAGAAAGCTCGAAAACTGAATGGACTCCGGTTATGGACCAATACTTTATTGAGATTATGCTTGATCAAATCGGTAGAGGTAACAAGACTGGTAATGCTTTCAGTAAACAAGCATGGACAGATATGCTTGCTTTGTTCAATGCTAGATTTAGTGGTCAATATGTGAAAAGAGTTTTAAGACACCGTTACAACAAGTTGTTGAAATACTACAAGGATATGGAAGCTATTTTGAAAGAAGATGGTTTTTCGTGGGATGAAACTCGGCTAATGATAGCTGCTGATGATGCTGTTTGGGATTCTTACATTAAGGTGTTTAATTCTTAGTCTAATATATCTCTTTTTTTTGAATAAGCTTCGTTCTTCAGTCCATTAGTTTGAATCTAGATGTGATGAGGCAGGAGCATCCACTTGCTAAAACGTATAGGATGAAATCTTTACCGAGCTACAAAGACTTGGACACAATATTTGCTTGTCCAGATGACCAAGGGACTATACCCCAGCCAGTCCAAGGCAAAGATCTTAGAGATGATGGTTCGGCTGCCCAAACAAGTGAGTTAAATCTTATCCAGTTCTAGATTTTAGGACTAAATCCGATTGTGACAGATCCCCCTAGAATTAATAAATCTTGCTTCTGCAGGTGGGACTAAGGCTAGCCAAGTGCAGAATTCTGACCGCACAAGGACATTTTGGACTCCTCCAATGGATTACTATCTAATTGACTTATTAGTGGACCAGGTGAACAATGGGAACAGAGTTGGGCAGACTTTCATAACAAGTGCTTGGAATGAAATGGTTACAGCATTCAATGCCAAATTCGGGTCTCAACACAGCAAAGACGTTCTGAAGAATCGGTACAAACACTTAAGGAGGTTGTACAACGACATAAAGTTTCTACTCGAGCAAAATGGGTTCTCATGGGATACAAGGAGAGATATGGTGATTGCAGATGATGGCATTTGGAATACCTATATACAGGCATGCCACTTTCTTTTTTCTTTAAAGCTATTAGTTATATGGTTATGCTTACAAATGAAGCATGTGCAGGCACATCCAGAAGCTAGATCATATCGAGTTAAAACTATTCCAAGCTATCCAAATCTTTGCTTCATTTTTGGGAAGGAAACGTCAGATGGGAGATACACACGCTTGGCTCAAGCTTTTGATCCCAGTCCGGCAGAAACTGCGCTGATGATGGGTAAGCTTCTCCTATAGCATTTTCTTTGAGATTCAATACAAAGTAAAAGTTAAAGCTAATCTGATTTATCTAAGCTTTATAACTGTATTGTTGTGCTCTCTATTTCCTTTGGATTCGTAAAGCTGTGTATGTAAGACTAGCTATGCAGAAGTGATTAATGACTGATCTTTTGGTATTCATATAAATCCTTTTCAGAAAATGGAAGCACAGATGGATTTAAAGATACTCTGGGGGAAACTCACAGTTTTCAGATGGTGGATTATGCTAGCAACGAGAAAAATGATTACCTCTGTAGCAATACCGGTCCTCCTTGTATAGAATGGACACAGGTCATGGACCACTGTCTTATTGAACTTATGCTAGAGCAGGTGAATAGAGGAAATAAGATTGGTGAGACATTTACAGAGCAAGCTTGGGCTGACATGGCAGAATCCTTCAATGCAAAGTTCGGATTGCAGACTGACATGTTCATGCTGGAGAATCGTTACATATTGATGATGAAAGAGCGTGACGATATCAACAGTATCCTCAATCTTGATGGCTTTACTTGGGATGAAGAGAAGCAAACCATCGTTGCAGAAGATGAATATTGGAAAGCATATATCAAGGTAAGGCTTACTAATGATACTCTATTTTTTATTTGAACATATGACACTCTTGGGGTTGTGTCTTTGCTTTCTTATTTGATAAAACTTGTATCTAGATAAGAGAAATATGTTAAGCAGAACAGTGTAAATGTTTAAAAGGTTTGATTTTAAGCAGTTAGTATCTGATTTTGCAGGATCATCCAGATGCAACTATATACAAAGGCAAAACCTTGGATAGTTACGGCAATTTGTGCAAGATACATGAACATCTCTCCCAAGATAGTTTCAATTGTGAGAATCTCATGATAGAGTTGGAAAGCTATGGCCATGAAATAGTCAGTGACTTTATTTCACCACACAAGCAGCAGAATAAGCGACCTAATCCAATAACTCCACCTTTGGAGCTAACTGTACATAAGGCTCTGAAGACCGGACTAGAGACGAGGAAGCCTCTGTTTGAGGCAGAAGTTGATGATGATGGTTGCACAAAGCCAATTCCTCGGAACGAAATTTACTCAGGAATAGGAAATGCCATTGATGCGTTGCAAGCTTTGCCTGATATGGACGATGAGTTTCTGCTGGATGCTTGTGATCTTTTGGAAGATGAGAGGAAAGCAAAGACCTTCTTGGCTTTGGACGTCTCGTTACGTAGGAAATGGCTGGTGAGAAAGCTTCGCCCTTCATCTAAATTTTAAGCCAATGGGTCCTCTCTCCTTGCAGCCAATCAGGCAACAAAGATATAAACCAAGCTTTGAGCACAATACAAGATTAGTTTCTGTAATGTTTTGTAAAATAACAATCTTTGTTTTGGTTAAAGGGTATTGTAAAATTTTGTAATGATCTTAGGTACTAAATCTAACGCACAATTGGATAATATGCAGAGGTTGATCAGAACATAAACATACACATGAACATCCTCAATTGGTATGAACAGTAGTCGAAGAAAAACTATTGACGTCTTCGTTATCTGCCTCGTGTGTCTCACCCACAGTATCAGAAACAAGAAGCAGCATTCACGAATAACGAAGTGCCCGATCAGCGAGAATTGCAGTTCATAAGAAAACCACTCAATTGATGAATCCTTTTTAAATTAAAATATAATAATATGATTACAACAATTAAGTAGAAAAATTAAGTATATTAACTTTATTATAAAAAGAATGTTATAAAAATCTACAAACTATGAAATGTCCTTGGTGCAGTGGCATGAGGTAAGTCTATTTGTAGAAGGCATCATCACACCAGGAATCGAGTCTCGCTTTTTACAAATGTAGAAATTTGGCTAATGGGTCGGCCAGTTGTACTCCAATGGAAATTTGGCTAATGGGTCGGCCAGTTGTACTCCAATGGTTGATCGGAAAAAAAGAAAAAATCTACAAACTAGACTTGTGTAATTGCTTACATTTTTAATTTTTTTTTTTGACAGCGCTTGTTTATTTGTGTTTTTATAATTTATTTATTTTTAATCCCACTAAACATATTCTTAAGAATTATAAAGATAATTAATCATATATGTCTAAAAAGCTTAAATTTCCGTCAAAGTTCGAAAGATTATCTTCCTTAAACTACATTGAGTGGGTTCACACTAGCAAAATTG
Organism: Camelina hispida; assembly: GCA_023657505.1. Taxonomy (NCBI): domain Eukaryota; kingdom Viridiplantae; phylum Streptophyta; class Magnoliopsida; order Brassicales; family Brassicaceae; genus Camelina; species Camelina hispida. The sequence continues at coordinate 41,527,388 of CP094632.1, forward strand.
TTTAGTATCATTGAAACGTTGAAGAATACAGTAAAACCTCTATAAATTAATAAAGTCGACCATGAAATTTTATTAATTTATAGAGGTTTTAATTTATCGATAAATTAATAATTATTAATTTATAGAAAGATTTTCCAAATTTGGTAAAAAAATATTAAAAATTAAGATTTAATCTTAATAACTAATGTTTTTATAAATCAATTACAATAAAAATAACAATTATCATGTTTTGAAGATAGCACTCAAAGATTTTTATATAGTAAAAATATTAAAAATGAACTCTAATAAAAATTAACTTGTAGATATATACATATATTTAGATAATTTTATATAATTATTAATTTATATTATTGATGGGACCATATATTTACAAAGGAGTTTCAAGAAATTTATTATTTTATTATATTATTGAATAGTATCTAAAATTACACTAGTCCCAATTTGGGATGAAAAAAATTATTAATTTATAAAGATTATTAATTTACCGAGTATTAATTTATAGAGGTTCTATTGTACATTTAAAAGAAATTGTTTTAAAAGTACTTAAAAACTTGATTTAAAGAAAACAAATCATCACTGAAAATTTTAAGAATACAGTACATACCTTTTATTTATCAAAAGAATGAAAATAACGTTATAGAAGTTTCGTAAAGAGACCGGAGCATGGTAGGTTGCAATGATGCTTGTCGTAGGTTTGTTAAAGCAAAGGCTGCTTCGTGCGTCGTCTGAGACGACTCGTCTCTATTAATTAGTATGAAGTTTCGTAAAGAGACCGGAGCATGGTAGGTTGCAACAATGATGCTTGTCGTAGGTTTGTTAAAGCAAAGGCTGCTTCGTGCGTCGTCTCTATTAATTAGTATTGGCAATGTAGTATATATATACAGCTTTGGATGGCCTTTCAGTTTCATTGCCTTCTTCTCATTCCTCTTCCTCCTTAAGTTTAATACCTCTTTTAATATCTCTGTACTTCATTGACCACAACCATGGCTCAGATTCCACAGGTTTTTTTTTTTGTTTTGTGTTTCTTTGCTTTAGTACTGTGATTACAATATTTTATTTAGTTGGTAATTAGTTTGCTTTTATCTTATTTAATTGATTTCCTGACCAAATCTTTACAGTTTCTGTTCGCTTGCCAAGAAGAAGTAAACAGTGACGTGACCTTTTTCTCCTTGCCGCCTCAGCCTCAAAACGTTGCTGAGAATGCACCTCCTGCAGCTACCAATCAAGTCATGCATCTTCCCTTGAATGCCGTGAATGGTTCTAATGTAAGATTCAATTCCATCAGAGGATTTGTTTGTTTTATATATCAGCGGCGTCTTGTAAATGGAAATATCGAACATGTGCAAATGATATGTAAACCTAACACTCAAGAATCCTCAATCTTACCGACTATGAACACTACGAGGGTTCGTATGATGAGCTATTATGGGTATGATGAGGTTTACAACCAGTTAAAGGTTTTGTCTATGACTTGGCAAAACGGTATGAATTTTGATGATCATCAAGTTCTGACTTTTGGACCTGGCAACGCATGGAGAACTATCGGTTGCGACGTACCCCATCATTCATCAAAGAAAGGGATATGCATCAATGGTATTTTGTATTATCCAGCTATCGATATGTCTACAGGTCATAATATGATAGTTCGCTTTGATGTAAAAGCTGAGGAGTTCAGGATTCTTCCAGCAGTCATCATGGAAAGAATGATTGAAGCAGTGAAGCATGGGTCTTTTATAAATTACAACGGTAGACTTGGTATACTTGAGTCTGAAAACATGCTTGGTGTTGATAATACAAGTACACATTTTACGATGTGGCTTCTAAATCATGCAACGCAGGTATGGACTGATCATATACATGAGTTCCCTGCTTCTTTTGAGGATACAGTTGGAGAGGCCCTGTTAAGGTTTGATGGAATGATCAGTCTAACAAATGAAGTTGTGTTCTCGTCTTACTATCCTTCCAACCCGTTTTACCTTTTCTACTACAATATCGTTACAAATACTTTCCGAAAAGTTGAAATCCAAGGAATGGAGGCCTACAACTACCGTTACACCTGTCTGAACTAAGTCAAGGTCTTAAAGCTTATGCAAGTGCTTAGGTACTTCATAACTTCAGACTTTGTTTGGCTCAATGTTCTCATCATAACATCATCATCACACGATCTTATTGGATATGGCTGTTTTCTGCATTGGACTTTTAATCCCTTTCCTTGTTTACTCTTTATTGTAAGGTTTGGCTTCTTTTCTTGCTTTGTACTCTCTTCTCTTTAAAATCAATAAACTTGTGTGTGTGTGTGTTTTCGTATTTGATATATTAAATTTTGCAACCAAGATAAAACTCAAGCACAAGGAAATACATAGATACAAAAATCTAGGGCACAGTTTTGATTGTATGCAGTGGTTGCGTAAATATAAACATAATCATGAAAATGAGCATACTCAATTGGTATGAACAATAGCAGAGAAAAGCATCTTATTGATGTCTTCTTTATCTGCCTCCCCTATCTCCCCCACTGCATCAGAAACAAGAGAAGCATATGTAAACACAAACACACAACAGAATGAGGAACTTGATCTGCAAGAATTGCAATACATGACACCTAGTCTTTATAAGCACACATAGTCTTTATAAGCACACATGCATAAATGTTAATGTTTCAATGACATTTAATGGCTTGTCCTGGTTACCTGTTCTCGATCTAACTTGTGTTGTCCACTCGTCGATAATCTGTTCAAAAAACAAGAAATGAAACAAGCAAAGAGATTATGGAATGTCTAAAAAGCCTCTTTGATTTTTTAAGGTATACAATACAATACAGAGAAGCTGAGCATTAGATACTGATATTGACCGTGGGAAGGTTAAAACTTTACACAAGCAATTTATTTGCTAATAATGTTCTTGCCATCTTCTCAACGTTTAGCATTTGGGAAATTGCACAACCCCGAGTTGAGAAAGACAACAACATAATACCAATAAACAAAAGGAACACGGACCTGATTAAAATCAGCCAATGCATCATCTGCATCACCATTTGTTGATTCTCCCAAGGATGCATTCATTTTCTGAATCAGGTTGCAATTTCCAACAAGTGTTGTCTGTGCCTTATCAATCAAATCCTGTTATAACAAAATCAAACAGTCAAGATCTGTTTTAAAATTGCCTAGCTTTGCAAAAAGCCTTAGCAGATCTGACCATTGATGACAGCTATAGAAACTCCATACAGTACAACAAAATTTTACCATTTCTCAATAAAAACTCATCCTTTTGGTTCAAATTACAAAAGATCTAAACCCTTTAATTTCACAAGAAACTATCAACAACAAAACCAACCCTTTTCTTCATTGGAATCAATTAAAAATCTCATCTTTTTGTTTCAAACAACTTGGAATCAACTAAGATTGAATCCTTCATACACAGATTCCTACTGCTAAAATCTCCAGTTTCCTAATTCAATAAGCCGTTACGAGACACACACGAACCTGTTTAGCAGACAATAGCTCCAAGCATTGGTCTTTAAGAACAGTCACATCTTCCTGCAACTTTTTCATTCTCTGAATCAGCTTCATCGGATTCGCCTGCGACCCAATTAGTTAGTTACTTCCGAGCTTTGGATTCAAAGTATTAAACTTTAAACAAATTCAAGATTCCAGAATCGAAAATTTTAACTTACATTGTCAGGATAAGTCTGCTGGAACTCCTTGTCAAGCTTTGAATGAACAACACTAAGATCATGAGAAGCTCTCCCTAAAACATTTATCAGATTATCAACAGCTTGATGATGACGATGACTCATCTTCTTCACTCTCTCCTCTCCTTCTTCTCTCGCTTTCTCAGTTTCCCCCTCTCTTTGCTCTCTTTAGGGTTACTCTTATGTTGGATATGACTCTTTAGTGATTATATACTTAACCTTTTCCACGTATTCGAAATCTCCGTACTTTTACGTAATAAAATGTCTTTGCCCGTGGACGTAGCCACGAGTGTTGGTGAACCACGTTAAATCTGCTTGCTTTAAGTTTCATTATCTGCTCACATCCGTTATAACAAACTGTATCGATTTTATTTTTCTGCGTTGTGCAAATTTCGTGCAGTTTCAGATCCGTGCAAATCTCGGGCCGGTTCAGATCCGTACGAAATTCGTGTCAGTGCACAAGTTTTGTCTTCTCGTTCGTGCGCGGGTTGAATAAGTTTCGTGCAAATCTAGTGCCGAAACGGTTCGTAAAAAATCCGAAGAAAGTTCGTGCAAAAAGCTGTTATTTTTGCAATCATGTTAAATATTCGTTTTGTAAGATTTCAGTGTGTTATTCACAAGTTGAAATTCGTGTCAGTTTTTTGTCTCGCGTAGATCTATCGCAAAAGTGAACTTGTGGGCATCCTTTGAAAGAAAAATCATCTGTTTGATGAGCTGTAATTGAAGAAAGGCACACTCCACGATTTTGAAAGAAGATGAGCGAGGTTTCGGTGAAACCATCCCAAGGTCGAATAAGATTGAAGATGCGTACAATGAAAGAATGAGCTTGATAAGAAATTGCTTCCAAACACGTCCACAAGATTTGCAGTGTTGAGATGCATCACTTTCATAAAACATTACAATTCTGAATAAGTTAAGATGCCAGCTTTGGATTAAGATTGTTAAGGTCTCTTTGCATATGATGAACTTGCGGTCATTTTCATTTTGAACTCTTTCTTTGATCAAATCGTATATTGATGTTAAGGTTAGGATGGAGTTCTTGCTGGCTTTACCATTATCATTGTGGGTAGTGAACAAGAGTTATTATGTTAGAACAAGCGTAGCTACTTCCTGCCGATGAGGGCAACTACAGCTTGATGGTTATTGTAACTCAAAGGGCATTGGATAAACAGACTGCAAAGGGTGTTTTTGTCTGTAAAGACTGAAAAAACAAACAGAATTTTGCTGTTTTGGTTGCTGATGGAAACTCACGATGTGTGGGTTGGTAGTTCTGATGGAAATCACTATCACTCGTCCAAGAGAGAATGGTTCTCAACATATCACTCAGGTAGAATGGTTCTCAACGCATCAGGTAGAGCCCAATTCTTCAAGTCAGTTTGTTGGGATTGGTTCGATTTGATCAGGGCACATGATGGTACATGACTCATTGAACGATGTCGACATGTTCCGTCGATGGAGAAGAATTTGATATCTGTGAGTTTGCTTGATAGCAAGGGTTTTAAGTATTCTGGTGGGGACGGAGTTCTGAGAGTCTGTCAGGGTTCTAATGTGATTCTGAAGGGTAACCTACGTGGTACTTTGTATATCTTACAAGGATCCACAGTTGTAGGTTCAGCAAATGTTACATCTCCAGAGATTCACAAGGAGGATATGACAAAGTTATGGCATATGAGGCTTGGTCATATGGGTGAAAGGGGAATGCAAATTCTGTCAAAGGAAGATCTTCTATGTGGTCATGAGGTCAAGAGCCTGGGGTTTTGTGAACACTGTGTTCTTGGGAAGCTTCATCGTAGTAAGTTTCCTAAAGCTGTTCATATAACTAAAGGTACTTTGGATTACATCCACTCAGATTGTTGGGGTCCTGCTCGGGTTGAGTCTTTGGGAGGTCACAGATACTTTGTGTCAATGATTGATGATTATTCAAGGAAGACTTGGGTGATCATGTTAAAACATAAAGGTGAAGCTTTCAAGAACTTCGGGAGTGGAAAACATTGGTTGAAAATCAGACAGGAAAGAAGATCAAGAGGCTGCGGACAGACAATGGTCTGGTTTTGTTCATCGAGTTCAATCAGTTGTGTAAGGATCGGGGTTGCCCGGCATCACACAGTTAGGAATACACCACAACAGAATGGTGTTGCTGAACGGATGAATCGGACATTGTTGGAGAGAGCAAGATGTATGCTTTCAAACGCTGGTTTGGAAAAGAGATTTTGGGCTGAAGCAGTAAGTACAGCTTGCTACTTGATCAACCGTGGACCGCACACAGGCATCAAGTGCAAGACACCTACAGAGATCTGGTCTGGTAAAAATGCTGACTACTCTAATCTAAAGGTTTTTGGCTGCACAGTTTATTATCATGTTAGTGAAGGGAAATTAGAGCCAAGAGCAAGGAAGGGAGTTTTTGTAGGCTACGGAGATGGAGTCAAGGGATATAGGATTTGGTCTCCATCAGAGAACAGAGTGATTTTGAGCAGGAATGTGGTCTTTGATGAAAGTTCTATGCTCAGATGTTCAACAGAGTCTACAGCTGCAGTAGAGAATGGTAGTATTGATAAACAGGTGGAGCTGATAAAGGATCAGACTGATGATTTGCAGCAACACGAAGAGAATCAAGAGATACAACCAGAAACTGTTTTGCAAGAACCTGTAGAATCAGAAGATAAACCACATAGTATCGCTCTGAACCGAACAAGAAGAGTTGGAGTTAGACCACCTCAAAGATACCGTGTTGAAGACACAGCAGGGTGCTGTTTTGATGAAATGGCGGGTTATGCTTTACAGGTTGCAGAAGAAGTGGATACTTATGAGCCATCCACTTATCAGGAAGCTGTTTCCGGAACTGATGCAGAGAAATGGTTTGCTGCAATGGGTGATGAGATGGAATCTCACAGTAAAAATCAGACCTGGGATCTGGTCACACCACCACCTGGGAGGAAAATTGTAACTTGTAAGTGGATCTTCAAGATAAAGGAAGGGATATCACCGGTAGAAGGAGTCAAATATAAGGCTCGAGTTGTTGCTAGGGGTTTCAGTCAAAGAGAAGGGGTGGACTACAATGAGATTTTTTCACCTGTGGTCAGACACACTTCTATCAGAGCTCTGCTAGCAATTGTAGCACATCAGGATTTAGAACTTGAGCAACTTGATGTCAAGACGGCTTTTCTTCATGGAGAGCTAGAGGAAGAAATTTACATGACTCAACCAGACGGTTTTCAAGTCCCTGGTAAGGAGAATCATGTTTGTAAGTTGAACAAGTCTCTGTATGGACTCAAGCAGTCTCCCAGACAGTGGTATAAGAGGTTTGACAGCTATATGATGGAGTTGGACTACATGAGGAATCCATATGACTGTTGTGTCTACATCAGCAAGGGGGGAGATGAATCTTACATCTATCTGGTGCTGTATGTAGACGACATGCTGATAGCTGCCAAACAGATGAGTGATATACAGAAGTTGAAAGATCTGCTAAGTGCTGAGTTTGAGATGAAGGATCTAGGCGCAGCAAAGAAGATTCTAGGAATGGAAATCCTTAGAGACGACATCGAAGAAGCTTTTCTTGTCACAGAAAGGCTACATTCAGAAAGTGTTGAACAAGTTTGGCATGTCATCATCAAAGCCTGTTGACACTCCGAGTGCAGTTAATCTTCATTTTACCATGTTTGCTCATCAGTCTGAGGAAAAGGAGTATATGTCTCGGGTTCCTTATGCTAGTGCTGTCGGAAGTTTGATGTATGCAATGGTCTGTACAAGGCCAGATCTTGCACATGCAGTCAGTGTTGTGAGCAGGTTCATGGGACAACCAGAAAAGAGCATTGGCTTGCTGTGAAGAGGATATTCGGGTATTTGAAGGGTACATCGATGTTGGCCTCATATATGGTGAGGCTCCGAGCCTGGTTGCAGGCTATTCTGATTCGATTATGCAGGAGATGTAGATAGAAGATCAATGACTGGTTATGTGTTTACCTTGGGTAATTCGTGATCAGCTGGAAGGCAACTGCAGCCAACTGTGACGTTATCAACTACGAAGCAGAGTACATGGCCTTGACAGAAGCTGCTAAGGAAGGTATATGGCTAAAAGGATTGATCAGCGATCTGGGTTTGCATCATGATCAGGCTACAGTGTACTGTGACAGTTTGAGTGCGATCTGTTTAGCCAAGGATCAGGTTCATCACGAAAGGACCAAGCATATTGATGTGAGATATCATTTCTTGAGAAATGAAAAGCGGATTCAAGTGAAGAAAATAGGGACATCGACAACCCCGCTGATATGTTCACTAAACCGGTTCCTCGAGCAAGTTTAAACATTGTTTAGACTTGTTGAATATCTCAACCTGTTAATCGCCCGGGTGGGCGATCAGGCCTCTGATGAGGCATCGGGTCCCTGAAGGGACATCGGTCCCTGTAAGGACATCCGGTCCCCGAAGGGACATCGGACCTCGATAATGCATCCGGTCCCCTGAAGGGACATCGACCTGATAATGCATCGGGTCCCCGGAGGGACATCGACCTCGAATATGCATCGGTCCCCGGAGGGACATCATGACTCGAATATGCATCAGCTCCGATGGAGCATCGGTCTCGGTTGGGCATTACCGCTCGGCGAAGCATCCGACATCCGATATAGCATTCTGGCTCGGCGAAGCATCCGACATCTGATATAGCATTCGGCTTGATGAAGCATCGACATCGATGAAGCAAAGAAGAACTCGTCTTTGTCTGTTACATACGTTCGTGGAGAAGTGGTACATCGCACTTGTGATCGGTGCATCGTACATCTGTCTGTTTTGGAGGATTCAAGTCAAGGTGGAGATTTGTTGGATATGACTTGAATTGGATTGGGCCCATGAATTTAGGCCCAAATCGATTAGGGTTAACTAGGGTTTTATGTTCCTATATATACTTGTTAACTTTCCATGTATTCGAAATCTCTCGTACTTTTACGTAATAAAATCTGTCTCTTTGCCCGTGGACGTAGCCAACAGAAAGTGTTGGTGAACCACGTTAAATCTGTGTCTTGTTCTTTAAGTTTCTATTATCTTGCTCACATCTGTTATAACATCTTAATTTCTCCCGCCTCTTCTCACTCACCTAAAGAACCGAGCAACGGCAATAAAACAACACGGAGTTCTTCCGTTAACGTTTAAAACAACACGACGTTTAAAATTCACTAAACCAATCCAAAATCGAACCGGTCTTCTAAACCAAATAAACGACTCCGGTTTAATGAGAAAAAAGGGTTTTATACTCTTCTTCCTTTGATTCTCTCTCGCCGGTAATTCGCCGCCTCTCTGAAAAAAAAAACGATGGAGGAAGTAGTAAAAGAAGCGCCACCACCGAGTTCTCCTCCGGTTAATGAATACGTAGAAGAGGTTGAAGAAGATGATGAAGATGATCTTTCGTTTTCTTCAGATTCCGATATCGCTGAAGCTCTAGATTGGTTAGACGGTAAAGACGATGACGAGCTGATTGGTGGTGGATTCTCTCTCCATGCTCGTCGTCCTAATGCTCACGGTGGACATGGTTCACGACCTAACTCTAGTTCTCTTCAACCTATTTCAAATAAAGCTCAGAAGCTTACTGGTCATGTTCGTGCTTCTCCTTTGGAGGTATAAATGTTTCCTTATCTCGGGTCTTCGATTGGTGTGGTTCTTTGCAAAGTGATTGACTTTATTATCAATTGGTGTTGGTAGTATATGAAATTTGATATTTTGCTTTCTCCTGAGTCATTGGTACTTGGTTCTATTGATTTTGATTTTGGTAGTATAAATTTACGGTTTTTAATCCGTATATTGGACATTAGCGTTTAGTGTATGGGAAGATTTGTCAAAGATTATAATTTGAAATAGCTTCTGGATTGCTCTTAGTCTCTTGCTCAAATGAACATTTGAGTTTGTAAGATTTATGTGCAGGGAGATTTTGTACTTGTAAGGTGGATAACTATGTGGTTTTAATAGGTATTGTTATTGATTTGAGATAATTGCGGATGCAGGGATGGGAAGGAAGAGTACAAGTCGGAATGTCGAATTCTGTGACAACTGCGATTCGTGGAAGTCTACGAGAGACAGAAATTGGTAGAAGCAGAAACACTGATAAAGCGGACCGAGCAACAGTTGAACAGGTGAGGTTTTGATTGTTACACAAAAATTCGGGTCTGGTCCATTTAGTCAGTGTTTAATGTGATGTGCTGATGGCTGTTTGTTTGCTATTTGTTCCAGGCTCTTGATCCAAGGACACGTATGGTTTTGTTTAGAATGCTTAATCGGGGCGTATTCAATGATGTTAACGGCTGTATTTCGACAGGCAAAGAAGTATGATGTGTTTAGTTATTTGAAAACAGTCAAGAAGTTGTTATGTTTGGCGTTCTTTGTTAATGGGGCTCTCTTTTGCCATTATCTTACAGGCTAATGTTTATCATGCCACGAAATCTGACGGTTCAGAACTTGCAATAAAAGTGTACAAGACATCCGTTCTAGTTTTCAAGTAAGCTTATACAGGAGTAAATGTTGTTTATCGTTGCTTCAAAAAAATTTAACTTGATGATTTTGTTTTTGACCCCATTTTCAACTTTGATGATTTCAGGGATCGAGATCGATATGTACAAGGAGACTATCGTTTTAGATATGGGTACTGTCGCCACAATCCCAGGAAGATGGTGAAGACGTGGGCTGAAAAAGAACAGAGAAATCTTAAGAGGTATTACCTACAGTTTGTTGTGGGTGTGTACTTCATATTGTACTTACTGTTTTCTGTTTATATGCTACAATAATATTGCAACTCCTTGGTTGGTTTATATACATGTTTCATTGGCAGGCTTCATGCAGCAGGAATTAGGTGTCCAGCTGTTATACTTCTACGTCTTCATGTTCTTGTCATGGAGTTTATAGGTTCGTTCTAATTCATTGTCTTTCTTTTTGGTCACTGATTTCAGGCAACTCTTCTCTGTTTACTCTTGTTGCATTAACATATTTCATTGAAACAGAGAAATGATGAAGTAAAGATTTTTCAGCTACCTAGTCAAGTAGACTAAGATTGTTTTATTTATATATATTTGCAGGGAGGGATGGTTGGGCTGCACCGCGTCTCAAGGATGCTGCATTATCACTAGACAAGTTACGCGAGTGTTACCTCGAGGTACGTCTGATTTTCTCATTTAGAAAGTCCAAAGTGTCTTATTGTAGTTCTTTACTTAGACCTGTTGTCTTCGAAACATATCAGGCGGCATTACAGCCATAATTAATCTCTTTAGGGTCTCATGCATTACTATAAGTAACTCACTGACATCTTTTGTTTGCATTTTAGTTGATAATTCAAATGCGAGTATTATATCAGAAGTGCAAATTGGTGCATGGGGATCTCAGTGAGTATAACATACTTTATTTTGAGGTGAGTTTTGAGTTATTTTGTTCATAAAGGATCTCGGAAGAAGCAAAAAAAGTTTTTAAAACAATAGAGAGAAGCCAAATATACTAATATCATCTTGACTTTTTCAGGGGCATCTTTATATTATTGATGTTTCTCAATCTGTGGATCTGGACCATCCTCTTGCCCTGAACTTTCTACGGGAAGATTGTGACCATGTCTCAGTAAGTGCGAATAGTAGCATGATTTAACAAGACGTACTTTGACTGGAAAAAAAGTGTCTGATGTGTGGATTGTTTTGACATTCGCGCGCAGGATTTTTTCAAGAAACATGGTGTGGCTGTTATGACAATAAGGGAGCTATTTGACTTCATAGTGGATCCGACAATAACAGACGAAACTGTTGATAGCTATTTGGAAGAGGTAATGTATAACTTTTTATTATCTGTAATTTTGCCTTTGAATCAGTGGGGAGCTTCAGGTTTTAAAGCTGTAACGTTTGTATTGGTAAAGTCAAACTAATGTAATGAAGTATGTGACAATGGGCAGGTCCAACGAAAAGTTATAGAGCGAGGAGAGATATCCGTAGAGGATGAAATCGCGGATTCAGTATTCATGAAGGTTAGTGAAGTGTATCCAGTCATTAGAACTAACGTGTGAAGCTATCTGTAGAATCATTTTAACTTATTGGTTTTGTTATGATGATTGCAGTCATACATACCGAAGTCTCTGGATGCTGTGAACAACCCTGAGGCTGATGTGGCGAAGATAACGAGCGGACAGGACACAGGAGACATGCTATACCAGACTATAACAGGGCTTAAGGATGCTCTTCCTAAAGTAGAAGAGCAGCAAATAGAGGTGAATGCTGAAGCTGAGGAAGTGGACGAAGAAGAAGAAGACGAAGAAGGAAGCGAAGAAGAAAGTGAAGAGAGTGAAAAGAATTGGGTCCCGAAGACAAGAAAGCTGCAAGGAAAGAGCACAAGAAGAAAGTGAAAGAGGAGAAACGAGAGTCTAGGAAGAATAAAACACCCAAATCTGCCAAGAAGCGAAAGAAGAAAATTTCTAAACCCCACAAGACTCGTTAAGTGGAACAGGTTATCATGTTTTGACACCTATTGTTGCTATTTTTTATTTACAATTATATTTAAAGTTTTGTGTCAAATTCTGGGAAATTGAGTATTGGACCCAAAGGCTCTATAATATATAAGGTCTTCTTCATCCAAAAAACAGTAAGGTGTTGTAATATTTCATAGTACGATTATGATTGAGCCCGGAACAGGCTTACTGTTGTTTCGAGTAGATGACTTAATGTACTCTTGTTGCTAGAAGAGATCAAGAGAATATGATATTCTTTGATTTGACTGAACTTAGAATGTTAAGACTTAAGAGTTACTTTAAACACGGAATCAAAATCTTAATCAATCAGTGGTCCAAAGTATTTCAGACAATTGTAATGGTGAAAAATACTGTAGCAGATAAGTTCAATTTTAATCTTGTTGGGAGCATACCAACCAACCGTTCAAAACTTAAGCCGGATCAGTTGTGAAACTGGATCCAAGTTACTTCCGTTGACAAAGAAGAAAAAAAAGAAAAAAGAAACCTGGAATCCAAATCTTACCTAGCTGACGTAATTGATGCAATGTAAGTTAGGATTACATAAACGTAAATATGGAATATGCCGGTCACCAGTCAATGACACGATGGGTCAAGTCAAGCGAAAGTTCTAAGTTTTAAAATCAAACCAAATTCAGAATACGATAAACACGGAAAACAAATAGGACCTTACAATGCAAGTTAATGTAAGAGACCCTATGTACTAATTTTCTTCGACATGGGACAGCAGCCGAAATTGTTGATTTTCGACCGATCTTTTATTGTTTTCTCCGATGGCAACAAAATTATAACAATTCGATTGCGATTTTACACCTAACCTGTTTTAATTTTTGGACAAGTGTTTCGAAGCAAGACAAAGTATTAAATACAACTTGTTCTTTTTTTTGTAAATACGTTACTAGATACGTATATACTACTGTAGTAATTTGTTAAAGAATTTTCCTGCATTTTGTATTTTACGCATTTCACTAGAGTCTTTTTGTTTTTATGTTCGTTTACTTTTTTTTCTACAATTTTTTTGGTTCCTTCCGAACTATTCTCATATTTTCCTATCTTTCCTTGGTCTGTTTAGATTTGTAGTTTATGTTTTGTTGTGTTTTGTAGATTTTCTTATTCGCTATTCATATTCTAATAATTGTCAATCAAAAAATCATAAAGTAGTATAATAACTTTAATGTTGGTATCACAAGCACATTATGAGACATTTGGTTACTTCATATACTTTTCTTAAATATTACATATGATTTAACCAATATAAAATCCTTACGTTGAACAAAATCAGTTTGGACTATGATCATTTTTATTTACTGTAATCACAAATTTATATATTTAGATAGTAAAAATCACATTTGTACTAACCTATAAAATTAACTCATGGTTTTATATATAACTTTCTTAGAAGTTTTTCAAAAGAATAAATAAATGTATTGGACACCAAATGGTCCAAATCCCTCCACGACCACGAGCTCTTAATAATTGATAAGGTCATCACACATTACACTCCCTCCACTTACTACTTTAACTATAAAAACCCAAAGAAGACCAAATCTCTCTGCGAACATGAATTTGGTCTTCTTCGCTTTAATCTTTAGTTTCTTTCTCACGTAACATCAAAACTGTTACCAAAATTTATGGACTATGATCTCAACACCAACCCATTCGACCTTCATTTCTCCGGTAAACTTCTGGTGAGTTTTATCTTTTCACAGCAATCTCTGCTAAATCAAAGTTGTGCCCATCAATCTTGGAGGGTTCATGTTTTGTTTCCTTTTTTGTTGATTCAGAAAAAGAAGTCTCGGATTCGGGTTCTGCAGATGTGAAGACAAAATGGTTAGTGAAAGACGAAGAGGTTAGTTTTCTTTTCGTCGAACACTTGGTGTGCATCTTTAAACATTATTTGTTTTTACTCGCTCAGTAAATAGATTTAGTTTGATTAGATCGGTGATGTTGAATTCAAAGCTTTGTTCTTTTCTTGATTTAGTTTGGGTAAATGCTGATTTTTTTCTTTTCATTTTATGGTTTTTGTGAACTTTGAATTGAAGACATGTATATTACAAGAGGAGTTAAACCGGGTTAATTCGGAGAACAAGAAGCTAACCGAAACGTTAGCCAGAGTCTGTGAGAAGTACTATGCTTTACAAAATCTTTTAAAGGAGTTGCAGAGTCCTGAAAATGTCAAGTTTCAGAACCAGAATTTAACAAAGAAACGAAAACAAGACCGGGATGAGTTTGTAAGCTCCCCATTGGACTCAGTTGCGGCCCAACAATCGAGAAAATCACCAGCGATAAAGCAGCGGTTTCAACCGCTTACTTCCACGCTGAGAAGTCTGACACAAGCTTGGTAAGTGTTTGGCTGAGTATTGTAGTCTCTACAATAAGTATTGTTTTATTGTTGGTGATAGTAAACGTCTGTTTTAAAGACGATTTGGTACTGTTTTCATAATTCATAGTCTTGTTCTTTATTAAGCACCTTTGAGTGTAACAAATGTTTTTGTGGATATACTTGTAGACTGTGAAAGATGGATATCAATGGAGGAAATATGGGCAAAAGATTACGAGAGATAATCCATCTCCTAGAGCTTACTTCAGATGTTCGTTTTCACCGTCTTGTCTGGTCAAGAAGAAGGTAATTTACATTGAACTTTTAGTTTAAACTTGTTAAAGAGTTCTTTGATATTTGATTGATTAAGATCTATAGTGGTATGTGTGTGTGTGTGTGCATGTTCAGGTGCAACGAAGTGCAGAAGATCCATCGTTCGTGGTAGCCACTTACGAAGGGACACATAACCACCCAGGCTCAAATGCAAGTGGGTCTAGGACAGTGAAGCTTGATTTAGTTCAAGGTGTTCTTGAACCTGTTGAGGAAAAGAAAGAGAGAGGCACGATTCAAGATGTCCTGGTGCAACAAATGGCTTCTTCTTTGACCAAAGATCCTAAGTTCACTGCAGCTCTTGCGGCTGCTATATCTGGGAGATTTATAGAGCAATCAAGAACATGAAACTTCTGTAGAATATATGATTTTGTTTTGTTCTATTTTATTGCTCATCCCAGTTAAAGGAAATGTGGGGTTTTGGGGTGATATTGATTAGGAGATAAAAAGACGTCAAGTCTAGTGTGTATATTTACAGCAAATCAAAGTATCCAAAATGATACACTGATTTTTAAACGGAAAAGAATCAAAGACAAGTTTAAGAAGTCATAATTACCTGAGTGTTCCGAGAGTTTTGATGCTAAAGAAGGCACATGAAGGAGTGTTTGCGATGTTACTAAGAGGGTAAGTTGTGTTTGCGGACATGTGGAGGTTGATCAGAAGTCAAATGTGCAGATTGTAAACTTAGTTGTCTCCAGATTCAACTCAACTTGGGCTCCGGTTCAATCGAAGTTGATTATGGTGATGGTCTGATGGACAATTTGGTTGACGTCCGAGATAAGAAAGAGATACAAGGTTTTAGACATTCAAAAGAGATACCTATGATCTGGATGAAACTGAGCCTCGTCTGCAACCTCTTTGTATTCTATATTTCTGTTGATCTCCTTTCTTCTTGAACTCTTGTTTAGACGGCGCCATTGCCCACTGTAACTTATAAACTCGGTTAGAAACAACTTGTAACCTCAAGATTCAATAGTATATTGTGACTCTTTAAACTCACTACGACGTACTCGTAACCAATCAGGTAACTCACAAATTGTATCAAACCTGAACTCTTCCTTCAATTACAATTTTTTTATTTTATTTATCAATTTATATGGTTTACATAATCGGTTTAACAGAACCAAACAAAAAGAACCGGTACAGCAATACGAGCCAAAAAAAAAAAAAGAATTGAACCGAGTCCAATTAGGGTACTCCTTCATTAGAGGTTAGTTCAGTTGGTTGAGAAATTGGATTCGTGTTTTGAGAAAATTCACAAATTTGTTGACGCATTCGCTCGTAGTTTTGTGTCTGAATTTGTAAGTTTAGGATTCGCCATGGACATCGATGTCGGACCAGTTGATCCATCTGTTCTCTACGAACAAGATCTCCATGTTTCTTCCGCTGTTTGGGAAGGACAGGTTTGGTCCTTTTTTATTTTCCTCATTCTCTTTATCTTCTTCCTCGAAATTTCAAATTTTGAATTTAGGGTTCATCTTAATTTCCCATCTTTCCTTAGGAACGAGGTCTTCTTCGTTGTCAAGAACACACTTCATTACTTCATCAATGGAAACTCACAGATGAACAAATCAAGCTCGTGGACAAAGCTGGTTTCGGATTCTTCCGCAAAATCGGTCCAATGAGTCTGAACAATTCACTAATCTCTGCACTTGTTGAGCGTTGGAGAAGAGAAACCAATACTTTTCACCTTCCTTTAGGAGAAATGACTATAACCTTAGATGAAGTTGCTTTAGTACTTGGGCTTGAGATTGATGGAGATCCAATTGTTGGTTCTAAAGTAGGAGACGAGGTTGCTATGGATATGTGTGGTAGACTCTTAGGGAAGTTACCATCTGCTGCTAACAAAGAAGTTAATTGTTCGAGGGTTAAGCTTAATTGGCTTAAAAGAACTTTCTCTGAGTGCCCTGAAGATGCTTCTTTAGATGTTGTTAAATGTCATACTCGAGCTTATCTCTTGTATCTTATTGGTAGTACCATTTTTGCTACCACTGATGGTGATAAAGTCTCTGTTAAGTATTTGCCTTTGTTTGAGGATTTTGATCAAGCTGGAAGATATGCTTGGGGTGCTGCTGCATTGGCTTGTCTTTACAGAGCGCTTGGTAACGCTTCGCTCAAGTCTCAGAGCAACATTTGCGGGTGTTTGACATTGCTACAGGTTGGCTGCTATGTGTTTAGTTTTGTGTGCATTTGAGATTTCAATATCTTTAGGAAAAAGTAACATAGATTGTCTTATGTATATATAGTGTTGGAGTTATTTTCATCTGAATATCGGTAGACCAGAGAAATCCGAAGCGTGTTTTCCGCTTGCTTTTCTGTGGAAAGGTAAAGGCAGCAGATCCAAAACCGACCTATCTGAGTACCGCAGAGAACTGGACGATCTTGATCCAAGCAAGGTGAAATGACCCTTCAGCCGTCACTTCATCCTTAAGAATTTGTTTATGTCTCTTCTCATGTTAATCGTTGGTTTTGAAAATGCAGATCACTTGGTGCCCATATGAAAGATTTGAGAACTTAATCCCACCACAGATTAAAGCCAGGCTGATCCTAGGGAGATCAAAAACGACTCTTGTATGTTTCGAGAAAATAGAGCTACATTTTCCAGATAGGTGTCTGAGGCAGTTTGGGAAACGCCAGCCGATACCTCAGAAAGTGAAACGCCGTGACAGAAAGAACAGGCGAGTCGATGACTTGGACACGTCAATGAGTCTAGCATGCGAGGAATGGACTGAACGTGGGGATCACATCATGGACAGTCCTGGAGGCAGCAATGTGGTCGATGATGGAGCGTACATGGAATGGTATGCTCGGATTAGTATCACCAAACTTTACCGAGAAGCGTTTCTCGAGTCCCAAGTCATGAATATGGTAAATAAAAAGGATGAATGTGGTTAAACGTTTTATAAATTGAAACCAATGCAAATTGATTTATATTGGTTTTGTTTGTGTAGATTGCTTGTATGAGGGAATTTGAGGAAGCTGCTTCAGGGATTTCGATGGAGAGATTGTCTCCGGTCGAGAGGGAAGTGATGGAGAGTGTGAAGGATACATTCTCTAATAACTTGACGTTTGGAGGATGGCAAGAAGTGGCGGTTAATAGTGGTTATGGGAAGCGCAAGCGTCGGAATGAACAAACACCAACGAGTGGTAATGATATTTCATCTCTTCTGCTTCAAAAAGACACATGAATCTTTTTTTTTTATGTATTAGATTTATTTTTCATCTATGAAACGTTGCAGTGTTTATGTATACTGTATATAGTATTGGCTATGTTGGTTAGAAGGTACAACAACATAACTTCAGTGAAGTAACAATGTGTTTTTAACTCTGATACACACAAACTCTGAATTTCGGCCAATGGCACATAGAAGAAGATGCAAAGGACTACATCAACAAGTTATCTCATTGACATTTGACATGGTACAGTTCCAACAAATTTAAGACCCTAGAATATTTGGTCAAATCTATATTAACGATAGCTAGATGTCAATGGCACTATCCCCTCAAAGCTGAATGGATCATACGAAATGGAAATGGTGCCTATCTTGGTTCAGGTCAAAGCTTGAGAGAAAACAATGAATACTGTTGAAAGCAAATTTTAAGCTCTCATGATTCCAATGCAACAGAGGTCTTGAAGGAGACAATAAATAAGTGGTGAATTATTCATAAAATCAAATAACATAAATTGTATCCGTACGTAGCACACAAATTCTTACCTAGTAAATCATTTGATAAATAGGTTCGTTGATTTTACTCTGGTTATTAAATATGTTGGATTAACTTTATAACCCATTCCTCATCGATAAAATCAAATAAACAAATCCGACGTGCAAGAAAGTACAAATTTTGTTGTTGTATTCCTTCAGAACTTCATACCTTTTTCTTGCTTTCTTGTTCTTAAGCCAGTTACATACTTTATTCGCCCGAGGGGTTCCTCCTTTTAGTCGAGTATGTAAACAACCTGAAACTAATGCTTTTTCCCTTTCTAGCTTTCCACCATTAAGACTCGTTGATTTCCTACGCTATGTTTAAAAATATAAAATATTTTAGAATTTTTTTTTCGTAATATAGAATGTTTTCAAATTTTCTATGTAACATTTATATTAATTTAGTATTTTATATTATACAGTATTGTTTCTAATTGGTTAAACTTGTTAAAAGTAAAATAATCTGCGCTTTAGTTAAAACATTATATATTTTGAAATGGAGAGAGAATATTTCACTGATGCTGCCTTCTCCAGTTCTAAGAGCGGAACACATGTCTTTAGTGAGAGACCTCCACCCCGCACCATCAGATCAGCGCAAGATTTTAATTTCGCATTCGTGTGACGTGGAACAAGTCATGAATGAACCGTTGCGTCCAAGAGAGTGCTTGTTTGGTAACAGATTTGTGTTATCACTATAACCAAACACACATCCCTAAGCACCGAGTCAACGAACGAAGCATGGTTTCACGGGCTTATCTATATAGAAACGTCTTCTCTTGGCTTGGGCTTCGGACATAGTCATCATCATCATCATCATCTATTCATCTTCCTCGTAATTCCCGAAAAAAAAATCAAGAATCATAAGGATATGGCTTCTGCGGAGAGCGAGTACAGGTGCTTCGTCGGAGGCTTAGCTTGGGCCACCGACGAACAGTCTCTGGAGAGAAGTTTCAGCCAGTTCGGAGAAGTTCTCGACTCCAAGGTCCGTTAAGACGACCCGGATCCGAAATTCTGACCCGAATCCGTGTGACTCTGTTTTCTCTATCTCTTTGTTACTCTGTTACTATGTTACTTTCTCTGTTACTTAACCTCGGTACGTTCATCATCGAAACGATCGTCCCGATTTGTTGTATTTTTTTTTTTTATATCTGTTGTTTCTTGTTTCTGTGATTTAACTCGACGTTTTCTGGATCAGATCATCATTGATCGTGAGAGCGGGAGGTCTAAAGGGTTCGGATTCGTGACTTTTAGAGATGAGGATTCGATGAGGACTGCGATCGAGAGAATGAATGGTCAAGAACTTGATGGTCGTAGCATCACTGTTAACGAGGCTCAGGCTCGTGGTTCTGGTGGTAGTCGCGGTGGTAACGACGGTGGATATAACCGTGGAGGAGGTGGTAGTTATGGAGGATCTGGTGGCGGTGGTTATGGAGGGGGTGGTTATGGGGGTGGTGGCTACGGAGGTAGACGTGATCAAGGTGGTTATAGTCGTGGCGGTGGAGGAGGCGGATACGGTGGTGGTGGGAGTTATGGAGGTGATCGTCGTGACGGTGGTTACGGTGGTGGAGGTTATGGTGACGGGGATACGGTGGTCAGGGACGATCTGACGGAGGAAGCTGGAGAACTTGAGCTTTGTGTCTTTGACTCTTTTTGTTGTTTACTTTTTGGTTTTGGATTTGGTCTTTGTTTATTTGTGTTCTCATGTTTAGTTTTTTATGCATAAAAACAAAATAAAAGGTTGATGCTTTTGGTTCTTCCTATGTTCAAAGAGTTAGGTTGCAGATTGAATCAATTCGGAGAAGCTAGTTTGGTACATATCAGGAGATTATCGTAGAACTCAAAAAGCTAATTTCAATTCATAGGAAACTAAAGAATACGGAGTAGTTGCAATAACTGAAATGAAAGATTATACCAATTACCAACTACAAGAAAGTGTATTTTCTTCATAAATTTATCTTATCATTGTACTGTATATTGTATTATAGACCAGTTGGTTGGTTATTCCTTGGTTATTGAAAGCAATCATTTAGGGTATAGTGTCCCAATTAGAAATCAACAGTTAAGCCTATATCCCTTATGTTATTTTGGTATAGTGTCCTAGTAAATAAAATTTTATGCGGTGTCTTCATACATGTAACACCTTTAATAAAATCATCATTTTATTCCTCAAATGAGTTTTTCTGTTGAAAATTAACAAGTCAATAAATGTTTTAAGTCTTTAAGATAACCTCCCTACAAAAATAATATGAAGCTTTTGTACTCTTGTTATCAAAGAAACTGTTGGGAGAATTGCTTGGTGCCTAAAAAATAATACTTTGGTTTTAAAATCTTTTGTTTTAAAACCTCTAATTGTTGAGATCGAGTACCAGTCTTGGTCGAGTAGAAGTCAAGCAAATTGACGTTATTGAAATTCAACTAAACAAATTATTTTTCCAAAATTTAAACATCCAGTTTGGAAACACCAATACAAACTTTACTACTAAGATGCTTTGTAAGGTAAACCTAAATTGACAATTAAGCACATTTTTTCAAATATCAGAACTTAAGTTAGAAAGCAACCATTTATACAACCAAATTGTTACATAGATAGTTGAATATTTTGATATGATGGGATTTATAGAACTTAATGCAAAAGATAAAGATAAATGTAAATTTGGATCGGATAAAGTTACTCCAATGATGTGAAGGTGACAATTCCTAAATATGAGTAACTTGCATTTCCTTTTTCTTAGGAAGTCTAAAACTTGTATCATTAGAATTACTTGATCCGAATTCACATTTTCCCTCATCCTTTGCACAAAACTATTATGAAATCTCATCATATTGAGATTCTCAATTTTCTATGCAAGAACTTGGCTCTCGAAACTCTGCATTCTAGTTCAAGCTCATATATCTAAAAAGCATTCCTTAAGATAAAATTCATGGTTTATCTTAAAAAACAACTAAATACTAATCATCTATTTGTGCTTCCAAAATGGATGTATAACTTTTGTAAATTTTTGTTTTGTTGAATTGAAGGTCCATGACGTCATGTTGCTTCAGTTCTACTCGGCCACTGCTAATACCCGATCTAAACAGTCAGAAGTTTTTATGCAATAGATTTTAAACAAAAGCATTATCTTCCTAGGCGCCAAACAATTTTCCAACATAGTCTTAGATAACAGTGGCACAGAAACTTCATATGTTTGTAGGGGCATCACTCTTAAACATTATTATCTTCAACAGAAGAAGTAATATGAAGAACGAGATGATGAGTTTTATCTAGGTTGTTTCATGTATCAAGACGCCAAATAAGATTTTACTCACTGGGACACTATAACAAAACAACAAAAAGAAAGTTCTCAACATTCTTAATGTTGTCTTACTGAGTTTATAAAGTGCAACCAAACTAAGAAAAAAATAAGAAAGTTTTGTGAATGTATTAATGCTGACACCAATGAACGACCTTCACCGAATTTGAAAATGTCCTTGTTGGATAAATTAGAAGAAGTTTTTCTTAGTCGGGATTCTGATCATCGATACAAGATTGATTACTTTAATGAAGTAAGAACACTAACAAGTTAAACTATAATAAAAAGAAGAGTTTTTTTTTCTTGAAGGCTGAGGTTGATCGTCTTTAAAGTGGGAAACTAAAAGAAACTTTGATGAAAAGAGTTTTGAAACCTAGTCTAAGCTGAGATTTAAGAAGATTTGCGAAGTAATAGGGTTTATACAAATATGGATTGTTGAGCTGATTTTAAAGAGTTTATACAAGTGTCTTTGTTGAAGCAATATCTAATTTTTTAAAAATTTCTAATTCAATTTTTTTTTGCATCCATCAGATCCTTCTTGCTGATGTGACATGGATTGTTATGTTCGACGTTATCAATAATCCTTGTATAACTCAACATGTCATATAATTAACTTATAAACTTATAGTAGAAAAAGAAGAAATATATTTTTTCTTTGAATTCATGACTCCACCTTTCTGATAAAGGAAGAAAAAAAAACCTACTTGGTCAAATATACTATAGATCTTTTGTGAAAGACATGAATTGGCGACAAAAAAAGAAGAAGAGATGAACTTATAAAACATTAAGTTGATAAGTTGCATCAATTTATGGTGAGTATTTGAAGCAAGTGTTTATCAAAAGTAGTGATGTTTGATTTATTTGCAATTCATTAGCTTAGTCTAAATAATCTATAATCGTTCATACTCTAATAAAAAATAACTCAAATTACGATAGAAAATCAACAATTAAAACTAACCTTTAGTGTGTGACATTGATTTTACCCATCATATGAGAAGATATAGGATAGTAATCGTCAGATGTTTTCTGAAGACAGAACCGACTTTGTTTTCCGTAAATCCAAATTTCAGAATCTATCTCTTTAACGACTGGAAATCAATCTTTCTTTTGAGAGTGTTTACATATTTTTTCTATCTCGGCTTCTCAATTTTTTTTGGGAGCAATGCGACAACCCTTAATGCGCCGATGGGAGAACTCCTCGATGTGGTTTGTGACAGAGAGAAGAAGACTTGTTTTAGTTGTTATCTATATCGTATATGATGTGTTTATATAAAAAAAATAAAGAAAACAAAAAATATAAATTATAGGATAAGGCTACTTTTAAAAAAAAATTGAGGAAATACACCATTTTCGGATACCGGGTTTAGATTTTTAGGTTTAATTTATTCATTTTAGGGGTTTGTTTAAAGTATAAGGCTATAAAGTTATATAATTACAGTTTAGGGGTTTAGTTTTAGACTATTTAAATATCTTCTTATGGTTTTTTTGTCAACAATTTTTTAAACTGACTCAAAAGTGTTTTTTAGTCAACTAATTTTAGTATAAATCCAAACTTAGCTATTTAGTTAGTAAAAATAAAGAAAACATTGTTACAAATTCATTGTAGTCAACAAATTACAATAGGAATTAGTCTGGCTGTTCTTTTTCTTGACTTAAATATTCTTTAAAGTGATAATAATTAAAATATAAATTTACCACTATGTAAATTTTGTTTTCATTTCTAACACATATAAGCTTACTAGGAAAAACACAAGAAAGAAAGTTTTTACTATTAAAAGTACTTTTATATAGACTTATAATAGAATATTTTTCTTATCTATTATTTGTTAAAACCATTGTTATAAAATTTTTGTAACTTTTTTAATTTTGGAATATAACTTTTGTGATATTTATAACATTATAAAGAAAAAGTTTTAGTAACTCATATGCTTAGATAGCTCAGTTCCATATTTTTTTTCAACAACTCAGTTCCATATTGTTCAACATAATGGAGAGAGGAGAGTATACGAAACTTTTAACAAAAGCCACAATAAACCAAAATTAGATATTAATATGTTAATTTAAATATTTTTTATTTTGAAATTAAAAATATATATTTATAACACATACAAATAATCTTAAAATATACACTTATTAATAAAATATGGTATGTTGTGTTTTTTTTTTTTTTTTTTTTTTTGAAAACAATGTGCGAAATCAGCTTAAAACAAGCCAATTTGTAGGAAAAACATTAACAAGGGTAATTTGGTGAGACTCAAGTCTAGCTCGACGCGCCAGCTTATCTGCATTACCATTCTGCGTTCGGGGGACAAAGACAAGAACAAAGGATTGGAATTCTTCCTTATCCGCTTCAATTTCATCCAAATATGTCTTGAAAGCAGGCCACTCGGATGGCGAAGACACCATCTTCACCAAATCAGAACAATCTGTGAAAAAAACAACATTCTCATTATCCGCACCTATCATGCAGCGCATTGCCCAAATTAAGGCCTCTATTTCTGCGTGGAGGGGTGACAAGCTACGTCGAAGATTAGAAGCACCCATGGTGGGACATTCCCCATTAGGAGAAATGCAATACCATCCTCGGCCTGAAAACTGGTCAGTCCCCTTCCACGATCCATCCACAAAGCATCGGTAACTAGATCCGAATCTGTTATCTGCTGTCAATTCCGAAATCGATGAACCAGTAGAGGGACAAGGCCCATCCTGAGAAATATTTCCTAATGACTCTGCTTGAGCTCTGAACCAAAGTTTGGCTTCCTCCTCTGCTAACTGTAAGATCGCTAGGGGATTGGAATCCAAATTACTAAAAATTTTATCATTCCTAGCCTTCCAAATATACCATAAAATCCATGGAAATATATCCACTGAAGGATTCTGCCAGATTCTCCAAAATAAATAATCCATGTTTGCATAGATAGACTCTGAAGGGAAAAACCCTGGAACTGATGGGATTAAGGACAATGCCCAGACTTGCATAGCCGGAGGGCATAAAAACAGAGCATGATTGATTGTTTCTTCCGACCTACCACATCGACCACACTCAAGATCACAGGTCATGCCACGTCTCCGTAAATTGGCTGTTGTTGCTACACAACCCGTGATTGCTTGCCAGAGAAAATGTCTAATTTTTGGTGGGCACCTAATCTGCCAGACAAAAGCCTGCAAAGGAGTAATAGATGGACCAACAACAGGTGCTGAGGTCAGCTGGGATTGCCGCAACACTTTGTACCCGGATTTAACTGAGTATAGACCAGATTTTGTGTAGTGCCAACCCATTAAGTCTGGTGAATCTGGTTTACCAATAGGTATTGCAGAAATAATGGCAACATCTTCCAGCCTGAAGGAAGCCGAAAGTAAAGCCATGTCCCAGGAGTGCGAACTCCTGTCAAGAAAGTTTTTAACTCTTAGCGTAGGATCGATGGGCAATCCCGAACGCAGTGCTGGTCTCGGGGATTGAGCAGGAATCCAGGGATCAGACCATACTAAAATGGAGTCTCCAGATCCTACCCGTTTAATAAGTCCTTTGTTTACCAGAGAGCGAGCAGATACCATGCTCCGCCATCCATAAGATGGGGAGTAGGATTTGATTGGATCCAAAGGGTTAGAATGCCTATAGTACCGTCCTTTAAAGACTTTAGCAAATAGTGAGTCTGGAGCTGTAATCAACCGCCAAAGTTGTTTAGCTAACAAGGCAGTGTTGAAATCGTCCAAACACCGAAAGCCCAATCCTCCATCAGGCTTATCAACACATAATTTGTCCCAGGCGATCCAGTGTAGCCCTCGAGTGTCCCCAGAAGCACTCCACCAAAAATTAGATATTGCGCTAGTAAGTTTTCGTGTGACCGTTTTTGGAAGACGGAAGCAGGACATGACAAAGGTAGGGACAGCAGTCGCTACAGATTTGATCATTACCTCCTTTCCCCCCCTTGACAATAATCGGGCAGGCTAACCACCGGTCCGCTTTTGCAAGCGGTCCTGAACAAAGGAAAACACCTTTGTCTTTGACCCTCCTAAACTTTCAGGAATACCCAAATAAGAGCTCATACCTCCCAAGTTAGAAATTCCCAGAATACACCTTTGTTTTTTTTTTTTTTTTTTTTTTTTTTTTTTTTTATACTTTAGTTGTAACATTTAATTTTGCCAAAGTGTAATCGTAATCAATTTTAAAATTAAACTTTTTTAGACAGCCAAATAAAAGTTTGTATGGTAAAATGTAAAAGAACTCGACAACAATAGCTTTATAATTCATTTTCCTTATTACCCTTTTATGTACGTTATAAACTACATGACATTGCCAACTAATGTTTTACATGCATCAGCCATACAACATGCATCGGCTGTTTTCAAAAATATATAGTTGTAAATTATGTCTGTAAGTCTGTTTGTGACATGCGTTACATTTTGTCTTCACTTCTAACTTCCAGTACATTTCTATTTTTTTCTTTTGTATAAAACTATTTTTTATGCCAGCTACTTACAAGCATTAGACGTTTCAAAAGAAGATAAGAGTTACATTCACATTTTGTCTTCATATATTCTTAATTTGTGGTAAGCGTTATATTTTGTCTTCATATATTGTTTATGCCAGCTAACTGTAACATGCATTGGCCGATTTAAGAAAAGATAAAATTGTATCTTTTTCTCTAACTTCCAAGTCTGGACACATTTTTTTGGCTTCCCTTATAGAAAAACTTTCCTTTCTTCGGTATATGACGACAGGCAAACTGTAAATGTAACGCCTATATTTTTGATGACATATTACACTAGATACAAAATCTGTTACAATTTAATATTTACTTTTGTATTATGTGTGTGTGTGTCCAAAATGAATATGACTAAACCCAAATTCAATTTTTCAGTTTATTACAAACACTTTCCTAGTTTAAATATATGAAAACTAAAATAGCCGGAAAATTTGATCTAAATTTTGAGAAATTGTTATAAATATTATTTGATATAAATTTTAAAAGAAAACAATATAAAGTTGATATAAATTTTAAGAGAAAATTATTTAAGAAATCTTCATTTAACTCGAAATTATAAAATAAGCAAGAATGTCAATAAGTTTAAATCTCCAATTGTGACAAGCGTTATATTTTGTCTTAAATTATTTTTCTAGGCCAGCTAATTGGAAAATGCATTAGACGTTTAAAGAAAGAAAAAAAAAATTGTAAGTAAATGTTTGTTTGTGATAAGCGTTACATTTTGTTTTCACTTCTTTTCTTCTAACTTCCAAGTGAACATAGTCATTTCAATATATTATTACACTCTATACAAAATCTCTTACAATTTATTTACTATTGTTCTATCCAATATGAAATATGTGTAGAAAAAAATTTAAACTTTTGGCTAGTATGCATTCCTAGTTTAATTATATGAAAATAAAAATAATTTCAGAAATTTTATCTAAATTTTTAAGAAGTCATCTACTTATAAGCATTTTTGATACATGTAGAATATAATCTAAATTTGATGTTTTTAAAAATCATCTAAAATAATAAAATAAGCAAAAACTGGAGATAATAAAATAAGCAAAAACTTTAATGCATTCTTTTTTGTTAACGTTGGGCTACAACATGCCAGTTCATCAACTATATCCTTATATTTCAATACGTAGAGAGCGGGATTTGAATTTCAATACATTATGTTTGTGACTATTATTTTAAAAATGAGTATTTGAATCGGAAAAAGAATTTAGTATCTTTCTTCCGGCTTAATTGTTTTAATTGAAAAATAAAAAATGAAGGAAAGTTAGGATAAAAGAAAATGAGAGAAAAGTCGTCCCTATTTTAGTTAAATAAGTTATTAATTAAGTGGATTTAACAATACTAACGGTATTTTGATTTGACGTGTGAAAATCATTACAATAGAATTAACGGTATTTCAACTTTTCGCGCGTGAAAAATTGTTTTAAATTTATTATAAACTTAGCCTTGATTTCATATTTTTGTTTGTATTTGTGGTAAAATACTATATTATTTTTTCAAAAATTTTAATCCTTATTTTTGATATAAATAAGTGAGTTGGGAGCATGAAATTCAGTTTAGGAACAGAAAAATTGGTTTTCCCTACATCTTCTGTTTGAGAAAGAAAAAGAAACCGAGAACTTTGAGTTCTAAATCTCTATTTTATTTTCAATGGATTCAAAGAGGAAAATATCACAAGAAAAAGGTATGCTATTTGTTTCTATGAACATATATCCATATATATATATATATACATATATTTATAAAAGTATTGTACTGCAAAATTACTTGAAGTTTAACAATGTCTAAAATCAGTTTTCCCCCGTAGTTATGGTTGTTTCTAAATTATAATGTATGAGTACATTATTTTAAAAGTCATTTTATTTCTTCAATTTTGATGTCAACTAGTCTTAGAATTTTCAACCCAATTTTATATATTCAGACCTATATCAAAACGATGATGACAAAAGGAAGAAAGTCATGATACTAGATAATCAAGAAGCCGGAGGAAGCAGTGGCGACGGATTAGTGGACGTACCAGTCATGTACTTGACTCCGGAAAAAGACATACATAAGAATCATACAATCGGAAGCTCATTTAAACATCTCATGATTGGTGGCAGCAGCATAGGTGGTAACAGTGGTAAAGGGCTAGACAAGGATATTTTTTCAGATGTAAGTGTACATATATCTTTAAATAACAATTATTCTACGGTAATAATAGTCTTTTGTTGCTGTTGTTATGATCTTAGATGTAGCATACTTTTGGTATTTGATATGTTTGATGAATTAGTTTTTAATTATGTGTAGGGAAATGAATTGGTCAAAATCAATACGAGTAAAGACAAAGGAAAAGCCATCTGCGACCTGAATGAAACTGTTTGGCGACAAGATGAACCAGTTTCAAACACATTTGAGGTTTACCATTCGTTGTCATTGACAAGAGTTGTTTAGTTAAAACGCAAGGTTGAGATTGATACTAATGATTTCTGTGGCCTTTTTTATTTTTGTAGACAAGTGGAGAAATACTTAAAAATTGTGAGCATTCGTGGATATGGAAGCAAGGTTCTGCTCATGTTTGTTGGATATGTGGAATCATTGACAAGGTCAGCAAATATCTAATTACGTTATAAATTAAATAATATATATACTTTTTACATACTTTACCAATACAATAATTATGTCTTACAATAATATGTATATTTGAGTGTCAATCTAGTTTGTCCGGATTAAACCGGATTCAAAACTTTATATCAAATAGAAATTTAACATAAATATGTAAATTACACATAACTAAATATATCTATATATATAAAGTTAACTTTACTCACTCCTGGTGCTGCCACATCAGCTTCTTCTTCTTTAATTTTGTGGGCCTTACAAATTTTAATAAGCTCTTTAAACAATTACAAAAATGATAAACTGATCCATTAGATTTCATCCAAATTCTGTAAGCCCAACACTATTTCATCCAAAGTCTCTAGATCCAGCACTATATCTAAATCATATTGATTCAACCTGATAAAGCTTAGCGACGATAGTGTGAAGGATGGTCCACCTTCACACGTTTCTCGCCTCCTTAACCCTCGATCCATATCGTTTCACCATCCGATGTTATAATGCATACCCTTCAATTTTAATTTCTCCACTCCTCTAAACTTTCACACATCCTTTCATGTCTTCCGTCACTAGTGCAACGGCTTCGTTTGTAATGGCTAATTATGTTGTTCCAAAATCAAATATTCTATCTATAGAGAATATCTACCCCTCGATCATAATTTGAAAAAGCATTAAGCAAGGAGCAAACAAAATAGGGATTAACGAGACTCTAATTTTATTATTCAACCATAAAAAAAAAGTAAAAAAAAAAAAAGAATAGAGCATCTACCCGATATATATATATATGAAGTAAAACATTGAATTTGGAATAATATTATTATCTATTTGTACCTAACTTTCTTTCAAGTATTGTTTATGCTTAGTTCTTTTACATATATGTGCATCATATGGTTAAGACACATAATTATAATAGACAAATAAAATATTTTCCTAGGTCAAAAAGACAAGAATTATGACTAGAATCTCCATTGATATTGTAATTATATATCATCATTTCTAACTACAAAAACATCCACCTAAGCAATATTTTGTTTTACTTTAAAATAAATTTAAAATATTTATTTAGTGCATATTTATGTTAATTATAATTAATAGAAAGTTTAAATAATAATAAAAATTATGTAAAATAAATAAAATGTTAAAATAAGAAAACAATACTATAATTTTTTATTAGCGGTAATAATTTAATTAAAATTTTCTGTTAAACTCATCATAATTTAAAATTTCAAATGTATTATTGAGTTTTAGAATGGAAGTAAATTTTAAATTTATGGTAGAATAAAAAATTATGTAATTGCGTATTATTGAGTTTTAGAATAAAAGTAAAATTTAAATTTATGGAAGAATATTTTTTTAAATGTAATTATATATTATTGAGTTTTAGAATGGAAGTAAAATTTAAAATTATGGTAGGATAAAAAATTATGTAATTTTATTTATAAGATTTTAAACAGGAAAAATAAAAGTAAAAGTGAAATATTATTTTATAACATGATCAAAAAGAAAAACAAATTTGATATTTCATAAATTGAATTAAATGCTTTTAATCTAAATTTAAGTATTGAAAGATAGTAATTAAAAAATAGTTATAATTTATCTTGAAAATCATTTTACAGTCTAATATGTGTTATATGTGAGCCAATAGAAGGTAGAAAAAAGTTGATTTCAAAAGGGGTGCATCATCAATAATGACGAAAGAATTATAGTTAAAAGTGTTTGAAAATAAATTAATAAAACTTGGGAAGATAATAATATACACAACTACACATGAGTAAATTAAAATCTTTGATAACTCATTAATTGTGTCAAACAAATGAGTTTGTAAAAAAATAAATGACATACATTAATAAATAGATTATCATTCCAAGTCGGGTTTAACAGTTTAACCATATAATAATGAAAAGTAGGATAAGATAGACACATTCATGAATTGGTTGTTTATGGGACGTTGCAATTACTTCGATGAGTAAAGCAAGCTCGGTAAAGATGTTATAATGATATGATATTATATTTTACCTTTACGCTAAGCAATATTCATGAGATTCTGTATATTTAAATTTATACATAGTAATATTATCATTGTTATGTTAGTATCAACATCTAATCATAAATAACATATACAATTAGATCAACAAATGGATCAGCATCAAAACCTTTTAAAAATATTTTAATAAAATATAAATAAGAAATATACTCTCTTAATGATAAAAGATCTTGAAGTAGTCATCAATATCGTTTATTTATTCTAATATTACTACATGACATATATTTATAACGATTTACCCTCAAAACTTTGAATGATTATATTCGAGCTCAAGAATTAATATTAATAGAAAAAAATAAAACAAAATCCCGCGCTTGCGCGGGTACAAATTCTAGTATATATATATATATATGTGTGTATGTATGTGTGTGAAACATAATAGGTTTTTTTTTTAAAGTTAAAAGAAACATAGAAACTTCAAAAATAACTTGTAATCTAACACATCATTAAAACCATAAAAAGAAAATTATACTTTTTAGCAAAAAAATAAATAAAAAACCCCAATTCCCATGTTTTTCAATTGTTTTAAATGATTTCTTAACTGGATTAAAAAGCATGGTTGCCCATCTAATTAGCAGTTCAACTCGGAATTTTCTTTAAAAATTCTTGATTATCTATCAGCTGTTTTTTCAATCCAATTTGTTATATAATCAGGAATATTCGTTGCCACCCGGATTCGGATCAAATAACTTCAAAGACATCAGTCTAAGAGTTCCTAAAGATGGGTTTTTAGGAACTGGTATTTTCCCACATCCTGTGCACAGGAGTAGTATGAATTCTCATCACATAGAGATACTTAATTTTCTATGTAAAAATTTGGGTGTGCAAAACTCGAATGGATGCATTCTAGCTCAAGCTCCAATATCTGAAAAGACGTTCTTGATGATCAATTTCATATATGGCTACCTTAAAAAACACCCAAATAGTAAACCTCTATTTGTGCTTCCAAAACGAATGGTTAAATTTTGGAAAAAGGAGTTTGTTGAATTGGAAGCCGATGAGGTCATGTTGCTTGACTTCTACTCAGCGAAGGCTAATACTCGGTCTCAACAATTAGAGATACTAAAGCAATGGGCTTTCAACAAGAGTATTATCTTCTTAGGCTCCAAACAGTTTTCCAATATAATCGCTGATAACAATGGTATTGAAGCTGCATATCTTTGTAGAGATCTTCTCATAAACATTCCTTCACTGGTTATTTTCGATAGAGGAACTGACCCTAGGAATGAGATGATGCGTTTTCTTAAGTTTGTTGCGCTTATCAAGACTCCAAGTAAGATTTTACTTACTGGGACTTTATATCAAAACAGCATGAAGGAGGTTTTTAGTATTCTTGATGTTGCCTTTCCTGAGTTTTTGAAGCACAACAAAGCTGGGGAAAAAATCAGAAAATTCTTGAACGTTGATGCCAACACTGATGGGCTTCCAATGGATTTGAAGATGCCCTTGTTTGATCAACTGGAAGATGCTTTACTTCGTCAAGATTCAGATCACGGCGAGAAGATTGGTTACTTAACTGAACTGAAAATGTTGACAAACAAAGTTATCTACAATCACCAAGGACAGTTTCTTCTTGAAGTTCCGAGATTGATGGACTTTACGATGGTCTTAAAACCGACATCAAGCCAAAAGTCAGCATGGGATATTGAAAAAAACTCTAAAGGGAAGGGTTTCAAAACATACTCTACCTTGAGTGGAATCACGCTTCACCCGGTGCTATGTACTTTCTCGGACCGGGTAAAAAGTCTTCCCGCCCCAAATGAGGATGAGATAGATGAGATTGTCAAAAGTATTGACGTAGCAGATGGCGTTAAAACAAAATTCTTCATGGGATTAGTGAAGTTATGCGAATATACAAATGAGAAGATTCTTGTAGTAAGCCAATACGTCATCCCACTGATATTCCTCCAAAGACTCGTGGCTAAGATTAAAGGTTGGAAAGACGGCAAAGAAACCTTCATGATTAAAGGTGACACCAGCCTTTCTGCTCGAGAAGTCTCGGTTAATCAGTTCAACAACTCACATGATGCCAGAATCTTCTTTGCATCGATCAAAGCGTGTAATGAGCATATCAGTCTCACGGGTGCAACAAGGGTTTTAATGCTCGACATCATCGCCAAACCTTGTATGGCTAGACAAGCCATAGAGCTAGCGTATCATCCAGGACAGCAAAAACAGGTTTATTCATATAGGCTGGTGGCTGCAGACACTTCAGAAGAAGACGAAGACATAATCGCAGCTCGTAAGGAGATAATTTCTGGAATATGGTTTGATGGGAAGACATATCCCGTCGATGGAAAATTTTGTATTCCGAGCATTGATGGGAACTACAGCACTGATCACTTTCTTGGATCTTCATATATGAGGGAAGACATCAAAACCATATACAAAAGGTTCGCTTTGGGTTGGTTTTTATCTATTTGGATGTATTTGTATAACCTAATATTTGATTTGCTTTCTATTTTCTTTTTGTTTCCAGGTAAAATACGAGCGGCACCTTGATGCCGTTAGAAGTCAACACTGACTCTTTCTATTTTATATTGATGTATTTTTATTAGTAAATTAATTATAACAGACGAAGTGTTGTATGTATGTCGATAAAACCTTTATTTTTCTTTTACTCAAATCGAGTAACAAAAATGAATACTCAAATCTTTTTGGTATTTTTAAGTAATGGCTCAATTAACCATTTTGAATATGGGTTGTCGATTTAACGTTGGTTTTCTGAATTTGTTATTTTTGAAAGGTTAAAAACTGATAAATTTGGAGAAAACTTTAGTAGTAGAATAGTTTCTCTCATTTTATTCTTTAGCCTTTAGGCTTATATTTATATAAGAGATATAACTTGTCTAACAAATTCTTTACATATACAATAATGGTAAATCTACTTATTTAGTATTAGAAGAATATTACACAAATATTAACTTTCCACTTAACTCGATCTCGTAATCTCCAAGATCTCCTCATACCTGAGGCAAGCTCATACGTGGTAACACGTATGAGATTGACGATCATCATCACATTATTCACGGTATTCATACTCACTATAGAGTCATGAATGGCGTTATACCTCACCATAAGGTCATCGATTCGGTGAAGAATGTGTATCTCCATTGATTTCAACATCACAAGTTTAAATCGTTCTTTGAACTTCTTGTTCATGAAGAAACTTGTGTAGTGGTCATGGTCAGAATCAGGTTTGTCATCCTCGGATCATCATCGTATCCGTCGGAGTCGTCACTTGGCAGTTATCTTCGTGGCCCATCTTGTTCGTAGTAAAAGATGATACCACATGAAGACTCATACAAAAAACACAATCATGTGCTATTGTGTCCATATCTCTCATGAAAGAGACGAACATATCTTCTTCTTCTTTTTTTTTTTTTTTTTTTTTTTTTTTTTGGAAAAACAAAACAAAAGAACGAAAATAACTCTAAAGGAAATCAAGGAAGTATGTTTGATTCCCAAAAGAAAGAAAACGAATACAAACAAAGAAACAAAATTCAAACTTTTTTTTTTTTAAACTGCGGAAACAAAAGAAAACCCTAATCCATAGGCATAGGATTAAGGCTCTGATACTATGATAAATTTGGAGGAAACTTTAGTAGTAGAATAGTTTCTCTCATTTTATTCTTTAGCCTTTAGGCTTATATTTATATAAGAGATATAACTTGTCTAACAAATTCTTTACATATACAATAATGGTAAATCTACTTATTTAGTATTAGAAAAATATTACACAAATATTAACTTTCCACTTAACTCGATCTCGTAATCTCCAAGATCTCCTCATAAAAACAGTATGCATTTGTAATATAAAAATGTTTATTTTCTTTTGAATATAATTTAGCATTAATTTTTTTTTTAATTTTATTTCAAGTCGGGCCCTTTGAATATTCAAGCTATCACATTAGTATCTCGAACATGAATTTAAATAGAAATCATATATTTTGACGTAACAGTTACTACATGTACACTTATTAGATGCACAATTCTCTACGCCACGGCTAATTGTAACCATGCACACTTAGTTGTAAAAAAAAAAAATTACCAATTAAGTTGCCTTATGTTTCTTGATTCAATAAAGAAAAATTCTGATTTTATAATTTATTATTCTAGCTTTAATTAAAATTAACAGGATTTAGCATGCAATAAAAGTAGATTAGGGTTTAAAAAAATATTTGGACATTTATGAAAGCATGTGAGTAGATTCAATATAGTGTGTTTCTGATTTTTCAAGTGTTGAATGCTCAATTAATTTTCAAATCAAAAGACATGCATTGAATAAGATTACTTTTTCAATGTTAAGAAAGATGTTTACATAAGTGAGACAAACAAAAAACGATAGAGCTCGTGGAAAACAAGAATCATAGCGTATTACGAAAGTAAGAAACTTATTTCAGAATCTGAGTCAATTACGTGTCATAGTGTAGTAGTTTTCGTTGTTAAGAGCAGAAGATGGATACAAACACATTATTCATTGTTTAAATGATAGAGAGTAGAAGATATATACAATCTAGAGATCGATAACCTTCTACGCATAGAAACAAACGATACAAGAGTTTTAACATTTTTGTCACATACACGACAATTATTGAAAGCATGAAAAGCAATACTGTGAAAGATGACTACCCCTTAACCTCCGGTTGCACATGGTATCTTCATGGATTTTGTAGTCTAGGCAGTTTCAACTGCATTCATCAAGCCTTTCGTGCAGATTGAAGAACATGCGTTTGCACATTTTTCAACCGCTCCATTCACAATGAATACGTAGAAGAGGTTGAAGAAGATGATGAAGATGATCTTTCGTTTTCTTCAGATTCCGATATCGCTGAAGCTCTAGATTGGTTAGACGGTAAAGACGATGACGAGCTGATTGGTGGTGGATTCTCTCTCCATGCTCGTCGTCCTAATGCTCACGGTGGACATGGTTCACGACCTAACTCTAGTTCTCTTCAACCTATTTCAAATAAAGCTCAGAAGCTTACTGGTCATGTTCGTGCTTCTCCTTTGGAGGTATAAATGTTTCCTTATCTCGGGTCTTCGATTGGTGTGGTTCTTTGCAAAGTGATTGACTTTATTATCAATTGGTGTTGGTAGTATATGAAATTTGATATTTTGCTTTCTCCTGAGTCATTGGTACTTGGTTCTATTGATTTTGATTTTGGTAGTATAAATTTACGGTTTTTAATCCGTATATTGGACATTAGCGTTTAGTGTATGGGAAGATTTGTCAAAGATTATAATTTGAAATAGCTTCTGGATTGCTCTTAGTCTCTTGCTCAAATGAACATTTGAGTTTGTAAGATTTATGTGCAGGGAGATTTTGTACTTGTAAGGTGGATAACTATGTGGTTTTAATAGGTATTGTTATTGATTTGAGATAATTGCGGATGCAGGGATGGGAAGGAAGAGTACAAGTCGGAATGTCGAATTCTGTGACAACTGCGATTCGTGGAAGTCTACGAGAGACAGAAATTGGTAGAAGCAGAAACACTGATAAAGCGGACCGAGCAACAGTTGAACAGGTGAGGTTTTGATTGTTACACAAAAATTCGGGTCTGGTCCATTTAGTCAGTGTTTAATGTGATGTGCTGATGGCTGTTTGTTTGCTATTTGTTCCAGGCTCTTGATCCAAGGACACGTATGGTTTTGTTTAGAATGCTTAATCGGGGCGTATTCAATGATGTTAACGGCTGTATTTCGACAGGCAAAGAAGTATGATGTGTTTAGTTATTTGAAAACAGTCAAGAAGTTGTTATGTTTGGCGTTCTTTGTTAATGGGGCTCTCTTTTATTATTATCTTGCAGGCTAATGTTTATCATGCCACGAAATCTGACGGTTCAGAACTTGCAATAAAAGTGTACAAGACATCCGTTCTAGTTTTCAAGTGAGCTTATACAGGAGTAAATGTTGTTTATCGTTCGTTCAAAAAATGTTAACTTGATGATTGGGTTTTTGACCCCATTTTCAACTTTGATGATTTCAGGGATCGAGATCGATATGTACAAGGAGACTATCGTTTTAGATATGGGTACTGTCGCCACAATCCCAGGAAGATGGTGAAGACGTGGGCTGAAAAAGAACAGAGAAATCTTAAGAGGTATTACCTACACAGTTTGTTGTGGGTGTGTACTTCATATTGTACTTACTGTTTTCTGTTTATATGTTACAATAATATTGCAACTCCTTGGTTGGTTTATATACATATTTCATTGGCAGGCTTCATGCAGCAGGAATTAGGTGTCCAGCTGTTATACTTCTACGCCTTCATGTTCTTGTCATGGAGTTTATAGGTTCGCTCTAATTCATTATCTTTTCTTTTTGTTCACTGATTCCAGGTTACTCTTCTCTGTTTACTCTGTTTCATTAGCATAGTTTATTGAAACAGAGAAATGATGAAGTAAAGATTTTTCAGCTACCTGGTCAAGTAGACTAAGATTGTTTTATTTATATATATTTGCAGGGAGGGATGGTTGGGCTGCACCGCGTCTCAAGGATGCTGCATTATCACTAGACAAGTTACGTGAGTGTTAC
Organism: Camelina hispida; assembly: GCA_023657505.1. Taxonomy (NCBI): domain Eukaryota; kingdom Viridiplantae; phylum Streptophyta; class Magnoliopsida; order Brassicales; family Brassicaceae; genus Camelina; species Camelina hispida. The sequence goes on from CP094632.1 coordinate 41,564,871, forward strand.
CTCGAGGTACGTCTGATTTTCTCATTTAGAAAGTCCAAAGTGTCTTATTGTAGTTCTTTACTTAGACCTGTTGTCTTCGAAACATATCAGGCGGCATTACAGCCATAATTAATCTCTTTAGGGTCTCATGCATTACTATAAGTAACTCACTGACATCTTTTTGTTTGCATTTTAGTTGATAATTCAAATGCGAGTATTATATCAGAAGTGCAAATTGGTGCATGGGGATCTCAGTGAGTATAACATACTTTATTTTGAGGTGAGTTTTGAGTTATTTTGTTCATAAAGGATCTCGGAAGAAGCAAAAAAAAAGTTTTTAAAACAATAGAGAGAAGCCAAATATACTAATATCATCTTGACTTTTTCAGGGGCATCTTTATATTATTGATGTTTCTCAATCTGTGGATCTGGACCATCCTCTTGCCCTGAACTTTCTACGGGAAGATTGTGACCATGTCTCAGTAAGTGCGAATAGTAGCATGATTTAACAAGACGTACTTTGACTGGAAAAAAAGTGTCTGATGTGTGGATTGTTTTGACATTCGCGCGCAGGATTTTTCAAGAAACATGGTGTGGCTGTTATGACAATAAGGGAGCTATTTGACTTCATAGTGGATCCGACAATAACAGACGAAACTGTTGATAGCTATTTGGAAGAGGTAATGTATAACTTTTTATTATCTGTAATTTTGCCTTTGAATCAGTGGGGAGCTTCAGGTTTTAAAGCTGTAACGTTTGTATTGGTAAAGTCAAACTAATGTAATGAAGTATGTGACAATGGGCAGGTCCAACGAAAAGTTATAGAGCGAGGAGAGATATCCGTAGAGGATGAAATCGCGGATTCAGTATTCATGAAGGTTAGTGAAGTGTATCCAGTCATTAGAACTAACGTGTGAAGCTATCTGTAGAATCATTTTAACTTATTGGTTTTGTTATGATGATTGCAGTCATACATACCGAAGTCTCTGGATGCTGTGAACAACCCTGAGGCTGATGTGGCGAAGATAACGAGCGGACAGGACACAGGAGACATGCTATACCAGACTATAACAGGGCTTAAGGATGCTCTTCCTAAAGTAGAAGAGCAGCAAATAGAGGTGAATGCTGAAGCTGAGGAAGTGGACGAAGAAGAAGAAGACGAAGAAGGAAGCGAAGAAGAAAGTGAAGAGAGTGAAAAAGAATTGGGTCCCGAAGACAAGAAAGCTGCAAGGAAAGAGCACAAGAAGAAAGTGAAAGAGGAGAAACGAGAGTCTAGGAAGAATAAAACACCCAAATCTGCCAAGAAGCGAAAGAAGAAAATTTCTAAACCCCACAAGACTCGTTAAGTGGAACAGGTTATCATGTTTTGACACCTATTGTTGCTATTTTTTATTTACAATTATATTTAAAGTTTTGTGTCAAATTCTGGGAAATTGAGTATTGGACCCAAAGGCTCTATAATATATAAGGTCTTCTTCATCCAAAAAACAGTAAGGTGTTGTAATATTTCATAGTACGATTATGATTGAGCCCGGAACAGGCTTACTGTTGTTTCGAGTAGATGACTTAATGTACTCTTGTTGCTAGAAGAGATCAAGAGAATATGATATTCTTTGATTTGACTGAACTTAGAATGTTAAGACTTAAGAGTTACTTTAAACACGGAATCAAACTCTTAATCAATCAGTGGTCCAAACTATTTCAGACAATTGTAATGGTGAAAAATAGCAGATAAGTTCAATTTTAATCTTGTTGGGAGCATACCAACCAACCGTTCAAAACTTAAGCCGGATCAGTTGTGAATACTGGATCCAAGTTACTTCCGTTGACAAAGAAAAAGTAAAAAGATACCTGGAATCCAAATCTTACCTAGCTGACGTAATTGATGCAATGTAAGTTAGGATTACATAAACGTAAATATGGAATATGCCGGTCACCAGTCAATGACACGATGGGTCAAGTCAAGCGAAAGTTCTAAGTTTTAAAATCAAACCAAATTCAGAATACGATAAACACGGAAAACAAATAGGACCTTACAATGCAAGTTAATGTAAGAGACCCTATGTACTAATTTTCTTCGACATGGGACAGCAGCCGAAATTGTTGATTTTCGACCGATCTTTTATTGTTTTCTCCGATGGCAACAAAATTATAACAATTCGATTGCGATTTTACACCTAACCTGTTTTAATTTTTTGGACAAGTGTTTCGAAGCAAGACAAAGTATTAAATACAACTTGTTCTTTTTTTTGTAAATACGTTACTAGATACGTATATACTACTGTAGTAATTTGTTAAAGAATTTTCCTGCATTTTGTATTTTACGCATTTCACTAGAGTCTTTTTGTTTTTATGTTCGTTTACTTTTTTTTCTACAATTTTTTTGGTTCCTTCCGAACTATTCTCATATTTTCCTATCTTTCCTTGGTCTGTTTAGATTTGTAGTTTATGTTTTGTTGTGTTTTGTAGATTTTCTTATTCGCTATTCATATTCTAATAATTGTCAATCAAAAAATCATAAAGTAGTATAATAACTTTAATGTTGGTATCACAAGCACATTATGAGACATTTGGTTACTTCATATACTTTTCTTAAATATTACATATGATTTAACCAATATAAAATCCTTACGTTGAACAAAATCAGTTTGGACTATGATCATTTTTATTTACTGTAATCACAAATTTATATATTTAGATAGTAAAAATCACATTTGTACTAACCTATAAAATTAACTCATGGTTTTATATATAACTTTCTTAGAAGTTTTTCAAAAGAATAAATAAATGTATTGGACACCAAATGGTCCAAATCCCTCCACGACCACGAGCTCTTAATAATTGATAAGGTCATCACACATTACACTCCCTCCACTTACTACTTTAACTATAAAAACCCAAAGAAGACCAAATCTCTCTGCGAACATGAATTTGGTCTTCTTCGCTTTAATCTTTAGTTTCTTTCTCACGTAACATCAAAACTGTTACCAAAATTTATGGACTATGATCTCAACACCAACCCATTCGACCTTCATTTCTCCGGTAAACTTCTGGTGAGTTTTATCTTTTCACAGCAATCTCTGCTAAATCAAAGTTGTGCCCATCAATCTTGGAGGGTTCATGTTTTGTTTCCTTTTTTTTGTTGATTCAGAAAAAAGAAGTCTCGGATTCGGGTTCTGCAGATGTGAAGACAAAATGGTTAGTGAAAGACGAAGAGGTTAGTTTTCTTTTCGTCGAACACTTGGTGTGCATCTTTAAACATTATTTGTTTTTACTCGCTCAGTAAATAGATTTAGTTTGATTAGATCGGTGATGTTGAATTCAAAGCTTTGTTCTTTTCTTGATTTAGTTTGGGTAAATGCTGATTTTTTTCTTTTCATTTTATGGTTTTTGTGAACTTTGAATTGAAGACATGTATATTACAAGAGGAGTTAAACCGGGTTAATTCGGAGAACAAGAAGCTAACCGAAACGTTAGCCAGAGTCTGTGAGAAGTACTATGCTTTACAAAATCTTTTAAAGGAGTTGCAGAGTCCTGAAAATGTCAAGTTTCAGAACCAGAATTTAACAAAGAAACGAAAACAAGACCGGGATGAGTTTGTAAGCTCCCCCATTGGACTCAGTTGCGGCCCAACAATCGAGAAAATCACCAGCGATAAAGCAGCGGTTTCAACCGCTTACTTCCACGCTGAGAAGTCTGACACAAGCTTGGTAAGTGTTTGGCTGAGTATTGTAGTCTCTACAATAAGTATTGTTTTATTGTTGGTGATAGTAAACGTCTGTTTTAAAGACGATTTGGTACTGTTTTCATAATTCATAGTCTTGTTCTTTATTAAGCACCTTTGAGTGTAACAAATGTTTTTGTGGATATACTTGTAGACTGTGAAAGATGGATATCAATGGAGGAAATATGGGCAAAAGATTACGAGAGATAATCCATCTCCTAGAGCTTACTTCAGATGTTCGTTTTCACCGTCTTGTCTGGTCAAGAAGAAGGTAATTTACATTGAACTTTTAGTTTAAACTTGTTAAAGAGTTCTTTGATATTTGATTGATTAAGATCTATAGTGGTATGTGTGTGTGTGTGTGCATGTTCAGGTGCAACGAAGTGCAGAAGATCCATCGTTCGTGGTAGCCACTTACGAAGGGACACATAACCACCCAGGCTCAAATGCAAGTGGGTCTAGGACAGTGAAGCTTGATTTAGTTCAAGGTGTTCTTGAACCTGTTGAGGAAAAGAAAGAGAGAGGCACGATTCAAGATGTCCTGGTGCAACAAATGGCTTCTTCTTTGACCAAAGATCCTAAGTTCACTGCAGCTCTTGCGGCTGCTATATCTGGGAGATTTATAGAGCAATCAAGAACATGAAACTTCTGTAGAATATATGATTTTGTTTTGTTCTATTTTATTGCTCATCCCAGTTAAAGGAAATGTGGGGTTTTGGGGTGATATTGATTAGGAGATAAAAAGACGTCAAGTCTAGTGTGTATATTTACAGCAAATCAAAGTATCCAAAATGATACACTGATTTTTAAACGGAAAAGAATCAAAGACAAGTTTAAGAAGTCATAATTACCTGAGTGTTCCGAGAGTTTTGATGCTAAAGAAGGCACATGAAGGAGTGTTTGCGATGTTACTAAGAGGGTAAGTTGTGTTTGCGGACATGTGGAGGTTGATCAGAAGTCAAATGTGCAGATTGTAAACTTAGTTGTCTCCAGATTCAACTCAACTTGGGCTCCGGTTCAATCGAAGTTGATTATGGTGATGGTCTGATGGACAATTTGGTTGACGTCCGAGATAAGAAAGAGATACAAGGTTTTAGACATTCAAAAGAGATACCTATGATCTGGATGAAACTGAGCCTCGTCTGCAACCTCTTTGTATTCTATATTTCTGTTGATCTCCTTTCTTCTTGAACTCTTGTTTAGACGGCGCCATTGCCCACTGTAACTTATAAACTCGGTTAGAAACAACTTGTAACCTCAAGATTCAATAGTATATTGTGACTCTTTAAACTCACTACGACGTACTCGTAACCAATCAGGTAACTCACAAATTGTATCAAACCTGAACTCTTCCTTCAATTACAATTTTTTTTATTTTATTTATCAATTTATATGGTTTACATAATCGGTTTAACAGAACCAAACAAAAAGAACCGGTACAGCAATACGAGCCAAAAAAAAAAAAAGAATTGAACCGAGTCCAATTAGGGTACTCCTTCATTAGAGGTTAGTTCAGTTGGTTGAGAAATTGGATTCGTGTTTTGAGAAAATTCACAAATTTGTTGACGCATTCGCTCGTAGTTTTGTGTCTGAATTTGTAAGTTTAGGATTCGCCATGGACATCGATGTCGGACCAGTTGATCCATCTGTTCTCTACGAACAAGATCTCCATGTTTCTTCCGCTGTTTGGGAAGGACAGGTTTGGTCCTTTTTTATTTTCCTCATTCTCTTTATCTTCTTCCTCGAAATTTCAAATTTTGAATTTAGGGTTCATCTTAATTTCCCATCTTTCCTTAGGAACGAGGTCTTCTTCGTTGTCAAGAACACACTTCATTACTTCATCAATGGAAACTCACAGATGAACAAATCAAGCTCGTGGACAAAGCTGGTTTCGGATTCTTCCGCAAAATCGGTCCAATGAGTCTGAACAATTCACTAATCTCTGCACTTGTTGAGCGTTGGAGAAGAGAAACCAATACTTTTCACCTTCCTTTAGGAGAAATGACTATAACCTTAGATGAAGTTGCTTTAGTACTTGGGCTTGAGATTGATGGAGATCCAATTGTTGGTTCTAAAGTAGGAGACGAGGTTGCTATGGATATGTGTGGTAGACTCTTAGGGAAGTTACCATCTGCTGCTAACAAAGAAGTTAATTGTTCGAGGGTTAAGCTTAATTGGCTTAAAAGAACTTTCTCTGAGTGCCCTGAAGATGCTTCTTTAGATGTTGTTAAATGTCATACTCGAGCTTATCTCTTGTATCTTATTGGTAGTACCATTTTTGCTACCACTGATGGTGATAAAGTCTCTGTTAAGTATTTGCCTTTGTTTGAGGATTTTGATCAAGCTGGAAGATATGCTTGGGGTGCTGCTGCATTGGCTTGTCTTTACAGAGCGCTTGGTAACGCTTCGCTCAAGTCTCAGAGCAACATTTGCGGGTGTTTGACATTGCTACAGGTTGGCTGCTATGTGTTTAGTTTTGTGTGCATTTGAGATTTCAATATCTTTAGGAAAAAGTAACATAGATTGTCTTATGTATATATAGTGTTGGAGTTATTTTCATCTGAATATCGGTAGACCAGAGAAATCCGAAGCGTGTTTTCCGCTTGCTTTTCTGTGGAAAGGTAAAGGCAGCAGATCCAAAACCGACCTATCTGAGTACCGCAGAGAACTGGACGATCTTGATCCAAGCAAGGTGAAATGACCCTTCAGCCGTCACTTCATCCTTAAGAATTTGTTTATGTCTCTTCTCATGTTAATCGTTGGTTTTGAAAATGCAGATCACTTGGTGCCCATATGAAAGATTTGAGAACTTAATCCCACCACAGATTAAAGCCAGGCTGATCCTAGGGAGATCAAAAACGACTCTTGTATGTTTCGAGAAAATAGAGCTACATTTTCCAGATAGGTGTCTGAGGCAGTTTGGGAAACGCCAGCCGATACCTCAGAAAGTGAAACGCCGTGACAGAAAGAACAGGCGAGTCGATGACTTGGACACGTCAATGAGTCTAGCATGCGAGGAATGGACTGAACGTGGGGATCACATCATGGACAGTCCTGGAGGCAGCAATGTGGTCGATGATGGAGCGTACATGGAATGGTATGCTCGGATTAGTATCACCAAACTTTACCGAGAAGCGTTTCTCGAGTCCCAAGTCATGAATATGGTAAATAAAAAGGATGAATGTGGTTAAACGTTTTATAAATTGAAACCAATGCAAATTGATTTATATTGGTTTTGTTTGTGTAGATTGCTTGTATGAGGGAATTTGAGGAAGCTGCTTCAGGGATTTCGATGGAGAGATTGTCTCCGGTCGAGAGGGAAGTGATGGAGAGTGTGAAGGATACATTCTCTAATAACTTGACGTTTGGAGGATGGCAAGAAGTGGCGGTTAATAGTGGTTATGGGAAGCGCAAGCGTCGGAATGAACAAACACCAACGAGTGGTAATGATATTTCATCTCTTCTGCTTCAAAAAGACACATGAATCTTTTTTTTTTATGTATTAGATTTATTTTTCATCTATGAAACGTTGCAGTGTTTATGTATACTGTATATAGTATTGGCTATGTTGGTTAGAAGGTACAACAACATAACTTCAGTGAAGTAACAATGTGTTTTTAACTCTGATACACACAAACTCTGAATTTCGGCCAATGGCACATAGAAGAAGATGCAAAGGACTACATCAACAAGTTATCTCATTGACATTTGACATGGTACAGTTCCAACAAATTTAAGACCCTAGAATATTTGGTCAAATCTATATTAACGATAGCTAGATGTCAATGGCACTATCCCCTCCAAAGCTGAATGGATCATACGAAATGGAAATGGTGCCTATCTTGGTTCAGGTCAAAGCTTGAGAGAAAACAATGAATACTGTTGAAAGCAAATTTTAAGCTCTCATGATTCCAATGCAACAGAGGTCTTGAAGGAGACAATAAATAAGTGGTGAATTATTCATAAAATCAAATAACATAAATTGTATCCGTACGTAGCACACAAATTCTTACCTAGTAAATCATTTGATAAATAGGTTCGTTGATTTTACTCTGGTTATTAAATATGTTGGATTAACTTTATAACCCATTCCTCATCGATAAAATCAAATAAACAAATCCGACGTGCAAGAAAGTACAAATTTTGTTGTTGTATTCCTTCAGAACTTCATACCTTTTTCTTGCTTTCTTGTTCTTAAGCCAGTTACATACTTTATTCGCCCGAGGGGTTCCTCCTTTTAGTCGAGTATGTAAACAACCTGAAACTAATGCTTTTTCCCTTTCTAGCTTTCCACCATTAAGACTCGTTGATTTCCTACGCTATGTTTAAAAATATAAAATATTTTAGAATTTTTTTTTTTCGTAATATAGAATGTTTTCAAATTTTCTATGTAACATTTATATTAATTTAGTATTTTATATTATACAGTATTGTTTCTAATTGGTTAAACTTGTTAAAAGTAAAATAATCTGCGGGCTTTAGTTAAAACATTATATATTTTGAAATGGAGAGAGAATATTTCACTGATGCTGCCTTCTCCAGTTCTAAGAGCGGAACACATGTCTTTAGTGAGAGACCTCCACCCCGCACCATCAGATCAGCGCAAGATTTTAATTTCGCATTCGTGTGACGTGGAACAAGTCATGAATGAACCGTTGCGTCCAAGAGAGTGCTTGTTTGGTAACAGATTTGTGTTATCACTATAACCAAACACACATCCCTAAGCACCGAGTCAACGAACGAAGCATGGTTTCACGGGCTTATCTATATAGAAACGTCTTCTCTTGGCTTGGGCTTCGGACATAGTCATCATCATCATCATCATCTATTCATCTTCCTCGTAATTCCCGAAAAAAAAATCAAGAATCATAAGGATATGGCTTCTGCGGAGAGCGAGTACAGGTGCTTCGTCGGAGGCTTAGCTTGGGCCACCGACGAACAGTCTCTGGAGAGAAGTTTCAGCCAGTTCGGAGAAGTTCTCGACTCCAAGGTCCGTTAAGACGACCCGGATCCGAAATTCTGACCCGAATCCGTGTGACTCTGTTTTCTCTATCTCTTTGTTACTCTGTTACTATGTTACTTTCTCTGTTACTTAACCTCGGTACGTTCATCATCGAAACGATCGTCCCGATTTGTTGTATTTTTTTTTTTTATATCTGTTGTTTCTTGTTTCTGTGATTTAACTCGACGTTTTCTGGATCAGATCATCATTGATCGTGAGAGCGGGAGGTCTAAAGGGTTCGGATTCGTGACTTTTAGAGATGAGGATTCGATGAGGACTGCGATCGAGAGAATGAATGGTCAAGAACTTGATGGTCGTAGCATCACTGTTAACGAGGCTCAGGCTCGTGGTTCTGGTGGTAGTCGCGGTGGTAACGACGGTGGATATAACCGTGGAGGAGGTGGTAGTTATGGAGGATCTGGTGGCGGTGGTTATGGAGGGGGTGGTTATGGGGGTGGTGGCTACGGAGGTAGACGTGATCAAGGTGGTTATAGTCGTGGCGGTGGAGGAGGCGGATACGGTGGTGGTGGGAGTTATGGAGGTGATCGTCGTGACGGTGGTTACGGTGGTGGAGGTTATGGTGACGGGGGATACGGTGGTCAGGGACGATCTGACGGAGGAAGCTGGAGAACTTGAGCTTTGTGTCTTTGACTCTTTTTGTTGTTTACTTTTTGGTTTTGGATTTGGTCTTTGTTTATTTGTGTTCTCATGTTTAGTTTTTTATGCATAAAAACAAAATAAAAGGTTGATGCTTTTGGTTCTTCCTATGTTCAAAGAGTTAGGTTGCAGATTGAATCAATTCGGAGAAGCTAGTTTGGTACATATCAGGAGATTATCGTAGAACTCAAAAAGCTAATTTCAATTCATAGGAAACTAAAGAATACGGAGTAGTTGCAATAACTGAAATGAAAGATTATACCAATTACCAACTACAAGAAAGTGTATTTTCTTCATAAATTTATCTTATCATTGTACTGTATATTGTATTATAGACCAGTTGGTTGGTTATTCCTTGGTTATTGAAAGCAATCATTTAGGGTATAGTGTCCCAATTAGAAATCAACAGTTAAGCCTATATCCCTTATGTTATTTTGGTATAGTGTCCTAGTAAATAAAATTTTATGCGGTGTCTTCATACATGTAACACCTTTAATAAAATCATCATTTTATTCCTCAAATGAGTTTTTCTGTTGAAAATTAACAAGTCAATAAATGTTTTAAGTCTTTAAGATAACCTCCCTACAAAAATAATATGAAGCTTTTGTACTCTTGTTATCAAAGAAACTGTTGGGAGAATTGCTTGGTGCCTAAAAAATAATACTTTGGTTTTAAAATCTTTTGTTTTAAAACCTCTAATTGTTGAGATCGAGTACCAGTCTTGGTCGAGTAGAAGTCAAGCAAATTGACGTTATTGAAATTCAACTAAACAAATTATTTTTCCAAAATTTAAACATCCAGTTTGGAAACACCAATACAAACTTTACTACTAAGATGCTTTGTAAGGTAAACCTAAATTGACAATTAAGCACATTTTTCAAATATCAGAACTTAAGTTAGAAAGCAACCATTTATACAACCAAATTGTTACATAGATAGTTGAATATTTTGATATGATGGGATTTATAGAACTTAATGCAAAAGATAAAGATAAATGTAAATTTGGATCGGATAAAGTTACTCCAATGATGTGAAGGTGACAATTCCTAAATATGAGTAACTTGCATTTCCTTTTTCTTAGGAAGTCTAAAACTTGTATCATTAGAATTACTTGATCCGAATTCACATTTTCCCTCATCCTTTGCACAAAACTATTATGAAATCTCATCATATTGAGATTCTCAATTTTCTATGCAAGAACTTGGCTCTCGAAACTCTGCATTCTAGTTCAAGCTCATATATCTAAAAAAGCATTCCTTAAGATAAAATTCATGGTTTATCTTAAAAAACAACTAAATACTAATCATCTATTTGTGCTTCCAAAATGGATGTATAACTTTTGTAAATTTTTGTTTTGTTGAATTGAAGGTCCATGACGTCATGTTGCTTCAGTTCTACTCGGCCACTGCTAATACCCGATCTAAACAGTCAGAAGTTTTTATGCAATAGATTTTAAACAAAAGCATTATCTTCCTAGGCGCCAAACAATTTTCCAACATAGTCTTAGATAACAGTGGCACAGAAACTTCATATGTTTGTAGGGGCATCACTCTTAAACATTATTATCTTCAACAGAAGAAGTAATATGAAGAACGAGATGATGAGTTTTATCTAGGTTGTTTCATGTATCAAGACGCCAAATAAGATTTTACTCACTGGGACACTATAACAAAACAACAAAAAGAAAGTTCTCAACATTCTTAATGTTGTCTTACTGAGTTTATAAAGTGCAACCAAACTAAGAAAAAAATAAGAAAGTTTTGTGAATGTATTAATGCTGACACCAATGAACGACCTTCACCGAATTTGAAAATGTCCTTGTTGGATAAATTAGAAGAAGTTTTTCTTAGTCGGGATTCTGATCATCGATACAAGATTGATTACTTTAATGAAGTAAGAACACTAACAAGTTAAACTATAATAAAAAGAAGAGTTTTTTTTTCTTGAAGGCTGAGGTTGATCGTCTTTAAAGTGGGAAACTAAAAGAAACTTTGATGAAAAGAGTTTTGAAACCTAGTCTAAGCTGAGATTTAAGAAGATTTGCGAAGTAATAGGGTTTATACAAATATGGATTGTTGAGCTGATTTTAAAGAGTTTATACAAGTGTCTTTGTTGAAGCAATATCTAATTTTTTAAAAATTTCTAATTCAATTTTTTTGCATCCATCAGATCCTTCTTGCTGATGTGACATGGATTGTTATGTTCGACGTTATCAATAATCCTTGTATAACTCAACATGTCATATAATTAACTTATAAACTTATAGTAGAAAAAGAAGAAATATATTTTTCTTTGAATTCATGACTCCACCTTTCTGATAAAGGAAGAAAAAAAACCTACTTGGTCAAATATACTATAGATCTTTTGTGAAAGACATGAATTGGCGACAAAAAAGAAGAAGAGATGAACTTATAAAACATTAAGTTGATAAGTTGCATCAATTTATGGTGAGTATTTGAAGCAAGTGTTTATCAAAAGTAGTGATGTTTGATTTATTTGCAATTCATTAGCTTAGTCTAAATAATCTATAATCGTTCATACTCTAATAAAAAATAACTCAAATTACGATAGAAAATCAACAATTAAAACTAACCTTTAGTGTGTGACATTGATTTTACCCATCATATGAGAAGATATAGGATAGTAATCGTCAGATGTTTTCTGAAGACAGAACCGACTTTGTTTTCCGTAAATCCAAATTTCAGAATCTATCTCTTTAACGACTGGAAATCAATCTTTCTTTTGAGAGTGTTTACATATTTTTTCTATCTCGGCTTCTCAATTTTTTTTGGGAGCAATGCGACAACCCTTAATGCGCCGATGGGAGAACTCCTCGATGTGGTTTGTGACAGAGAGAAGAAGACTTGTTTTAGTTGTTATCTATATCGTATATGATGTGTTTATATAAAAAAAATAAAGAAAACAAAAAATATAAATTATAGGATAAGGCTACTTTTAAAAAAAAATTGAGGAAATACACCATTTTCGGATACCGGGTTTAGATTTTTAGGTTTAATTTATTCATTTTAGGGGTTTGTTTAAAGTATAAGGCTATAAAGTTATATAATTACAGTTTAGGGGGTTTAGTTTTAGACTATTTAAATATCTTCTTATGGTTTTTTTTGTCAACAATTTTTTAAACTGACTCAAAAGTGTTTTTTAGTCAACTAATTTTAGTATAAATCCAAACTTAGCTATTTAGTTAGTAAAAATAAAGAAAACATTGTTACAAATTCATTGTAGTCAACAAATTACAATAGGAATTAGTCTGGCTGTTCTTTTTCTTGACTTAAATATTCTTTAAAGTGATAATAATTAAAATATAAATTTACCACTATGTAAATTTTGTTTTCATTTCTAACACATATAAGCTTACTAGGAAAAACACAAGAAAGAAAGTTTTTACTATTAAAAGTACTTTTATATAGACTTATAATAGAATATTTTTCTTATCTATTATTTGTTAAAACCATTGTTATAAAATTTTTGTAACTTTTTTAATTTTGGAATATAACTTTTGTGATATTTATAACATTATAAAGAAAAAGTTTTAGTAACTCATATGCTTAGATAGCTCAGTTCCATATTTTTTTTTTGTCAACGCTCAGTTCCATATTGTTCAACATAATGGAGAGAGGAGAGTATACGAAACTTTTAACAAAAGCCACAATAAACCAAAATTAGATATTAATATGTTAATTTAAATATTTTTTATTTTGAAATTAAAAATATATATTTATAACACATACAAATAATCTTAAAATATACACTTATTAATAAAATATGGTATGTTGTGTTTTTTTTTTTTTTTTTTTTTTTGAAAACAATGTGCGAAATCAGCTTAAAACAAGCCAATTTGTAGGAAAAACATTAACAAGGGTAATTTGGTGAGACTCAAGTCTAGCTCGACGCGCCAGCTTATCTGCATTACCATTCTGCGTTCGGGGGACAAAGACAAGAACAAAGGATTGGAATTCTTCCTTATCCGCTTCAATTTCATCCAAATATGTCTTGAAAGCAGGCCACTCGGATGGCGAAGACACCATCTTCACCAAATCAGAACAATCTGTGAAAAACAACATTCTCATTATCCGCACCTATCATGCAGCGCATTGCCCAAATTAAGGCCTCTATTTCTGCGTGGAGGGGTGACAAGCTACGTCGAAGATTAGAAGCACCCATGGTGGGACATTCCCCATTAGGAGAAATGCAATACCATCCTCGGCCTGAAAACTGGTCAGTCCCCTTCCACGATCCATCCACAAAGCATCGGTAACTAGATCCGAATCTGTTATCTGCTGTCAATTCCGAAATCGATGAACCAGTAGAGGGACAAGGCCCATCCTGAGAAATATTTCCTAATGACTCTGCTTGAGCTCTGAACCAAAGTTTGGCTTCCTCCTCTGCTAACTGTAAGATCGCTAGGGGATTGGAATCCAAATTACTAAAAATTTTATCATTCCTAGCCTTCCAAATATACCATAAAATCCATGGAAATATATCCACTGAAGGATTCTGCCAGATTCTCCAAAATAAATAATCCATGTTTGCATAGATAGACTCTGAAGGGAAAACCCTGGAACTGATGGGATTAAGGACAATGCCCAGACTTGCATAGCCGGAGGGCATAAAAACAGAGCATGATTGATTGTTTCTTCCGACCTACCACATCGACCACACTCAAGATCACAGGTCATGCCACGTCTCCGTAAATTGGCTGTTGTTGCTACACAACCCGTGATTGCTTGCCAGAGAAAATGTCTAATTTTTGGTGGGCACCTAATCTGCCAGACAAAAGCCTGCAAAGGAGTAATAGATGGACCAACAACAGGTGCTGAGGTCAGCTGGGATTGCCGCAACACTTTGTACCCGGATTTAACTGAGTATAGACCAGATTTTGTGTAGTGCCAACCCATTAAGTCTGGTGAATCTGGTTTACCAATAGGTATTGCAGAAATAATGGCAACATCTTCCAGCCTGAAGGAAGCCGAAAGTAAAGCCATGTCCCAGAGTGCGAACTCCTGTCAAGAAAGTTTTTAACTCTTAGCGTAGGATCGATGGGCAATCCCGAACGCAGTGCTGGTCTCGGGGATTGAGCAGGAATCCAGGGATCAGACCATACTAAAATGGAGTCTCCAGATCCTACCCGTTTAATAAGTCCTTTGTTTACCAGAGAGCGAGCAGATACCATGCTCCGCCATCCATAAGATGGGGAGTAGGATTTGATTGGATCCAAAGGGTTAGAATGCCTATAGTACCGTCCTTTAAAGACTTTAGCAAATAGTGAGTCTGGAGCTGTAATCAACCGCCAAAGTTGTTTAGCTAACAAGGCAGTGTTGAAATCGTCCAAACACCGAAAGCCCAATCCTCCATCAGGCTTATCAACACATAATTTGTCCCAGGCGATCCAGTGTAGCCCTCGAGTGTCCCCAGAAGCACTCCACCAAAAATTAGATATTGCGCTAGTAAGTTTTCGTGTGACCGTTTTTGGAAGACGGAAGCAGGACATGACAAAGGTAGGGACAGCAGTCGCTACAGATTTGATCATTACCTCCTTTCCCCCTTGACAATAATCGGGCAGGCTAACCACCGGTCCGCTTTTGCAAGCGGTCCTGAACAAAGGAAAACACCTTTGTCTTTGACCCTCCTAAACTTTCAGGAATACCCAAATAAGAGCTCATACCTCCCAAGTTAGAAATTCCCAGAATACACCTTTGTTTTTTTTTTTTTTTTTTTTTTTTTTTTTATACTTTAGTTGTAACATTTAATTTTGCCAAAGTGTAATCGTAATCAATTTTAAAATTAAACTTTTTTAGACAGCCAAATAAAAGTTTGTATGGTAAAATGTAAAAGAACTCGACAACAATAGCTTTATAATTCATTTTCCTTATTACCCTTTTATGTACGTTATAAACTACATGACATTGCCAACTAATGTTTTACATGCATCAGCCATACAACATGCATCGGCTGTTTTCAAAAATATATAGTTGTAAATTATGTCTGTAAGTCTGTTTGTGACATGCGTTACATTTTGTCTTCACTTCTAACTTCCAGTACATTTCTATTTTTTTCTTTTGTATAAAACTATTTTTTATGCCAGCTACTTACAAGCATTAGACGTTTCAAAAGAAGATAAGAGTTACATTCACATTTTGTCTTCATATATTCTTAATTTGTGGTAAGCGTTATATTTTGTCTTCATATATTGTTTATGCCAGCTAACTGTAACATGCATTGGCCGATTTAAGAAAAGATAAAATTGTATCTTTTCTCTAACTTCCAAGTCTGGACACATTTTTTGGCTTCCCTTATAGAAAAACTTTCCTTTCTTCGGTATATGACGACAGGCAAACTGTAAATGTAACGCCTATATTTTTGATGACATATTACACTAGATACAAAATCTGTTACAATTTAATATTTACTTTTGTATTATGTGTGTGTGTGTCCAAAATGAATATGACTAAACCCAAATTCAATTTTTCAGTTTATTACAAACACTTTCCTAGTTTAAATATATGAAAACTAAAATAGCCGGAAAATTTGATCTAAATTTTGAGAAATTGTTATAAATATTATTTGATATAAATTTTAAAAGAAAACAATATAAAGTTGATATAAATTTTAAGAGAAAATTATTTAAGAAATCTTCATTTAACTCGAAATTATAAAATAAGCAAGAATGTCAATAAGTTTAAATCTCCAATTGTGACAAGCGTTATATTTTGTCTTAAATTATTTTTCTAGGCCAGCTAATTGGAAAATGCATTAGACGTTTAAAGAAAGAAAAAAAAAATTGTAAGTAAATGTTTGTTTGTGATAAGCGTTACATTTTGTTTTCACTTCTTTTCTTCTAACTTCCAAGTGAACATAGTCATTTCAATATATTATTACACTCTATACAAAATCTCTTACAATTTATTTACTATTGTTCTATCCAATATGAAATATGTGTAGAAAAAAATTTAAACTTTTGGCTAGTATGCATTCCTAGTTTAATTATATGAAAATAAAAATAATTTCAGAAATTTTATCTAAATTTTTAAGAAGTCATCTACTTATAAGCATTTTTGATACATGTAGAATATAATCTAAATTTGATGTTTTTAAAAATCATCTAAAATAATAAAATAAGCAAAAACTGGAGATAATAAAATAAGCAAAAACTTTAATGCATTCTTTTTTGTTAACGTTGGGCTACAACATGCCAGTTCATCAACTATATCCTTATATTTCAATACGTAGAGAGCGGGATTTGAATTTCAATACATTATGTTTGTGACTATTATTTTAAAAATGAGTATTTGAATCGGAAAAAGAATTTAGTATCTTTCTTCCGGCTTAATTGTTTTAATTGAAAAATAAAAAATGAAGGAAAGTTAGGATAAAAGAAAATGAGAGAAAAGTCGTCCCTATTTTAGTTAAATAAGTTATTAATTAAGTGGATTTAACAATACTAACGGTATTTTGATTTGACGTGTGAAAATCATTACAATAGAATTAACGGTATTTCAACTTTTCGCGCGTGAAAAATTGTTTTAAATTTATTATAAACTTAGCCTTGATTTCATATTTTTGTTTGTATTTGTGGTAAAATACTATATTATTTTTTCAAAAAATTTTAATCCTTATTTTTGATATAAATAAGTGAGTTGGGAGCATGAAATTCAGTTTAGGAACAGAAAAATTGGTTTTCCCTACATCTTCTGTTTGAGAAAGAAAAAGAAACCGAGAACTTTGAGTTCTAAATCTCTATTTTATTTTCAATGGATTCAAAGAGGAAAATATCACAAGAAAAAGGTATGCTATTTGTTTCTATGAACATATATCCATATATATATATATATACATATATTTATAAAAGTATTGTACTGCAAAATTACTTGAAGTTTAACAATGTCTAAAATCAGTTTTCCCCCGTAGTTATGGTTGTTTCTAAATTATAATGTATGAGTACATTATTTTAAAAGTCATTTTATTTCTTCAATTTTGATGTCAACTAGTCTTAGAATTTTCAACCCAATTTTATATATTCAGACCTATATCAAAACGATGATGACAAAAGGAAGAAAGTCATGATACTAGATAATCAAGAAGCCGGAGGAAGCAGTGGCGACGGATTAGTGGACGTACCAGTCATGTACTTGACTCCGGAAAAAGACATACATAAGAATCATACAATCGGAAGCTCATTTAAACATCTCATGATTGGTGGCAGCAGCATAGGTGGTAACAGTGGTAAAGGGCTAGACAAGGATATTTTTTCAGATGTAAGTGTACATATATCTTTAAATAACAATTATTCTACGGTAATAATAGTCTTTTGTTGCTGTTGTTATGATCTTAGATGTAGCATACTTTTGGTATTTGATATGTTTGATGAATTAGTTTTTAATTATGTGTAGGGAAATGAATTGGTCAAAATCAATACGAGTAAAGACAAAGGAAAAGCCATCTGCGACCTGAATGAAACTGTTTGGCGACAAGATGAACCAGTTTCAAACACATTTGAGGTTTACCATTCGTTGTCATTGACAAGAGTTGTTTAGTTAAAACGCAAGGTTGAGATTGATACTAATGATTTCTGTGGCCTTTTTTATTTTTGTAGACAAGTGGAGAAATACTTAAAAATTGTGAGCATTCGTGGATATGGAAGCAAGGTTCTGCTCATGTTTGTTGGATATGTGGAATCATTGACAAGGTCAGCAAATATCTAATTACGTTATAAATTAAATAATATATATACTTTTTACATACTTTACCAATACAATAATTATGTCTTACAATAATATGTATATTTGAGTGTCAATCTAGTTTGTCCGGATTAAACCGGATTCAAAACTTTATATCAAATAGAAATTTAACATAAATATGTAAATTACACATAACTAAATATATCTATATATATAAAGTTAACTTTACTCACTCCTGGTGCTGCCACATCAGCTTCTTCTTCTTTAATTTTGTGGGCCTTACAAATTTTAATAAGCTCTTTAAACAATTACAAAAATGATAAACTGATCCATTAGATTTCATCCAAATTCTGTAAGCCCAACACTATTTCATCCAAAGTCTCTAGATCCAGCACTATATCTAAATCATATTGATTCAACCTGATAAAGCTTAGCGACGATAGTGTGAAGGATGGTCCACCTTCACACGTTTCTCGCCTCCTTAACCCTCGATCCATATCGTTTCACCATCCGATGTTATAATGCATACCCTTCAATTTTAATTTCTCCACTCCTCTAAACTTTCACACATCCTTTCATGTCTTCCGTCACTAGTGCAACGGCTTCGTTTGTAATGGCTAATTATGTTGTTCCAAAATCAAATATTCTATCTATAGAGAATATCTACCCCTCGATCATAATTTGAAAAAGCATTAAGCAAGGAGCAAACAAAATAGGGATTAACGAGACTCTAATTTTATTATTCAACCATAAAAAAAAAAGTAAAAAAGAAAAAAAAGAATAGAGCATCTACCCGATATATATATATATGAAGTAAAACATTGAATTTGGAATAATATTATTATCTATTTGTACCTAACTTTCTTTCAAGTATTGTTTATGCTTAGTTCTTTTACATATATGTGCATCATATGGTTAAGACACATAATTATAATAGACAAATAAAATATTTTCCTAGGTCAAAAAGACAAGAATTATGACTAGAATCTCCATTGATATTGTAATTATATATCATCATTTCTAACTACAAAAACATCCACCTAAGCAATATTTTGTTTTACTTTAAAATAAATTTAAAATATTTATTTAGTGCATATTTATGTTAATTATAATTAATAGAAAGTTTAAATAATAATAAAAATTATGTAAAATAAATAAAATGTTAAAATAAGAAAACAATACTATAATTTTTTATTAGCGGTAATAATTTAATTAAAATTTTCTGTTAAACTCATCATAATTTAAAATTTCAAATGTATTATTGAGTTTTAGAATGGAAGTAAATTTTAAATTTATGGTAGAATAAAAAAATTATGTAATTGCGTATTATTGAGTTTTAGAATAAAAGTAAAATTTAAATTTATGGAAGAATATTTTTTTAAATGTAATTATATATTATTGAGTTTTAGAATGGAAGTAAAATTTAAAATTATGGTAGGATAAAAAAAATTATGTAATTTTATTTATAAGATTTTAAACAGGAAAAATAAAAGTAAAAGTGAAATATTATTTTATAACATGATCAAAAAGAAAAACAAATTTGATATTTCATAAATTGAATTAAATGCTTTTAATCTAAATTTAAGTATTGAAAGATAGTAATTAAAAAAATAGTTATAATTTATCTTGAAAATCATTTTACAGTCTAATATGTGTTATATGTGAGCCAATAGAAGGTAGAAAAAAGTTGATTTCAAAAGGGGTGCATCATCAATAATGACGAAAGAATTATAGTTAAAAGTGTTTGAAAATAAATTAATAAAACTTGGGAAGATAATAATATACACAACTACACATGAGTAAATTAAAATCTTTGATAACTCATTAATTGTGTCAAACAAATGAGTTTGTAAAAAAATAAATGACATACATTAATAAATAGATTATCATTCCAAGTCGGGTTTAACAGTTTAACCATATAATAATGAAAAGTAGGATAAGATAGACACATTCATGAATTGGTTGTTTATGGGACGTTGCAATTACTTCGATGAGTAAAGCAAGCTCGGTAAAGATGTTATAATGATATGATATTATATTTTACCTTTACGCTAAGCAATATTCATGAGATTCTGTATATTTAAATTTATACATAGTAATATTATCATTGTTATGTTAGTATCAACATCTAATCATAAATAACATATACAATTAGATCAACAAATGGATCAGCATCAAAACCTTTTAAAAATATTTTAATAAAATATAAATAAGAAATATACTCTCTTAATGATAAAAGATCTTGAAGTAGTCATCAATATCGTTTATTTATTCTAATATTACTACATGACATATATTTATAACGATTTACCCTCAAAACTTTGAATGATTATATTCGAGCTCAAGAATTAATATTAATAGAAAAAAATAAAACAAAATCCCGCGCTTGCGCGGGTACAAATTCTAGTATATATATATATATGTGTGTATGTATGTGTGTGAAACATAATAGGTTTTTTTTTTAAAGTTAAAAGAAACATAGAAACTTCAAAAATAACTTGTAATCTAACACATCATTAAAACCATAAAAAGAAAATTATACTTTTTAGCAAAAAAATAAATAAAAAACCCCAATTCCCATGTTTTTCAATTGTTTTAAATGATTTCTTAACTGGATTAAAAAGCATGGTTGCCCATCTAATTAGCAGTTCAACTCGGAATTTTCTTTAAAAAATTCTTGATTATCTATCAGCTGTTTTTTCAATCCAATTTGTTATATAATCAGGAATATTCGTTGCCACCCGGATTCGGATCAAATAACTTCAAAGACATCAGTCTAAGAGTTCCTAAAGATGGGTTTTTAGGAACTGGTATTTTCCCACATCCTGTGCACAGGAGTAGTATGAATTCTCATCACATAGAGATACTTAATTTTCTATGTAAAAATTTGGGTGTGCAAAACTCGAATGGATGCATTCTAGCTCAAGCTCCAATATCTGAAAAGACGTTCTTGATGATCAATTTCATATATGGCTACCTTAAAAAACACCCAAATAGTAAACCTCTATTTGTGCTTCCAAAACGAATGGTTAAATTTTGGAAAAAGGAGTTTGTTGAATTGGAAGCCGATGAGGTCATGTTGCTTGACTTCTACTCAGCGAAGGCTAATACTCGGTCTCAACAATTAGAGATACTAAAGCAATGGGCTTTCAACAAGAGTATTATCTTCTTAGGCTCCAAACAGTTTTCCAATATAATCGCTGATAACAATGGTATTGAAGCTGCATATCTTTGTAGAGATCTTCTCATAAACATTCCTTCACTGGTTATTTTCGATAGAGGAACTGACCCTAGGAATGAGATGATGCGTTTTCTTAAGTTTGTTGCGCTTATCAAGACTCCAAGTAAGATTTTACTTACTGGGACTTTATATCAAAACAGCATGAAGGAGGTTTTTAGTATTCTTGATGTTGCCTTTCCTGAGTTTTTGAAGCACAACAAAGCTGGGGAAAAATCAGAAAATTCTTGAACGTTGATGCCAACACTGATGGGCTTCCAATGGATTTGAAGATGCCCTTGTTTGATCAACTGGAAGATGCTTTACTTCGTCAAGATTCAGATCACGGCGAGAAGATTGGTTACTTAACTGAACTGAAAATGTTGACAAACAAAGTTATCTACAATCACCAAGGACAGTTTCTTCTTGAAGTTCCGAGATTGATGGACTTTACGATGGTCTTAAAACCGACATCAAGCCAAAAGTCAGCATGGGATATTGAAAAAAACTCTAAAGGGAAGGGTTTCAAAACATACTCTACCTTGAGTGGAATCACGCTTCACCCGGTGCTATGTACTTTCTCGGACCGGGTAAAAAGTCTTCCCGCCCCAAATGAGGATGAGATAGATGAGATTGTCAAAAGTATTGACGTAGCAGATGGCGTTAAAACAAAATTCTTCATGGGATTAGTGAAGTTATGCGAATATACAAATGAGAAGATTCTTGTAGTAAGCCAATACGTCATCCCACTGATATTCCTCCAAAGACTCGTGGCTAAGATTAAAGGTTGGAAAGACGGCAAAGAAACCTTCATGATTAAAGGTGACACCAGCCTTTCTGCTCGAGAAGTCTCGGTTAATCAGTTCAACAACTCACATGATGCCAGAATCTTCTTTGCATCGATCAAAGCGTGTAATGAGCATATCAGTCTCACGGGTGCAACAAGGGTTTTAATGCTCGACATCATCGCCAAACCTTGTATGGCTAGACAAGCCATAGAGCTAGCGTATCATCCAGGACAGCAAAAACAGGTTTATTCATATAGGCTGGTGGCTGCAGACACTTCAGAAGAAGACGAAGACATAATCGCAGCTCGTAAGGAGATAATTTCTGGAATATGGTTTGATGGGAAGACATATCCCGTCGATGGAAAATTTTGTATTCCGAGCATTGATGGGAACTACAGCACTGATCACTTTCTTGGATCTTCATATATGAGGGAAGACATCAAAACCATATACAAAAGGTTCGCTTTGGGTTGGTTTTTATCTATTTGGATGTATTTGTATAACCTAATATTTGATTTGCTTTCTATTTTCTTTTTGTTTCCAGGTAAAATACGAGCGGCACCTTGATGCCGTTAGAAGTCAACACTGACTCTTTCTATTTTATATTGATGTATTTTTATTAGTAAATTAATTATAACAGACGAAGTGTTGTATGTATGTCGATAAAACCTTTATTTTTCTTTTACTCAAATCGAGTAACAAAAATGAATACTCAAATCTTTTTGGTATTTTTAAGTAATGGCTCAATTAACCATTTTGAATATGGGTTGTCGATTTAACGTTGGTTTTCTGAATTTGTTATTTTTGAAAGGTTAAAAACTGATAAATTTGGAGAAAACTTTAGTAGTAGAATAGTTTCTCTCATTTTATTCTTTAGCCTTTAGGCTTATATTTATATAAGAGATATAACTTGTCTAACAAATTCTTTACATATACAATAATGGTAAATCTACTTATTTAGTATTAGAAGAATATTACACAAATATTAACTTTCCACTTAACTCGATCTCGTAATCTCCAAGATCTCCTCATATCCTGAGGCAAGCTCATACGTGGTAACACGTATGAGATTGGACGATCATCATCACATTATTCACGGTATTCATACTCACTATAGAGTCATGAATGGCGTTATACCTCACCATAAGGTCATCGATTCGGTGAAGAATGTGTATCTCCATTGATTTCAACATCACAAGTTTAAATCGTTCTTTGAACTTCTTGTTCATGAAGAAACTTGTGTAGTGGTCATGGTCAGAATCAGGTTTGTCATCCTCGGATCATCATCGTATCCGTCGGAGTCGTCACTTGGCAGTTATCTTCGTGGCCCATCTTGTTCGTAGTAAAAGATGATACCACATGAAGACTCATACAAAAAACACAATCATGTGCTATTGTGTCCATATCTCTCATGAAAGAGACGAACATATCTTCTTCTTCTTTTTTTTTTTTTTTTTTTAGTTTTTGGAAAAACAAAACAAAAGAACGAAAATAACTCTAAAGGAAATCAAGGAAGTATGTTTGATTCCCAAAAGAAAGAAAACGAATACAAACAAAGAAACAAAATTCAAACTTTTTTTTTAAACTGCGGAAACAAAAGAAAACCCTAATCCATAGGCATAGGATTAAGGCTCTGATACTATGATAAATTTGGAGGAAACTTTAGTAGTAGAATAGTTTCTCTCATTTTATTCTTTAGCCTTTAGGCTTATATTTATATAAGAGATATAACTTGTCTAACAAATTCTTTACATATACAATAATGGTAAATCTACTTATTTAGTATTAGAAAAATATTACACAAATATTAACTTTCCACTTAACTCGATCTCGTAATCTCCAAGATCTCCTCATAAAAACAGTATGCATTTGTAATATAAAAATGTTTATTTTCTTTTGAATATAATTTAGCATTAATTTTTTTTTTTAATTTTATTTCAAGTCGGGCCCTTTGAATATTCAAGCTATCACATTAGTATCTCGAACATGAATTTAAATAGAAATCATATATTTTGACGTAACAGTTACTACATGTACACTTATTAGATGCACAATTCTCTACGCCACGGCTAATTGTAACCATGCACACTTAGTTGTAAAAAAAAAAAAAAATTACCAATTAAGTTGCCTTATGTTTCTTGATTCAATAAAGAAAAATTCTGATTTTATAATTTATTATTCTAGCTTTAATTAAAATTAACAGGATTTAGCATGCAATAAAAGTAGATTAGGGTTTAAAAAAATATTTGGACATTTATGAAAGCATGTGAGTAGATTCAATATAGTGTGTTTCTGATTTTTCAAGTGTTGAATGCTCAATTAATTTTCAAATCAAAAGACATGCATTGAATAAGATTACTTTTTCAATGTTAAGAAAGATGTTTACATAAGTGAGACAAACAAAAAACGATAGAGCTCGTGGAAAACAAGAATCATAGCGTATTACGAAAGTAAGAAACTTATTTCAGAATCTGAGTCAATTACGTGTCATAGTGTAGTAGTTTTCGTTGTTAAGAGCAGAAGATGGATACAAACACATTATTCATTGTTTAAATGATAGAGAGTAGAAGATATATACAATCTAGAGATCGATAACCTTCTACGCATAGAAACAAACGATACAAGAGTTTTAACATTTTTGTCACATACACGACAATTATTGAAAGCATGAAAAGCAATACTGTGAAAGATGACTACCCCTTAACCTCCGGTTGCACATGGTATCTTCATGGATTTTGTAGTCTAGGCAGTTTCAACTGCATTCATCAAGCCTTTCGTGCAGATTGAAGAACATGCGTTTGCACATTTTTCAACCGCTCCATTCACAATTTCATTTGCATCTAGTCATCCAATCAAAAATTAAAATGGATTGTTCTCTTGTCAATTTTTAAAAAGAAAAAAATTGACGATATTGAAAATATGTTTGGGAAATTTCCTTTACCGGAGTTTTGGAGAGTGGTTAAACCACCACACACAGAAAATACACACCCAACTTTGCAGTATTCGTTGACAGCACCACCTTGAGAAGAAAATAAATCAATATCACACACATCAGAAAAATGAAATCTTGACTTGTGTTGTAACAAATAGTATATGTAATATAGCACAACGTTAATCAGGTTACCTGTGTTTTCGAGAATGTCGTGCCTATATCCGGGAGGACATGTCGACCCGGCAATGATTCTGCAGCCACTGAGAGATGCACAAGTTTGCTGGGACTGTCCCGTTAAACGACATACATTATAGACATTCCTAGCAGTGGTAGACGGACAGCAACTCTTTGCGTCAACTTGAATATGTGCCATGAACAGACTCATAACGAGCACACTTACAATCAAAGTTTTTCCTTCCATCTTACAATTGATTACTTTTTTTTTTATCGCAAAATATATGTGGAGAGTTAGAAGCTTGTACTGATGAAAACTTTGGTGATGACAAGACTCGCTTAAATACTAGTTGGTCTACAGTTTGCAACCACAAACAAGACAATCACATGCATGCTAACCCTACCTTAATCTACGGGATTAAATAATAGGAAAATAAAAAACTCTTGAAACGTTATGTTACTTAATATTTGAATGTGTATGCTCGTGCTAAACATATATTTATTATGACTATGAGATTTTTTTAGAAGTAGAAGAATGTGGTCTTGAGTTATAAACTTCAAGTGACTAGGTGGATTCTAGGTTTTTTTTCCTCTTCTTCATTTAATTGCAATGGCGTGTAAATTATATAACAGATCTCAGTGTTTGGCTCTTGAAGTGTGTTTATTTTCTGTAAAGTCATTATGAATGTGGCCCGCTTGATTCAGCTTGTGAATAGAGTAGACTGAAGTGGGGAATGTGCGAGTTGGACCCTCACGGATTGTAAACCGATGAAACTAACAACAAGCAAATTAAGAAAATAGTTTTTCTTTATTAATTCAAGAGTTAAATCGACAATCGTTAGTTCGTTACTGGAGGTTCCTAACTTAAATTTACACTCACGCAATGAGCGGGAAAAATACTCAAAGATCGTGTCATATTGGAACCGGTCATTCATCGTTTATTATATTTACGAGCGTATTATAAGTTCCTTGCCATAATCGTGATTACATTAATAATCTAATAGCGTAAATTAAAGAGCGGAAACCTCGATCGGAGTTCTGAATAGTATTATAAGTTCCTTGCCATACTCGTGGTTACATTAATAATCTGATAACATAATCCATTGACTCACATAGATGCAAGAGATTCTTTCTCTCTCACTCGTTCAAACGTGTTTACTATGTTTAATAAATGGATCTCTTAAGATGTTGAAAAGCCATGAGAAAGCACACGTTACAGATTCTCGGGTTAAAAGAAAAACAGACTGGCAAAACAACGCGTTACATCACACAAAAGAGTCAAGCTTTTTATTTTCCGTTAACTGTAGTCGAGTTTAGAAGTTTCATGTTACCTAATTTTTCAAGTTTCAAGTTTACGTAATTTTAACGGAAATCAACTGAAGGTTGTAGTCACGATCAGGTTGAAGTAAGTGTGGAGCTTACTAAGTGTAGGAAACACTCTAAGGCGTTTAAGGGTGTTTGGATTGAGAGCTGGGCTTGATCCAGTTCAAGTCCATTCGGAACTGTTAATGGGCTGATCCATTAAGCTTTCTTATCTAGTGGCGATTGGTACGTGTGAATTGGCACGTGAGTATGGTCGTTGGAGACTAAAAGCTTCTCAACTCTTCTTCTTCCGGATTTAATTCATTCTTTGTATTGTTACGAGTTTGTTACAGAGAGAGAGAGAAGAGAGAGATTGTAATCGCCATTGTTGTAGCTCGGTTTGAGCTAAGAAGAAGCTAGTGGATTCCGGAGTTTAACTCCGGCGAGACGTAGGATTCCACATCGGAATCTGAACTCGTAAAACTCGCTTGCGTCGTTTCTTTTCTCGTTTCTTTACACATTTGTTCGATCGATTAAAACTCAAAGATCTAGATTTAGGTCTCACAAATTGGTATCAGAGCACTGTTGCTTTTAGATCTTGTTTCGAATCGAAGATGACAAACTCGGAGCTGAAGGTAACTCAGTTTGATGGATCTGGAGATTTCTCGCTTTGGAAGACGAGGATGTATGCGCATCTAAGGATTCTCGGCTTGAAGGATGCGTTGGTTGAACAAGCGCCTCTTCCTCCTTTATCGGAAGAGGATGAGTCAGATCCAAGCAAGAAGAAGAGGATCGAGGAAGAGGAGTCAAGAATTGCTAAGAGTGAGAAAGCAATGGATATCATCTTCTTAAATGTTGGTGATAATGTTCTAAGGAAGATCGACTCGTGCTCGACAGCCGCTGAGGCTTGGGCTCTATTGGAGAGATTGTTCTTGGTAAAGACTCTTCCAAATAGAGTGTATCTGCAACTCAAGGTCTATAACTTTAGGATGCAAGAGACAAAGTCATTAGAGGAGAACATTGATGAGTTCTTGAAGCTGATTGCAGATCTAGGTCATCTGGGAATTGAAGTTCCTGATGAGGTTCAGGCAGTATTATTGTTGAGTTCTCTTCCACCGAGATATGAGTTACTCAAGGAAACTCTCAGGTACGGAAGAGAGGGGATCAAGTTCGAGGATGTATCAAGTGCGGCAAGATCCAAGGAAATGGAATTGCG
Organism: Camelina hispida; assembly: GCA_023657505.1. Classification (NCBI taxonomy): domain Eukaryota; kingdom Viridiplantae; phylum Streptophyta; class Magnoliopsida; order Brassicales; family Brassicaceae; genus Camelina; species Camelina hispida. Next base: position 41,592,558 of record CP094632.1, read on the forward strand.
TGACAGTATTGGGGTTAAGTCTATCTCAGAGGCCCATTTTGTCAGGGGAAGATCAGAATCTCGAGGAAACCAGTCCGGTAAAGGTCAGAATAAGTCAAGATCAAAGTCAAGAGATGGCAAGAAGGTCTGCTGGGTCTGTGGCAAAGAAGGACACTTCAAGAAGCAGTGCTACAAGTGGCTTGAGAGGAATAAAAATGGTAATCAAGGACAGAACAAAGGAGAGTCTGCTTTGGCGAAGGATGATGCTACGAACCTAGTTGGTTTGGTAGCTTCGGAGGTGAATGTATCAATTAAGGATGTTGATCAGGAAGAATGGATAATGGACACTGGGTGTTCTTTCCATATGACCCCAAGAAAGGATTACTTTCTGGAATTGAAAGAAATTTCTGGTGGTAAGGTCAGGATGGCAAATAACTCTATATCTGAGATAAAGGGGATAGGATCAATAAGGTTCATAAACTCAGACGGTACCACGTTTGTACTTCACGAGGTGAGGTATATGCCAGAGATCTCGAGGAATTTGATATCTCTTGGTACTCTAGAAGCTAAAGGGTGCGAGTTCAGAGGAGGCAATGGAGTTCTCAAGGTGGTCACCGGGTGTACAGTGTTCATGAAAGGTGACCGGAGACAGTCTCTTTACGTTTTACAAGGCTCGGCACTAGTACGAGAATCTCTTGTAGCAGAGGATAAGATCGTGGTAGCAGACAAGCAACTTCCAGATATGTCAAGACTTTGGCACAGCAGGATGGGGCACATTGGACAGAAAGGTCTTGAAGTATTAGCAAAGAAGGGTTGTTTCCGTGACAACAAGGTGACCAGTGTGGAGTTCTGTGAAGACTGTATCATCGGGAAATCTCATAAGGTCAGTTTTGGACCTGCACAACATGTTACAAAGGAAAGATTGGACTATATTCATTCTGATTTGTGGGGTTCACCGAATATTCCTGTGAGTCTTGGGAAGTGTCAGTACTTCATATCGTTTACTGATGACTACTCTAGAAAGGTTTGGATATATTTCTTAAGAACTAAGGATGAGGCTTTTAAGAGCTTTGTTGACTGGAAGAAGATGGTGGAGGTTCAAACAGAGAGGAAAGTGAAGAAGCTTCGAACGGATAATGGCTTGGAGTTTTGTAATCAGCAGTT